>CM066032.1:118699125-119899125 GCA_033557465.1 Ichthyophis bannanicus | reverse complement strand
GAACTACAATACCCAGCATTCCCTGGATACAGGTTACTCTCCTTCCTCACGAAGCATCATACCGCCGCTCCTGTCTTTAGCCCCAAGGCCGGGCAGGAGAGCCGCAATATGTTTATATTTATGCAATTTCTTGATATGAATCATTTGCGAGATCTCATCAGGATTATTGTATTAAGTTCTGGAGACTTCTTCTCCATAGGAACAGATATATAGCAATTAATCCAGAGAAGAGCTACCTAAAAAGGGCAGAATCTGCATCACATCACAATGAGATGTTACATACTTCAGTGCCATAAATCTGGACAACTAAAAGAAAGGATGGGATAGAGATATGCAGATACATTATGACAGGGGATTTGAACTAGGAATGTGTGTACCTCTAGGGCAGTGGTTCCCAAACTTGGGGTTGAGACCCCAAATTGTGTAGTTACTCACCTGTAACAGGTGTCCTTCGGGGACAGCAGGAATCAGTCCTCACATATGGGTGATGTCGGCACCGATGGAGCCTTCACGGAAGCATCTCCCCAGCTTTCAAAGAAAACCTTTGGAATATGCCACCACGCATGCGTGGTCCCCTTCCCACCTAAGGGTGCCACCCTGTTCAGTCAGATAACATAACTAAAAGGCGGCAAAAATAAAAGATGCTAAAGGAGCAACTCCATGGGCAGGAGGGAGGGTTGTGAGGACTGATTCCTGCTATCACCGGAGAACACCTGTTACAGGTGAGTAACTACGCTTTCTGCGGAACAAGCAGGAAGTCAGTCCTCACATATGGACTCCCCAGCTACAGGCTACCAAAAACCCATAGCAAAAACAGGGTCCCCTCAGGGGCAGCTACAAGCAGCAGCAAATGAGTCTGAGTCCACAGATTGCAGTAGAACCCCTGTGTCCGATGAACCAGCATTCAATAGCCTGAACACAGAAGAGTCAGAGGATAGGAGTTGCCTAGACCCTGAAAAGGTTACGAAGCACAGCCTGGCCGAAGGCACTGCCCTGTCGGGACTCTCTTTCCAGGCAGTAATGAACTGCGAAGGTATGGACTGAAGACCAGGTGGCGGCCAGGCAGATGTCCACCATCGGGATGGAACGTAACTTCACCACTGAGGCCGCCATGGCCCTGACATGGTGCACCGTGATGTGTCCTTCCACTGGGAGCCTCGCCTACTCATAGGTGAGGGTGATACAGTCCGCCACCCATGTGGACAGCATACGCTTGAACACCGCCTCCCCCAGCCTACTGGGGTTGTAGGAGACAAAAAGCTGGGAAGCTTTGCGGTGGCCCTGAGTCCATTGGATATAGAAGGACAAGACCCTCTTACAGTCCAAGGTGTGAAGGACCATCTCCGCCTGACTGGGGTGGGGTCTTGGAAAGAAGGTAGGGAGCATGACTTCCTGGTTGAGATGGAAGGGCAATACCACCTTCGACAGGAATTTGGCGTGTGTGCGAAGCACCACTCCTTGTAGAACCTGGTATAGGGCGCCTCCGCCACAAGGGCCTGGAGCTGACTAACTCTGCGAGCGGAGGTAAGCATGACCAGGAAAACCACCTTCCAAGAGAGGTAGTGGCGGTGGCAGGTAGCCAGAGGTTCAAAGGGTGGGCAAGTGAGCTGCCCCAACACCACGTTGAGTCCCACTCGGTTGCCGAAGGGCAAACTGGGGAGCTTCGATAAGATCAGGCCCCAAAGAAAATGGGTCACCAATGGCTGGACCGAGAGGGGCTTACCATCTACCAGATGGTGGTGCGCCGCCAAGGCACTGAGGTGCACTTGGACGGAGTTTGACTTAAGCCCAGAATGAGAGAGGTGGAGAAGGTACTGTAACACCAGAGCCATCGGACAGGAGAAAGGGTCAGCCCCATGATCGGTGCACCAAACAGAGAACCTGTGCCACTTGAGAGCGTAAGCCTTCCTAGTAGAGGCCTTGCGAGAGGCCAACAGGATGTCCTCCACCTCAACCAGAAGGTTGAAGAGGGCCAGAGTCGTCCTCTCAGAAGCCAAGCTATCAGCAACAGGGACCCCAGATTGGATGCAGGAGAGAGCCCCCCTCCTGAGAAAGGAGTCCTGCGGTGGTCCCCAAGGGGATGGAGGTGTCCACCATCAACTGTAGAAGCAGTGGGAACCATGGCTGCCTGGGCCACCGAGGAGCTATCGGGATGAGATAGGCCCTATCGCAGAGGGTCCTGAACAAAGTCTTGGCAATCATCGAGGTAGGAGGGAAGGCGTACATGAGGCCTCCCGACCATGAGATGAGGAACACATCTGCTGCCATCCTGGAGTGGTGGGCCTGCTGGGAGTAGAAGCGGGTCAACTGAAAGCTGTCCGGGCTGGCGAACAGGTCCATCACAGCTTCTCCCCAGAGCCGGAAAAGCTGACCAGCTACCCTGGGATCCAGCTGCCACTCGTGAAGCTGGAGAACTCTGCTGAGCCTGTCGGCCAGCTGGTTGTCTTGACTGGGCAGGTGAACTGCCCGCAGGAGGATATCCTGTCGTATTGGATTGCGTACGAGCAGAGGGCTAGGGCCTCTTGACAAAGGGTATGATACCCTGTGCCCCCTTGCTTGTTCACATAGAACATCGCCACCTGGTTGTCCGTCTGGATCAGAACCAGCTAGTGACACAGGTGGTGACAGAAGACTCTCAGGGCTAGGTGAATGGCTCGGAGCTCCAGAAGATTGATCTGCTGGGTATTCTCTTCTGGTGACCAGTCACCCTGAATGCAGAGATCCTCGCAGTGGGCTCCTCAGCTGAGTAGGGAAGTGTCCATGGTGAGGACTCTGGAGGGGCTTGGGGCCTGAAAAAGCATACCTGCCTCGAGCCTTGAGATGCTGGGAAGACTGCCACCAGACCAGAGAACTCGCTAACTGGCGGGTCATGGAAACCCTGTCCCATAGACGGCCGGTGGCCTGAGACCTTTGATCCAGGAGAAACACTGCATCGCCCTCATGTGGAGGTAAGCATCTGGGGTGATGTGGACCACGGAGGCCATGTGCCCAAGAAGGCACATGAGGAGCCGAGTGGGCACCGAGGACGGTACCGTACGTCCTGAGCTAGAGCCCCGAGACGATCGACTTGGTCTCTGGGCAAGATCTTTGCCCCAATGAACTCCAGACACTGCGTCGGAAGGAAGTGAGACTTGGGGTAGTTTATGACAAACCCCAAGTGCTGTAGGAGCTGCATGGTGCGTGCGGTGGCCTGCTGCACCTCTAAGGCTGTGTCTCCCTTTATGAGCCAGTCGTCCATGTAGGGAAAGACGAAGACCTCCTGGAGCCAGAGGAAGGCGGCCACGACCGCCAGGCATTTTGTGAAAAATCTTGTGGCAGAGGCTAGGCCAAAGGGGAGCACCCTGTATTGAACATGCCTGCCCCCCCACCACGAACCGCAGGTACTGCCTGTGGTTGGGGTGGATAAGGATGTGGGTATAAGCTCCTTGAGGTCTAAGGAGCATAGCCAGTCTTCCTGCTGGAGGTATGGCAGCAATGTTCCAAGGGAGAGCATCTTGAACTTTTCCCTCACCAGGAATCTGTTAAGGTTGAGCAGGTCGAGGATGGGCCTTAGGCCCCCTGTTCTTTTTGCATGAGGAAGTAACTGGAGTAAAATCCCTTGCCCTTGAGGTGGTGGGGCACAAGTTCCATCGCTTTGTCCTTGAGAAGACCTGCCAACTCCTTCAGAAGAAAGACCTGGTGGAGGGGAGACCTGAGGGGCTCTCCCGGGAAAAAAGGGGGAGGTAACCCTCCCTGACTACCCTTAGTGCCCAGGAATTGGTCATGATGGACATCCACCTCTGGGCATAGAGGGCCAGATGTCCATCTGTAGGCTGCTGATCTCCTTGGGGTAGGGAAGCTATGCTCAGGGAGTCAAAAGCTCCCCCCGGCTGGGCCGGGGCCAGTGCCTGGGGTTTTGGAGCCTTCTGCTTATGCAGGCTATGCCCATGTCCCTTGGCCTTCTGACCCTGTTGGGGAGCCTGGAGGCCTGATAAGGTGGGTAGTTTCGGTAAGCAGCTGCCTTCCTCTGGTAAAAGGATTTTTTACCCGAGTCCTTCCATTGGGGAGGGGAAGCGGTCTACTTAGAGATCCTGGTCTTTGTCATGAACTCGGTCTCCAGCTCGGCAGCCTTGTCAGTCATGGGTTTGCCAAAGAGGTTCTCTCCTTGGCATGGGACATCGACCAATTTGTCCTTGGCATGGGACATCGACCAATTTGTCCTGAACCCACTGCTCAAGGTCGGGCGACTGAAGCCAAACTTGGTGGCGTGCCCCGATGCCCTCTGCGGCTATCTGGGCCGCCGACTCGATCCTGTCATAGGCCGCTCGAGACACGAATTTGGAGCACTCACGGGCTGCCTTGGCCAGGTTCTTGAACTGCTGTAAAGGTTCCTCGGAGAGACCAGCTGAGAATCCGGCGCATTCCTTCACTAGGACTCTCGGGTATTTATTTATTTATTTACATTCTCTTATATACCGTGCTATTCTGCATCAGTGCAAGGTACATACCCTGGTCCAGCTGGTAGGCCTGGATGTGGCAGATGAGCATTGAGTCCTGGTAGTACTTTCTGCTGAGGATGTCCAAGGTGTGGGCCTCCCTGCTGGGGGGCACCGAGGAGTGCGTCTTTTGGCTTTTCAACCGACGCATGGCCGACTCCACCACCATGGAGTTATGTGGCAGCTGTGACTTCTGGAAGCCTGGGCTCCAGCAGACTCGATACACTGAGTCGGGCCATTTGCTCACCACCGGCACTGATGCCAGTGCCTCCCACATACGGAGCCTGAGCCGTTCCAGGATGGGAGGAATGGACACCGTGATTCCTGCAGAGGGACCTCGTACTGGAAGATTTCCAACTCATCCACCCGAGGGTCCTCCTCCAACTCAGTTGGGAATTCCAGGGCCTTAGACATGTCCTTGACAAAATCCAAGAAGCCCATATCCTCAAGCGGGGACCGCCGCTGAGGCTCTGAGATGGGAGAGTTGGAAGGGATGTTGCAGTGGTGACGGGTATCGGGAGACTCCTAGTCCTCCGTCTCCCACTCGGAGTAGTCCGTTGAGGACTCATAGGACGGCTGCTCCGAGGACTTCAGGGCTCCCAGTGCCCTGCAGCTGGCATCTGGTAAACTTGCTGGGGATGACCGCGGTCCCGTCGAGCAGGACTCAGAGCGTGACCTCAGCTGAGGATCGAGTCGAGGCCGAAGGACCTCAAGGATCAGCTCAGCCTCCAGGGACATCAAGGGCCCGATGGTCAGGGCAGATGAAATCGGTCGTGCCGCACAACAGTGCACACTGCTGGTCCATGAAAGCAGACAAACTGTGCTCCAGGGCCGCCTTTCTGGACTCCAGACCAGAAGGCTCTGCAGCCTTCGATGTGGGCACCGAGGGACTCGGGCCTGACACTGGCTCTCCCGAAGGGGAATCCTCGATGAGGATGGTGTCTGGGGACAAAGGCCAGTCCATGGTCATATCCTTCCAGGGGACCTTCGCAGGCCGCTCTTCAACATCTCGGACGAGTGTCTCGGACTGTGGGAACGGGCCCGGGGAGCCCCCAGTCCATTGGAACCATCCAAGGATGCTGCCTTTGAGGGTTTATTTATTTAACATTTCTTATATACCGCCTTTCATAATATCAAGGCGGTTTACACAGAACAAAACTGAAATTACATTGAACAGGGCATTATAACTTGGAGATAACTATTTTACAGGGAACATGGGCAATGGAGGGTTAAGTGGCTTGCCCAAGACCACAAGGAGCACCTGTGGGACTAGAAACCCCAGTTCTTCTGGCCCAAGGTTGCTGTCCTCTAATGGGACTTGAACCCCTGATCTTCTGGCCTGAGGTAACTTGCCCCAACCACTAGGCCACTCCTACCCCTTCTTCTTCCTGGGTTCCCTCGAGGGAGACCCCCTTTCTGAGAACCCACGATGAGGCTTGGGTTCAGAGGGGTCCACCAGAGATGTCGGGGCTTCATACGAGGTCCTGTCTTTTGGAGGCATCAGGGACTCGGGGAAAAACTTATTGTGCTGCTGCTGGCGGCTCGAGGGCGTTGCTGGACATTCTCTTGCAGAGACTGCAGGCTGCTGGGTCGTAGTCTGGCCCAAGGCAGTGAAGACAGCAGTCGTGTGTGTCGGTCAAAGACATGATTTTAGAGCACCGATCACACTTCTTAAAGCCACTGAGAGCCATAGGGAAAAAAGGATCCCTGTGAGGTTGAAGACTCAACAGGCTGTGAGCGGGAGAAAAAAGGCGTGAGGATGCCAGAAAAGAAAAATAACGAAAGGCTACAAAAAATAACCTGAACCTAATGCCGAGGCACCAAGGTCGGTAGGCGGGAAGAGTACCGGTGCAATACCGGAGGCGAGTGTGAAACTCAGAGAGAGAAAAATCAACTTTTTCTGGGGACAACGTCTGAAGGGCTCCGCAGAAAAAAGGAGACTGAGCAAGATTTATTTTATTTAACAGGTCTTTATATACTGCTTTATCATTTCAATCAAAGCGGTTTACATTGGAACTTAAACTTGGCAATGTACATTAAACAGGGACATTGATAATTTGGATTTTTCTGAGGCAATGGAGGTTTAAGTGACTTGCCCAAGGCCACAAGGAGTGCTAGTGGGAATTGAACCCTGGTCTCTAGGTTCCCAAGCCAGTGTTCTTAACCATTAGGCTACTCCTCCACTCCAGATGGCACCCTTAGGTGGGAAGGGGACCACACATGCGAGGTGGCATCTCCCAAAGGCTTTCTTTGAAAGCTGGGGGAATGCTTCTGCGAGGGTTCCGTCGGTGCCGACGTCACCCATATGTGAGGACTGACTTCCTGCTTGTTCCTGGAGAAGGGGTCACATCATCATTAGATGGGGTCACAGAAACATAGCCATTTCTCCTTCTCTCTGGATTTTTATTGTGACCTATGCCAAGTAGTGACAACCACCAGTCAGCATGTGGTCTGCGAGAGAGTTGACATGCATTAGTCCTCGTCTCCTCCTGGGTAAGTTTCCTGTTAGGCTGGAAACACATGCTGAGTACTGGGGTCTGTAAACACATGCTGCCCACTGACACAAGAGACCCTGTACTGACTGCAGCTAAATTTACCACTACTGTTGCTGCTACCTTCCTGCTTGAGATGAGTGGAGGGAGGAGAAAGACTGGAAATCTGCTGTTTTGATTTCATTTTCACTGGGGTTATATGAATTTTCAGTTGTTAAAATGGGTCATATGGGATAAATGTTTGAAAAAGACTGCTCTAGGGGTATTTGAAAACAATGTAGAGGATACATGTTGCCAAGCTTTAGTCTCTCATTTCTAGTCCCATTGCTATGGTTCTTTTATCTTGCAGAAAGATCTGGTCTTGGGCTCCACTGTGATGATGGCAGCTATGATAACTAATAATCATCGCTGCTCCCTAAACAGTCTTAAAAATGTTACTCTGGTACAGGAAAGTCTGGACCACAGAAATGCTAAAGGAACACATGTCCTCCTTTAACATTCTTGCAATGCACACTGCAATGCACACGTCTCAGTAGAAAGGGGGGGGGGGGCTTTAGGGTAGAATGAGTGAAGCTGTGTGAACCAAGGGGGAAGAAAGAGAAGGTAGAGGGCTTAAAACTGTTGAGATCTGAAGGAGCAGGCAAAGCAAATAAGATGCTGAGAGAGAGAATGTGAGGGAGAAGGAAGGAGTAAAAGACAGTAGGAGAAAAAAGATAGAGGGTAGCGATTAAAAGAGGAGATAGAAGCATGTGAGATGAAGGCAAAAGTCGGACAAGCCAGGAAGAAAAGTATAATTAGAGCTTACATGCTAATTAGCGTTCCTGAAGGAACTCCATTCCAATCCCAGAATTCTGGGTTGTGCTCCCCTTCCAGCAGCTTGGAGACTGAGCATGTCATCTTTTGATGACCTCCTCCTACATATACCACTGGGACCTCCCACCAGCTCCAGTAACCTATTTACAAAGCAGACTCACCGAAACACAAATAAGAAGTTAAACAGTAAAACTATAACAACCTATGCTCCTCACCCCGCCCAGGGGAACTTCCCACCTCCCCAGCCTGCCGAGGCGACTTACCTGTGAGTCTACAAACTGCAGCATCCATCCAGACGAGAGAGAGAAAGAAAGAAAGCAAAGCAGCACCAGAAGGGAAACTGGCTGGTTCACATGGAACTCCGACACTACCTTCGGCAGGAAGGATGGAACCGGACATAAGACCACCTTATCCTTGGCAAAGTAAAGAAACGGAGGCTGGCAGGAGAGCGCCTGCAGCTCAGAGATTCTTCTAGCCGAGAAAATCGCCACGAGGAAAGAGTAGTTAATCACCTGTAACAGGTGTTCTCCAGGAGCAGCAGGAATCAGTCCTCACATATGGGTGACATCGACGTCGATGGAGCCCCTGCGGAGCATTTCCCCAGCTTTCTATGAAAGCCTTTGGGAAGCAGGCATGCATGCGCGGTCCCCTTCCCGCCTAAAGGTGCCATCTTGCTCAGTCAAATGACATAGCTAAAAAACAGCACACAAAAATCTAAAATAAACTATGTACAACTGCAACTCCCAGGGGAGGAGGGAGGGTTGTGAGGACTGATTCCTGCTGCTCCTGGAGAACACCTGTTACAGGTGAGTAACTACCCATTCTCCAGGACCAAGCAGGAAGTCAGTTCTCACATATGGGTGACTCCCTAGCTCTGGGCTACCAAGGAACCCAGGCTGAACAAGAGAACTCCCTCTAGTCCCAGCATCAAAGAAAGGCTTTTCACTGAAAGAACCCACACCGGTAGCCCAACGGAGGGCTGGAGGGCAGGAGTTGCCTAAACCTCAAAAAGATTCCGGAGTACTGCCTGGCCAAAAGCACTGTCCCTACAGGACTCCCTCTCCAGGCAGTAATGAGCTGCAAACGTCTGGCTTGAGGACCAAGTTGCAGCCCTGCAGATGTCTGCCAACGGTACAGAGCAGAGATGAGCTACTCAGGCAGCCATTGCCCTGACACGATGGGCCGTGACCCGACCCTGCAAGGGAAGGTCAGCCGCCCTGTAAGCCCAGGTGATACAGTCAGCCACCCATATGGACAAGGTACGCTTGGACACAGCTAACCCCAAAAGAGATGAAGAGCTGAGTAGCCCTTCTATGTCCTTGCGTACGGTCAAGGTAGAAGGATAAGGCCCTCCTACAGTCCAGGCTATGCAGGACCGCTTCAGCCTGGCTTGCATGAGGCCTAGGGAAGAATGTTGGAAGAACCACCTCCTGGTTGAGGTGGAAAGAGGAGACAACTTTAGGGAGGAACTTTGGATAAGTCCTAAGGACTACCCTGCTCCTATAGAAGCGGGTATAAGGCCTGTCACAGACTAGGGCCTGAAGCTCACTCACCCGTCTGGCCGAGGTTAAGGCTACTAGGAAGAGTGTCTTCCAGGAAAGGAAGCAGAGAGGAAAAGTAGCCATCGGCTCAAAAGGTGGGCGAGTCAGTTGCTGCAAGACCACATTCAACTCCCACTCAGGGGCTGGAGGACGGACAGGAGGTTTGAGCAAGAGCAAACCTCTGAGAAACCGGGACACCAAGGGGTGAACCGATAGAGAGTGTCCTTCCACCAGTGAGTGGTGAGCTGCTAGAGCTGAGAGGTGGACCCGAACAGAATTGGACTTAAGGCCCTGATTGGATAAGTGCAGCAGGTACTGAAGCACCACTGGTACAGCACAGGAGAAGGGATCCTCTGTACGCAGCTGACACCACACAGAAAACCTCTTCCACTTCAGGGCATAGGTTTTTCTAGTGGACTGCTTCCTAGAGGCCAGGACGACCTCTTCAACTTCAGGAGGTAGGCCCCAAGGAGCCAAAACTACCTTTGCAGCTTCCAGGCCATCAAATTGAGAGATTTGAGATTGGGGTGCAGAAGAGACCCCTGGTCTTGAGAAAGAAGATCGGGCTGCAACCCTAGAGGTAGTGGAGTGTCCACTGCTAGCTGAAGCAGAAGTGGGAACCAAGGTTGTCTCGGCCACCTGGGGGCTACCAGAAGGACCGAGGCCTGGTCCTTTAGAATCCTGAACAGGGTTCGGGCCACCAGAGGCGTGGGAGGAAACGCATATAGGAGGCCCTGGGACCAGGAAATCAGAAAAGCATCTGCTGCTAGTCTCAGAGGATGCGGTTGCCTGGAGCAGAACTTGGGCAGCTGTCTGTTCAGGGGACTGGTGAAGAGATCTATGGATGGAAGTCCCCATCTCAGGAAGATCTTCTCAACTACCAAGGGATAGAGCTGCCACTCGTGGGGCTGCAGAATCTTGCTCAACCTGTCTGCTAGGTAATTTTCCTGGCCAGGGAGATAAACCGCCTTGAGCAACATGTTGTGCCTGAGCACAAACAAGCAAAGGTCCTGCACCTCCTGACAAAGGAGCCTGGACCCAGTGCCTCCCTGTTTGTTCACATAAAACATGGCTACCTGATTGTCTGTTTGCACTAAAACAGACTGGTGAGCCAGGGTTTGAGAGAAAGTCTAGAGGGCTAAGCGAATAGCCCGAAGTTCCAGTAGATTGATCTGCTGCTGGACCTCCCAGGGAGACCACAGGCCCTGGGTGCACTTGCCCAGACAGTGTGCACCCCAGCCCTGTAGGGAGGCATCGGTGGTCAATACCACTGTGGACCCAGGTAGCTGAAAAGGCATCCCTTTCAGTAAGTTGTGGGGATGCAGCCACCAACGTAGGGAGTGCAGGAATGGTCTGGACACCCTTACTCTGTCGCTGAGGCTCCCTGTGGCCTGCGACCACTGACTCCTGAGACACCATTGCGCAGGCCTCATATGAAGCCTGGCATTGGGAGTCACATGTACTGTCGAAGCCATGTGGCCGAGAAGCCGCAGGCAGAGCCTGGCGGAGACCAGTGACCTGCTGAGAAACTGGTTTGCCAAGGTCATCAGTCTTTGGGCTCTGTCCTCTGGCAAGAAAGCTTTTGCATGCAGAGAGTCTAGCCTTGCCCCTATGAACTCTAAGTTTTGGGAGGGGAGCAAAGTGGACTTTGCGAAGTTTATGACAAACCCCAGATGCTGGAGTAGAGAAATCGTTCGGAGGGTGGCTTGCCTGGCCTCCTGGCACGTCTGACCCCTGATGAGCCAGTCGTCCAGATAGGGGAAGACAAAGATACCCTGATTCCTCAAGTAGGCCGCCACCACTGCCAGGCATTTGGTAAAGACCCTGGGGGCGGAGGTGAGGCCAAATGGCAGCACTCTGTACTGATAATGGTTTCCTCCCACAATGAACCTGAGGTACTTTCTGTGGTCTGGATGAATGAGGATGTGAGTGTACGCATCCTTTAGATCTAAAGAGCATAGCCAATCTCCCTGTTGGAGGTAGGGCAGAAGTGTTCCAAGAGTAAGCATCTTGAACTTTTCCTTCTGTAAGAACTTGTTGAGATTTCTGAGGTCGAGAATAGGCCTGAGATCCCCTGTTCTCTTTGGTACTAGGAAGTACCTGGAGTAGAAACCGTGACCTTGTAGGTGGGGAGGCACAGGCTCCACCGCCTGGTCTCGTAACAGACCCTGGAGCTCCTGCAGGAGGAGGGCTGTATGGAGAGGAGGCCTTGGAGGCTCTCCTGGAAAATAGGGAGGAGGCAACTGATGAAAATGAAACAGGTAGCCCTTGTGGACTATGCTTAAGACCCAGTTGTCCCCTGTAATGGGTGGCCACCAGTGGGCAAACAGGGCTAGGCGACCTCCTGTGCAGGGATGGGACAGCAGAGACGGAGAGGCTATGCCTTGGGAGTAAAAAAAACCCACCCTGCTGAGTGGGAGCAGGAGCCGGAGGCTTGGGGGCCTTCTGCCTACGGGGCCCATGTCCCTGCCCCTTGGCCTGCTGACCCTGTGGGAGAGCGGGGGAGGCGTGGTAAGGTGGGAACTGTTTGTAGGCAGTCGCCTTCCTCGGGTAAATGGACTTTTTACCTGAGCCCTTCTTCTTGTGTGAAGGGGCAGAAGTCTTTCAAGACAGCCTTGTCCTCGTGAGGTGCTCGGTCTCGAGCTCAGCAGCCTTCTTGGCCATGGGCTTGCCAAAAAGGTTCTCACCTTGGCAAGGGGCATCGACCAACTTGTCCTGAACCCATGGCTCGAGGTCCGATGACTGCAGCCATGCCTGGCGTCGAGCCACGATGCCGGCAGCCGCAACCCGGGCCGAGGCCTCGAAGCCATCGTAGGCCACTCGGGACATGAACTTAGAGCATTCCCGGATCCCCGAAGACAAGGACTTGAACCTCTGCAAAGGTTCCCCGGAGAGACCAGCAGAGAACCCAGCAAGCTCCTTTGCCAGGTCCCGCAAGTACATGCCCATGTACAGCTGGTAAGACTGGACACGGCAAGCACGCATCGAGCCCTGGAAGCACTTTCTACCGAACGCATCCAGGTTCCGGGCCTCCCTACCAGGGGGCACCGCGGAGTGCATCTTCTGACTTTTCAGACGATGCATGGCCGATTCCACCACCATAGAATGGTGCGGTAGCTGCGCCTTTTGAAACCCAGGGCTCTTACGGAGTCGATAAATGGAATCGACCCGCTTGCTCAGAACCGGTGCCTCCCACATCTGGAAGAGGAGCCGTTCCAGCATCGGAGGAACCGGCACAGTAAAGGCCTCCTTCGGAGGAGAGTCATACTGGAGGGCCTCGAGCTCTTCGGCTCCTCCTCGGGATCCACCGGGATCGCCAAAGCTGTGGCCATATCCCGCACGAACTCCGAGAACCGGGTATCCTCCGGAGAGGACTTACGCCGGGGCTCAGACTGCGGTGAGTCCGACGGGACGCACCGAGTCTTGAAGGTATTGGGGGACTCCTCATCCTCTGTCTCCCAGGCGGACTCGTCCGAAGAGGAGTCGGGCTCTGACCGCGTGGGGCCCGTCAGCACCCGCCCCGATGCCAAAGGCACCGGCGTCGATGCCCTCGGTCCCGACCGGGAGGTCGAGGGTGACCGCGACCGAGGACGACCTCGAGCCTTCATGGTCTCGAGTATCGGCTCAGTCTCCGGGGTCGACTTCGACGTCGATGTCCCGGTGGTCGGGGCAGATGCGCCAGCGAGGCTGGCCATCAGCACCTGCTGCTGATCCATGAAGGCAGACAATCTGCACTCCAAGGCTGTCAGCCTGAGACCCAGCTCAGGAGACTCAGCTGCTACCGACTCGGGCCCCGGCGGCGCCGTGCCCGACGTCGGCTCCTTGGGAGGAGAGTCCTCGAGGACTTACGTGTCCAGCAGACTCCGGCTCCACTCAAGGTACTTTTGATGGCTTCTCCTGTTCCACGGGCCCGGGATGGCGGTCGGGGGTCCGAGACCTAGCCGTCGAGGAGCCAGGGACCTCCTCCGACGCCGCCCTCGTGAGCCGCTTCTTCCTCTTTCGCTCCCGCTCGGGAGACCCCCTCTCCGAGGAACCCCGACGATGCTCGGGGTCAGACTCCTGAGACGTCGAGGCCTCAGATGAGGTCCGGGCCCGGCCGGAGGCCGAATCGGAGAAAAGTCTTTCCTTTTGGTGCTGACGACTTCGAAGTGCCTTAGTGGACATTTTTCCACACGGTCCACAGATCTTAGGATCATGATCAGGACCGAGGCACCAGTCATGTGTGTCAGTGAGAGACATTAGTTTCTTACACCGATCACACTTCTTAAAACCACTGGAAGCCATCGGGGAAAAAAGAGTCCCTGCGAGGTCAAAGGACCGGCTTTCCAGGGAAAAGGAAAAAAAAGGTCGCGAACGCCAGCCACGATGGGCAAAAACCGAAAAAATAAGATCGGGCTCGATACCGGTGTACCGAACCCGGTGAGAAGGGGAACCGGCATCGAACCGGAGAAAAAACCGCAAAGAAATCGCAAGTAATTGACGAAAAAATCTAACTATTTTCCGGGTGAACTAGGACACACGTCCGATGGGCTCCACGGAAAAAGAGAGACTGAGCAAGATGGCACCTTTAGGCGGGAAGGGGACCGCGCATGCGTGCAGTATTCCCAAAGGCTTTCATAGAAAGCTGGGGAAATGCTCCGCAGGGGCTCCATCGACGTCGATGTCACCCATATGTGAGGACTGACTTCCTGCTTGGTCCTGGAGAATACTGTCTTTAATGTCAAGTCCTTCAGGGTAGTCTGATTCAGGGGCTCAAAGGGCTCCCCTATTAGCATTTCGAGGACCAAGTTAAGATGCCAGGGTGGAAGCACCACCCTACACAGAGGGTGAATCCGCTTCACTGCTCTCATAAAACGAATCAAGTCTGGGTCTGCCCCCAGTGGTCTCCCCTGTACTCAACCACGATAACAGAAATGGCTGCCACGTGAACCCTTAGAGAACTGGCAGCTAAATCCCTCTCAAACCCCGCCTGCAAAAACGCTAAAATGTCTGGCAGGGTCCTCAAATATATGCCACACCCTGACGTACGAGAGAGAGGTAGCCCTCTTTCAGGCTTTCACCATGGTCGTGATGACAGGACCCGAATAGCCCCTCTTTAGCAATCTTGCCCTTTCAAGAGTAGCAAGGTTGCTAAGCGAGAACCAACTCACCTGAGGCATATGGATCGGCCCCTGCGTCAGCAGGTCCTCCCGCTCTGGAAGCCTCCAAGGCCGGTCTGTGAAGAGCCTCATCAGGTCGGCATATCAAGGATGCCGAGGCCAATCTGGCACGATGACGATGACCAACCCTTGGTGAGCCTCTATTCTCTGGATGACTCTGCCTATCAACGCCCTCAGAGGAAACACGTAGAGGAGTCCTTCTGGGGGCCAAACATGAACCAGAGCATCCAGGCCCTCAGACATCCTTTCTCTCCTCCTGCTAAAGAATCGATTCGCCTTGGCCGAGCCCCATCTTGCCATGAGATCCATGACCGGAGCGCCCCATTTGTCCACTATCTGTGAGAAGACCTCCGGATAAAGCTTCCACTCACTGTGGTCCACCTGCACCCGACTTAAGTAGTCTACCGTCACATTGTCAACTCCGGCTACGTGCGCCGCTGACAATGATTGAAGATGGGGCTTCCGCCCACCCCATCAGACTCTCTGCCTCCTCCTCCAATGAGGCGCTGCCTGTGCCTCCTTGGTGATTGATGTACGCCACTGTGGTCGCATTGTCTGAAACACTCGGACCGCTTTCCCCTGCAACCATGGGATGAAGTTCTGCAACGACAGAGTCACTGCCCTCATCTCCAGCTTGTTGATGGACCAGAGAGCCTCCTGCGGACTCCAGCAACCCTGGGGCCAGGTGTCCATCACAGTGTGCTCCCCACCCTGACAGACTTGCATCGGTGGTCAGGGGAATCCACTGGGGGGTCTCGAGAGGCATCCCTTCCGCCAGGTTCCTGGGACAGAGCCACCACCTAAGCGCCCTTCTGGTCCGCAACAGGCAGGAGAGCCTCACTGAAAGAGGCTGGCTCTGATGGGACCATAGACGAAGCAGAGCTCTCTGCAAAGGCCGTATATGGGCTCTTGCCCATGGAACCAGGTCAAGAGTTGCCGCCATTGTCCCGAGAACCTGTAAGTAATGCCAGGCTGAGAGCACCCTCATTTGCAAGAACTGCCGCACCAACCACCGCAGGTCCTGAGCCCGACGGTCTGGGAGGTACACCTTGCCCCTGCGAGTGTCAAAGCGCGCTCCTATGTACTCAATCTCCTGGGACAGAGACAAGTTGCCCTTGGCTAGGTTGACTACCCAACCAAGGCTGCGCAGGAATTCCACCACTCTGGAGGTTGCCTGCTTGCTCTCCTCTTTGGACTTTGCCCGGATCAGCCAGTCGTCGAGATACAGGTTTACCAGCACCCCCTTCTTTCAGAGAGCCACTGCCATGATCACCATGATCTTAGTGAAAGTGCGAGGGACTGTGGCCAGGCCAAATGGCAGCGCCCGGAACTGGAAGTGTCCCCATGGGACTGCGAACCGGAGATATTGCTGGTGCGTCGGCTGAACAGGAATGTGAAGGTACGCCTCTGTCAGATCGAGAGAAGTTAAGAACTCTCCTTCTCTGACCACCACTATGACTGATAGTAACGTTTCCATGTGGAAGTTGGGAACCCTAAGACAACGATTCACCTGCTTGAGGTCGAGGATGGGCCGAAAGGTTCCTTCCTTTTTTGGCACCACAAAGTAGACACCCGACTGTAGCCACACTGGTTCCTGGGGACAGGAACTATCGCTTCCAGCTGCAGAAGTTGTGCAGGGGGACAGGATGAAAGACTGAACCACCGGGCATGCTAGGTCGAGAGCATAATCTTCCCGGATGACCTCCAGCACCCACTTGTTGGACGTAAAATTTGGGCCCAGGCAGGGAAAAACACCCGCAACTGACCTCCCATGGGCAGCAGCCCCAACTGAGGCCCCCCTCGCATCACTGTGTTTTCTTAGGACCCGAGGAGGAGGCGGTGCTGAAGCATCTCCCGGACCCTTGGAAGCCACAAAACCCCTGACCTCTAGAGGAAAACTGACCCCCTGATAGGGCGTTGAGCGATGGTTCCAAAACCTGACGGGATACTGTGAGGCTGCTTCTGCCTATCCTCAGGGATGCGCCCCTCTTTGGACCCTAAGTCCTTTACTAATTTGTCCAGCTCCTCTCCAAACAGCAGCTTCCCCTTAAAAAGGCAGCCTGCTTAATCAGGCTTTGGAGGAACTGTCAGCTGCCCAATTTCAGAGCCTGAGATACCAGCGGGCCGCAACCATTTAAACCATGCTCTTAGATAAATCCCTAATAAGGTCACAGTGGGCGTCTGTGAGGTAAGCCGCCCCTGACTCAAGCCGGGCTGCTTCACCCGCTGAATCCTCCCCCCTGGTCCCCTGGCTGCTAGATCCGTTGAGCCCATCGGAGACAGGCCCTAGCCATTCAGGCTCCACAGACTGAGGCTTGCAGTGACAGGGCGTTGCTATCAAATGCTTGCTTCAACAACGTGTCCAACTTCCTGTCCTGAGCGTCCTTAAGGGCCGCACTGCTTTCCACCGGGATAGTCGTCTCTTTGGTCACTGCTCATACTGCTGCATCCACTTTCGGGGATCGGAAGAGCTCCCGCTCCTGGTCCAGCAAGACATAGAGGTACGCCATGGTCCGCGACCCTCTTAGCCCAACTTCTGGCGAGTCCCACTCATTGTGGATCATTTGTTTGACCACCCGATGGACCACAAACACACTCTGCGTCTTCCCTACCACTTGAAGCAGAGGATCCTCCAACGCCTCCTCTTCTGCTTGGAGGTCCATAGGCATAATGAGCGACCTCAGGGATTCTCCAATGAGTGCAGGAAGCTCCTTACGGCAAAAGACGTGCACAATTGGCACCTGCTCCTCCTGCTCCTGAATTTCTTCTTCCTTTAACTCTTCTTCTTCCGGAGTGCCGACCCATGTCCAGGTCCGCTCCATCCAAGCACTCTGGCCAGGGTGACAGATCTCCCCCGCATTCTGAACCTCTTGCCCTCTTAGAGGCTTCCATCCCCGTCTCCGAGCCCCTTGTAGGCGTAGGCCGCTTAGGGGTGTGACCCCCTCCTTCAAGAGCCGGGCCGGCCCCTTGTTGACAGAGGCAATAAGCCTTATACAGGAGGATGACGAAATCTGGGGAAAAACCTCCCCAGTCCACCCCCACTCCAAGCTCCTGAGAGGTGGAGGGCCTAGGGATAAGCTGAGGTTCGAGCTGCGTTTCTGGCAAGAGGGAGTAAAAGCCTGACACTTCCCCCTCCAGACCTGGGGGTATCCCCATATCCTGGGACAGGGAAGAGCTTTGTTACGGATCCGCAGTGGCTGCAACCCCTGCTCCACAGATGCTGCCTGCTGGGCGCAGCCACGGCATACGCCTGCCTCTGACACTGTCCCCCTGCGGGTACCACACACCAAACACTGTGGACGCCCGGGCATAATGTCCTTCTCTAGAAAAAACAAACCCTTGAAGTGAACCTCCTGGGGGTCAAAGGAAAGGGGAGGAAAAATAAAGGGATCTCCTTTCCTGCAACTCTTTTTCTTTTCTCTTTTTTTTCCAAAAATGTCTGCCCTAGGACCACGCTCCCCCTGACAGCGTCACCACAGGTCATCCCAGCTGTGTGAAGAAAGCGTAGTTACTCACCTGTAACAGGTGTTCTCCAGGAGCAGCAGGAATCAGTCCTCACATATGGGTGACGTCGGCGCCGACGGAGCCCTCGCGGAGCAATTTTCCCCAGCTTTCAAAGAAAGCCTTTGGGAATTGCAGCGCGCATGCGCGGTCCTCTTCCCGCCCAAGGGTGCCATCTTGCTCAGTCAGATGACATAGCTAAAAGACAGCAAAAATTAGCAAAAACGAAAGCATAAACTGCAACTCCAAGGGGAGGAGGGAGGGTTGTGAGGACTGATTCCTGCTGCTCCTGGAGAACACCTGTTACAGGTGAGTAACTACGCTTTCTCCAGGACCAAGCAGGAAGTCAGTCCTCACATATGGGACTCCCAAGCTTAAGGCTACCGGAGACCCTAAGCACAAAAATGAGCTCCCTCTAGCTCAGCAGCACAGAAGGAAGGAATCTTCTCTGAATACGTCTCCAACCGGTAGCCCAACATCCGGGATGGAGGGTAGGAGTTGCCTATACCTCGAAGAGGTTACGGAGGACTGCCTGTCCGAAAGCACTGTCCCTGCGGGACTCCCTCTCCAGGCAGTAATGGGCGGCAAAAGTCTGGCTTGAAGACCAAGTAGCGGCCCGGCAGATGTCTGCCAACGGAACAGAGCGGAGGTAAGCCACTGACGTAGCCTTCGCCCGAACACGATGAGCGGTGACTCTACCTTCCAGCACGAGGCCCGCAGTCTCGTAAGCCCAAGCGATGCAGTCCGCAATCCAGATGGACAGAGTACGCTTGGAGACAGGGAGCCCCAACTTGTTGGGGTCATAAGACCCGAAGAGCTGAACCGCCCTTCGGTGCTCCCGCGTACGGTCCAGGTAGAAGTTCAGCGCCCTTCTACAGTCCAGGGTATGCAGGACCATTTCAGCTCGGCTGGAGTGTGGCCTGGGAAAGTAGGTCGGAAGTACCACCTCCTGGTTGATGTGAAAAGGGGAAACCACTTTAGGAAGAAACTTAGGGTGAGTCCGTAGGACTACCCGGTTCTTGTAGAACCTAGTGTAAGGAGGATCAGATACCAGGGCCTGCAGCTCACTAACGCGTCTAGCAGAAGTGAGGGCCACCAAGAACAAGGTTTTCCAGGAAAGAAAACGAAGAGGACAGGTAGCCATAGGCTCAAAAGGCGGACAGGTAAGCCGCTGTAGAACCACATTGAGATCCCAGTTCGGGGCTGGCGGGCGCAAAGGTGGTTTAAGGAGAAGGAGGCCTCTGAGAAAACGAGCCACCAGAGGGTGGCTGGAAAGAGGTCCACCATCCACCGGCACGTGATGCGCAGAAATAGCACTGAGGTGGACCTTGACCGAGTTGGACTTGAGGCCAAGATTGGAAAGAGAAAGCAAGTACTGCAAGACCACTGATGCCGAACAGGAGAAGGGGTCTTGAGACTGCTGAGTACACCAGACGGAGAACCGACGCCACTTAAGAGCGTAGGACTTCCGGGTGGAAGGCCTCCTGGAGGCCAAGACGACCTCTTCCACATCTGGAGGCAGCTGGAGAGGAGCAAGGACTACCCCTTTCAGCAGCCAGGCCATCAGATGAAGGGACCGGAGGTTGGGGTGCAGGAGCGTCCCCCGATCCTGCGAGTGGAGGTCGGGCTGAAACCCCAGAGGAAGAGGGGTGTCCACCGCCAGCTGCATCAGAAGTGGGAACCAAGGTTGCCTCGGCCACCGGGGAGCCACTAGGATCATCGATGCCTTGTCTCTGAGAACTTTGAAGAGCGTCCGAGACACCAGAGGCATGGGTGGAAAGGCATACAAGAGGCCTGTGGACCATGGAATCAGAAAAGCATCCGCCGCTACCCGGAGAGGATGCGGCTGTCGAGAGCAGAATCTGGGAAGCTGCCGGTTCAGAGGACTGGCGAACAGATCCATGGTGGGGAGGCCCCACCGTAGAAAGATCCGCTGAACCACAAGCGGATCCAACCTCCACTCGTGCGGTTGGAGGACCCTGCTCAGTTTGTCTGCCAGGTAGTTTTCTTGACCTGGGAGATAGACAGCTTTGAGGACGATGTTGCGGTGGACGGCCCAAGAGCAGAGCTTCTGTGCTTCCTGACAGAGAAGGAAGGAGCCGGTTCCGCCTTGCTTGTTCACGTAGAACATGGCAACCTGATTGTCTGTCTGGACAAGTACTGACTGGTGAGAAATCAGGTGAGAGAAGGCTTTGAGCGCTAGGCGGATGGCTCTGAGCTCCAGGAAGTTGATCTGCTGAGCGGACTCCCAAGGAGTCCAGAGACCCTGAGTACAAGTCCCTTGGCAATGTGCTCCCTAACCCTGGAGAGAAGCATCGGTCGTCAGGACCTGAGAATGTGTAGGGGGCTGAAAAGTCACCCCGAGTACTAGGTTTGGCAGGTGAAGCCACCATCGGAGAGAGGAGACCAGCTGGTCGGAGATCTGTACGGAGTCCGTTAGGCTCCCAGTGGCCTGATGCCATTGTTGGCGAAGGCACCATTGAGCAGCTCGCATGTTCAGGCGGGCATAGGGGGTTACATGGACCGTGGAAGCCATATGGCCGAGCAGTCTCAGAAATTGCCTGGCCGAGACCAGGGAATTGCTGTGAAAGCGGCTGGCGAGATCCATGAGCCTTTGGGCCCTGTCTAGGGGCAGGAAGGCCCGCGCTTGAAGAGTGTCCAACCTGGCACCGATGAATTCTAGATCTTGAGAGGGGAGCAAAGTGGACTTTGCGAAGTTTATGACAAATCCCAAGTGCTGGAGCAGAGCTACCGTGCGATGAGTAGCCTGAGTGGCTTCTTGGGCAGACTGGGCCCAGATGAGCCAGTCGTCCAGGTATGGGAACACAAAGAGACCCTGAAGCCTCAGATAGGCCGCCACCACTGCTAGGCATTTGGTGAACACTCTGGGGGCGGAGGATAGGCCGAAAGGCAGTACTCTGTACTGGTAATGGCGTCCGTCCACCACAAACCTTAGGTATTGTCTGTGGTCTGGATGAATAAGGATATGAGTATGCGCATCCTTCAGATCTAAGGAGCATAGCCAGTCTCCCTGCTGGAGGTAGGGCAGCAGGATTCCAAGGGTAAGCATTTTGAACTTTTCCTTTGCAAGGAACTTGTTGAGGTTTCGCAAGTCCAGGATGGGTCTGAGGCCTCCTGTTCTTTTTGGAACCAGGAAGTACCTGGAGTAAAACCCTTGACCCTTCAGGTGGTGGGGCACCGGTTCCACGGCTCGTTCCTGAACAAGACTTGCTAACTCCTGAAGGAGTAAGTCCCTGTGCAGAGGGAGTCTGGAAGGCTCAACTGGAAAGTAGGAGGGAGGCACCTGGTGAAAATGAAGAAGATAGCCCTTTTGAACTATCTGAAGCACCCAGGTATCTGTGGTGATGTTGGACCACCTGTGGGCAAAGTGGACCAGCCGGCCTCCTGTGCTGAGAGAAACCAGCTGAGGGGGAGAGGCTATGCTGAGAAAGTCAAAAACCCCCACCCTGCTGAGCAGGGGCCGGTGGTGCAGGCTTGGGGGCTTGCTGCCTACGGGACCCATTACCCCGTCCCTTGGCCTGCTTTCCCTGTGGGGGAGCTGCTGAGGCCTGATACTGAGGGTAGTATTTATAGGCAGCACCTTTCCTCGGGTAAAAGGGCTTTTTCCCCGAGGCCTTCTTCTTTTGAGAAGGGGCAGAGGTCTTCCTTGAGAGACGAGTCCTGGTGAGAGTCTCCGTCTCGATTTGTGCAGCCTTCTCATCCATGGGCTTGCCAAAGAGGTTATCACCTCGGCAGGGGACATCGACCAACTTGTCCTGTACCCAGGGCTCGAGGTCGGACGTCTGAAGCCAAGCCTGGCGGCGTCCACCGATGCCGGCCGTGGCTACTCGAGCCGAAGCCTCAAAACCATCATAGGCTGCTCGAGAGATAAACTTGGAGCACTCCTGAATGCCAGTAGACAAGGATTGGAACCTCTGCAAAGGTTCATCGGAGAGACCAGCAGAGAACCCGGCTATTTCTTTAGCCAGGTCTCGGAGATACATGCCCATGTAGAGCTGGTATGTCTGGACTCGACAAGCAAGCATAGAGCCCTGGAAGCACTTTCTACCGAGGGCATCCAGGCTTCGGGCCTCCCTACCGGGGGGCACCGAGGAGTGCATTTTTTGACTCTTCAGTCTATGCATGGCCGATTCCACCACCATGGAATGGTGCGGTAGTTGTGCCTTTTGGAACCCGGGGCTTTTGCGGACTCGATAAATGGAATCGACCCGCTTGCTTAACACCGGTGACGACGCCGGGCTCTCCCACATGCGGAAGAGAAGCCGTTCCAGCATCGGAGGAACCGGTACAATAAAGGCCTCCTTCGGGGGAGAGTCATATTGGAGGGCATCGAGTTCCTCGACTCGAGGCTCCTCCTCGGGGTCCGCAGGGAAGGCCAAGGCTTTGGCCATATCCCTCACGAAGTCCAAGAACCGGGTATCCTCCGGGGGGGACCGTCTCCGAGGTTCGGACTCGGGGGAGTCCGAAGGGACACACCGAGTCCGAAAGGAACCAGACTCTTCATCCTCGGATTCCATCCGCCCCGACGCCGAGGGAGTCGGCATCGACGACCTCGGTCCCGAACGGGAGGCCGAAGGAGACCTCGACCGAGGATCGACTCGAGCCCTCATGGACTCGAGGATTGGCTCGGTCTCCGGGGTCGACTTGGAGGTCGACGTCCCGGCGGTCAGGGCAGAAGCGCCAGCGAGGCCAGCGATCAATGCCCGCTGCTGGTCCAAGAAGGCAGACAAACTGCACTCCAAGGCCGTCAACCTGAGTCCGAGCTCAGGAGACCCAGCAGCCCCCGACTCGGGCCCCGACGGCGTCGGGCCCGACGTCGGGTCCTTCGGAGGCGAGTCCACGAGGACAACCGTACTTACATGAGCGGGCAAGTCCATCTCGAGTCGAGGATGTTTTGACGGCCTCTCCGACTCCAAGGACCCGGGACGGGAATCGGGGCTATGCGACCTGGCCCTCGAGGAACCAGGAGCGTCCACCGATCCCGCCCTCGCGGGTTTCTTCTTCCGATGATGCTCCCGGGTAGGAGACCCCCTTTCAGAGGAACTCCGACGATGCTCAGGACCAGAGTCCCGAGACGTCGAAGCCTCTGACGAGGTCCGAGCCCGGCCGGAGTCAGAGAAGATACGCTCCCGCTGGTGCTGCCGACTCCTCAATGCTTTTGAGGACATTTTGCCGCATGGCCCGCAGATCATGGGGTCATGATCTGGGCCGAGGCAGCGGAGGCAGAAGTCATGAGTGTCTGTAAGAGACATAAGTTTCTTACAGAGGTCACACTTTTTGAAACCACTGGCCGCCATCGGGGGAAAAAGGGCCCCTGCGAGGTCGAACGACCGGGCAGCCAGGGAAAAAAGGAAAAAAGCACGAAATCTGTCACGAAGGACAAAAAAACGAAAAATAAAGGACGGACTCGTAACCGGCGTCGCGAGTCCGGCGGGAAAAGAACCGGCGTCGAACCAAAGAAAAAATAGATAAAAATAAAGGAAAATCAACTTTTCTGCGGGGATTCACAGGCAACGTCTGTAGGGCTCCGCAGAAAAAAGAAGACTGAGCAAGATGGCACCCTTGGGCGGGAAGAGGACCGCGCATGCGCACTGCAATTCCCAAAGGCTTTCTTTGAAAGCTGGGGAAAATTGCTCCGCGAGGGCTCCGTCGGCGCCGACGTCACTCATATGTGAGGACTGACTTCCTGCTTGGTCCTGGAGAAAAAAGGCGGCTTTCCCCAAACACTTACCGGCTGCTACAATCTGCCCGCGCTGAGCACTGCCCATTCAGGCTGCTCCCACCACGCAGGTCGGCAGCATTCCACATGCAGGAATGAAAGAGGCCCCGGGCCCTGCTGTTATTCTGCTCCCGCGCTCAGCCACCCTCAAGGACTTCAGCAACGGAGCAGGCTCGGGGCACCGCTGCGGGGTAACCGCCTCATCTTCTGCGAGCTCCAAACTGGCGCTGCTCTGAGCCGCCACTCCCGCGCTCAGCTGCCTCTGCAGGCTTCGGCAATGGGGCGGGCCTGAGGCTCTTCCACCTGTTCTCCGCCGAGGAAACAACTGCCGCCTGTCGACTCCAGTCTCCCGGCTCCTCACTCATGCGCGGGTTCGGGAACTGACTGCCACCTCTGGAGGGAAGGTAGGAGTAGGGCAGGGAACCCCCGAGCTATTCCCCCCACAGGAACTAGCCTCATGAGAACTAAGCCACAAATAAATCCACCAAAACCAAAGAAAAACCTAACTCTCCTTAGTTGCCTTCCAGTGAGCCCAGACTTCTAGCTCACTGCTACCTCCTGCTGCTTGGAGACTGAGCATACTGGAGCTGGTGGGAGGTGCCAGCAGTATATGTAGGAGGAGATCATCAAAAAGATGACATGCTCAGTCTCCAAGCTGCTGGAAGGGGAGCACAACTCAGGATTCCAGGACTGGACTGGAGGGAAGCTAAGGAATGAAGAGGTCGTGGATTTTGGAAAAACAGAAGAGGAGATGACTACAAGAAGCAGTGAGATGAGCGAGAATGTTGGCAAGAAAGTTGAAGCAGGAAGGAGACATGGAGAAAAGAGTAGCAGCCTAGTGGTTAGAGCTGAAGGTTGACAACCAGGGACAAACTTAGACTGTTATCTGTCTGGAGATAAGGAAATATCTAGGGTATTCGAATGCAACTTGCCTTGAGTTACATATTGAAAAAGTGCAAACTAAATCCTACATAAATAAATAAATACATAAAAATAAAAGGAAGTGACAAAAAAGGTCAACTAGAAAGAAAACCATGAAAATGTGAGATAATGGTGAGACTGAAAATATCTTTGCCTTATTCGGGAATATTTTTCATTGACAGGATATATAAACTGAAGCACTGAAACAGAAGGGGCACTTTTTTTTTTTTAAAGGCAATCATTCTTCAGCAGAAATGGGTAATTTTATGAGCTTTTCCTGTGTGTAAAACCTGTTTGATGCACAAAAAAGGACTGCATATCTACATAAAAAATGCACAAACAGAAGGTATCGGTCTACTTTTATACGATATGCACATTGGCTTTCCCAGGGGCATAGTTTGGGTGCAGCAAAGGCAAAGCTGTAATGTATAATGTATAATGCTTCTCACTTCATCCCTTAGTTTGCAGTCAGGCAGAGGGATGAGTAAAACGTTTGTCTTCTCACCTACGCTTCATGAAGGATGTAAACTTAAACTCAAGGGACTTCCCACAAGGCATAAAGCACCATGGCCCTAGCATTAGGCCAAAAAAGACCTTACTCAAGTTAAAATAAATCAACAACAAAATCCAAACAGATATCCATACTGGCACCTAGGGGTCTCTGGCTTATTTAGGTTTAGGCAGAGCCAGTACAGCCATTCTAGAGGAGGTGCTTTAGCAAAATGGTTTACACCATGGTGTATGGTCATGCTGCTAGGAAGCATACTGAGCTAGTGAGGGTCTCAAAGGGATCTTTACACCTGGAACATAAGATAAGCTATGCGGTCAAACCCAAGTCCATCGAGCACAGTATCCTGTCTCTGACAGCATTCAGTGTGGGTCATAAATATCCAGCAGATCCCAGCAAGTAGATCAAATTTCTTATAGTCATTTCAAGGGATAAGTGATGGTACAGATGTGCATGGGTTTTCCTTTTTGACAAATTTTCACGTGTATTTTCAGTTAGGTTCGCATGTTTATTCTAATAGAGAACTTTTAGTTCACATTACATTGATTTAACGTGCACTAACTGATGAATTAAGATGCACGGTCAATTGGTGCAGGTTAAATCAATTTAACATGCACTAAATTTTTAATGTGGACTAACAAACTGAATCAAATTAATAAATGCAAATCCCTAAGCAATGGCCTTCACAGGTCTACCTGGCTAATAATATTATATGCACTTTTCTCTTAAGGATTTTGTCCAAACATTTTTTGAACCTTGTTAAATTATTCACCTTGACCATATCCTCCAGCAACAGACTCAACAGCTTAACTATGCATTCCTTAAAAATATTTTCTACAATTTGTTCTGTGTCTGCTGGTTGCTAGATTCAGTGTTGTTTTAAAGTTTAAAGAATTGCTGTTATTTAATCATTCTGCCCCACTCCTAATTTTATAAACTTTGATCAGTTATCTCTTTTCCAAGCTTATCTGTTTAGCCTTTCTTCATAAGGGACGTGTTTCATCTCCTATCTCATTGTCATCTCCCAAAATCCCACCTGATTTTCTGTCTGAATCAGCACAGATTGGTTGGTCAAATGGAGCTGGAATGCCTGGAACGCATTTGCTATGGCATGCAGCTCCAAGAAATTGATATGGTCCAGGCACTCCTGCTTGGACCACAGGCCCTGCAAGTGCAGACCATCCAGATGAGCCCCCCCAGCCTAGCTTGGATGCATCTGTCATCAGCATCCTCTGGCGGAGGTGATGTCTGAAAGCAGACACCTCTGGGCAAGTTCTGCGGCTCCATTCATCAGTGCAGGGACTGGACTAGAGGCACGGTGATTGCCATCTGGTCCCGGAAATGGCCCGTGCTTGTTTCCACTGCATACTCAGAGTCCACTGAACTTGCCTCATTGACAGACGAGCCAGGGGAGTGACATGCACAGTCGAGGCCATATGGCTAAGCACCATCAGCATTCCCCACCAAGGCTGTCAGCCTTTGCAAGCGATCCATTGGAAGAAAGGCCCAAGCCTGAATGGTGTCGAGGAGGGCTCCTATGAACTCCAGTTGTTGGGAGGGCTGGAGATGAGATTTGGGGTAGTTGAGCACAAACCCCAACCACTTGAGCACCTTTAGAAACATAGAAATATGATGACAGAAAAAGACCATATGGCCTATCTAGTCTGTCCTTCCATATCAACAACTACAACAGTCCCCTTTTTTCCTTTAGAGGCCCTCTGTGTTTGTCCCATGCTTTTTTGAATTCAGATACTGTCCTCATCTCTACCACCTCCACTGGGAGACTATTCCATGGATCCACCACTCTTTCCGTAAAGAAATATTTTTATGAGCCCGTCGTCTAAGCAGGAGAAGACGAATACCCCTAGAGACTGAAAATAAACAGCCACCACCGTGAGATACTTCATGAAGACTTGGGGTGCTGATGTCAGGCTGAATGGAAGTACTCATTACTGTTAGTACTAACCACCCGGGACGAAGCAGAGGTATTTTCTGTGAGCAGAGTGGATAGGTTTGTGAGTATACATTTCTTTGAGATCCAGGGAGCATAGCCAATTGTCCTTTTGTAGGTAAGGGAGCAGAGTCCCCAGTGGGACCATCTAGAACTTCTCTCGCATCAGGTAGGTGTTGAGGTCTCGGATGTTCAGGATGGGCTGAAACCCCCCTATTTTCTTGGTGACCAGGAAATACCTAGAGTAGAAGCCCTGTCTGACCTGAGCTGGAGGCACCAGCTCTATAGCACGATCAGTTAACAGAGCAGAGACCTCTCCCTGTAGGAGGTTGAGCTACAGGGGGTCTAGGGGATACACCCTCGAGTGGAAAGGGGTGGCAGCTTGGCAAAGTGCAGCATGTAGCCACTTTGGACTATCTGCAGCCCCCATGCATCCTAGGTAATGAGAGGCCACCTATGGATGAACAGAACAAATTGCACCCCCTCCCCCACTGGAGGGCTTTCCTCTGTGAACACTGGTAGATTGGCTCCGCTCCACAGGAACCAGTCAAAACCCCACCCCAGGTTTGGGATGCGGAGCAGGTTGGGCATTCTGAGGCTTCTCTTGATGTTGCTGACAAGGAGCCTCTCCCTTCAGCTGAGAGTTCTGGAGGCTTGGGAAGTAGTGGCACTTACGCTGGTAGTAGGTCTTCTTGCCTTGGTACTTACGAAAAGGGTCGGCAGTCTTCAAGAGCCTGGTGAGGGTGAAATGCTCTGCCTCAATCTCGCCAGCTTTAGCCTCCACCTGTTTTCCAAAGAAGTTGTCCCCCTGGCAGGGCACATCTGACAGTTTATCCTGCACCCACTGCTCCAGTTCCGAGGACTGGAGCCAGGCGAGCCCCAATGCCAACCCCTGCAGGCTGACTCAAAGGCTTCATAAGTCGCTTGGACCATGTACTTGGAACAGTCCTTGCTGTGGTTCACATGAGCGCAAGAGAAGTCCAGGTGCTCAGGGGGAATGAGCAAGCCAAACTCGGCCAGATCCTGCATGATGTCCTTCAGGACAATGCCCATATACAGCTGGTATGAAAGGACCCTGGCCACCAGCATGGTGCTCTGGAAGCATCACCTGCCAAAGGAATCCAAGGTTCTCACCTCCCTACCTGTGGGAACATAAGAACATAAGATATGCCATACTGGGTCAGACCAAGGTCCATCAAGCCCAGTATTCTGTTTCCAACAGTGGCCAATCTAGGTCATACGTACCTAGCAGTTTCCCCAAGGGACACAGGTTCCACAATGCTTGTATTGGTTCAAGCATTGATATCCTGGGTCCCTTCTTAATAATGGTTTATGGACCTTTCCTCCAGGAACTTGTCCAAACCTTTTTTAAACCCAGCTACACTAACAGCCTTTACTACATCCTCCGGTAACAAATTCCAGAGTTTGATTACACGTTGAGTGAAAAAATATTTTCTTTTATTAGTCTTAAAAAGTTTACCCTGTAGCTTCATTGCATGTCCCCTAGTCTTTCTATATTCTGATAAGGTAAACAATCGATCTACGTTTACCCGTTCCACTCCGTTCATTAATTTATAGACTTCTATCATATCTCCCCTCAGCCGTCTCTTTTCCAGGTTAAAGAGCCCCAACCTTTTTAGCCTTTCTTCATAGGAGTAGCCTTCCATCCCCTTTACCATTTTGGTGGCTCTTCTCTGAAACTTTTCTAAAATTGCTATATCCTTTTTAAGATATGGCGACCAGAATTGCACACAATATTCAAGGTGCGGTCTCACCATGGAACGATATAGAGGCATTATAATATCTTTTGTTTTATTTTCCATTCCTTTCCTTATCATACCTAGCATTCTATTTGCTCTCTTGGCCGCCGCTGCACACTGGGCCGAGGGTTTTAACATGGTATCCACAAGGACGCCTAAATCTTTTTCTTGGGTGGTGGTTCCTAATGTGGAACCTTGCATCGTGTAACCATAGTTTGGGTTGTTCTTCCCTAGGTGCATAACCTTGCACTTCTCCACATTAAATTTCATCTGCCATTTTGATGCCCAGTCTTCCAATTTATCAAGATCCTCTTGCAATTTTCCACAATCCTCCTGGGTTTTAACAACTTTAAATAGTTTTGTGACATCAGCAAATTTGATAACCTCACTCGTTATTCCACTTTCCAGGTCATTTATGAATATGTCAAAAAGCAGCGGACCCAGCACAGATCCCTGGGGTACACCACTATTCACCTTTCTCCATTGGGAAAATTGGCCATTTAGCCCTACCCTCTGCTTTCTATCTTTTTTTTTTCAAAACTCTGTTTATTGAATACAACAAGGCACCAATAACACACAGCCAACAACATGTATCTTTCTTAGTTTCACAAAAATAAACGTATCCCAGGTAGGGCTGAATCTTGTCCACCACCCGGGAACCCAACAGAAACAGAGCACACAGAATCCCAAGGTCAACCAGTACAAACATCCCCCTCCCCCCCACCCCCCACCCCCCCTCCGCGGAGAGCACAGCAACACCAGCAGCTCCAACTGCGTATATGCTTTCTATCTTTTAACCAGTTCCTGATCCACAGTAGTACACTGCCTCCTATCCCATGACTCTTTAGTTTTGCCAAAAGTCTCTCATGAGGGACCTTGTCAAAGGCTTTCTGAAAGTCCAGATACACAATATCAACCGACTCACCTTTGTCCACCTGTTTATTCACTCCTTCAAAAAAACATAACAGATTAGTAAGACAAGATCTTCCTTGTCTAAAGCCATGTTGGCTGTCTCCCATTAGGTCATGACTATCTATATGCTGAGTAATTCTATTCTTTATGATGGTTTCTACCATTTTTCCCGGTACTGATGTCAGGCTCACCGGTCTGTAGTTTCCCGGATCACCCCTCGAACCCTTTTTAAAAATTGGTGTTACATTGGCGATCCTCCAATCCTCAGGTATTAGAGATGATTTTAATGATAGTTCACAGATTACTGATAGCAGGTCTGCAATCTCAAATTTCAGTTCTTTCAACACCCTTGGATGTATACCATCCGGCCCAGGTGATTTGCTACTCTTCAGTTTATCTAATAGTTGTAAGACATCTTCCCGATGTATCGATATTTCCTTCAATTCTTCCACACCTTTAAATACCACTTCAGTCGTGGGTAACATCCCTACATCTTCCTCAGTAAAGACCGAAGCAAAGAATTCATTCAGTCTCTCCGCTATCGCCTTGTCGCCTCTTAGTGCTCCTTTAACCCCTTTATCATCTAATGGACCAACTGACTCTCTCACGGGTTTTTTGCTACGAATGTACTTGAAAAGGTCTTTATTGTGCGTTTTTGCTTCCGCAGCAAGCTTCTTCTCAAATTCCCTCTTTGCCTGCCTTATCAATGCTTTGCATTTGACTTGCCAGTGCTTGTGCTGTTTCCAGGTTTCATCATTTGGCTCTTTTTTCCATTTCTTGAAAGATGCTTTTTTGGCAACAACAGCCTCTCTGACCTCAGCTTTAAACCATGCTGGCAATTTTTTGGACTTCCTTCCACTTTTCTTAAAGCGTGGAATACAGCTGGTCTGGGCTTCCAAGATAGTATTTTTCAACAACACCCAAGCTTGATGTACGTCTTTAACCTTTGCAACTGCTCCTTTTAGTTTTTTCTTAACTGTTTTCCTCATTCTATCATAGTCTCCCTTTCGAAAGTTAAAGGGTAGTACTGTGGATTTCCTTACTATCCCTCCTCCACTAATTAAATCAAAGGCGATCATGCTATGATCACTATTGCCAAGTGGCCCCAACACCCTTATCTCTTGCACTACATCTGGTGTTCCACTAAGGACTAGGTCTAATATTGCTTCCCCTCTGGTCGGTTCATGAACCAGCTGCTCCAAGAAGCAGTCATTTATTTCATCTAGGAACTTTATCTCCCTAGCATGTCCTGTTGTGACACTGACCCAGTCGATGCCGGGGTAATTGAAATCACCCATTATTATTACTGCACTGTAACTTTTGCTAGCTTCCTTGATTTCTTTGAGCATTTCATCATCCATTTGTTCATTCTGGCCAGGCGGACGATAGTACACCCCCACTGCCATCGCCTTCCCCTTTTTACATGGAATTTCAATCCATAGAGATTCTACAGCAAATTTTGTTTCTTGCAAAACTTTAATCCTTTCTGACTCAATGCCCTCTCTAACATAGAGCGCAACCCCTCCACCAATTTGATCAGCTCTATCATTTCGATATAGTTTGTACCCAGGTATCACAGTGTCCCACTGGTTGTCCTCCTTCCACCATGTCTCTGATATTCCAATCATATCTAACCTCTCGTTTAGTGCTATATATTCTAACTCTCCCATCTTGTTTTGTAGACTTCTAGCATTTGCATACAAGCATTTTAGAGACTGTATTTTATTCATATTAATTTGGCTATTGGTAGACATGGGTAATTTGGGATCTTTAAGTTCTGTCTGCTCCATACTCGAGGGCATTTGGGCTACTTTACTCTTTTTTGGAACCTCTCTGCTTTTTGTAGTATCCTTCAAGGATACATTCTTCCGAACCATGCGCTCTTGGGCGACTGTCGGCTTTCCCCTATTATCTAGTTTAAAAGCTGCTCTATCTCCTTTTTAAAGGTTAATGCCAGCAGCCTGGTTCCATCCCGGTTAAGGTGAAGCCCATCCCTTCGGAAGAGCCCCTCCTTTCCCCAGAATGTTCCCCAGTTCCTAACAAATCCGAACCCCTCATCTCTGCACCATTGTCTCATCCACGCATTGAGACTCCGGAGCTCTGCCTGCCTATTGGGTCCTGCGCGTGGAACGGGAAGCATTTCGGAGAACGCTACCCTGGAAGTTCTGGATTTCAACTTCCTACCTAAAAGCCTAAATTTAGCTTCCAGAACCTCCCTACCACATTTTCCTATGTCATTGGTACCAACATGTACCAAGACAGCAGACTCCTCCCCAGCACTATCTAAGACCTTATCTAGGTGGCGTGTGAGGTCCGCTACCTTCGCACCAGGCAGGCATGTTACCAGGCGATCCTCACGTCCACCAGCCACCCAGCTATCTACATGCCTAATGATCGAATCACCAACTATAACTGCTGTCCTAACCCTTCCCGCATGGGCACTTGGCCCTGGAGAAACCTCCTCGGTGCGAGAGGGGTTTACATCACCTGGAGGACAGGTCCTAGTTACAGGATCACTTCCTGCCACACCAGGGTGATGCTCTCCTGTCACGTGACCTCTCTCCTCCATGGCAACAGGGATGCTGCCAGACTGGAGGTGGGACTTCAGGACTACATCCCTGTAGGTCTCGTCTATGTACCTCTCTGTCTGTCTTATGTTTTCCAAGTCTGCTACTCTAGCCTCTAGAGAACGGACTCGTTCCCTGAGAGCAGAGAGCTCCTTGCACCTAGTGCACACGTAAGACCTCTCACCAGCTGGGAGAAAATCATACATGTGACACTCAATGCAAAAGACTGGAAAGCCCACATCCCGCTGCTGGACTGCTGTCAGCATCTTAGTTTTAAGTTTGTGTTTAGATCTTTAAGTTCTATATGTACTAAAGGGTGCAATGGATATTTATACCACTAAAACTGTACCTAAGAAGTTTAATATACCTTGTTCACCTGAAGCTTAATTAATCTCAGGTCCTTGGTGTATGACTGATTTGGGTAATGAGCTTCACCTGAGAGCACCTCCTGTCTTTTAAGTTGTGCAAGTACCTATAAAGCTGTGATTTTCCCAGGGGAGGGTGGGTGTGGGGAGGGAGGGAGGGATATAACACTTATTAAAAAAGGGCTGCTACACAGTACCTTGTCCTGTGCTGCTGAGGAAAACTATATTCTGATTTGATTTAAATTATAGCTCTTTGCTGCTACTAGGCTCTAACCTAATATGAAATTTAAACTACAAGCTCTCTGCTGGATTCTAAATTTAACCAGAAAGCTCTCTTCTGTGTTTTAATTTGAAACTAAAAGTACTTTGCTGATGCTAGGCCCTGAGTGACTATGAAATTTAAACTACAGCTGTCTACTGGGTATGAAAGGTAACCAGAAAGTTCTCTTCTGTGTTTTTAAATTGAATCTTAAACTGTTGCTACTAGGCCCTGACTGATTTAACAAAAAAAAATAGTGGGTTCACAGATTAATTAGCTTTAAAAGAAAAAAAAATTCCTTTCAGAAAAATTCCCAGAAGTATATACTCACAATTTCAGATTTCTCTCCAGAAGTAACAGCCCCCCTTTCCAGTCCTTCAAGCAATGAGTCTTACTGCTCTTGATCCTCCTCATGGCAGACTCCACTACCAGAGAGTGGTGTGGGAGCTGAGGTTTTTCAAATCTTGGGGCCTTTTGGACCCAGCACATCGTGTTCAGCCACCTGCTGATCGATGGCACCGTAAGGGATTCTCCCACAACCTCATTTGCCTCTGCAGGATCTGGTGCACCTGCACCATCACAGCCTCCTTGAGGGCTGAAGGGTACTGGATGATCTCTAGTTCCTCTGTCCTATGCTCATCCTCCAAGTCCAGGGAGAAGGGAATGGCCTTGTCCATCTCTCTTACAAAGTCCTGGAAGGAGATGTCCTCTGGAGGCAATTTCCGCCGTTCATATGGAAGAGAGGAGTCTCATGGGAATTCAGGGATCTGCATTCGGAAACCTCTGAGTCTGCCTTGGTCTCCCAACCATCGGAATACGACTCCGAAAGGAAAGCAAAGTAGTGTTGGGTCTCCTCCCGAAGCTGTATCTGTCTGAGCATCGATGGGCCGATGGTGCACCAATTGCTTCTGTGATCTAATCGGGACATCGGATCCCGATATGCTCAAGAGGGAGATGGCTGTGGGAACCAGTATTAATTCTGATTACCAGCCTAATGCACATGTATTGGTGGGCAGAGCATGGGTCTCGAGGATTGGCTATCTTTTCTCCATGGACAAGCAGGAATGAAGTCCTCACGTATGGGACTCCAAAACTACAGGTTACTGAAAACCGAGGAGGCCAAAAAGCCCAACAGGGGCAAAGTGAACAAAGAACTGGAGAATCAACTATGCACAGCACTGGTAGTCCCCAGAGGGGAACTCATCTGATTCAGCTTCTTCACCATACAGTTTCATTCATGCTGTGTGGGGGTGGGGGGGGGGGGGGTTGGTAGCCTGAATGGAAAGTAGGGCCTTGGGGGGATGGAGCTGGATTCTAATCCCCAAACAAATGCTGAAGTACAGACTGGCCAAAGTTGCTGTCATGTCAGGAATCCCCATCCAGACAGTAGTGAGATGTGAATGTGTGGACAGACTACGTTGCAGCCCTGCAGATCTCTTCCATGGAGACTGCACAAGTTGGCCACCTATGCAGCCATGGCTCTGACATTGTGAGCTGTGAAATAACCATCAAGGCTCAGTGCAGTCTACCAACTAAATAGAAAGAGTGTGTTTGAAAAGAACAGCTCCTAGCTTGCTGGGATCAAAAGAGTCAAATAGCTGGATGGACTTTCAGTGGGCCTTCATCCTCTCTAGACAGAAGGCCAAGGCTTGCTTGCAGTCCAGTAAGTGCAGCGCCGCTTCACCTTTGTGGGAGTGAGGCCTGGGAAAGAAAGTCAGCAGAACGACTGACTGATTGAGATGGAAAGCCTACACCACCTTTGGGAGGAATCGAGGATGAGTGCGCAGGACCACTTTGTTATGATGGAACCAGGTGGATAGTGGATGAGCCAGTAGTGGATGGGAGGAGTGGCCTAGTGGTTAGGACAAGGTACTTCAGGCCGGAGGGCCGGGGGTTCAAGTCCCACCTGGGGACAGCAATCTCAGGCTGGAGGGACTGGGATTTCTAGTCCTATAGGTACTCCTTGTGGTCTTGGGCAAGCCACTTAACCCTCCATTGCCCATGTTCCCTGTAAGTATTAGCGTATGTGTGTCATATCCCCTCGTGTTAAATGTATCTCCCAATTGACCGCTTTGACCTGGTGAAAAGCGGGATATAAATACAGCTAAATAAATAAAGCCTGTCATTCACTAACACAGTGTGTGGAAGTAACTGCCAGCAGGAAAACCTTCCAGGTCAAGAACTTCAAAGGGCAGGAGTCGAGTGGCTCAAAAGAACTAACATGAACTGCGCCAGAACCACATTGAGGTCCCAAGCCACCACCAGAAGCTTGAAGGGAGGTCTTGAGAGGAGCAAGCCTCACATGAAGTGAACCGAACCACTAATGGCTGAGCTGATATGGGCTTCCCCTCAAAACTGCGATGGTAGGCTCAAATCATGTTGAGGTGGACCCTGACATAGTTGGACGAGACCCAACTCTGCGAGGTGTAGGAGGTACTCAAGAAGTCTGTGGAGTGAAAAATTAAAGGGATCCAGCGCCTGTGCTTTGCATCAGGAAGCAAATCTCTTTGATTTGAAATCATAAGACTTTCTCATTAAGGCCCTCCTAGAGACCAAAAGAATGTCAGTTACGCCATCAAGCAGATTAAGCTCCAACAGGATTAGCCTCTCAACATCCAGGCAGTGAGAGCCAAGGATCTGACGTCGGGGTGCAGCAGCCTCCTGTCCTCCTGTGATATTGTGGCCATTATAGAAACATGATTTAACGAGTCACATGAATGGGATATAGCCATAGCTGGCTATAATCTATTTAGAAGAGATACAGAAGGTAGAAAAGGAGGAGGAGTAGCCACCCTATATGTCAAAAGCAATATTAAAGCTGCTGAAATGCAGGGGACGTGGGGAAAAAAAGAAGCGCTGTGGATTGTGTTGGAAAGAGGAGATGGCACAGAGTGGTGTGGTCTACAGGCCTCCACTCAAACCAAAGAAATGGTTAGCGAATTGATTATTGATATTGCAAAGATAGCCATGAAGGGGGAAGTGATCATATTGGGTGACTTTAATCTACCTAATGTGGATTGGAGTTTTCCTTCTGCAAATCCGGAAATAATTAAAAAAATTGTGGCTGCCTTCCAAGATACATTACTTAAACAAATGGTGATGGAACCGACCAGGGAGATTCTTTGCTGGATTTAGTGCTCACCAACAGAGATAGCGTGTCAAATATCCAGGTGGGTGCCCATGTGAGCAGCAGCGATCATCACATTGTATGGTTTGAGATAAAAGCCAAGGTAGAATCCAATCACAGCAAGCTCAAAGTCCTAGACTTTAAAAACACCGACTTCAGTAAAATGGCAGTTGGCAGGGTGGGAGGGGATAAGGGAAGTGGAATTGTAATGGGCTAAACTAAAGAAAGCAATAAAAGGTGCAACAGATACATACGTAAGGAAATTAAATAAAAACAAGAGGAAAAGGAAACCTATTCAGTCTGTCTGTCTGGAGTTTCAGCAAGGTCTTCGCTATGAGAAGTATGGGAGGATACCTGTATAGCAGGCCTTCCTCCCAGTGCAGGAGGAAACCATATGAAGCCAGCCTGCTGCACGAAGCGACCTTGAAGGAGAACTGATCCACTTGGGCATTGTGCTGAGTGGTGAACATATCTATCAAAGGAGTAACCCACTTCCGAAAGATCTGGGCCGCGACATCCCTGTCCAGAGTCCACTCGTGTGGCTGGAGAATGCGTCTCAGCGGTTCCACCAGGATATTCTGTTCCTCTGACAGATATGTGACCCTTAACTCCATACCATGAGAGATGGCAAATTTCCACAACTGGACCGCCTCTCAGCACTCAATGCCCGCTTGCTTATGTAGTACATCGCGACCTGATTGTCGGTCTGAATCAGAACAATCTGGTTGACCAGGAGATTCTGGAAAGCCTTTAGGGCATTCGCTACAACTCGTAATTCTAAAAAATTGATTTGGTGCAGGCTCTCCTGTTCGGACAAGACGCCTTGAATATGGAGGCCAAACAGATGCGCACCCCAATTCAGCTTGGATGCATCCTTAGTCAGTGTCTTCTGTGGTGGTGCCTTCTGAAAAGGGAGGCCCCTGAGCAGGTTCTGAGGATCCAATCACCAATGCAGGGACTGAACAAGGGTTACGGTGACCACCACCTGGTCCCGGAGGAGGCTGGTAGCCTACTTCTACTGTGTACTCAGTGTCCATTGAGCTTGGCTTAGAGCCCTGTGGCCGAGCAGAGTTAGCATCCTGTGAGCTGTTGTCTGCTGACTCCGCTGGGTATTGTGAACCAAAGCCGGCAATCGCTGGAGTTGGTCCAGCAGAAGAAAGCTCCTTGCTTGAGTTATGTTGAGGACAGTCCCTGTGAACTCCAGTCATTGGGTGGGCTGAAGGTGGGACTTTGGGCAATTGACAGCTAAAACAGCTCTAGCACCCGGATGGTCAACTGTGTAGAGTGCCAGACTCTGTCTAGAGTGGTGCTTTTTATGAGCCAGTTGTCCAGGTAAGGGAATACAAAAACCTCCAGTGTTCTGAGATAGGCCGCCATAACTGTGAGGCACATTGTGAAGACTCGGGGTGCCGAGGTCAGCCTGAAGGGTAACACTCGGTACTGAAAGTGCTGTCCCCTCCCAGAACGAATCTGAGATATTTCCAGTGGGTGGGATGGATGGATGGGGGTATATACATCCCTTAGATCTAGGGAGCATAGCCAATTGTCTTTCTGAAGATAAAGGAGCAGGGTCCCTAGAGAGACCATCTTGAACTTTTTTCGCACCAGGAAGGAGTTGAGGGCTCTGAGGTCCAGGATGGGCCGAACCCACACCCCCTCTCCCGTCTTCTTGGGAACCAGAAAGTACCTGGAGTAAAATCCCCATCCAATCTGCTCCTGAGGCATGGGCTCGATTGCGAGATCGTCCAGAAGGGTAGAGATTTTCTCCTGAAGGTGGTTTAGATGCAGAGGGTCAAAGGTAAACATCCTCGGGGGCAATGAGGCAGCAGTGCAACATGCAGCTGCTTTGGATTATTTGTAGCATGCAGGCGTCCGAAGTAATGATGGGCCACCTGTGGGCAAAGAGAGTGAGCCTTTCCCCCACAGAGGATTCCCCTCTGCAGTGACTGGTAGATTGGCTATGTTCTGAAGAACCCAGTCAAAACCCCTTCCCCATCTTGGATTGCGGGCCAGGCTGAGCTTTTTGGGGATTCTCCCAATGTTGAGGGTGAAGAGCCTGTGACTTTTGCTGGGAGGCTTGAAGACCAGTTAAGTACCTTCCTCTAGCCTCCCCCCTGATACTTTCTGCGATAGGGATTGGACATGCATCTCGAGGACCTGCTGAGGGTGATGTGCTGCTTCTCTATGATGCCAGTTTTTTCCTCCACCTGCTCTCCAAAGAGGATCTCTCCCCAACACGGCACATCCGCCAGCTTATTTTGCACCAACTGCTCCAGGTCAGAAGACTGAAGCCAGGTGAGGTGGCAGGCACCAATACCCACAGCTGCCACTCTAGAAACCATTTCAAAGGCATCATACATCGCCCTGATCAGGAACTTCAAGCAATCTTTGCCATGGCCCTCCAGGGTACAATAATGCTCCAGTTTCTCTGGAGGGAGGAACGGGCACAAGTCAGTGAGATCACACATGTCGTCCTTCAGGAACATGCTCACGTACAGCTCATAAAAGAGCACTCTAGTTGCAAGCATGGAGCTCTGGAAGCACCTCCTGACGAAGTCCAATGTCTGAGCCTCCCTACCCAGAGGCATCGAGGAAGAGTCTTGGTGCTCTTAATTCTTTAAAAGGCTGGTTCTACCACTAAGGAGTAGTGCGGAAGCTGAGGCTTCTCAAAGTCCAGGGTCTTTTGAACCCAGTACATTGAGTCCAACTTCCTACTGACCGAAGGCACAGTGAGGGGTTCTCTCACATCCTCATTTGCAGCCTTTGTAGGATACGGTGTACTGTCACCGTCACTTAGGAGCTGAGGACTATTGGAGGATCTCCAACTCCTCTGCCCTGGGCTTATCCTCCATCTCCAGGGAACATGGAATGGCCTTGGCCATATCCCTATGAAGTCCTGGAAGGACTCCTCTGAAGGAGACTTCCACTGTTTCTGTGGAGGGGGGGGGGGGGTCTGATGGAAGCTCAAGGCACTTTTCCTCCGACAGGTTCTCTGATTCCACATCGGTAATCCAGACATCAGAGTCAGACTCTGAGAGGAAGTCAAAGTACCTCTGAGACACTGCCGGAGCTCCCTCTGGCCTTGAGGGGAGGAGGAGCATTGATGGGAGCGATGATGCATCAAGTGCTTTCAGGGCTTCGTCAGGACATCGGAACCTGATACATTTGAGAGAGATATGGCCCTACTGGGAACTGGTGTCGGATCTCTTTGATGCCCTGATGTCGATGTCTCCACAGGCAGAGCATATGTTTCAAGGATTGGCTGCACAACAGTCAATGACAATGCCCTGGGCACCAAAAGACCTGCCAGTTGCTTCTCCAGCATCGATGCGATGCAAGCCTCGAGCACCTGAAGGTGTTCCTCCATGGCTGCTGAATCTAAAGGCCTTGGAGCTTAAGCTGCTTTGATCAATGTCTCCAGCATCCCTGCAGGAGTAATGACATGGCCTCCATTCTCAGGAGAAGGCCAGTGCCCTTCCAAAACTACGGAGGATGAATTCTATCTCCAGGGTACCTTGGCGGGCCATTTGCTGCCCTCACTCTTGACATCATGTCGGGAAAGGCTCCGATGACAATGTACATGGGGCTTTGCCCATTGCTCGAAAGGGCCCCCCCTTTTGACACCGATCCAACTTAAATATACCTAAGAGCCAAAAATAAACACACTCAAATTGGTAGTATATAACACTTGACTATAGAACCACCACATACATAGCCATAAGGCTCTTCTCATGTAAAAACCTGTATAATATTCTCATATATTGTATATATGTTACTCCTATATTGTATATATGTTACTCCTATACTGTAATTACATGGTAATTTATGATGATTCTCACCCGAAATCAAATGTAAATTTTTGGCTCATTACAGATGTAACCCATAGTTATGTTTGACGTGCAAGTTATCCGCTTCTGATCGCTGGCAGTAGCGGTATACAAATGAAAATAAATAAATAAATAAGGAAGGTCTTCTTCGATTCCATGCAGAGACAGACTGATGGGCAATGCTCCGGGGCATTATGGGCCCTTAGCTCGGATTGAGCTCAGAAACCTCTCAATGTCGATGCACTTTTGGCGGAGTCAAGGGGAACCATCGAGACCAATGCCAGTGCCGAAGACGCTGAATCAGACCTCTGGCCAACGAGGGATTCTCTTAACCTTTCAAGCCTCTCCTTGTCATCTGCAAGCACAAACTGCAAGAAAGCGGCTGGTGACTGGGATCCAGACACTGGAGGCAACTGTGCTTGTCGGTGACCGAAATTTATTTCATTTAACATCTTTTTTATATCGTCTTTCTATTAGTCAAGACGGTTCACATATAACTCAGTGCTTGAACATTAAACAACTTTAGCCAAATGTGCTAATTACATTTAACAGTAGCACAACAGATATAAAGGGTGGAAAGAGGTCATGAACTTAATTATAAATACACTGAGATAGGAACTAATGCTAGTTGTGGGGAGAAGTTCCTATGGACAGTCTGGACTGTAATGTTCCAAGAATAGCAGGGTTTTTTCAAGTTCTTGCGGACGTCACCAGTATGTTCAATGGATCTTGTTTGGGGTGGTAGGGAATTCCAAAGTGATGGGGCATATAGTGAGAATGCTCTGCTGTTAGCCCTTTGGCTTATCTGGTGGTATGTCCAGTAGGTTGAGTATATTTTGCCTCCTGGGCCTGCTGTTGGCGGGTTTTGCTATTAATGATGTGACTGGCCGCTGATAGATTATTTATAATTTTGTGAGTACTAAGGATAACTTTATATTTCATTCCGCTCGTAATAGGTAGCCAGTGGAGCTGTTTGAGGAGTGGAGTGATGTGGGTTTAACAGGATTTTCCTAGTATGACTCTTGATACTGTGTTTTGTGCCAATTGCATAGGATATAGTGTGCTCTTCGGGAGACCATGACAGATTGTGTTGCAGTAATTGAATATGGACATGATGATAGCTTGGCACACTGTGCAGAAATCCATAGGGGTTAGGAGGTTGCATAGATTCTTTATGATCCAGAGTTTGTGATAGACTGATTTGGTGGTGCGGTTTACTTGCTGTTGCAGATAGAGCTTTTCAGCTAGTGTGATGCCTAGGTAATTGATCTCAGTTTTGACTGTGATCATTATGTTGTTTATCATGATTGTTGGCGGTGGTTGAAGTTCTGGTCTCTTGTGATGTGTAAGATTTCAGTTTTGTTATGGTTGATGTTTAAGGTGCATTTGAAGTCATTCGGTGATTGTTGCTAAGCAAATAGAAATTCTGCTGTAATTCGGAGAGTAGGTAGAGAAGAGTGTGAAGATCATAATGTCATCTGCGTTTAGCAGATATTTAATTATGAAACTCCTAATGACCTCACATAAAGAATAGACAACAGTGCAGATCCTTGGGGCACGCCTTGGCAGAGGATGAATGGAAGGGATTTTTGGGTTCCTATTTTTATTTGCTGTATGGAGTCAGATATCTAGGACTGAAACTATTTTAAGGTGGAGCCTTGGACAACAATATTGTGTAGTCTGTTTAGTAGAAGATGATGAGAGTCCGAGTCAAAAGTAAATGAAATGTCTAAGAAAATAAGTATGAATCCCTGCGATATGTTTTGAGTGCCTTTGATTAAGGTGTTGAACAGGGAGGTGAGGAGGATTTCCGCACTGTGCCATGGGCAGAAACCATGTTGCTGTGGATCTAGAGGTAAATATTTGTTCAGGTGCTGTTGTAGTTGAGATTGCATTGCTTTTTCAATAAAGCGTAGTTACTCACCTGTAACAGGTGTTCTCTAGGAGCAACAAGAATCAGTCCTCACATATGGGTGACGTCGTCGCCGACGAAGCCCTTGTGTGGAGCATTTCCCCAGCTTTCAAAGAAAGCCTTTGGAAATACAGCGCACATGCGCGGTCCCCTTCCCACCCAAAGGGTGCCATCTTGCTCAGTCTGATGACACAGCTAAAAGACAGCAAAAATCAAAATGAAGTATAGGACTGCAACTCCAGGGGAGGAGGGAGGGTCGTGAGGACTGATTCCTACTGCTACTGGAGAACACCTGTTACAGGTGAGCAACTATGCTTTCTCCAGGACCAAGCAGGAAGTCAGTCCTCACATATGGGACTCCCTAGCTCTAGGCTACCGTGAACCCAGAGCTGAAAAAATGGCTCCCTCTCAAGATCTTCAGCATCCGTGATAAGAATTTTCTCTGAGAGCGCATCCCATTCGGTAGCCCAACACAAAGGGCCGGAGGGTAGGAGTTGCCTAAACCTCAAAGAGATTACGGAGTACCGCCTGGCCGAAAACACTGTCCCGCCGGGACTCTCTCTCCAGGCAGTAATGGACTGCAAAAGTCTAGCTTGAAGACCAAGTTGCAGCCCGGCAGATGTCTGCCAACGGAACAGAGTGGAGCTGAGCTACTGACGCGGCCTTTGCCCTGACACGATGGGCCGTGACCCGACCCTGCAAGGGGAGGTCGGCTTCCCTGTACGCCCAGGCGATGCAATCTGCTACCCAAGTAGACAACGTACGCTTGGAGACAGGTAACCCCATCCTATTAGGGTCAAACGAGACGAAGAGCTGAGTAGCCCTTCGATGCTCCCGCGTACGTTCTATGTAAAAGGACAATGCCCTTTTATAGTCCAGGGTATGCAAGACTGTTTCAGCCCAGCTGGCATGCGGCCTTGGAAAAAAGGTCGGAAGTACCACCTCCTGATTGAGGTGGAAAGAGGAGACCTCTTTTGGGAGGAACTTGGGATGGGTCCGCAGGACCACCCTGTTCCTATAGAACCGCGTGTACAGTCTATCAGAATCCAGAGCTTGTAGTTCACTCACACGACTGGTCGAGGTAAGAGCCACCAGGAAGAGCGTTTTCCAAGAGAGGAAGCGCAAATGGCAAGTAGCCATCAGCTCAAACGGTGGGCGAGTAAGTTGCTGCAAGACCACGTTCAAATCCCACTCAGTCGCCGGTGGACAAACCGGAGGCTTGAGTAGAAGAAGACCTCTGAGAAAGCTGGACACCAAGGGGTGAACCGACAGAGACTGTCCCTCCACCGGCGAGTGGTGCGCTGACAAAGCACTGAGGTGGACCCGAACAGAGTTAGACTTAAGGCCTAGGTCTGAAAGGTGAAGTAGATACTGCAGTACTACTGGCACAAGGCAAGAGAAAGGAATGTTCATTGCGCTGAGCACACCATACCGTAAACCTACGCCACTTGAGGGCATAGGACTTTCTGGTGGACTACCTCCTAAAGGCCAAGACCACCTCCTCAACCTCCTTAGATAGAAGTAAGGGAGCTAGCACTATATTTTCAGCAGCCAGGCCATCAGATTGAGGGACCTGAGATTGGGGTGCAGAAGGGAACTCTGCTCTTGAGACAGGAGATTGTGTTGCAGCCCCAGAGGGAATGGAGCTTCCACTGCCAACTGCAGAAGAAGTGGAAACCACAGCTGCCTCGGCCATCTGGGGGCTACCAGAATCACCGAGGCCTTGTCCCGGAGGATCTTGAACAGAGTGCGGGCCACCAGGGCCATGGGAGGAAACGTATACAGGAGGCCCATAGACCAAGAGATTAGAAAAGCATCTGCTGCCATCCTCAGGGGATACGGATGTCTGGAGCAAAACCAGGGCAGCTGATGGTTCAGTGGACTTGCAAAGAGATCGATGGATGGAAGTCCCCATCGGAGGAAGATCTGCTGGACCACCAATGGATTCAACTGCCATTCATGGGGCTGGAGAATCCTGCTTAGCTTGTCTGCTAGGAAGTTCTCCTGACCAGGTAGATAAACTGCTTTGAGAAACATGCCTTGTCTGACCGCAAAGGAGCAAAGGTCCAGTGCCTCCTGACATAGGAGCCTGGACCCTGTGCCTCCTTGTTTGTTCATGTAGAACATTACTACCTGATTGTCCGTCTGAACTAGGACAGACTGTTGAGAGAGAGCATGGCAGAAAGTTTGCAGAGCTAAGCGGATTGCTCGCAGTTCTAAAAGGTTGATTTGCTGTGTGGCCTCCCGAGGGGACCACAGGCCTTGAGTGCACGTGCCCTGGCAATGTGCACCACAGCCCTTTAAGGATGCATCTGTCGTCAGCACCCTGGTGTGTGCTGGAGCCTGAAAGGGTCCACCCTTGAGAAGGTTTGACAGATGTAGCCACCACTGTAAGCAGTTCAGAAGTCGTATGGACACCTTTACTCTGTCTTGAAGGTCGCCAGTGGCTTGTGTCCAATGATCTCTGAGGCACCATCGAGCAGCCCGCATGTGCAGATGGGCATTCGGGGTCACATGTACAGTAGATGCCATGTGGCCCAGAAGCCGCAGATAGTGCCTGGCGGAAACATGAGAATTGCTTTGGAACTGGTTGGCCAACTCCATCAGTCTGTGGGCCCTGTCCTCGGGCAAGTAAGCTCTTGCCTGAAGGGTGTCTAGTGTCGCCCCTATAAACTCTAGGTTCTGAGAGGGGAGCAAAGTGGACTTTGCGTAGTTTTTGACAAAGCCCAGATGCTGAAGAAGAGAGACAGTGCGAAGAGTGGCCTGTCGGGCCTCCTGGAGTGACTGGCCCCTGATTCGCCAATCATCCAGGTATGGGAAGACAAAAATCCCCTGATTTCTGAGAAAAGCCGCCACCACCGCCAGGCATTTGGTGAAAACCCTGGGGGCAGAGGTCAGGCCAAAGGGAAGCACACTGTACTGAAAGCGGTTTCCTCCCATCACAAATCTGAGATATTGTCTGTGGTCTGGATGGATGAGGATGTGAGTATAAGCATCCTTTAGGTCTAAGGAGCATAGCCAGTCTCCCTGCTGGAGGTAGGGCAGCAGTATCCCAAGGGTAAGCATCTTGAACTTTTCCCTCTCCAGAAACTTGTTCAGATTTTGCAAGTCTAGGATAGGTTTGAGGCCTCCTGTTCTCTTTGGTACTAGGAAGTACCTGGAGTAGAAGCCTTGCCCTTCCAGGTGGTGTGGCACCGGTTCTACCGCCTGTTCCTTTAAAAGACTTGCCAACTCCTGAAGGAGGAGGTTCCTGTGTAGAGAAAGTCTTGGAGGCTCCCCTGGATAGTAGGAGGGGGATAGCTGGTGGAAATGGAGCATATAGCCCTTCTGGACTATGCTCAGTACCCAGGTATCCCCTGTGATGGATGGCCACCTGTAGGCATACAGGGTCAGCCGAGCCCCTGTGCTGAGTGGAGCCACCGGCGGAGGAGAGGCTATGCTGTGGTAGTCAAAACCCCACTCCCTGCTGTGCAGGAGCCAGAACTGGCGGCTTGGGGGTTTTCTGCTTATGGGGCCCATGCCCCTGCCTCTTGGCCTGCTGGCCCTGTTGGGGAGCTGGAGAGGCCTGATACTGAGGGTAGGTTTTGTAGGCAGCACCCTTCCTCGGGAAAAAGGGCTTCTTTCCCGAGCCCTTCTTTTTATGAGAAGGGGCAGAAGTCTTTCTGGCCATCTTTGTCCTGGTGAGAGTCTCGGTCTCGATTTCTGCAGCCTTCAGTCATGAGTTTGCCTAATAGGTTGTCACTTCGGCACGGGACATCGACCAACTTGTCCTGTAACCATGACTCCAGGTCCGATGACTGTAGCCAGGCCTGACAGCATGCACCGATGCCGGCCGCGGCTACCCAGGCCGAAGCCTCGAAGCCGTCATAGGCTGCTCGAGATATAAACTTTGAGCACTCCCGGATCCCTGAAGACAAGGCTTTGAACCTCTGCAAGGGTTCCTCGGAGAGGCCAACTGAGAACCCAGCAATCTCCTTTGCCAGGTCCCGTATGTACATGTCTTACAGTTCGTAAGTCTGGACACAGCAAGACAGCATAGAGCCCTGGAAGCACTTTCTACCGAGGGCATGCAGGTTCCAGGCCTCCCAATCGGGAGGCCCCGAGGAGTGCATCTTTTGACTTTTCAGCCTGTGCATGGCCGATTCCACAACCATGGAATTGTGCGGTAGTTGCGCCTTTTGAAACCCAGGGCTCTTACGGACTCGATAAATGGAATCGACCCGCTTGCTCAGAACCGGTGCTGAGGCCGGTGCTTCCCACATACGGAAGAGCAGCCATTCCAGCATCGGAGGAATCGGAACAGTAAAGACTTCATTCGGAGGAAAATCATAATGGAGGGCATCGAGCTCTTCGGCTTGAGGCTCCTCCTCGGCGTCCGCCGGGAATGCCAAAACCTTGGCCATGTCCCTGATGAAATCCGAGAACGGGGTATCCTCCGGGGGGGGGGGGGGACCTTCTCTGATGCTCGTCCTCCGTCTCCCACGCTGACTCTTCTGAGGAGTCGTCGAGCGGCTCCGGCCATGAGGGCCTCGATGCCACCCGCCCCAACGCCGAGGGCACCGGCATCGACGACCTCGGCCCCGCACGGGAGGTCGAGGGAGACCTTGGCCCAGGATCGACTTGAGACTTAATGGACTCAAGGATCGCTTGGCCTCCGGGATCGACTTAGACGTCGAGGTCCCGGTGGTCGGGGCAGATGCACTGGTCAGACTGGTGATCAGTACCTGCTGCTGCTGCTCCATGAAGGCAGCCAGGCTGCTCTCCAGGGCCATCAACCTGAGACCGAGCTCAGGAGACTCTGCAGCCCCCGATTCGGGCCCCGACGGTGTTGGGCCCGACGTCGGTTCTCCCGGAGAAGACACGAGGACAACAGAAGTTTCCTGACTCGGGGACTCCGGATCCAGGCGAGGTAGTTTGGTCGGCCGCTCCGACTCCGAGAGCCCGGGACGGCGGTCAGGGCTGCACGACTTGGCCCTCGAGGATCCAGGTGCCTCCACTGACGCCGCCCTCACAAGCTTCTTCTTCCTTTTGTGCTCCCGGGTGGGAGACCCCCTCTCAGAGGACCCACGACGGCGCTCGGGGTCAGACTCCTGAGATGTCGAGGCCTCTGACGAAGTCCAGACCCGGACTCCGAAAAACCTCTTTCACATTGATGCTGATGGCTCCGAAGTGCCTTTGATGACATCTTGCTGCAAAGGCCACAGACCAGTGGATCATGGTCGGGCCCGAGGCATTGGAGGCAGAAGTCGTGTGTGTCGGTGAGAGACATAAGTTTCTTACACCAATTACATTTTTTGAACCCGCTGGCAGCCATCGGGGGGAAAAAGGGCCCCTGCAAGGTCAAAAGACGGGTTGCCAGTAAAAATAACAGAAAAAGCGCGAACGCTAGTCACAAAGGACAAAAACTGAAAAAAAAGATCTGGACTCGATATCGGTGTACCGAGCCCAGGCGGGATGGGGAACCGGCGTCGAACCGGATAAAGAGACACGAAAAACCGCAGAAAAAATTCAACTTTTCCCGGGTACCACGAACTACGTCCGTTGGGCTCCGCGGAAAAAGAAAGACTGAGCAAGATGGCACTCTTGGGTGGGAAGGGGACCGCGCATGCGTGCTGCATTCCCAAAGGCTTTCTTTGAAAGCTGGGGAAATGCTCCGCACAAGGGCTCCGTCGGCACCGAAGTCACTCATATTTGAGGACTGACTTCCTACTTGGTCCTGGAGAATCTTAGCTATGAATGGGATGCTGGAAATTGGTCTGTATGAGGTTGAGCAGGATGGGTGTAAATTGGGCTTCTTCAGGATAGGACATATAGAGGATTGCTTGGGTGCATGGGAAAGATATCCTTGTTTTAGTGAGTCGATGATTATGGTATGGAGGAATGGGGTAAGGCAGGGGTGGGCAATTCCGGCCTTCGTGCACAACAATCCAGCCTGGTTTTCATGATGTCCCTAATAAATATTCATGAGATCTATTTGCATCCACTGCCTTCCATTGTATGGAAATAGGTCCATGAATATTCATTAAGAACATAAGATAAGCCATACTGGGTCAGACCAAGGTCCATCAAGCCCAGTATCCTGTTTCCAACAGTAGCCAATCTAGGTCATACGTACCTAGCAGTTTCCCCAAAAGACACAGGTTCCACAATGCTTGTATTGGGTCAAGCATTGATATCCTGGGTCCCTTCTTAATAATGGTTTATGGACCATTCCTCCAGAAACTTGTCCAAATCTTTTTTAAACCCAGCTATACTAATAGCCTTTACTACATCCTCCGGTAACAAATTCCAGAGTTTGATTACATGTTGAGTGAAAAAATATTTCTTTTATTAGTCTTAAATAGTTTGCCCTGTAGCTTCATTGCATGTCCCCTAGTCTTTCTATATTCTGATAACGTAAACAATCGATCTACGTTTACCCATTCCACTCCATTCATTAATTTATAGACTTCTATCATATCTCCCCTCAGCCATCTCTTTTCCAGGTTAAAAAGCCCTAACCTTTTTAGCCTTTCTTCATAGGGGTATCCTTCCATCCCCTTTACCATTTTGGTGGCTCTTCTCTGAACCTTTTCTAATAACGAAATATCCTTTTTAAGATACGGCGACCAGAATTGCACACAATATTCAAGGTGCGGTCTCACCATGGAACGATATAGAGGCATTATAATATCTTTTGTTTTATTTTCCATTCCGTTCCTTATGATACCTAGCATTCTATTTGCTCTCTTGGCCACCGCTGCACACTGGGCCGAGAGTTTAACATGTTATCCACGATGACGCCTAAATCTTTTTCCTGGGTGGTGGTTCCTAATGTGGAACCTTGCATTGTGTAACCATAGTTTGGGTTGTTCTTCCCTAGGTGCATAACTTTGCACTTGTCCACATTAAATTTCATCTGCCATTTTGATGCCCAATCTTCCAATTTATCAAGATCCTCTTGCAATTCTCCACAATCCTCTTGGGCTTTAACAACTTTAAATAGTTTTGTGTCATCTGAAAATTTGATAACCTCACTCGTTATTCCACTTTCCAGGTCATTTATGAATATGTCAAAAAGCAGCAGACCCAGCACAGATCCCTGGAGTACACCACTATTCACCTTTCTCCATTGGGAAAATTGGCCATTTAGCCCTACCCTCTGCTTTCTATCTTTTAACCAGTTCCTGATCCATAATAGAACACTGCCTCCTATCCCATGACTCTCTAGGTTTGCCAAAAGTCTCTGATGAGGGACCTTGTCAAAGGCTTTCTGCAAGTCCAAATACACTATATCAACCGACTCACCTTTCTCTACCTGTTTATTCACACCTTCAAAAAAACATAGCAGTTTAGTAAGACAAGATCTTCCTTGTCTAAAGCCATGTTGGCTGTCTCCCATTAAAATAGAACACCACAAAGCTGTCTCAGGGAAGCAATAATCCAAAATACAAATCAAACCCTGTACTATGCTTTACTCAAATAGTAACAACCAATATTAATCTTATTACAATAATTTCTTTTAGCAGGCAAAAATGACCTCAGGATGGCTAATATCCCTCATACAGTGACAAGTCACACTATAGGGAAATAGCAGACGCTTCACATCACAGGTCAAATAGCCTATACCATCCAACCTAATAAATACAACCAATTTTACAAACTTAATACACCCCAAACAATTCACTCAGGAACCTATATCCAGTAATCTTCACAAACATTCACCACATAAATAACACACACTCATTAAAAGCGTCTCACTTAAATAATCATGGCAGTACATCTGGAGTCATCAGTGCAGTCCCAAAGCTGAAAAAACATAACACAGAATTACTCCCATGTAAATATAGGCTCACAAATAAGAGCACACTGTACTTATCTGAAGTAAGCAGCTTAAACAGCACACAGCTTCAACGGGACCAAAACCAACGGCTCTTCAGCACACTGCCCAAAGCCAGCTCAATGAACCAGCCAGAACTTGAGGAAAAATACTTCTCTTTCAGGCTCTAGACTTAAAACTTCAACTCTCCATGCTTGCCCTTGACGCAAGCTTCCGTTTCGCCAAAAGGCTTTATCAAAAGGGCTTACAGCAATGGAACAAAAAAGCCTAGGTCTAACAAACTTTTCCTCATGTTGTTCAAAAAAAAAAACATGAGGAAAAGTTTGTTAGATGTACTGCCATGATTATTTAAGTGAGACGCTTTTAATGAGTGTGTGTTATTTATGTGGTGAATGTTTGTGAAGATTACTGGATATAGGTTCCTGAGTGAATTGTTTGGGGTGTATTAAGTTTGTAAAATTGGTTGTATTTATTAGGTTGGATGGTATAGGCTATTTGACCTGTGATGTGAAGCGTCTGCTATTTCCCTATAGTGACTTGTCACTGTATGAGGGATATTAGCCATCCTGAGGTCATTTTTGCCTGCTAAAAGAAATTATTGTAATAAGATTAATATTGGTTGTTACTATTTGAGTAAAGCATAGTACAGGGTTTGATTTGTATTTTGTCTCCCACTAAAGCCATGACTATCTACATGTTCAGCAATTTTGTTCTTTATGATGGTTTCTACCATTTTTCCTGGTACTGATGTCAGGCTCACTGGTCTGTAATTTCCCGGATCACCCCCGGAACCCTTTTTAAAAATTGGTGTTACGTTCGCCATCCTCCAATCTTCAGGTATTACAGATGATTATAATGATAGTTCACAGATTACTAATAGCAAGTCTGCAATCTCATATTTCAGTTCTTTCAACACCCTTGGATGTATATCATCCGGCCCAGGTGATTTGCTACTCTTCAGTTTATCTAATAGTTGCAATACATCTTACCGATTTATCGATATTTCCTTCAATTCTTCCGCACCTTTAAATACCACTTCAGTCATGGGTAACATCCCTACATCTTCCTCAGTAAAGACCGAAGCAAAGAATTCTCTTCAGTCTCTCTGCTATCGTCTTGTCGCCTCTTAGTACCCCTTTAACCCCTCTATCATCTAATGGACCTACTGACTCTCTCACAGGTCTTTTGCTACGAATGTACTTGAAAAAGTCTGTATTGCGCGTTTTTGCTTCCGCAGCAAGCTTCTTCTCAAATTCTCCCTTTGCCTGCCTTATCAGTGCCTTGCATTTTACTTGCCAGTGCTTGTGCTGTTTCCAAGTTTCGTCGTTTGGCTCTTTTTTCCATTTCCTGAAAGATGCTTTTTTAGACAACAACAGCCTCTCTGACCTCACCTTTAAACCATGCTGGCAGTTTTTTGGATTTCCTTCCACTTTTCTTAAAGCATGGAAAACAGCTGGTCTGGGCTTCTAAGATAGTATTTTTCAACAACACACAAACTTGATGTAAGTCTTTAACCTTTGCAACTGCTCCTTTTAGTTTTTTCTTAACTATTTTCCTCATTTTATCAAAGTCTCCCTTTCGAAAGTTAAAAGGTAGTACTGTGGATTTCCTTACTATCCCTCCTCCTCTAATTAAATCAAACGTGATCATGCCAAGTGGCCCCAACACCCTTATCTCTTGCACCAGATCTGGTGTTCCACTAAGGACTAGGTCCAATATGGCTTCCCCTCTGGTCGGTTCATGAACCAGCTGCTCCAAGAAACAGTCATTTATTTCATCTAGGAACTTTATCTCCCTATCTCCCCGTGACACTGACCTAGTCGATACTGGGGTAATTCAAATCACCCATTATTATTACTGTGCTGTAACTTTTGTTAGCTTTCTTGATTTCTTTGAGCATTTCATCATCCATTTGTTCATTCTAGCCAGGCGGTCAATGGTAGACCCCCACTGCCATCGCCTTCCCCTTTTTAAATGGAATTTCAATCCATAGAGATTCTACAGCAAATTTTGTTTCCTGCAAAACTTTAATCTTTTCTGACTCAATGCCCTCTCTAACATAGAGCGCAACCCTCCACCAATTTGATCAGCTCTATCATTATGATATAGTTTGTACCCAGGTATCACAGTTTCCCACTGGTTGTCCTCCTTCCACCATGTCTCTGAGATTCCAATCATATCTAATCAAAAGGATGTGAACAGGATGGAGTCGGTGCAGAGGGTGGCTACTAAAATGATTAGTGGGCTTCATTATAAAGCATATGAGGACAGACTTAAGGATCTTAATATATACACCTTAGAGGAAAGGCGGGATAGAGGTGAGATGATTGAGATGTTTAAATACCTCCATGGCATAAATGTTCAGGGAGAGAGCCTCTTTCAATTGAAAGCAAGTTCTGTTATGAGGGGACATGGGATGAGGGTGAAGGGAGATAGATTCAGGAGTGATATGCGGAAATATTTCTTTACGGAAAGAGTAGTGGATCCATGGAATAGTCTCCCAGTGGAGGTGGTAGAGATGAGAACAGTAACTGAATTCAAAAAAGCATGGGACCAACACAGAGGATCTCTAAAGGTAAAAAGTGGACTGTTGTAGTTGTTGATATGGAAGGACAGACTAGATAGGCAATGTGGTCTTTTTCTGTCATCATGTTTCTATGTTTCTAATCTCTCATTTAGTGCTATATATTCTAACATTTTATCTTATTTTTTAGACTTCTAGCATTTGCATACAAGCATTTTAGAGAATGTATTTTATTCATATTAATTTGTCTATTGGTAGGCATGGGTAATTTGGGATCTTTAAGCTCTGTCTGCTCCATACTCGAGGGCATTTGGGCTACTTTACTCTTTTTTGGAATCTCTCTGCTTTTGGTAGTATCCTTCAAGGATACATTCTTTCAAACCATGCGCTCTTGTGCCACTGTCGGCTTTCCCCTATTATATAGTTCAGGGGTCGGCAACCCGCGGCTCCGGAGCCGCATGCGGCTCTTTCTCACCTTTGCCGCGGCTCCGAAGCACACTGCCCGCCCGGTATTTATGGCGTTATGGGCTCCCTCCCTTCTTCTGCAGCCGCGGCTCCCTGCCTCTTAGGGAACCGCGGCTGTGCTTTTAAAATCATCTCGGAGCCCTTCCTGTCTTGACGGGCTCCGTGCAGCATTGTCCCGCCTCTAAAGGAAGTTTGGAGGCGGGACAATGCTGCACGGAGCCCGTCACGACAGGAAGGGCTCCGAGATGATTTTAAAAGCACAGCCGCGGTTCCGTAAGAGGCAGGGAGCCGCGGCTGCAGAAGAAGGGAGGGGAGCTGACATGGAGGGATGGAGGGGGCTGACATGGAGGGAGGGAGCTGATATGGATGGATGGAGGGAGGGGGGCTGTCATGGATGGAGGGAGGGGGGCTGACATGGAGGGAGGGGGGCTGACATGGATGGAGGGAGGGGGCTGACATGGATGGATGGAGGGAGGAGGGGCTTACATGGAGGGAGGGAGCTGAGATGGATGGATGGAGGGAGGGGGGCTGACATGGAGGGAGGGAGCTGATATGGATGGAGGGAGGGAGCTGATATGGATGGATGGAGGGAGGGGGGCTGACATGGAGGGAGGGAGCTGATATGGATGGAGGGAGGGGGGCTGACATGGAGGGAGGGAGCAGATATGGATGGAGGGAGGGAGGAAGACATAGAGGGAGGGAGCAGATATGGATGGATGGAGGGAGGGGGGCTGACATGGAGGGAGGGAGCAGATATGAATGGATGGAGGGAGGGGGGCTGACATGGAGGGAGGGAGCTGATATGGATGGATGGATGGAGGGAGGCGGGCTGACATGGAGGGAGGGAGCTGATATGGATGGAGGGAGGGGGGCTGACAGGTAGGGATTGGGGAGGCGGGCTGACATGGAGGGAGGGAGCTGATATGGATGGAGGGAGGGGGGCTGACATGGAGGGATGGAGGGGGCTGACATGGAGGGAGGGAGCTGATATGGATGGAGGGAGGGGGGCTGACATGGAGGGATGGAGGGGGCTGACATGGAGGGAGGGAGCAGATATGGATGGAGGGAGGGAGGGGGCTGACATGGAGGGATGGAGGGGGCTGACATGGAGGGAGGGAGCTGATATGGATGGAGGGAGGGTGGGGGCTGACATGGAGGGATGGAGGAGGCTGACATGGAGGGAGGGAGCTGATATGGATGGAGGGAGGGAGGGGGCTGACATGGAGGGATGGAGCACTGGTAATGGGGTTGAGGGGACGAGCACTGGAAATGAGCTGATTAGGGGAGGCTAGGACTGGTAATGAGCTGATGGGGGGTAGGACTGGTATTGGGCTGTTTAGGGGAGGCTAGCACTGGTAATGGGGTTGAGGGGGGATTAGCACTGGAAGGTACTGGGAGTGAGGACTGGAAAGGGGCTGATATTGGGGAGGGTTACTGGGACTGGAAATAGGCTGATGGAAAGAAGTGAAGAAAACGAAAGAAGAGATAAGAAATGGCAGATGGACCATAGACCACAGAAAGAGAGCTAAGAGAAGACAGGAAAGCAGAAGCCTCAGATCGGGACCAGCATGATCAAAGAATAAATTGGTCAGACAACAAAGGTAGAAAAAATAATTTTATTTCATATTAGTGATTTGACTACAAAATCATCATAATTTTGAAATCAAATATTGTTACTTGTTGTGATATTTTCTGGCGTTTTTTTTTTTGGTGTGTGAAGGAAGAGGGGTAGTCTTATACGGCGAGTATAGGCCAAACACCTATTTTTTAACAGGAAAAGTAGGGGGTCGTATATAGCATTAAGGTAAGAAACAATATATGCAGTGTTAGATTTGTTTTAAATGTCGCAATGGTTTTGCGGCTCCCAGTTTTTTTTTCCCCTTCGGAAACGGGTCCAAGTGGCTCTTTACGTCTTAAAGGTTGCAGACCCCTGATCTAGTTTAAAAGCTTCTTTATCTCCTTTTTAAACGTTAATGCCAGCAGCCTGGTTCCATCCCGGTTAAGGTGAAGCTCATCCCTTCGGAAGAGCCCTTCCTTTCCCCAGAATGTTCCCAAGTTCCTAACAAATCCAAAACCCTCATCCTTGCACCATCGTCCCATCCATGCATTGAGACTCCGCAGCTCTGCCTGCGTTTTGGGTTCTGCGCGTGGAAACTAGGCTGGATTGTGGTGCATGAGGGCCGGAATTGCCCACCCCTGGGATAAGGTGTGGTCTTGCTATCTTGATCGTTGAGCGGAGAGGTTGTTGTGTTTAGTGATGATATTATACTGTCAAGCTGTTCGTGGCTGATGGAGTTGAAGATGGTCCAATGGCTATTTGTACAGTTGCAATGGGAGGGAAGCTCAGGTTTGCTGTATATACCTGTGTTCTGTGTGGCTCGAAGGTGTAGCACCATGTGGTTTCGTTATGAGTGTGGTCCCGTTATGTGTTGAGGTGGGATTCTTTGAGAGTGAATTTGCTATATTGAATAGCTCTCTAGGCTTGTTAATTGCAGTCATGATTAGGTTGGTGTAATATTTCTGCTTGGCTCTGATGGCGAGTTCGCAATATTTGTTCAGATCCTGTAAATATTGTGCTTGTGTATGTTTGTCCAGGGTGCTTCTCCACTTACGTTCAAGGCGACGTAACTTACGTTTCAGTTCCTTTAGTGTAGTTGAGTACCAGGGCATGGTGTTTTGCCGTTTGCTTTTGCTGAATGTTGTTGGGGCTTGGGCAGTAGTTGAGATTGATTCATTGATAAACAAATGTAACATAGCAATGCGTTCGCCTGCGGAGTGAGCTGTTAGTTTTGGGGTAATTTTCCGAAAAAAGTCTTGATTGTGGAATGGTAGGAACCTGCGATTGGTGGAATCGGCTTCAGATTTCTGTTTCTCAATTTTTTTTTATTTAATATTTGTATTGTGTAACTAAAAGTCTTGAATGTCGAATGGTAGGAACCTGTGATTGGTGAAATTGGCTTCAGATTTCTCTCAATGTTTTTTTTTAAATTTAACATTTTTATTGTGTAACTTTTGCACAAGATCACAGCCAATTGTAACAATTCAGTCACGGTTTACCTAATTATTATACCATTTATACTATTGCCCTCTACCATTTATACTATTGCCCTCTACCACCTAAACATCTTAACCACCCCTTCCCCCCATCCCAACACCACGATACCGATAAGATCGGAGGTGAGATACCTTGGGGTTACTCTGGACAGTAAACTCAACCTCAAACCTCACATAGACAAAACAATCCAAAAAGCATATTACAGGATGCGAATCATCAGGAGACTGAAACCACTCCTCGCTCCAGAACACTTCCGTACAGTCTGTCAAGCACTGATAACCCCAATATTGGACTTCTGCAATCCGATATACCTCGGACTACCAAAACAAGCTCTCAAACCACTACAGCTGGCACAAAACACTGCAGCTCGAATCATATCCGGAGCCGCAAGGCAGGAGCACATCACACCTACACTAAAGGACTTACACTGGCTCCCAATCATTGCTCGCATCAGATACAAGACTATCATAAACCTATTTAAGATAAAAGAACACACATCAGCCAACAGCCTCCACCTGCTCATACAACCGGAAACCAGCGCACGTCCCAGAAGAAGTCAAACACGCAACCGAGTCAGCACCCCAAATGAGTACAAGCACACACGCAAGGACACAACAGACAGAGCTCTCTCCATGGCTGCTCCAACAATATGGAACAATCTACCGGACGATCTAAGGGCAACTCCAGACCTCAAAGACTTCAGAAAACAACTGAAAACCATGCTGTTCATAGAGCACTATGGTCACATCACATAACCTAAGAGAATGGATAACAGCACTCCAATCCTCCCAAACAACTGAATATATATAAAATATGATTCTAGCACCACTGTAAATAGCCCACCCTGTATATAGCTCAAACAAATCAAGCACCCAACACATCCCTCACACAACTAAGTTTTATCCTCACTGCATGTACAACACACACACTTTACCTGATTGCTTGCTGTGATACCACCTTGATTATTAAGATAAGGCGGTTTAGAAATACTGTTAAATAAATAAAATAAATAAATAAACCCCTCTCCCATCCCTGCATAAATATAACAGCATTTTATCCCACTCTTTCTCAAATCTACCACTTTGTTGTAACATCACTTCATACAATCAATCATATATGCCTCTACATAATGTCTTCTGAACCTATCTGCTATTATTCCATCTTAGCTTCTTATGTACAGAACACCGAATCATATTTAAACCATTATCACAAAGTTAATAAATAAGCATACCTTTGTACAAATAGCTAGTAACTTAAATTGTGCATAACTCAAATTGTTCTTTTCCACTCTTCTCTTTATAAAGCCAAATACACTCAAACTTAACATTTAACAGTTAAGAGTTAATCCTCTCCCCCCCAACCGGGTTATCCATCTCACAATAACCGAAATATTGCTCACCATTCTCCCTGCACTCCTCTATTCCCTTGCTGTTACCCATTTGCTGGGCCAAGGAACTTATCCCCCTCCTTACTGCTTACTCCCCCCCCCTCTTCCGCCCACTGTTCACAAAGTGGCTCCAAATCAAATTAAACTGACTTACTTTATCCCTCCTTAACGCCGTCAATTTTTCTAATCTATAAATTTTGTGCATGTACTTTCCCCACCCCTCTATTTCCAAAGGCTTTCTCCCCTTCCATTTCAAAGCAATTTCTCTTCTAGCTGCAATTACTCCCATCCTAATTAATATTCCCCGATTCCCATCCCACCCCTCCCCCTCCCTCTCCACCCCAATATACATTTTCTTTTCCCCACGCTATTTGATGCCGCAACATCTTGGCCATTTCCTTATGTGCCACTCTCCAAAAAGTTTTGACCGGCGGGCAATCCCACCACATGTGGCAATAACTGCCCACCTGGTCACAACCTCTCCAGCATTTATCCGTCTGGCTAATGCCGTGGTTGTATATCCTTTCCAGGCAAAGGTACCATCTATAGAGCATTTTATAATTGCTTTCCATATTCTTAGCGGCTATTTGACCCTCTGTCATTTCTTTTTATATATCATTCCAATCATAGCCTTCTAAGAGATTCCCCAGATCTCTCTCCCAGCGCCTCTGAAACAGCATCTGTTTTTTACTATGCACCTCCGACAGCAAGAAATAGATTTTGGATGCTACCTTTCTCCTTGCCTCTGGGATTCAGCAAAGCTTCTCAAACTGCGTCAAACCTTTATTTATTATCTGTTCCCAATCCTTCCCCCTTAACCAATGTCTCACTTGCAGACAGCCATACAGGTCGTATTTCTGCAACTCATCGGGATTGCAAATCCCCAAATGAATCTATTATCTCTTTAGAACACAACTGATAAACGGTATGCAGCTCCTTTTGTTCCCACTTCTTAAACAGTGGGTCCACCAACTCTGGAAGGAACCCCTGGTTATATCTTATGAATTGTAGCAATGATTTCCCTTCCCATAACTTCCCACCTATCCCTTTATTCCACCACAACTCCTCTATGTATTGCATGCCATGCGACGAGCCATGCTCCTGTCCCCTCCCCATCCACACTCTGCTTTTTAAAGGACATCCCTGTACTGCTCCTTGTACAATTGTTACTCACTTCTTCTCCTTCTCCTCCTGCCACCATACTATGTTTGCCAATTGAGCTGCCACATAGTACCCATAAACATTGGGGATCGCAAGACCTCCCTCTTCCCTTGCTTGATATAGAACCTGCCGCACCACTCTTGGGGGTCTATGGTTCCAAAAATAATGAAATATTTTCCGTTGTATCTTCTCTAATGCTGCCTTGGGGACTGGGATGGGTAAGGTTTGAAAGAGATATAGCATCTTAGGAAGAATAGTCATCTTAATGCTCACAATTCTCCCACCACCATTGTAGGCCCTCTGCTATCTTTTTCCACAGCGGGATGTAATTAACTTTATACAATAGCGCTAAATACCCACTCAGCTGGATCCCCAGATACCTCAGCGGTCCTTTAACCCAACGAAAGGGGTACTTCCTTTCCACCTCACGCCTATCCTCCTCCCCCGATGTTAAATTCAAACCCTCAGTTTTTTCCATATTGACTTTAAAGCCCAACATGACCTGATAGCTTGCTAATTCTTCCTGCAGTGCTTCCAAAGATATCTGCGGATTAGTTAGGGTAAGGAGAATATCATCCGCAAATAAAGATATCTTATATTCCTGGCCATGAATTTGTATGCCCCTAATTGAATTATTCCCCCTTATGTGAGAGGCAAAGGGTTCCACTGAGAGTGAAAAAAGGAAAGGAGACAGAAGGCAACCCTACCTCGTCCCCCTCTGGGGAATATCCTCCATTCACTTTAACCACTGCGACTGGCTTTGCATATAGGGCTTTTACCCACTTAATATAACACACTCCAATCTCCATCTTCCTCATAGTGGCCCACAAGAATTCCCACTCAACCCTATCGAACACCTTTTCCGCGTTGATAGCCACTATCACTGCCGGGTATCCATTCCTCCTTACGTGCCTACATAAGTTAACCACTCTTTTGACATTACCCCCAGCAATTCTCTCTTGCACAAAGCCTGATCTGATCTGAATTAATAAGCTGCTTTAAATATCTACCTAGTCGCGTTGCCAAGATGCATGTTAAAATTTTGCATCCAAATTAATAAGAGAAATGGACCTATACGAGGCACAGTTGTACGCATCCTTCCCTGGCTTCAAAAGTACACTGATTCCAGTATGCCCCATTGACTCAGGTAATTTCCCCCCTTACTGCACCCCATTATAAATTTCCAAGAGTCTTGGTGCTAGTTGAGATTTATAATACTTGAACACCTGGGCCGAAATGCCATCCACCTCAGGAGCTTTCCCATTAGCCAGACTTGCAATCGCCCTTTCTACCTCTTCCAAGCAGATCGGCCAGTCTAACATAACTTGGCCCTCCTCCTTCAGCTTAGGGAGCTCTATTTGCCCTAAATAAATCTCAATATTTGCCACACTCCCAATCCCTTCTGTCTGATAAAGTTCTGAATAGAAGGCCCGAAACCCTTCCCTTATCTCCTCATCACTATATACCCATCAGCCACCCTTCTTCCTTAGCTTCTCTACCGCCATTTGGGTCTCTTGCTTCTTTAAAATTCTGGCCAATAGCCTCCCCAGTTTATCACCATGCTCATAAAATCTTTGTCTCGCGCATTGGAGCTAAAAGGCTATTATCGCTGCATTTATCTTCTGTATCTGGGAGCGTGTTTTCTCCACCTCAGCCCTATACTTCCCCCCTTCCCCCTTATTGTCGCCTTTCCAGGTCCTTTAAGGTATTTAATGCCTCCTCCACTGCCAATTTATGAGCTCTTTTCTTCCGAGTGCCCCATCTAATGAACCTTCCTCTCAAATATGCCTTGAAGGCATCCCAGACAATATCTGAAGTTGCTTCCTTTCCCTCGTTAAACTTAAAGAAGTCTTCAATATCCCTGGGAATCTCTTTCACTATCTCTGGGTCTTTCAATAGGCTCTCAGTCTCCAATATCTGCACTCTGCTTTCTATCCCCATTTACCTATCTCCATTCATACTGTCCCATAGTCTGACCATGTTATTGGCTCATAATCTGTCTGAAACAATGCTCACCATTAAGGCAAAGGGAACTGGTATCATATCAATCCGCGATGAGGCCGTATGAGATGGCGAATAGAAAGAATACACCTTACTACTGGGGTGCACGTCCCTCCAACCATCAACTAGACGCCACAGATACATTAATCTCTTCAGCCTCTGCCTCGCTACTCACTCCCCTTGCCTGCTTCACCCCCCCCCCCCCCCCCCCCCCGGAACTATCCAGCTTAGGGGACAACAATGTATTAAAGTCCCCAAAGACTATTACTTCCCAAGCCAAAAATTCCATAATCTCCATTCCAAATCGATCAAAAACTCCCCCTATTGTGTGTTTGGGGCATACATGCACACAATAGTAATGTACTGACCATGCAACCGTCCCTTCAATGCCACATATCTTCCCCCCTCATCCTTTAAAACTCCCATTTTCTCAAACGCTATTGAGTCTCATATGAGAATAGCTGTCCCTCCTGTTTTCCCCCTTCTCTTTTAGAAGCACAATAGCTTCAGTGAAAATGCTTATCTCTTAAGATCCCTTGGTCACTCAATCTCAGATGCGTTTCTTGCACACAGACCATATCCAATTGTAGTCTGTGGATCTCCCTAAACAACAGGCTGTTTCCTGGGAGTATTCAATCCCTTGGCATTTATAGAGCCCACCTCAGCCCCCCCCCCCCCCATTTTCCTTGGTACCCACTGCCATCTGCCCACCTCTCCCGGTCTTATCTCCTTTCTCACTCTCCCTCTTCCCCCCTCCCACCTCCCTCATAACTTTGACTGTCCCATTCCCTCAGGCAGTTCCTCTTCCTGGAGCAAGTAACATACCACTTCCTGCTGCTCTCCACCCCCTCCATGGTCTCATTGACCAAACATGACCACTTATACCAGTCACACTGCACAAACAGATTATTCACTATCACCCAGTTCCATCCATCCTGTCACAACTCGTAGCTTAGAAGAAAAGTATCACCCGTTATCCCACACTCCTTCTTTCTCACTCTGCACTTGCTATTCCATTCAGTCATTAGAGTCTATGCTGATTCTTGCAGAGCGCGCTGTCTGATCTTGGTATCCACCACTTCCCCTCCACTCTCTGCCACACTGGCGTCTTGTGTGTGTCCTTTTCTCTCTCTAGAGGGAAATCCTTAGTACTTGCTATCCCCAGTTCTTGCATCACTGCCAATAATTCAGCTCTATTACGGCTGCACGTTGTGCGACTATCTTTTGTAATTGCCAATGCAAAGGGAAACAAACACTTATAATGTATGCCATCTTCCCGTAGCTTTCCTGTGATGTCTCTAAGCTCTCCTCTCTTTTTTAGTGTTGTCGGTGCCAATTCCTTATATATATCCACCTTGCGGTTATTCCATGTAATACCAGCCGCCTTCCTTGCTCTCTGCAATACCTCTTCTTTTACACTGAAATGGTGAAAGCAGACAATGATGTCTCTCCCTTGGTTTGGCCGCTGCAGTCCCAGGGCCCGATGCGCTCTATCAATCTTTACCTCCGGAGCTCCTGGCAGAGTAGCTGCACCAGATCACAGACCAGTTCCAGGCAACTTGTCTTTTCTCCCTCCTCTGGGACCCCTCTGAACTGCAAATTACTGTGGCAGCTGCGATTCTCCATATCCTCCACCTTGTCTGCCAATCACTGTTGTTCTACTTCCATTTGAGCAATTTTGGAAGCGTGCTCCATGCCACTGTTGTTGACTGCTCCTCTACTTGCTCATCCACTGTCTCGATGCACCTCCCCACCTCATGGAGCTCTGCTTTCAGATCTGCTGCTAAAGTCACAACATCACCTCTCAAATTTTGCAGCTCTGATTTTCACTCAAGTAGGAGCTGCTTAATTTCTCCCGATCTTAAAGTCTCTCCATCCTCCAAACCTGAGCTGCTTTCACTTACTTCTTTCTCCATCTCCACGCGGTTCTGCCCCGGATCACTGGCCACCATTCGGGCCTCCTTAATCGCTGGCACCGCTTTGGGAATAGTAAAATCTTTGATATCCACTTTTTTCCTCCCCGCCATAGAGCTGCACCTTACCAGTAAGTGATCCCAGTTCTTAATCACTACAAGACCGGCTTTTAATTTTATTTGCTTTCGGGGGATTGAGGAGCTCTCACTCTACGCCGCCATTCCTCTTGGTGACATCACTTCCTCCCCTTCTCAATGTTTTGATGAGGAAGCATGACGGCAATCAGGTGATGATCTGACCAGGGGACTGGGGTCTTAGATGTGTGTGGTTAGTTTAAGTTGTTGGCTGTAAGGGTTGGGACGAATATGAGGTCCAGTGTATCTCCTTTGTTGATGATCTGGGAGAACTGGAGGTCGCTCATGGTATTTATATGGGCTGAGGCTTGCTGCTTGGTTGCTGAGGCCAGGTTGAAATCTCCAGGGAGAATAAAGTTGTTTTGTTTTTATTTTATTTAACAGGTTTATTTATTTATTTATTTTTATTTATTGAATTTACAATTGTTTACAATTAGAAAACAATCAGAAATAGTGAAAGAAAATACAAATAATATATAATTAAAAATATTACCAACACATTAGTCCCCATCCGAGAAGATTCTAGCCCATAATAAAAAAGAAACAAGCCAAAAGGAAAAAAATATATATCTTATCGCTACCAGACAGTATCTCATATAAAGAGCCATTTATACTAACCAATCTAGTAAAGAAGGAGTAGCCCAATGGTTAGAGCATGGGCTTGGAAATCAAGACACCAAGGTTCAAGTCCCACTAGCACTCCTTGTGGCCTTGCGCAAGTCACATAGCACGCCCCTGCCTCAACAAAATCCTGGTTATCAATGTCCCTGCTTAATGTGGATTGCCAAGCTTACCTTACAATGTGTACCTTTCATTTTTTTCCCAAGATGTGAACTGGATCAGAAATTGGTTGACTTACAGTTGACAGATGGTGACGGTACACTGAACTCACTCAGATGAACGGAAGGTGATTAGCGTTGTGCCCCAGGGTTCGATCCTGGGACCAGTACTGTTCAATGCATTCGTGAGTGATATTGCCAAAGGGATGAATGGAAAAGTCTGTCTTTTTGCAGATGACACCTAAATTTGCAACAGAGTAGACTCCCCTGAGGGTGTGGAGAACAGGAGGAAAGATCTACAAAGCTGGAAGAATGGTCTAATGCTTGACAGTTAAGATTTAATGTGAAGAAGTGCAGTGTCATGCACTTGGGAAGCAGAAATCCAAGGTAATTGTATGTGATAGGGGACAAGAGATTGGTGTGCATGGACCAGAAGAAGGACCTCTGAGTAATTGTTTCTGATGATCTCTAGGTGGCGAAACAGTGTGACAGGGCAGTGGCAAAAGCCAGAAGGATGCTGGGTTGCATACAAAGAGAAATTACCAGCAGAAAGGAAGAGGTACTAATGCCACTGTACAAGTTGCTAGTGAGGCCTCACTTGGAATATTGTGTTCAGTTTTGGAGACCATATCTCGCAAAGGATATAAAAAGGCTGGAAGTGATTCAGAGGAAGGCAACCAAAATGATTTGGAGCCTGTGTCAGAAGACTTATGAGAAGAGACTTGAAGACCTAAATATGTACACTCTGGAGGAGGAGAAGAGGGACAGGGGAGATATGAGTCAGACCTTTAAATATTTAAAGAGTATTAATGGACAAACCAACCTCTTCCAAAGATGGGGAAGTTGTAAAACTAGAGGGCATAACATGAAGCTGCAAGGAGATAAACTGAAAGGCAATGTCAGGAAATACTTTGTTATTGAAAAGGTGGTGGATGCTTGGAATGCTCTCCCAATGGAAGTGGTGGGGGAAAACACAGTGACAGAATTCAAAATGGCATGGGACAGACACAGTGGATCCCTTTATAGCAACAGGATAAAATCAAAATAAGCATAACTATCTCTTATATCTGAACAAATAGGAGTGACCTACACAAAGCGGTGGGTACACCCCTAAACAAAGGCATGCAGAGGGGTGACCTGCACAGAATGGCAAGTGCATCTACTCTTGTCACCTTGCTGGGCAGACTAGATGGACCATACTAGTCTTTATCTGCCGCTATATACTATGTTACTATGTTACAACCTATCAAACTAAACTATTGTACTACCTTCTCTTGCCCTCAGGAAATCCTCTAATTGCAGCAACTCAAAGAAAATATAACTCTCTTTTCCCAATGTCACCATATGTTTGCAAGGAAATTTAAGAAAAAACTTGCCCCAGTAGCTAAAACCTTAGGCTTCAAAAACAAAAAGGCCTAGAGACATCTGGGAAGATGTTAATTTTATGCCCATAAAATAATTCATTTTTCCTTTTAAAAAATAAACGCAATATCATACTTCTCTCTATTTCAGAGCTAAAGGAAACTACTGTAGAAGAGTCGCTCAAGTCCATAGACGACTCAATATACTCTGAAACATTAATGGTGTCAACAAGAACAATGGAATCAACAGCCTCAGTTCCCACAACTGGAGTTCTCACAGCCCTAGGTACATAGTAAACATCATTTAACGACAATGTTGCCCACCCCTCATACCCCAGAATCTCTTAAGTATTTCTGAAATAAAATAACAGCAGAAATATAATGTGTTCTGGGGAAGTTGTGGCAGTGCAAGTTCATGGCATGGGCGGTTGCTCAAACAGCAGCCAGGGAAGCAGTCCGATCGTCCAGTTGTCTTGCCATTAACTACAACGTGCCTGTCCAATGGTCCGACAGCCTTAGCCGTCTTAGCTGGATTACTCACGTTGAAGACTCACTTCTTCCACTTCCCCATGCCGCATCATCAACTCCTCGTTGCTCCGAAGGGGCAGAATGTGCCCCATTAGACACGCCCCTTCAGAAGTGCCTGTGGCCACGTTCTGCGGCACAGGACTGCATTTTAAACCCCCTCAGATGGAGTGGCGGCAGTGGCAGGGGTCCTGCAAAACTGCCTGCTCACTGCACACATTTGTCCGGTTTGGGGGATTCCTCCAGGCAAGAGATCCTCCAGTGCCTGCACCCACTGGACTGCATTTTAAACCCCGTCAGATGGCATCAGGGGGCGTGGCAAGATGGTCCCAGTGGCGGCAGTGGCAGGGCTCCTGCAAAACTGCCTGCTCACTGCACACGTCTATCCGGTTTGGGGAATTCCTCCAGGCACGAGATCTTCCAGTGCCTGCACCCCCTCAGATGGCATCAGGGAGCATGGCAAAACTGCCTGCTCACTGCACACAGCGTCTGTCTGGTTTGGGGAATTCCTCCAGGGAAGAGATCTTTCCAACAGGTTTTTTATAATGCTTTATCATTTAATCAAAGCAGTTTACATTGTAACTTAAACTTGGTAATGCACTTTAAACAGGGACATTGATAACTTGGATTCTTCTGAGGCAATAGAGGGTTAAGTGACTTGCCCAAGGCCACAAGGAGTGCTAGTAGGAATTAAATCCTGGTCTCTTGGTTCCAAAGCCAGTGCTCTAACCACTAGGCTATTCTTTGTTTGGTGGAGTGGCAGCAGATTGTATCAAGTATGGTGGATAGCTCGTCTGAATTGGTAGATGGTGCTCTGTCTGCGAGGCAAATGGTGTATTGTTTATTTGTGATGGTAATACTTTTGAGGATGGGTGTGGAGGATGTTTCCACATTGTTGAAATGTAGCTGCTTGTTTGTTAGAATGCAAATCCCTCCACCTTTGCTGGCTGACCTTGGGCAGTTGCGACTGTTGTGGGTAGATGTGTTTAGTTGGTTTAGTAGAACATTGTCTGTTTCCATGAACCAAGTTTCAGTCAGGCACATAATGTCAATATTGTGGTCTTCCATGAGGTCATGTATTGTTTGGACTTTGTTTTGGGTTGAGCGAACATTGATGAGGGCACAGTTAATTGCATTGTTGTTGGCTGAATATCTGTGTTGGTTCTGAGTCTTTGTTGCGTTGTTCTGTGGTAGAATTCTGAGAAGATTGGTAAAGTTTGCATTTCTTGGAGGGTGAATAGAATGCTACTGGCTGTGTTGTTTTAGGTGTCGTGAGTTGTGAATGATTGGAATTGAGGTATGCTGGTGTAGGGGGATGGGTTTGTCAGTAAGGAATGTGAGGCAGAGGCCTAGTGCCGAAAGCCACAGACCCCAGTGCTGCATTGTTAAGGAATGCGACGATTAGATTGGTAGCGACTGATTGTGTTATGGCTGCATTGTTAAGGAATGCGACGATTAGATTGGTAGCGACTGATTGTGTTATGGCGTCCTGATGATTAGAGGCTTCAGCCTGAGCTTTTTTTTTTTTTTTTTTTTTTTTAAATTGTATTTGTATACTTTTACAATAAAAGGAAAAAAAATATACAAATGCCATAATACATTTGTGCATAATAAATAGTCCACATCAATGGTGAACCCCAAAAAACCAGAATCACCCCGAAACAAAGTACTTAACCCCTTTTATCATATCCTGAGCAGCAAAGGAAATAAAATCCCAAATAAAGAAACAAATTATAATAATTCAACCCTTACCCTGCAAGAAAATCTCCAATTGAGAAGGCTCAAAAAAGACATACCTCACTCCTTGATAAACCAAATTACACTTACAGGAAAACGTTAAATAAAAAGAGGCCCCCAGAGCCAGGACCTGAGGTCGCAGCTCCAGGAAGGCCTTCCTACGCTTCTGAGTGACCCGTGATACATCAGGAATTATCTGTATAGTTTGACCAAAATATTTCACCTGCTTTTTTTAAAATACAGCTTTAAGATCAAGTCTTTGTCTGACTCCATTAGGAAAGTCACCAAAAGAGTTGCTCTTGAGGAAATTTCCTCCAATGACGTCTCTAAATAAGCAGACAAATCAAGGCTTGGCCCACTTAATTGATCCATCTCCTGCCCATCCAAGCAAACATCCTTGTGGCCTCTTCACACCCTTAGGCAAATAATACATTTTTGAAATTGTAATTGAATCAGGATCAGGGTGCAATAAGATATCCTTAAGATATCTGGAGCTAAAATAGCAATTTGTAATGCTGTTTTACTAAATGAGGCTGTAAGATTGTACTAAAGTCACAAGGAGCTTCAGTACGATTTGAACCCAGTTTCACCAGTCCTCAGTCTACTGTTTTAACCAATAGGCTACTCCTCCATCGCTAACAGACAAATATAGAATATATCGATTTAACCTAAATCTCTCATCTAGTCAAGTTTTAAGACACAATTTTCCAGCAGGCCAGAACACACAATTGCAGATTTCTCATCAGCAGATGCAGGTCCTGTCTCAGCACTGTTGGGACTGTCAGAAAAAGACCCCAGTAATAATATTCAAAAATACTCCTAGAAAAAGAAGAATATTCCCTGCATTCTGTCACTAATCAGTTTTTTAACCGCAAATCAAGCAATCTTTTTAGAAGGAAAAAAGACCTCAGTGTATAAGTCTGACTGATCATTCATACAGCCATCAACACCATAACATCAACAACGGTCAAAAACCTTCCACCAGCCAATTCTAGAAATTCTTCCAATCTTTTCTTGATTTGTTTTTTAATGAATATAGAACATCATTATTGAACTCTTATCTTTATTATGTGATATTCCATTCATTCATGTTATTCGACTCTTGACAGTGTTTCGCAACAGCAATGTCAGGGAAAGTACTGCACTGATAAGATGTTGTAAGATGAGTTTAGATAAGGTTACACTGTGATCTGATGTGAGGATTGGGATTTGATAAGTTCCAGTATTTGTGAGTGCTTTCTGTGTGACTAGAAGGTGCAGATGTGATTGATGAGGAATTGATGGCAATCATGAAGGAAGTAGTATGTAATATTTCTCAATACGTTTCACTTATCTTTAAGATGCAGTGCTTTCCCTGACGCAGCTGTTGAGAAATGCTGTCAGCATCGGATAACATTAATGAATAGAAGAGCACATAATTAAGATAAAAATTAAAAATTTCTAGAATTGGCTGGTGGAAGATTTTTGACCGATGTTATGGTGTTGATGGCTGTATGAATGATCAGTCGAACTTGTACACACTGAGGTCTTTTTCCTTCCAAATTATTGCTCATTTGTGGTTAAACTGATTGACTGAATGCACGGAATATTCTCCTTTTTCTGTCAGCATTGCTGGGAAAAGCCCAGCCCAGTGGAGGTAGTAAGGATAAAAACCATCAGGTATTAAAAAGGCACAAGTCAGAAAGAGAGATAATGAGTGAAGGATGGGAAAGTCAATGCAAATCTGTAGATCAGTGGTTCCCAAAATTGGGGTTGGGATCCCAAATGGGGCTTGTCATCAATTGATGGGGTCACAGAAACATGGTTGTTTCCCATTCTCTCTGGCCTTTCACTGTGACCTATGAGAGGTAGTGGCAGTCACCAGTGATGATGTGGCCTGTAAGACAGTGAACATTCACAGGTCCTTGTCCCCTCCGGGGTAAACTTCCTGTTGGACTGAAAGTCTATGCTGAGTACTGGGGTCTGTAAGTACACACTACATAGACACAAGTGACCTGGACTGACTAATACTGCTATTGCCTTCCTGCTTTAGATGAGTGGAAGAAGGGGAAGGATCCTGGAGACCTATCATCTTGATTTCATCATCATCTGGGGTCATGTGAATTTTCAGTTGCTAAAATGGGGTCATATGGAATAAAAGCTTGAAAAGTACTGCTGTAGATAGTCTGCATAGGGAAGATGGACAGAATTTGACATTAATTTCTCTATAGATAAATAATTGGCGTGGAAAGAGCAGTTTACCGTAACGAGCTGTTTTGAATGGGTGATGTTGCTGTAGTTATCAGTTCCTTTCTGCTGCCTTTCATTACAGGTGATGTTGCTGCATCTTTTCTAGATCCTGTAGCAAAAATATAATAAATGTATGATCAGTCAAGGAATGGTACTGAAAAGCTTTAGAAACACTGACATTATTCCATAGTACAGTAAATTCTGCCAGTTATTCTGCTCCAATATGTGATACATGCTGAGTTCTTATGTACAGCTAATCTGAGTAGAGATACTGTATTGTATTACTCAGCAGTCATCGGGCACTGCATTAAGCTACAGTATCTTCATAGAAATCACTTCTTTGGATTGTCTGAAATAAAGCTATACAGTAGCAGGCTTGTCACAAAAAATATAAATCTCCTAATTTGTTTTCTTTCTGCAAAAGATGGCTAGCACCTTAAAAGAGCCTCTATTCCTTTATTCTCACCATTTTACTGCTCAGGACCTGATCAATCAGCAGGTTCATTTCAGGTGGTACATGGTCAGTAACATACTCTCAAGATGTTACGGTACATGAGGAATTTATATAGTTTTCCACCATATATTATTAATTAGGAGTACCCAAAAAGAGTAGTTACTCACCTGTAACAGGTGTTCTCCAGGAGCAGCAGGAATCAGTCCTCACATATGGGTGACGTCGGCGCTGACGGAGCCCCCATGTGGAGCATTTCCCCAGTTTTCAAAGAAAGCCTTTGGGAATGCAGTGCACATGCACGGTCCCCTTCCCGCCCAAGGGTGCCATCTTGCTCAGTCTAATGACATAGCTAAAAGACAGCAAAAATAGCAAAAATAAAGCATATGACTGCAACTCCAAGGGGAGGAGGGAGGGTTGTGAGGACTGATTCCTGCTGCTCCTGGAGAACACCTATGACAGGTGAGTAACTACTCTTTCTCCAGGACCAAGCAGGACGTCAGTCCTCACATATGGGACTCCCCAGCTCAGGGCTACCAGAGGCCCCAAACTGAAACAATGAGCTCCTTCTAGAGCCTCAGCATGCAAGAACAGAATCTTCTCTGATAACGCCCCCAAACGGTAGCCCAACACCAGGGCCGGAGGGTAGGAGTTGCCTAAACCCCAAAGAGATTATGGAGTGCCGCCTGCCCGAAAGCACTGTCCCTGCGGGACTCCCTCTCAAGGCAGTAGTGGGCCGCAAAAGTCTGGCTTGAAGACCAAGTAGCGGCCCGGCAGATGTCTGCCAACGGAACAGAGCGGATATGAGCCACTGACGCAGCCTTCGCCCTGACAAGATGAGCCGTAGGTCGACCCTGCAACGAGAGGCCAGCTGCCCTGTAAGCCCAGGTGATACAGTCAGCTACCCATATGGACAAAGTACGCTTGGAGACAGCCAACCCCAACTTATTGGGGTCAAAAGAGACGAAGAGCTGAACAGCCCTCCGGTGCTCCCATGTACGGTCAAGGTAGAAGGACAACACCCTCCTACAGTCCAGGGTATGCAAGACCATCTCAGCCCGGCTGGCATGCAGCCTGGGAAAGAAAGTCGGAAGAACCACCTCCTGACTGAGGTGGAAAGGGAAACAATCTTAGGAAGGAACTTAGGGTGAGTCCGTAAGACTACTCTGTTCCTATAGAACCTAGTATAAGGAGCATCTGATACTAGGGCCTGAAGCTCACTCACTCGCCTCGCTGAGGTAAGGGCTACCAGGAACAACGCTTTCCAGGAGAGAAAACGTAGAGGGCAGGTAGCCATAGGTTCAAAAGGTGGACAAGTAAGCCGTTGAAAGACCACATTCAAGTCCCAATCAGGGGCAGGAGGACGCAGTGGAGGTTTAAGCAAAAGCAGGCCTCTGAGGAAGCGAGCCACCAAAGGATGGCTGGAGAGAGACCGACCTTCCACTGGGGAGTGGTGTGCTGAAATAGCACTAAGGTGCACTCTCACAGAATTGGACTTAAGGCCTAGGTTGGACAGGTAAAGCAAATATTGCAGTACCACTGGTAACAGGCAGGAGAAAGGATCTTCGTTTTGCTGAGTACACCAGACAGAGAACCTACGCCACCTAAGGGCATAAGACTTTCAGGTGGATTGCCTCCTAGAGGCCAAGACCATGTCCTCCACTTCCCTAGGCAGCAGTAAGGGTAGCCATCAAGCCAGGCCATCAAGTGTAGGGACTGGAGATTGGGGTGTAAGAGAGATCCGTGCTCCTGAGACAAGAGATCGGGTTGCATCCCCAGAGGAAGAGGAGTGTCCACCGCCAGTTGCAAAAAAAGTGGGAACCACAGTTGCCTCGGCCATCTGGGGGCCAACAGGATCATCGAGGCGTCTTGGGCACTAGAGGCATGGGAGGAAATGCATATAGGAGGCCTGTGGACCAAGGAATGAGAAACGCATCCGCTGCTACTCGGACAGGATGCGGTTGTCTGGAACAGAACCTTGGAAGTTGACGGTTCAGAGGACTGGCAAAGAGATCTATGGTTGGAAGGCCCCATCTCAGGAAGATCTGTTGAACCACTAAGGGATTCAATTGCCACTCGTGCGGCTGCAAGATCCGGCTCAGTCTGTCCGCCAGGTAATTTTCCTGACCTGGGAGGTAGACTGCTTTGAGAAGGATGCCGTGATCGACTGCCCAGGAACACAGTCTCTGCGCCTCCTGACATAGAAGAAGGGACCCTGTGCCCCCATGTTTGTTCACGTAGAACATAGCAACCTGATTGTCCGTCTGGACCAAGACAGACTGCTGAGAGATGAGATGGGAGAAGGTTCTCAGGGCTAAGCGGATAGCTCTCAGTTCTAAGATATTGATCTGCTGAGCAGCCTCCCAAGGGGTCCACAGGCCTTGAGTACATGCTCCTTGGCAATGTGCGCCCCAACCCTGAAGAAAAGCATCGTGGTCAGCACTTGAGAGTGTGGAGGTGTCTGAAAAAACACCCCCTGCAGTAGATTGGGAAGATGAAGCCACCACTTCAGAGAAGAGGCTAGTAGCGTGGACACCCTCACTTTGTCAGTAAGGCGTCCTGTGGCTTGGTGCCACTGAGTTCTGAGGCCCCACTGAGCTGGTCTCATGTGCAGCCGGGCATTTGGGGTACATGGACTGTAGAAGCCATGTGACCTAAAAGCCTCAGGAATTGCCTGGCGGAGACCAGAGAATTGCTGTGGAACTGCCTGGCCAGATCCATTAATCTGTGGGCCCTGTCCACGGGTAAAAAGGCCTTGGATTGAAGGGTGTCCAGCCTTGCTCCTATGAACTCCATGTTCTGTGAAGGGTGCAAAGCGGACTTTGCGAAGTTTATAACAAACCCCAAGTGCTGAAGGAAAGCCACAGTGCGAAGGGTGGCATGATTGGCCTCCTGTGGAGACTGGCCCCTGATGAGCCAGTCGTCCAGGTATGGAAACACAAAGAGGCCTTGAAGCCTTAGGTAGGCCGCCACCACCGCCAGGCACTTGGTGAACACCCTGGGGGTGGAGGTTAGGCCAAAAGGCAGTACTCTGTACTGATAGTGGTTTCCTCCTACTACAAACCTGAGATATTGTCTGTGGTCTGGATGAATGAGGATATGAGTATACACATCCTTTAGGTCTAAGGAGCATAGCCAGCCTCCCTGCTGGAGGTAGGACAGCAGGATTCCAAGGGTGAGCACCTTGAACTTTTCCCTCTCCAGGAACTTGTTGAGATTTTGCAAGTCTAGGATGGGTCTGAGGCCTCCTGTTCTTTTTGGTACTAGAAAGTACCTGGAATAGAAGCCTTGACCCCTCAGGTGGTAGGGCACCGGTTCCACGGCCTGTTCCTTTAGAAGACTTGCTAACTCCTGCAGGAGTAAGTCCCTGTGCAGAGGGAGTCTTGGAGGCTCCCCTGGAAAATAGGAGGGGGGTACCTGGTGAAAGTGGAGAAGATAGCCCCTGTGGACTATACTGAGCACCCAGGTATCCCTTGTGACGGCTGACCACCTGTGGGCAAACAGGGCCAGCCGGCCTCAAGTGCTGAGGCCAGCTGAGGAGGAGAGGCTATGCCACTGGAGTCAAAACCCCGCTCCCTGCTGTGCAGGAGCCGGTGTTGGGGGCTTGGGGGCTTTCTGCCTATGGGGCCCATGTCCCTGCCCCTTGGCCTGCTGACCCTGTTGGGGAGCTACAGAAGCCTGATAATGAGGGTACTGTTTATAGGCAGATGACTTCCTTGGGTAAAAGGTCTTTTTCCCCGAGCCCGTCTTCTTCTGAGAAGGGGCAGAGGTTTTTCTGGACAGCCTAGTCCGGGTAAGAGTCTCGGTCTCGAGTTCTGCAGCCTTTTCAGCCATGGGCTTGCCAAAAAAGGTTTTCACCTCGGCAGGGTTCATCGACCAACTTGTCCTGCACCCATGGCTCGAGGTCCGATGACAGTAGCCAGGCCTGACGGCGTGCACCGATGCCGGCCGTGGCTACTCGGGCCGAAGCCTTGAAGCCATCATAGGATGCTCGAGAAATAAACTTTGAGCACTCACTAATACCCGATGACAGAGCATTGAACCTCTGCAAAGGTTCCTCGGAGAGACCAGCAGAGAACCCGGCAATCTCCTTTGCCAGGTTTCAAAGGTACATGCCCATGTACAGCTGGTAGGTCTGGACAAGGCAAGCAAGCATAGAGCCCTGGAAGCACTTCTTACCAAGAGCATCCAGGTTCTGGGCCTCCCGGCCGGGAGGCACTGAGGAGTGCATCTTCTGACTCTTCAGGCAATGCATGGCCGATTCCACAACCATGGAGTGGTGCAGTAATTGTGCCTTTTGGAACCCGGGGCTCTTGCGGACTCGATAGATGGAATCGACCTGCTTGCTTAAAATCGGCGTCGACGCCGGCGCCGTCCACATGCGAAAGAGCAACTGTTCCAGCATCAGAGGAACCGGAACAGTAAAGGCCTCCTTCGGAGGAGAGTCATACTGTAGGGCCTCGAGCTCCTCGGCTCGAGGCTCCTCCTCGGGATCCACGGGGAATGCCAAGGCCTTGGCCATATCCCACATGAAGTCCAAGAACCGGGTATCCTCCGTTGGGGACCTTCTCCGAGGCTCGGACTCGGGTGAGTCTGAAGGGACGCACCGAGTCCGAAAGGTGTCGGGTGACTCCTCATCCTCCGTCTCCCAGCCGGACTCCTCAGAGGAGGAATCAAGTGGCTCCGGTCGGGCAGGCACCGATGCCATCCGCCCCGACGCTGAGGGTACCGGCGTCGATGACCTCGGTCCCGAATGGGAGGCCAAAGGAGACCTTGGCCAAGGATCGACTCGAGCGCGCATGGACTCGAGGATCGGCTCGGCCTCCGGGGTCGACTTGGATGTCGAGGTCCCATTGGTCGGGGCAGATGCACCGGTGAGACCGGTGATCAGTGCCCGCTGCTGTTCCATGAAGGCAGCCAAGCTGCTCTCCAAGGCCGTCGACCTGAGTCCGAGCTCAGGAGACTCAGCAGCCTCCGACTCGAGCCCCGGCGGCGGCGGCGCCGGGCCCGACGTCGGCTCCCCTGGAGGAGAGTCCACGAGGACTACAGTACTCACGTGACCCAGGGACTCCATCTCCACACGAGGTTGTTTTGCAGGCCTCTCCGACGCCGAAGACCCGGGACGGCGCTCGGGGCTATGCGACTTGGCCCTCAAGGAGCCAAGTGCATCCACCGATGCCGGCCTCGCGGGTTTTTTCTTCTTGTGATGCTCCCGCGAGGGTGACCCCCTTTCAGAGGAGCCTCGACGCTGCTCGGGGCCGGAGTCCCGAGATGTCGAGGCCTCTGACGAGGTCCTGGCCCGACCGGACGCGGAGTCAGAGAAGATTCTTTCCTTTTGGTGCTGCCGACTCCTCAACACCTTAGAGGACATTTTCCCACACGGACCACAGATCATCGGGTCATGATCGGGTCCAAGGCACCGGAGGCAGCAGTCATGTGCGTCGGTGAGAGACATAAGTTTCTTACACCGATCACACTTTTTAAACCCGCTGGCAGCCATCGGGGGAAAAAGAGCCCCTGTGAGGTCAAAAGACAGGGCTGCCAGTGCAAACAGAAAAATTGGCGCGTACGCTAGTCACTAAGGACAAAAAACGAAAAAGAGGTCCGGCTCGATACCGACGTATCGGGCCCAGGCAGGGAAGGGAAACTGGCGCTGAACCGAAGAAAACGGGTTCACACAGAATAAAATCGACTTTTTCCTCGGGTGAAACGAAAACACATCCGTCGGGCTCTGCGGAAAAAAGAAGACTGAGCAAGATGGCACCCTTGGGAGGGAAGGGGACCGCGCATGCTCGCTGCATTCCCAAAGGCTTTCTTTGAAAGCTGCAGAAATGCTCCGCACGGGGGCTCCGTCAGCGCCGACGTCACCCATATGTGAAGACTAACTTCCTGCTTGGTCCTGGAGAAGAAATCACATCTACCTACAGCAGTAGCAAAACAGACGTGACTTTCAGTGAGAAAAAAAAACCACACGGCTCCTTCAACGTTGCGTTTGTAGGCAGTTCTGGTTCTTCCCTCCCTTCTCTGATGTGGGTCGCGTCAGAGGGAGGTAGGGACCAGGCCACCCATTCAAACGCAGGTCTTTGCAACACGGCGTTGAAGGACTCACATGTTTTTTTTTTTTCTTTTTTACAGGTCTGTTTCGCTGCTGCTGCTGCCTCAGAGAAGACAAAAAGTGGTGGCAGCAGGGCAAGGGCGGGCAGCTGGCTGGACATGAAGGTGGTAAGATGATGGGGATGGGGGGGAGGGGGTGCATGTCAGATGTGCAAGTCGCACAGGGTACAATTATGGCTCAGTATAGCCCTGGCACAAGGCAGAGGTATCCCCTTTGTACGGGACTATTTGCATTGTACACAGAGTCCTTGGCCCAAAATTGAAAGAAGACCTGGGAGTACATGGAGCTTGGGTTAGAGGGGAATAGATTAAGACCGCCTTATTTGCTGATGACATGATGATGCTGTTGAGGGCCTCTTAGGCCTCACTGCCTTGGGTAACTGAGATTGTTCAGGAATTTGAGGCATTTTCTGGGCTTTGGGTTAAATGGAATAAACCCCTGGCTTTGGATGTTATGGGTACTGTGCAGACTGAAGAAGCAATGTGCATTCTTGAAGACTTGGCACCCCTTCCTGATGACGCGGTTGCCACGACGATGGAGTAAGCTCAAACTCCTTGTTTGTTTAGTTATGAGTAGGTGGGTAGGAGGATAGGGTGGAGTTTGTTTTTTTTCTAATGTGAGGGTGAAGGGATAATTGCAACATGTTGGTTTTATATGCTTTACCTTATGTTGCTCTGTAATGTATTGAAATGAGGGATTGTAATTGTTTTGTTTAAAAGGAAAAATCAATAAAAATTATTTGTACTAAAATGAACCCGTTGTTGAAATGGTAGTCAGCATAGTTCATTCAGTGTGAAAGAGATGTGATTATATTTGTGGACACCATATATTATCAAAGGACTGTTGCATTCTGTGGCATCTGTAGGGTGTGCAATAATTGTTTGTTGTTGTTAAGTGCCGTCGGGTCGGTGTTGACATATAGCGACCCTCTGGATAGTTGTCCTAAATTGTGTTTGGTCTTCAGTCAGGCGGCTCATTGTTGACAGACTGGTACCCATAGCTGCTGTTATTGTATCAATCCATCTCATTACTGGCCTTCCTCTTTTGCATTGACCTTCTATCTCACCAATCATGATGTCTTTCTCTAATGATCTCTCTCTTCGCATTATGTGTCCAAAGTATGAAAGTCAAGTCTTGTCATCTGAGCTTCTAAAGAAAGCTTAAGTTTGATCTCCTCTAGTACTGACTGGTTTATTCTTCGGGCAGTCCATGGTATACGCAGTATTCGCCGCCAGCACCATAATTCAAAAGCATCAATTTTCTTCCTGTTTATCTTTTTCACTGGCCAGCTTTTGCATCCATATAATGTTATTGAAAATACCATGGCTTGAACAAGTCAAATCTTTGTATGGAGAGAGACATCTCTGCTCTTGAGAATCTTGTCTCTAGTTGTTTCATAGCCATTCTGCCAAGAGCAATGTGTCATCGGATTTCTTGACTGCTTGTTGCTTCTTTATTGATAGCACAGGTACACTAAAAAAAAATTTTTTTAAACTGCCTCTAATGTTTCGATTGATTTTTACGTTTTTTGGTGCGCTGAATCCAAATCTGGTAACCAATTTGCTCCATCACGTACAGATTTTTTGCTACATTGGGTTAGCAGTTTGAGGTGAACGTTTCAGATTGAGTGCGATCGAGATAAAAGTTTCTTGGATGAATTCTTTATACTAATTGTTTAGTAGTTATTCAAATAAGAATAAAGAAAATTGTAACAAGGCAGCACATAAGAATAGAGTAATGTCAACAAAACACACTGTGATGGTAGCAAAATTGTCTGCACTTAAAACAGCCACATACATGTGCACAAACATTGAGCATATAAGAGCGAGGTTAGACACAAAGCAAAGCAAAGAAATGTGCAAAAAATGTTGTACAGGTATGTATGTAAGAATAGAAAACGCAAACCGCACCATTGCAATACATGAAGACAAACACCCGATGGTGTGAAAATAAAATTCTAATAAATGAGATCCGACACTGTGGTAATAACTAGCAAATTTTTATTTCAAAGTTTAGTAAAAACACGATATTTGTCAACACAGTTTAGATTTTAAAGTCATTCTTGGGTCAATCAATCTCCTGGTGGGCCTGTTTCTTCTTCCCCCGAATGCTTCTCTTGGTGCGCTGCTTGGCGTATTTTTCATCTGGGGTTTCCCGCAGCAGCAACCAGCAGAAATCAGCCATCATAGTGGTGTTCCATCTTCTTTGGTACCTTCTCTCTGCGTCCTTGATGTCCTGGTGAAACCTTTCACCTTGTTCTTCACTGTACGCCCCCATGTTTTCGGGAAAGTAGTTCACATGGGAGTGCAAGAAATGGACTTTCAGGCTCATGTTACAGCCTTGTTCTTTGAAGGCATTGAGCATCCTGGCAACAATATCCTTATAGTTCTCATCCCGCCTGTTCCCCAAGAATTTGAGAACAACATCCTTGAAGGCTTCTTTTTCCTTCTCAGACATCGTTTCAGCGAATGCTCCATCTGAAATGAGTTTTCTTATATCAGGGCCAACAAACACTCCTTCCTTTAGCTTTGCTTCAGAAAGTCGGGGGAACTTTGAGCAAAGGTACCGAAAGCACTCACCATCTTTTGGAAGGGACTTGATGAATTGCTTAATGAGACCCAGCTTAATGTGGAGAGGTGGTAATAGAATTTTATCACGAGGTACCAAGCTCTCATGAAGAACATTTTTCTCACCGGGTCTCAAATACTCCCGAATTGGCCAGTCTTTTTTCCCCCAGTGTAGGTCGCGGGCCCGGCTATCCCACAAGCAAAGGAAGCAGGGATATTTGGTGAAACCGGACTGCTGCCCTAATAGCATGGATAGAATTTTAAAGTCTCCACAAATCATCCACTTATGCTTATCATAACGAATCTTCTGAAGAATCAGGGCCAAATTCTCATATTTTTCTTGGAGAATAACAGAGTGAGCAATAGGAACTGAAGCGAATGTGTTGCCATTATGAAGAAGAACACCTTTTATGCTGTCTTTTGACGAATCAATGAACAGCCGCCATTCAGCAGGATCATACTTGAGTTTAAACTTTTCCATCACTCCGTATATATCGTTGCAAAATACCAAATCTTCCTCTTTGCTGAAATACTTCAAAAATTGTGTCTCGCGGTTGCGGTACCAATAAAAAGTTGTTCCTGGTGACAATAGATTTTTCTGTTTAAGCCGAGAACCTAGCAGTTGGGCAGCATCTTTTGGGAGTCCTAAATCCCGGACTAAATCATTCAATTCAGCTTGAGAGAAAAGTTCAGGTTTCGGATCTGGTTCGGTTTCAAACTCGGAAGTACTGGACTCATCGGGAAAAGCCATCTGATGAGTCTCATCATGATCAGAACAGTCCACACAAATATGATCCAAAGATTTTGGTGGTTCAGGCACAGGTACTTCGTTGCTATGAGGCATAGGCCTAATTGCTGAGGAAGGTTGGGGTAACTTATTACGTTCTTATTTTTTAAGTTGTATCCCTTCACAATGCAAGAGCAAAAATAGCAGTCACTGCTGTGGTCTCTTTGTTCACGCCACATCATAGGTATTCCGAAACGAAATGCTTGTTTTTTACCTTTCATCCATAAGCGTAGATCTTCCTCACATGTCTTGCACACTTTGTGAGGTGCCCACGGTTTGTCTTGATCGCCTAACTTCAAACCGAAATAGGCGAAATATACTTTTTTAATAAATGCAGAAATGTTCCTCTGCCGCTTTTTCACGGTATATTCCCCACAAATAAAACAAAAACTGTCCGGAGAGTTGACGCAACCTCTGGCTCTGTGAGCCATCACAAATACACAGCACTGCAAACTACAACTGTAGTGAACCACTTCGGAATAAAGCTGGATTACGACTGAGCAAACAAAAGGTAATAATGAACTTGCAAGAAACTGAAATTTGACAGGAACGTTCATGTCGCAACCACCGTGTTTGAGCGAGCGAACGAGGCGAGGCGAACAGGAAAGAACATGCGCCAGCGCGAGTACTGGATTTAGCCCCCCGCCTCCCAATTGTCCTGTTAATGTATAAAATGAATACAAAACACTCTAAAATATCATGAGGGAGTGTTTCTAGTTAGTTAACCATTACAACCTCTATTTTGGGCCAAGAAAATAAACTGCAGTCGGCTAAAAAGAAATTATGTGAATATTACTTATATGGGTAAGAAATCTAATTTTGCAAGAAAACGTGACGTGATGGAACATTTTGGCTATTTTTCCTGGATTCAGCACCCCAAAATCTATAGGAATCAGTTGCAAAACTGGAGGCAGTTTTTTGGTAGTGTACCTGTGTAGTTGATCCAAGTAGGTTAAAGTTGTCCACGATTTCAATTTCTTCTCCTTCAACAATGAACTTATTGATTTTGCTAGTTGTCAGGATTTTTGTCTTCTTTACATTCAGGTGCAGGCCCATTTTAAGACTATGTTCATTGATCTTGAGAAGCAAATGTTTCAGATCGTCTTCACTTTCAGCCAGTAATGTGGTATCATCAGCATAGCGAAGATTGTTGATGAGTCTTCCACCAATCTTCGCACCTCTGTTGTCTTCATACAATCCCGCTTCTCTGATGATCTGTTCTGCATATAAATTAAACAGGTAGGGGGAAAGTATGCAGCCTTGTCTTACACCTTTGCTTATTTTAAACCATTCTGTTTCTCCTTGTTCCGTTCAAACTGTTGCTTCTTGATCAATGTACAGATTGTGCAAGAGAATGATCAGGCGTTCTGGTATATCCATGCTTCTTAATGTGGTCCAGAGTTTCTCATCATTTACACAGTCAAAAGCCTTGCTCTAGTCGATAAAGCACAAATAGATATCCTTTTGTTATTCTTTAGTCTTTTCAAAGATCCATCTTACATCCGCGATGATGTCTCTCGTTCCTTGCCCTTTCCTGAACCCTGCTTGCACTTCAGGTAGTTCTTGTTCCAGGTACGGTTGTAGTCTCTGTTGAATAATCTTCAGTAGAATCTTGCTGGCATGTGGGATCAGAGCGATTGTGCAATAATTTCCACCGTCAGTTAGATCACCTTTCTTTAGCATTGGTATAAACACAGATCTTTTCCAGTCAGTTGGCCATGATGTTGTCTTCCAAATTTCTTGGCAGAGCCTTGTAAGAATGGTAACAGCTGCATCAGATTGCTGTAATACTTCTATGGGAATGCCATCATTGCCTGGTGTTTTGTTCTTTGATAAGACTTTCAATGCTGCTTCAACTTCTTCTTTCATCACTAATGGTTCTGGATCATAAGATACAGGTTGAAACGGCTGTTGGTCCTCTTGATCTTTATCATACAAAAACTCTGCATATTCTTTCCACCTTTTCTTGATCTTCTCAGCATTATTCAACATAGAACCTTGAGCATCTTGTAACATTCCAGTTCGAGGATGGAATTTTTTCTTTAACTCTCGTAGCTTTAGGAAAGCCGATCTTGTTCTTCCTCTAATAGTTTCTGCTTCTATTTCCTTTCATGTGTCATTGTAGTACTTTTCCTTGTCCTATCTTGCTGCACATTGGAAATTTCTGTTGAGTTCTGTGATTGTCTTTCTTTCTCCTCTGCGTTTCTGGGCAATTTTCAGGGTTTCTTCTGTCATCTATTTTGGCTGTTTTTGCTTTTTCTCCTTTTGTAGAGACTTCTCGTTTTCTTCCAACACAACCTTCTTGATGTCATTCCATAACTCTTCTGGAGCTCTGTCATTTGTATCTAAAGCAGCAAATCAATTTTGCAGGCAGGTTTAAATTACAGTGGTATATTCTCAAGGTCATATTTTGCTTCATTCATGAGTGGCTTGCTCTTTTTCAACTTTAGCTTGAGTTTGCATACTAGTAGCTGGTGATCTGTACCACAGTCAGCTCCAGGTTTTGTCTTTGTTGATATTATAGAGCTTTTCCATCGTTGACTTCCACAGATGTAGTCAGCTTGATTTTTGTACAATCCATTGGGTGAAGTCCATGTGTACAGTCATCGCTTGTGTTGCTGGAAGAAGGTGTTTTAGATGAATAGATCGTTGGTCTTGCAGAATTCTATCAGTCTTTCTCCAGCTTCATTTCTGTTGCCAAGTCCATATTTTCCAACCACTTTGCCTTCTTCTTTGTTGCCAACTTTTGCGTTCCAGTCACCCATGACTATCAGGATATTCTTTTTGCATATTCTGTCAATTTCAGCTTGTACCTGTTCATAGAACTCATCAATTTCATCCTCTTCTGCAGATGTTGTTGGGGTATATACTTGAATTATAGTTGTGTTGATAGGCATTCCTAATAGACGAATAGAGATTAAGCGTTCACTGACTGCATTGTATTTCATTGCAGTTCTTGTAAGTTTCTTCTTTATTATAAATGCAACACAATTTCTTCTTTGTCTTTCATGTCTAGCATAGTAGACCATGTGATCATCTGATGCAAAGTGCCCGATGCTAGTCCATTTCAGTTCGCTGACACCCAACAGAACAAGTTGTATACGTTCCATTTCATTCTTGACCACCTCCAAATTCCCTTTGTTCATGCTTCATACGTTCCATGTCCCAATATGTAAGACATCTTTACAGCTTCTGACTCTCATTTCAATGTGCAACTACATCAGCAGTGAGACGTCCCGAGGGCTTTGATCCAATCACATCATAACTATTGGCTTTACTCTGAAAAGTCTGCAGCTCCTCCCCAATAGTTAGTTGAGTGCCTTCCGACGTGGGGGTCTCATCTTCTAGCACCATAGTGCAATTTGTTTTGTTGTGACTATCCATTGTGTTCTCATGGCAAGATACAGAAGTAGATTGCCAGGCCTTTCCTCCGCGCAGTTTAAGTTTAGTGTTGTTGCCATTGTCACAGAAATATGATCCACCGCCGCCAACACCGCCCCATTCTGCTGCTGCCCAGATGGGTTTTTGTGGCAAGATACAGAAGTAGATTGCCAGGCCTTTCTTCCATGCAGTTTAAGATTAGTGTTGTTGCCGTTGTCACAGGAATGTGAACCTCGGCCGCCAATACTGTCCTATTCTGCTGCTGCCCAGATGGCTGGTTTGTCTGCGTCTGGCATCTCAGCTGAGAACTGTCCATCTTGGGAGATCCTGCCAGTAGTTAAAATACCGATAGCTTAGCCCTCAGCATCACTGATGCACACAAGCCCTCACAGCACAACAAGCTGAAAACCAAGTGAGGGATATATATATATATTTTAATATATATTCCGTCTAAATCCATTTCACATGCTCTCAGTTTGACAATTTTGAAAGATTAATTAAGAGGCCATGATGCTGATTATCAGAGATTTTTAACAAGCTTATTATCTGCATATTTACTGTGAAATCATTACCCAGGAAAATTTTAAATTTTGGGGCCAGGTATTTTGAATACTAGTGAAGCTGAAAAGGGAAGTGCTCCTATCTCTTGTGTTGCTTTCTCAGTGCTCTCATTGTATGTCATCCAACCAGAGCATACCAAATTGAAACGTACCACTTATATTTAAAGGTTAAATTTAAAAAAAATCGTTCTGGAGAAAGTTCTTAGCTGGTATTGCTCTCTGAATGCGAACATATATGGATCATTGACAATTCTGTTCCTAATCTAGGTCAATTCTTAATCTAAGAGAAACTATTTTCCTCTTTGTTGTGGTCACTAGGAAATGTCGAGATCTTCTACAGTAAACCAGTTACCCATCACTTTTCCTTTCCCTTGACATGTACAGGTAAACCTGTCTATTCTCGTGACAAACAGACTTAATAAATCAAGATACCTAATGACTAATACATTTTAATTTTACATTTTTTGGAGGACCTGATTGTCTTTTCTTTGCTTTCATGGTCTCTTTATTATGAGTTATTTTATCATTCACTCTTATGCACCTTCTGTGTCATGCTCATTCTTTCATTACTTGATTCCACATTTGTTCTTATTACCCCAACTTACAAAGTGGTTAGTAGAAAATGAATATGTGCATAGGAAACCAAAGTGATGTCTAAAAACTACTAAAGAAATCCAATAAAGGTAGCAGATGTTGAAGATTTACCAGGAATACTAAAGGACAAAGCATGACAAGGAATTGATGTAGCAGATCATGTTGCAACAGACCTATGATAAGCAACAGAACCAATGGAATGTTGAGAGTCGTATGCTACAAATACTATTGCAGGAATGAGAAGGCAAGGAGTTGAAAAACATGTTGAGGTTGTAAGGAGACCAATAGCTTAAGTGGGAAGGTCAGGTGTAATTAATGGAATAAGGTCTTATATTTTTGTCTTGGCACAAGAAGATTGAGGAAATGATAGTAAAAACCCAGAGCAAATAGAAAAATATAGCTATGGATAGAATCAAGCACATAATCATGATGGAACAGTAGATATGAGCTTGTGGAAGGCCTAAAGGATGGACAATGGTAAATAGATCATTAACAGACGATCTGGGTGAGGAGGGGGGTTGGTGAACTAAACAAAATAAAAAAAAGATCAGTTGTAAATTTCATGTAAAAGTGATACATAGTCTAATCATTACAAAGAAACTTGTCTGAATGCAGTTACTAGGAATCAACATGTTGAATTTAGGCATGATGCCCAAAATGGGATGGACATATGATCTAGACACTATCAGTAATGCGGCACTAATTTTCAGACTAAAGACAGCTACTGCAGCAACCAGAGTACTAGAAAGAGGAGACAAACACTAGTTTACTGTCTCACTGTGCAACTTTTATCAAATGTGTTTGTTATACAGTGATTCAGTAAAGGATACTTAAATACAGGGCACTGCAAAAGTATTCATCCCCTTTGGACATCCATCCACGCTATTTGTGCTGGCTTCAGCCCCCGACTAACTTCCTTGCTAGTTGTGTGGGGAAAGTAGTCGGGGCGGGGAAGGGGCAGCCCAGGGGCAGAGAGTGGGCAGGCAGTGGGCGGTCGCCAGCCCTGGACATAAAGGGACGATTCTAATGTTGGCCTCATATGTCCAGGGTTGGCGAAATGGCCAGCGAAGCTATTCCACCTCCGAGGTGGAATAACTCCCCTGGACGTTTTTTTGTTTTACATTCGGGGCGCGGAAGGGGCTGGGGGAGTATTCCCCACAGCCCGACTCTGGCCTTTGGAGGCCGGATCGGGGGTCGGGCTGCAGGGAATTTGCAGTTTTGGTCGACGGCCAGCATCGCGGCTTTTAAATGGAGCTGCAGTGCCATGGCGCCGTGGCTCCATTTAAAACCCTGACTGAGCTATCCGGGCAGTGCCTGTATGTGCAGGCCGAGACTGAATCGCAGTCCTGGCCTGCATGTAGAGGCCTGATCGTGATTCTGATCTCGCGGGGCTAGACGTGCTCTGTGGGATCAGAATTGCAACCCCTTTTGTACGTCCGGGCAGCCCAGACGTACAAAGGGGATGTACGTGCGGGACAGAATCAGGCCCTTTGTGTTTGTCCTGTTTTGTCGCAATACAACCTGGAATTAAAATGGAGTTTTGGGGATTAGCACCATGTGATATACACAACATGCCTATGACTTTGAAGATGCAAAATATCCTCTATTGTGACACAAACAATAATTAAGACAAAAAAAGAAACAAAAGCAGAAGAGTGCATATGTATTCACCCCCTCCAAGTCAATATGTTGTAGAGCCATCTTTTTCTGCAATTACAGCTGCAAGTCTCTCGGGGTATGTCTCTATTAGCTTAGCACATCTAGCCACTGGGATTTTCACCCATTCCTTAAGGCAAAACTGCTCCAACTCCTTCAAGTTAGATGGGTTACACTGGTGTACAGCAACCTTCAAGTAATGCCACAGATTCTCAATTGGATTGAGGTCTGAGCTTTGACTAGGCCATTCCAAGACATTTAAATGTTTCCCTTTAAACCAGTTTTAGCAGTATGCTTAGGGTCATTGTCCTGCTGGAAGGTGAACCTTCATCCCAGTCTCAAATCTCTGGCAGACTGAAACAGGTTTTCCTCAAGAATTGCCCTGTATTTAGCGCCATCCATCGTTCCTTCAGTCCTGACCAGTTTTCCTATCCCTGCCAATGAAGAAAATCCTCACAGCATGATGCTGCCACCACCATGTTTCATGGTGGGAATGGTGTTCTCGGGATGATGGGAAGTGTTGGGTTTGCCCCACATATGGCGTTTCCCATGATGGCCAAAATGTTCAGTTTTTGTCTCATCTGTGACTCATCCATGTGTTTAGGGGGATCCGCCACATGCTGCTGTTGCAAACTCCAAATGTGTTTTCTTATTTCTTTCTTTAAGCAATGGCTTTTTTCTGCCCACTCTTCCATAAAGCCCCACTCTGTGGAGTGAATGGCTTAAAGTGGTCCTATGGACAGATACTCCCATCTCCGCTGTGGATCTTTGCCGCTCCTTCAGTGTTATCCTTGGTGTCTTTGTGGCATCTCTGATTGTGGCATTTGACTCAGTTTGTCACCAAACCCTCCTGAAACGGCTCGAAGAGAAGGGCATCTGCGGCTTAGCACTAAATTGGTGCAAGTCATACCTAGCCGATAGATGGCAGCATGTGCGAACCGAAACCTCTACATCCAAACCATTCCATCAGAAACAAGGTGTCCCACAAGGATCCTCCCTTTCAGCTCTTATGTTTAATATGCTACATGCAGCCCGTCTGCGACATCATTCGCTCATTCAACACCGAATGCATGATATATGCGGATGACGTCCTGCTCTACATGCTGTTTAAGACTGACCAAATTGACCTCTCACCCCTTACTGAATGTTTCAGCGCAGTAGAAAGATGGCTCCAGAATCAGAATCTTCGCATACAACATAAAAAGACTGAAGTGCTGTTCATCACCAGAAACTCGAACTTCTCTCCACCAACCCACCTAAAAGTCGGTGAAGTAGAGCTTCAAACCAAGCCCACAATCCGTTACCTGGGTGTTACCCTAGACCAGAGCCTTAATATGAAGACACACATTGGCAACATGGTCAAATCAACATATCACAAAATTAGGACGCTCAAACATCTACGTCCCCTTTTACAACCAGACGACTTCAGAACCATCTTCCAGGCTCTAACTATTCCACATCTGGACTATGCCAACGAGATCCTCCAAGGGCTCCCAAAATCTACGCTGATCCCGCTCCAGCTTGCCATGAACACCGCAGCCAGAGTTCTGAACAGGGCCTCGAGGCGAGACCATATAACACCCATCCTCAAAAGTCTCCACTGGCTCCCTATCCACTGTAGGATCGTCTTCAAAACAATACTACTAACATTCAAGGCCATAAATGGGCTCTCCCCCACGTCCCTCGCTGGTCTCGCACACAACCCCCCCCCCCAATAGAGCCAGAAGAACCACAGCAATAAACACCTTGGCAATTCCCAAAACACTGACCCAGTGCACTCAGGCTACAGAAAGCAGGGCCTTTAGTAGCAGTGCTCCCAGACTCTGGAATGCCCTGCCTCCCAACATACGAGCAATCCCAGAAATAACCAATTTCAGAAGGGCATTGAAACACCACCTTTTCTGCGAATGTTACCCAAATGAAGATGCACCATCCCGACCTTCCCACAAATAAGCTCCATGTCCAATGTAATTTTCTCTCACATGATGTATATTATGTAAATACTACTATGTTTATATATGTGTAAATAGTTAATTTTTGACTATCCAAGTTGAGCTACCTGTTATCTGTATTTTTACGGTTAACCCACCGTAAAACATAAATGTTCCATGTAAACTGCACTGATGTTGAAGAGCGCGGTATATAAGAGAAATAAATAAATAAATAAATAAAATGCCCTCCTTGCTCGGTCTGTGAGCTTTTGGGGGTGACCTTCTCTTGTTAGGTTTGTAGTGGTGCCATATTCTTTCTATTTTGTTATAATGGATTTAATGGTGCTCCGTGGGATATTAAGAATTTGGAGTATTTTTTTTTATAACCCAACCCTGATTTATACTTCTCCACAACTTTGTCTTTGACCTGTTTGGAGTGTTCCTTGGTCTTCATGTTGCTTGCTTCGTGCTGTTGCAGATTCAGGGGCCTTTCAGAACAGGTATATTCTAATCAACACACAGGTGGATTCTAGTCAACTAATTATGTGACTTCTGAGGTTAATTGGTTGGACCAGATCTTATTTAAGGGTTTCATAACAAATGGAATGAATATATATGCACTCACAACTTTTCATTTTTTTACTTATTTTTTTTTATAAATACAAGGTATTTTATTGTCATTTCACTTCACCAATTTGGACTATATTGTCAGGTTCATTACCTAACATCCAAATGAACTTCCATTTTCATTCCAGGTTATATGTAAAGTGGCAAAAGAGGACAAAAACCAAGAGGATGAATACTTTTGCAAGGCACTGTAAGAGGGAAGAGTTTTCTTAGCTTAAGAGTGTAAGAGATGCCATACTGGATCAGAACAAAGATCCATCAGACCCAGTATCCTGTTTCCAGCACTGGCCAATCCAGGTCACAAATACCTTTCAGGTTCCCAAAAGATAGAAATATTCCATGCTGTTTATCCCAGGGATAAGCAGTGCATTTCTTCAGTCCACCTTAATAATGGTTTATGGACTTTTCTTCCAGCAACTTGTCCAAACCTTTTCTAAACTTAGCTACACTAACAGCTTTTAGTGCATCCTTCAGCAACAAATTCCAGAATTTGATTATGCATTGAGTGAAAAAAATATTTTCTCCTATTAGCCTTAAATGTGCTATATTTGTAGTATCATCATGTATCCCCTAGTCTTTCTACTTTTTGAAGGGGTAAACAACCGATCTACATTTACCCATTCCACTCACACATTATTTTATAGACCTCTATCATTTCTCCTCTCAACCGTCTCTTTTCCAAGATGAAGAGCCCTAAACTTTTAAGCCTTTCCTCATAGGGGTATCCTTCCATACCCTTTATCATTTTGGTCACTCTTCTCTGTACCTTTCCTAATTCCGCTATATCCATTTTAAATTATGACCACCAGAATTGCACACAATATTCAAGATGTAGTCACAACATGGAGCAATAGAGGCATTATAATATCCTTGGGTTTTATTCTCCATTCCTTTCTTTATGATTCTCAGCATTCTATTGCTTTCTTGGCTACCGCTGCACACTGGGTAGAGGGTTTCAATGTATTATCCACGATGAAACCCAGATTCTTTTCCTGGGTGGTGATTCCTAATGTGGAACCTTGGATTGTGTAACTGTAATTTGGGTTGTTCTGCCCTATGTGCATAACTTTGCACTTGTCCACATTAAATTTCATCTACCATTTGGACGTCCAATTTTTCACAATCCTCTTGTGTTTAACAACTTTGCATAATTTGTGTCATCTGCAAATTTAATTTTTGTTTTATTTTATATACTTATAAAATGTATACCACTTTTCTGATAAAAATCAAAATGGTGTATAATTATACAATTATTTTTTATAAAAACATCACAGAGAAAAGTCCAGCCTCCCCATTCCCTCCCTGCCAATCTCATCATAATCTGAGAATAAAAGTGTCTTTAAAGCCTTACGAAAAGTGAACAAACTCATCACTGCCCATAACTCCTCAGGCAACACATTCCACTTTTCAGATGACACTACTCTAAATGCACAAGAATGCCAGTACATTTTCCATACCTCCTCTAAACTAGGAACAATCAACAAACGCCCCTGTGATTAACATAATGGCTGAGGAGGAACAAACAAGCACAAAATCTCCTTCTTATATTCCAGACACAAATCATACAAAATCTGGAAGGCAATAACCAAAAACGTAAAAATACAACGCTCTCAAATTGGGAGCCAGTGCAAACATACCAATAAAGGCCATGCGCTGTCCCACCTATGCGCTCCCAAAAAGACACGGGCTGCAGCATTTTGCAAAACCTGAAGCTTATGCAAACACCACTTTGGCAATCCAACATAAAGAACAATACAATAACCTAAAGCCCCATGCACAAAAGACTGAACTACCAGTCGTAAGGCCTCATCATCCAAAAACGGCTAAAATTGGCGAACCAACCGCACTTTCAAAAACACTGTTCAGGATACCTGACTGATCTGCTTATCCCCAATCCCCTCCCCTCTCTAGAATTACCCCTAAGGATTTCAACTCCTCCTTCACACTAGATAAAGACTGCAGGTCCGCTTGTTCCACAGTTCCAAATCGCAGACATGCGGTCTTATCCACATTCAAGACCAACCCACTACTAACTAACCAAGCTTGCACCTGGCCCAGACAACTGTTCAAGTGTGACATCGCTACCTCCAAATTTCCCGTCAATGGCATTAATATCTGTATGTCATCTGCATATGCAAAAAAGCGAAACCCAAAGAATAGCACCAAAGGACCCAAGGGCTGCAAGTAGATGTTAAACAACAGCAGGGACAGTGGTGAGCCGTGTTGCACCCCCCATTCCCAACCATACACTTGTGACTTCCCATCCACTCTTCAAAACCCTAAACTGCCGATCATTCATAAAGGAATGAATCCAATCCAGAACGTCCCTCCAATACCCATAATCCTGTACCCTTCTAACATCAACTCCCCTTCCACAAGGTCAAATACCGCAGGTAGATCTAACTAAACCAACAATACACTCTTACACAAAATACCCTCCACCAACAACTCCCACACCTCCCACCTCACATTGGGGGGACAATCCACCAATAAGATTCCTCCCACCCACCCTTCCCCACCCGAACAAACAGAAGACCTATATACTCCTGCTGAACCATTATAGTCTGCCTAATCAGGGCCCTCCCTGCTTTCAACCCGACCTACCCATCTCCACCCCCACATAACCAGACTGTTCAAGCATCCCATCCACCAAACTCTTACCATCTACTAACCAAGTCTCAGTGAAGAACAAACTATCCAATCTCTCCTCCTCTAATAAATCCTGCACTAATTGCAGCTTAGGTACCAATGATCTAACATTCAATAACGCACATTCTTACTGCCCCTCCCCCCTCCAGATTCCACACAAAATACCCTCCGAACCCACCACTCTCTCTCCCTCCACCTCCCTCCATCATCCATCCCCCCCCCCCCCCCGCATACTTGCCCCTCCCTCAAACAAAGGAGAAGGTGTGAATAAACAAGTAGATAGAGGTGATTTGGTTTGAAAATGGATTCTCAGAAAGTCTTTGACAAGTTCCCTCATGAGAGATCCTTGGCCAAATTAAAAAGTCATGGGATTGGAGGCAGTGTACTATTGTGGATCAGGAACTGGTTAAAAGATAGAAAAGCAGAGAGAAGGGCTAAATGACCAATTTTCTCAATGGAGAAAGGTGAACAGTGAAGTACCCCAGGAATCTGTGCTGGACCCGCTGCTTTTTAACATATTCATAAATGACCTGGAAATGAGAATAACGAATGAGGTGATCAATTTTGCAGATGACACAAAATTATTTAAAGTTGCTATGATGCAAGAGGATTGTGAGAAATTGCAAGAGGACCTTGATAAATTGGAAGACTGGATGTTGAAATGGCAGATGAAATTTAATGAGGAGATGTGCAAAGTTATGCACCTAGGAAAGAACAACCCAAACTATGGTTACCACGATACAAGGTTCCACATTAGGAAACACCACCCAGGAAAAAGATGTAGGTGTCATCGTGGATAATATGTTGAAACCCTCCGCTCAGTGTGCAGTGGCAGCCAAGAAAGCAAATAGAATGCTAAGAATCATAAGGAAAAGAATGAAGAATAAAACCAAGAATATTATAATGTCTCTGTATTATTCCATGGTGTGACTGCACCTTGAATTTTGTGTGCAATTCTGGTCGCCATATCTTAAAAAGAGTGGAGTGGAGGAGTGGCCTAGTGGTTGGGGCAAGGTACTTCAGGCCGGAAGGTCGGGGGTTCAAATCCCACTAGAGGACAGCAACCTTGGGCCGGAAGGACTGGGGTTTCTAGTCCCACAGGTGCTCCTTGTGGTCTTGGGCAAGCCACTTAACCCTCCATAGCCCATGTTCCCTGTAAAATAGTTATCTCCAAGTTATAATGCCCTGTTCAATGTAATTTCAGTTTGTTCAATGTAAACCGCCTTGATATCATGAAAGGTGGTATATAAGAAATGTTAAATAAATAAAATAAAAAAAAAAGGATATAGTGGAATTAGAAAAGGCACAGAGAAGAGCCACCAAAATGGTAAAGGGGATGGAAGGATACCCCTATGAGGAAAGGCTTAAAAGGTTAGGGCTTTTCAACTTGGATAAGAGACAGTTGAGAGGAGATATGATGTGTGTGCCTTCAAGTCAATGCTGACTCCTGGTGACCCAGAAGCTCCTGATAGAGGTCTAGAAATTAATGAATGGAATGGAACGGGTTGTTATTTACACCATCAAAAAGTAGAATAATTAGGAGACACATAATGAAGCTGCAACGTAACCAATTTAAGACTAATAAGAGAAAATATTTTTTCACTCATCGTGTAATCAAACTCTGGAATTATTTACTATGAAGAAAGGCTAAAAAGGCTAGGGCTCTTTAACCTGGAAAAGAGACGGCTGAGGGGAGATATGATATAAGTCTATAAATTAATGAACGGAGTGGAACGGGTAAACGTAGATCGATTGTTTACGTTATCAGAATATAGAAAGACTAGGGGACATGCAATGAAGCTACAGGGTAAACTATTTAAGACTAATAAAAGAAAATATTTTTTCACTCAACGTGTAATCAAACTCTGGAATTTGTTACCGGAGGATGTAGTAAAGGCTGTTAGTGTAGCTGGGTTTAAAAAAGGTTTGGACAAGTTCCTGGAGGAAAAGTCCATAAACCATTATTAAGAAGTGACCGAAGATATCAATGCTTGACCCAGTACAAGCATTGTGGAACTTGTGTCTCTTGGGGAAACTGCTAGGTACATATGACCTAGATTGGCCACTGTTGGAAACAGAATACTGGGCTTGATGGACCTTGGTCTGACCCAGTATGGCATATCTTATGTTCTTATGTTTTTATTATTTATTTAATACTCTTATATACCGCGCTATTCGACATCAGTGCGGTTTACATGGAAAATCAAAGAAGTTTTACGGTGGGGGTTACACCGTAAATTACAGATAACAGGGAGATTAACTTGGATAACATGTTAACTATATACACAAAAGGCATAAGGCGGATACCCTATGTACATCACAATTGTGGAATGATTACCAGGAGGCTAAGGATCTGTGTTGCGTGTGGGGCACTTTGGCGTACCTACTTCAGGGTAGTACTTGAGGAAGAGGTGATGCTTCAAGGCCTTCCTGAATTTAGTTATCTCTGTGATTGCTCGTATGCTGGGTGGCAGGGCATTCCAGCTTCTAGGTGCACAAAGACTGAAAGCTCTGTTTGCAGTTGATTGTGTACAGCGGGTTATTGTTTTGGGAATTACCATAGTATTTATTTTTGTGTGTCGTCTAGCTCTGGTAGGGGGAGTCATGAGAGTAAGGCTTGCAAGTGATGAGGGGGAGAGTCCGTTGATGGCCTTGAATGTTAGTAGTAAGATCTTAAAGGTGATCCTACCATGAATTGGGAGCCAGTGGAGACTTTTGAGGATCGGTGTTATATGGTCACGTCTTGAAGCCCCATATAGAACTCTGGCTGCAGAGTTCATGGCGAGTTGGAGTGGAATTAGGGTGGATTGAGGTAGCCCTTGCAGTATCGCGTTTGCATAGTCGAGATGTGGAATAGTTAACGCCTGAAAGATCGTTCTGAAATCATCCGGTTGCAGCAGGGGGTGCAGATGTCTGAGTGTTTTGATTTTTAGATATGCTGATTTGACCATGTTGCCAATATGAGTCTTCATGTCCAGTTTTTGGTCCAGTGCTACACCCAGGTAACGGATTGTTGACTTGGTTTGAAGTTCTACATCTCTGACTTTTAGGTTGGCAGGTGGGCAGAAGTTAGGGTTTCTGGTAATGAACAACACTTCAGTCTTTTTGTGTTGTATCCGGAGATTCTGATTTCGGAGCCAGTTTTCCACTGCAATGAAACAGTTCATTATTGATGAGAAATCAATCTGGTCAGTCTTGAAGGGTGTGTATAGTAGTACGTCGTCAGCGTATATCATGCAATCAAAGTTGAATGATCGAATGAGATCGCAAATGGGCTGCATGTAAATGTTAAATAGTAGGGCTGATAGAGAGGATCCCTGCGGAACACCTTGTTTCTGGTGGAACGGTTCAGATGTTGAGGTCTCTGTTCGCACATGCTGCAATCTATCAGATAAGTATGATTTACACCATGTTAGAGCTAGATCGCAGATGCCTTTCTCTTCTAGCCGTCTCAGGAGTGTCTTGTGGCACACTGAGTCGAAGGCTGCGGCTATATCCAAAAATATAAGAGCCACGCCGTGATGAATGTTGTCTATTGTGTTGAGAATGTTGTTGAAGAGGTAGGCGAGTAGTGTCTCCACACCATGAGCCACTCTGAAGCCATGTTGACAGTGGTCCAGAGGTGCAGTATCATTGATGTGTTGCTGTATCTGGCATTGGACCTCTTTTTCTATTATCTTGGCCAGGAATGGAATGCTGGCAATTGGTCTGTATGACTCCACTTTCAGAGGGTCGAGTTTACTGTTTTTCAAGAGGGGTCTGATGGAAGTTTGTTTGAGATTTAAGGGAAAGACTCCTGAGCTGAATGATATGTCAAAGAGTCTGGCTATGAATGGGCTAAACTCAGTTTTTAGTTCCTTTATCCAAAAGGCGGGGCAAGGATCAGACTGCGCCGTAGAGGTGTTGATTGTGGAGATGGTATCAGCAATTTGTTTAAGTGATGGGGTGGAGAAGGTTGTTAGTTTCCTTGTATTGCTTTGCACTTTGTTGGAGGCGGGTGCTTCGAGCTTGCTGGTTTGGCATAGCTTTGCTTGAAGGAAGTCCGCGTAGGCTTGTGCATGGATCTCAGTTTTTTGCACCGGTCCTGGTTCGCTCGTGAGGTTCTTGACTAGGTTCAATAGGTCGTGTGGTTTCTTTAGTGATCGTCGTAGAGTGTCTGTGTGTGCTTGTCTTATTTTCTCAGTTATTGCCTTACGGTGAGATGCTAGTTGGAGGTCATAGGCTTCTTGGTCTTCTGTGGATCGTGAGCGTCTCCATCGCCTTTCAAGTTTTCTGAGCTTGAGGAGGGAGTCTTGTAGTTCTTTTGAGTACCAGGGCGTGGCAGCTCTTTTCCTTGGGGCTTTGTTGTGCACCGTGCGAAGTAAAATGGAGCTAAGGCTGTCATTCCAGCTGGAGACTAGTTTCTCAAGGTTATTTGATGTTGTGTTGAGGAGTGGCTGTGTATGATTCATAATGGTTTCCGTGTTGAAAGGATGGAAGCTACGTGGGGGTTTTATTGTGGCATTTGTCTTGTTATCAGGGGGCTTCCTAGGGTGGGTTTCCATGGGGATTAGGAACGTGATTAGCTTATGGTCCGACCAAGGAACTTCAATGTAGGTTGGCGAGGAGTAGGGGGCTGAGTTGTGTATGGTTAGAGGAGCGAAGATTAAGTCTAGTGTGTTCCCTTTTGTGTGGGTTGGTTCGTTGATTAACTGCTGATATCCTAGGTCCGTCAGTGCATCAAGGAATGCTGTCGCTTGAGAGTCATGCAGGTTGAGGTCTCCTAGTATCCAGTTTGGGGTACGCAAGTTTGGAGTATTGCAAGCTAGCTCAATTATAGTGGCCAGGTCCTCATGGGAAGGGGTTGGGGCCCTGTATAGCAGATTGATGGAGCAGTGCTTATTTGCTATGGTTACTATGTCAAGGTTGGGTGTGTTGGTACTGTTGGAGAGATGGAAGTTGAGGTCAGTTTTGGCGAGTATGAGTACTCCACCGCCTCTTTTGTCGCCTCTGTGACAACAGTGTATTGTGAAGTTGGGGGGTAGCAGGTGGTTGAGGAGGACGGTGTCAGTATTTGTTAGCCAGGTTTCTGTGATCAAGAGTAGGTCAAGCTCTCATAGCAACAAAGGACCCAGACTTCAAGCCTCCTACACACCTCCACGTAGGAACCACACAAATTCAAATACAGCCACAAATAAGATATCTGGGCATTATCATTGACCAAGCTCTAACCCTCAAGCAACAAATCACTAAAACCACTGGAACTATATTCCACAAAGCTAAAACTGTACGTCTCCGACCCCTCCTCGAACCTCAAGACTTCAGGACAGTAATGCAAGCTATGACACTCCCACATCTGGACTATTGCAACATAATCTACCATGGACTACCCGCCACACAGACCAACTCCCTCCAAACTGCCTTGAACACCACAGCAAGAATTATTCAGAATGCAAAGAAACGAGACCACATCACCCCAATTCTGAGGGACCTACACATACTTCCCCTCGAAGCAAGAACGAAATACAAAGCTATTCTACTCACCCACAAAGCCATCCACCAAACACAGAGCACTCAGCTCAGCACCCTACTGCCTCGTCAAGCCCACAGCAAAACAACCAGACAGACCTCCAGCAACTTCCTCACCATCCCTCACAAAAGAACCAAATGCACACAACGGACCTGCAACAGAGCCTTTGAACTTTATGCTCCGTCCCTCTGGAATTCTCTGCCGAACCACCTCAAGAACAATAGCGACCTCTTGTCATTCAAAAAACAGCTAAAAACCATCCTATTCCAAGAATATCTCAAAACAGAAACAAACTCCCACAAATAACTGCCCAATCCCCTAACCCACTCATCAAGAACTTATGATCAAAAACCATGTACTTTGTCCATGTCTATGTCCATCCCTGCCGAAATCATCAAAGTTGCCCCCCTGGTGATGGCCCTACCCCTTTAACTGATTACCCCCCCCCCCTATTCTTGTTACACCGCTTTGACCCGGTGAAAAGCGGGATATAAATACAGTTAAATAAATAAATAAATAAATAAAGGTTGTGGAGGACAATTAAGTCGGTGATAACTGGCCATTTGTTGCGGACTGAGCATGCATTTATGAGGGCAGCCTTTAAATCTTGTGGGGGTAGGTTAACCTTTTTTACATTTGTGGTGTGCTGAATTGTGATGTGTAGTAGGTGTTGGTATGTAGGATGCGTGTCATTTACTGACTTGTGGGGGGTATCTCTTGACCATCTCCTGCCAAATCTCTGTAGGGTAGGTATCTGGTTGTGAGTGCTTGTTAGGGCTAAAGTGCTACTGATCAGACGTAAGAGAAGGTAGCTACATATAGCACAGTTACTTACCTGTAACAGGTGATCTCTGGGAACAGGAATAAGTCTTCACATATGGGTACGTCGGTACCGACGGAGTCTGCGCGGGAACGCTTCCCAGAGTCCAATCAAAGAGCTTTTGGAAGCATCCCACCACGCCTGCGTGCTGCCTTCCCGCCTTTCCCAACTGCCTCTCCTCAGTTAAGTTTTAAAGCTGAGACAAAGAGAGAGAGAGAGGACAGGAAAGATAGATAGAGATACAACTCCTGGGGAGGTGGGTGGGTTGTGAAGACTTATTCCTGCTGTTCCCAGAGATCACCTGTTACAGGTAAGTAACTGTGCTATCTCCAGGAACAAGCAGGAATGAGTCTTCACATATGGGGACTCCCAAGCTAAGATGCCTGGAGTCCCAGCATGTTATAGGCTGGAACATGCTATCCTGCACAACACCAGGCATCCTGAGGATGGAGGGTAGGAGTTGAAGAAAGAAAGGTGCTGTGGAACAGCTAACCTAGCATAGGACTGCAGACAAGGAGTCCATGTGCGGATGATAATTATCATCAATGATATTGAAAGACATATTGCAATATGGACCTCCCCTAACAGGATTACACAGCGGTAAGGAGGTTCATGGGATCTACTGGGGAACCCAGTATAGGAACCTCAAGGATGACCTCACTGTGAAGTGGAGGTAATAAACCTGTAGGAAAAAAAGAGTGGAGGTCAGATTCCTGAAAGGTAAGAGGGGACCCCGGTGAGAACTGGGGTAGTACCAAAAATGGTGGGCCTTCAGCGGAAGGCTTTATGAAAAAGCCGAACTCTTTTGGCGACAGAGTGGCTCACCCTTGGGAGCAAAAAGAGAAGGCCGACCGGATTGTACAAACAGGCATAGTCCTTGTGGGAGGAAAAGGTATGGAAACCCCTTGTATCCCAAAAGAAAGGACAAATGCCTGAGGCGTTAGAGCCTGTGATTAGCTGAAGATCCGCAATGTCTCTCCTAACTGGGGTCAGCTAGGAGAGATAACCTTAAGGTTATGGTGGAAGTTGTTAACTACCACAAAAGTGGTTGTGAGTGTGGAACCCCAAACATGCTGGATAGCATAGGTATGGGTAAAGCCCATCTGTCAGAATCATATAGCTATATGAGCCTGGACAGTCAGGTAGATAAATGCAGGATACCTATATACCGATAGTAAATATCTCGACAGATACATATATATAGATATATATACGTATATATATCATATAGATAGATAGATGAGAATATATCTATAGTGAGATATGAAGGGCATAAAATACACACAAAGATAGACCTAGACATCTGTAAGATGTATGCTACAGATATGAATATATAGGCCTCTATATGGATGTCTGCAATGAAGCAGACAGAGATATGCCTACAGAACGGTATTCACATAGGAAAATGTGGAGAGGAAAGATTCATCTAATAACAAGAAGGTGGAACCTACTTGAGAAGATATATAGAGAATCTGTTCCCACTGGTTATGAGCTACAGGGATGCTAGGTAGTGAAATAACCAGGACGGTTACGTGAAAAGCAGAGGATGATATCAGTCTGCCGCCAGCAAGTCCCGAGTATTCTAGAACTCTAGCATGGTAAGTGAACAGAAGACGCATAAAGATGAGATACCATGTTGACCTGCTTAAGGGCAAAAAAGGTATCATGCGTTCTTACCATGAGGACGAGCTGCAAGGAGAAAGCATATTCCCGATTGGAAATACTATGGACCAAAGCAGGGAATTGGCAACTCCTTAAGCTTTCACGTAAGAGAAGGCCTATGTTCTTTATAATAAAAAGGGAGAACCTTTCTAGTCATGGGAGACATGACTGAAAAAGCCTTTTCCAACCATCTAGGATAGCTGTTGGAGAAAAAAACCCCATGCTCTCTAGCAAGGGCCCATAGTGGAGAGCTTCTCTGTAGAATTGCAGAGAGCATGATGCAGGAGAATGAGGAGATAGAACTGGCTGCTGGAGAGCCAGTACCTATGTCAACTATGCTGCCAAACCCAGGGGAGTGGAGATGGCAGAAAAAGAAGACAATCCAACAAGGCTGTAGTAAATAATTTCCAAGACAGATAACAGCACTGACTTGGAATCACTACTAAACTAGACAGAAAGTAGTGGAGGACAAATCTGGTTGCTGGTGGACAAGAACCAGTGGTCCAAACAGCTCCTGCATAGGCAGCTGCTTGCTAGACAGCAGAAAGAATCTTACTGTTTAAAAACAGAAAGAACAGACAGAACAGGAATAGAAAACTCTGGACATGTCTGATGAACTGCTTCAAAGCAAGATTGAAAAAGAGGAGTCAACTCAGAGAGGAGAACTCTGCACTGGAAAAGTAACAAAACTAGAGAGGCTGAAGAAAAGCCCTCCAGTGAAGCAATACCGCTCTTACAAAGGAGAAGCTTGGTAAGAGGGTAAAGAGAATGGAGCTGAAGAAGACTTACAAAGTAGTAAGTCTATAGAAAGGAAAAAAGACATGCTGGCACAGGAAAACTATCGTTTGATAGTGGTTAGACCTCTTTCCCTAGCAGGAAGAAGAGGGAACCCTGTGACCTATAAGCATGAACATCCTGACAGCTCATAGAACATAGAAAAAATGGATGTCTTTTGGGAAGAGATCCATGTCTAAGATTTAGAATAACAGCAGTGGATTGCCTCTATTGAGAAGAAGCAACTGCAGATTCTAACTCTAAGAGTCACAAGCATCTGATGGAGATTGATCAGAAACCCTGTGGTTGCTGGGTTTGCTGGGCCTGGTGAGAGGTTGAATTCTGCAGACCAGGACGATGCTTCCCCTGTTTGGGAACATCTGTATGATGGGCAGATGATGCATAAAACCTTCTTCTCCTATGGGAAGAAAGTTTGTCAGGACATTTCCTACCTACTGGGACAGAAGAAGGTGCAGAACAGCCCCTAGGAACAGGTAAGTCAGTGGACAACTGAGTAACCTGACGTAAAGACTCCTTGTTGAAAAGACTGTCTCCAGTGCAAGGAGTATGTCCCAGTCTTTGCTGTGCCCATTTGTCCAAGTCTGAAGCTTGGAGCCAGGCTCTACGTCGTGCCCCTATAGTTATAGCAGACGTCCTGCTAACAGACTCAAAAGAGTCTAGGGAAGCACGAGTAAGAAACCAAGAGATATTCTGAAGATGCTTGAGCAGTGAAGAATAGCCTGCACTCTTGGACTCTGGAAGGGAAGGAGTCAAAAGATGTAACTGCTTTGTGACCTCCTCAAGAGACAGACTCATATAAAAAATATATGAAAGAATTCTTGCAGAAAGCATAGATGTCTGGAAGGTTTGACGTCCAAAGGCATCTAGTGTCTTAGACTCACGACCTGGCGGATAAGAAGAGTGCTTTTTCTTACTCTTTACCCGCCTAATTGCTGATTCCACTACTATGGAATGATGAGGAAGTTGAGTCTTTTGAAACCCTGGAGAGGGGGGCACCTGATATAAGAGATCAGTTGCTCTGGAAGGTGGGGGTACCCTTAAAGGTGTTTCCCACATTCCTAGAAGGAGATCCTGCAAGGAATGATGTAAAGGAAGCATTATGATATCCAGGAGGAAACTCTGAAAAGAGGGATCCCCGACAGGAATCTCCCTTGGACAGGTTAGATCTGAAGAACTAGCCTGAGCACCGACAAAGCTATCCAAATATATAGGAATAGAAGATCCTGCACAGTGCAGTGTGGAATGCTTAAGGGATGGTCGCTGGTACTGGCTGTCAGGAACAGTGACCGTCATTACCACATTGTCCATGCCAGGTATCGACTCCAAGCTTGGTATAGAAGGGAGCGATCCTGTTGAAAAAAGCATGGCAGGAGTTGGCCACGATGCTACTGTGGATACCGGTACCAATGCCGATACCGATGTCGGAGTCGAGCCTGACAGAGACATCGGAGCAGTCATCGGTGACAGTTCAATCGGTACCGAGGTAACCAAAATCCTTCGGCCGCTATCCTCGGTACCGAGCCACCGGTATCAATCGGTGTCGGTACCAAAGCGTATTGGTACCCAGTCTTCCAGACTAGAGATCGATTCCAAACTCGGCATCGAGGGCAGAGAGCCCGATAAGCGAAGCATGGAAGGCACCGACCGTAAGGGTAATGAGGACATCGGTACCGACTTCGGTACCGTGTCTGATACCGGTGGATGAAGGTCAACCAGTGGCAACTGAATTGGCCTTGGGGGAAGCGAGAGTTGCGGATCCGAATCATCGGAACCGAGCCTTCGGTACCACCGAGAGCCGGTACCAAGGCGAGTCGGTACCCAGTCCTCCAGACTGGAGATCGATTCCAGACTCGGCATCAAAGGAAGCGAGGCTATTGATGCACGTCTGGAGGGTACCGACGTCGGTGGTAGTATCGGTGCTGGTACCGATAATGGAAAGTCAGTCTGGAGAGTATCCACCGGTCCCGAAGGCACCGAGGACGCCAGATGACCATCCCTGGTGAGGAGTGTTTCATCCAACACCAGTGCCGCTCAAAGCGGATGCCATCACTGGACACGGCTCAGGTATGTTCTGTGAGGGGTGAACCCCAGGAACAACCTGAAACCCCTGAAAGGCTTTGGAGACCGAAGACTCCCGCTGGGGTTTTGAAGCCAGTGGGCCCTCGAGGGCAAGGCCGGAGCCATCTACATGCTGTGCATGAGACCTACCACTCGAGGGCTGGCTAGTCTTTACAGACTGTTTGTGGGTTACCTGATCCTGTGTAGAAGAAGAAGGGGACGGTGCCCCTAAGTTGGAGGGAAACCGTGTATCGAGGGAACCTCGATATTGAAGACCTCTTCTCACCAAACTGTTGTCAGGACCCAAGCAGGTTAGACACCGACTTCGAGGGTCTAAAAATAAAGTTGTACCGTCACAGTTTGAACATTTCTTGGAGAAAGTGGCTGGCGGTTCCATGAAGGAAAAAGAAGAGGCCTAAAAGGCCTAAGAAACCGTGGGACACTATGAAGAAAAAATATCCCTTGAAAAAGGAAGATTTTACAACAAAAGAAAAGAAAACACCGGTGGTACCGGTGGCGTCGGGAAGACAGCCGCGACCACAAGAAAACTAAAGAAATAAAACAAGAATTTTCTGCGGTGACAGGAGGATGTCCTGCCTGCTCCGCGGAAAACGAAAACTGAGGAGAGGCAGTTGGGAAAGGCAGGAAGGCAGCACGCAGGCATGGTGGGATGCTTCCAAAAGCTCTTTGATTGGACGCTGGGAAGCGTTCCCGCGCAGACTCCGTCGGTACCGACGTACCCATATGTGAAGACTCATTCCTGCTTGTTCCTGGAGATTAGTGTTGTCATGAAGTGATCCATTTTATATGATTGGGCTGCCTTGAGATTATAGAGCTTTAATGCATGAGTAGGACGCAGAGTTGAGTGGCTTCAGGAGTATGCAGGTGGTGTCTTTGGCTTTGAATTCGTTACTGGAGGATGTAGTAAAAGCTGTTAGTGTAGCTGGGTTTAAAAAAGGTTTTGACAAGTTCCTGAAAGAAATGCCCATAAACCATTATTAAGGAGAACCCAGGAAATCCACTGCTTGCCCCAGGACAAGCATTATGGAATCTGTGTGCCTTTTTGGGAACATGATAGGTAGTTGTAACCTGGATTGGCCACTGTTGGAAACAGGATGTTGGGCTTGATGGACCTTGGTCTGACAAAGTATGGCATTTCTTATGTTCTTATGAGATTCTTCTTCCCTCCTCAACACCCATACTTCCCCTACAGCACCTCCAAGCTCCCAACCGCACCACCACCATACATCACAACACTACCCTCACCACCAAATTCCAACCTCCCTTCCACCCCCCATACCCTCACATAGAAAACTCATCCTTCTCACACCTACCATACTCCTACCCATATCTTAAAATATCACCCTCTCCAACCCCTCCACCAAGCAAAACAATAAATTTCAAACCAAATCTCCCAAAGGTCTCACAGAGAGGAGCACTCTAAGGGGTGTGACCTAACTCTTAGGCATGCCGTTTCGGCACGACACCTCAGCAGTCTCCATCACTTTATGCGGCCCAGTGGTGACATCATCCACCCATGACAACCCCTGCTCTCACCAGGAAGTGCCACAGGGTTTTAACTCCACAAACAGGCGACAGCTCAAGTGACTGGATCCACAGAGGTCGGCTAGTCACAGGTACAGTGCACAAGGATGGAAAATGTGCAGGCAAGTAGCAGGCTCGTTTAGTGTACAAGCAGTCAGGTGCAGAAAGTAGGCTCCACCTCACTCATTGTTCCCATTTCCCAGTTATTTATGAATATATTAAAAAGCAGCAGGCCCAGCACAAATCCCTGGGGTACTCCACTATTTAGCGCTACCCTCTGCTTTCTTTTAACCAGTTCCCATGATAGTATACTGCCCCCTATCCCATGACTTTTTGATTTCCTCAAGAGTCTCTCATGAGAAACCTTGTCAAAGGCTTTCTGAAAATCCAGATATACTGTTATCGACTTCTCACCTTTATCTGTTTATTCACACCTTCTAAAAAATACACTAATTGAGACAAGATGTTCCATGGCTAAATCCATGTTAGTCGTGGTTTAATAGGACAAACCCAACTATATGTTCATCAATTTGCATCGGAAATAATGTTAAGCTCACCAATCTGTAGTTTCCTGGATCACCCCTGGAACCCTTTTAAAAAATTGGTGTTACGCTGGCCACTCTCCAGTCTTCAGGTACTACAGATGATCATAATGAAAGTTCACAGATTACTAATATTAAATCTGTAATCTCATTTTGAGTTCCTCCAGCACCCTGGGATGCACTCTATCCAGTCCAGGTGATTTTTTACTCTTGAATTTATAAAATTGCTGTATTACATTTTTCAGATTTATCGAGATTTGTTTCAGTTCCTGTGATACATCACCTTTAAATATCATTTCTGGCATGGGTAACTTCCCTATGTCTTCTTCAGTAAATACTGAAGCAAATAATTCATTCAGTATTTCTGCTATGGCCTTGTCTACCCCTTAGTGCCCTCTATCATCCAATAGTCCAACTGACTCTCTCACAGTGGGTTTTTTTTTTCTATGAATGTACTTGAAAAAGTTTTTATTATAGGTTTTTGCTTCCACAGCAAGCTTCTTTTCAAATTCTCTCTTTGCCTGCCGTTTCAATGTCTTGCATCTAACTTGTCAGTGCTTATATTGTTTCCTGTTTTCATCATTTGATTCCTTTTTTCATTTTCTGTAAGATGTTCTTCTTGGCTATAACAGCTTCTCTGACATCGCCTTTAAACCATGCCAGCAATCATTTCACCTTCCTTCCACCTTTCTTAAAGCATGGAATACATCTAGTCTGGCCTTCTAAAATAGTATTTTCAAACAATGCCCAGGCTTCACGTAAACCTTTCATCTTTACAGCTGCTCCTTTTTAGTTTTTTCTTAACCATTTTCTTCATTTTATCATAATCTCCTTTTTGAAAGTTAAATGCAAGTGCCGTGGATTTCCCTGCTTTCCTCCCTCCATTTATTAAATCAAATTTGATCAAGTTCTGATTACTATTGACAAGTTGCCCCAAAACCGTTATCTCTTGCATCAGATCATGCATTCCACTAAAGACTAGGTCTAAAATAGCTTCTCCTCATGTCAGTTCCTGAACCAGTTGCTCCATGAAGCAGTGATTTATTTAAACAAGATACTTTATCTCCCTAGCATATCCTGATGTGACATTGACCCATTCAATACCCGGGTAATTAAAATCACCCATTATTACTGTGTTGAAACTTTTGTTAACTTCCCTAATTTCTTTTAGCATTTTGTCATCCATTTGGTCATTCTGGTCAGGCGAATGGTAGTATATCTCCACCGCCAGGGTCTTCCACTCTTTACGTAGAATTTCTATCCACAGAGATTCTACAGTGTATTTTGTTACCTGCAAAACTTTTATCCTGTTTGACTCAATGCCCTCTTTAACATATAATGCAACCCCTCCACCAATTTGATCTACTCTTTCATTGCAATATAATTTGTACCCAGGTACTACAATGTTCTCCTTCTACCAGGTCTCTGAGATGACAATTATACTACACTTGATATTAGCCAAAAGACCGAGAAGCAATTATATCTAACCTTTCATTCGGTACTATATATTCTAACTCTCTGATCTTATCTTTTTAGACTTCTAGTATTTGCATACAGGCATCTAAAAAATTAGATGGGAGAGTTAGAATATATAGCACTGAATGAAAGGTTAGATGTAACTGGCATCTCAGAGACCTTCTGGAAAGAGGACAATGGATTCTTGCTAAAATAGGTATTTCAGAAGATTGGACAGTACAATCCATCCAATTAGAAGTTTAGCCATGGTACCAAGATTAATATTATATAATCTACATAAAACAGACATTGGTTTCATACTGGCTCCTACAGAAGACTGCTTCTCCATCAATGCAACTATGCACTTATCCAGGAACCCCTACACCACTTCTTACTGAATGCTGGGGAGGCACCCTTCTCAGATGAAGGAGATGCTTGTTTCTGATGTCCAAGATCTCCAAGGAATTTGCCTCCTCCTGCAAAGATGAACAATGTTATAAGGATTTATTTAAACAAGAAACTCTGCAATCCTAAATGCTAGCTAGCTAGCTAGCTAGCTTGAATGTTTTATATCGCAAAGGATATCTGTAGTTCCCATTAGGTGGATTTCACCAGACATCCCAGCTGTTAAGGCTGCTTTCCAGAAGGTATGGTGAAAATTATTTCTTCTTTTTCAAGTCATTGTGATTCTTCTCCCTTCTATCTGTTTCTTGCAGTGCTAGTAATAGGGTTTTACAGTCCCACTTAGGCCATCTCTTCTTTTCTCTTACTGGTGTTAATTGAGATGAGGCTTTGGTGATTGGCTCTGCAATGCACTGATTTCAGAAGGCTCACTGCTTATGTCAGGGATCTGATTAGGTGATAACAGGCATCCTCACATCTCATATGGCTCACGAGATTTGCAATGAGACTTGAAATAACATTTTAGTTCATATCTTCTCAAATTGCCGAAGCAAACTGTTTACCATTTGGTGAACCAGAGGTCAGTGCTTTCAAGAGGCCCTAGACTCTTATCACTAAACTTGGCTATTATTCCAATCACCCTGTAAAGCAACATATACTACGTATTTTCAAGCAATGTGTATTGGAAGTGGTGTGTGTGTGTGCTGTTGAGTCAGTGACTACTCCTGGAAACCCAGCCCCTAGGTTTTCTTGGCAAGATGCAACCGGACGTAGATTGCCAAGCCTTTCTTCTGTGCAGTTTATCAGACCAAAAACAAGGTAATGATCATCTGCAATCAGCCTGCACTTGCAAACAGTTAATTCAAAAAAGAAGAGACACTTTCAGACTTTTAAATGACAAAGAGAGGAAGACCACAACTTTTTTAGCTTTGCTATTTCCTTGTAATATCACCTAAACCCCACAGAATTACACTTCAAAAAATACCCCAGCTCCAAAGTAGCTATACTATTCTAACATGTGATAAGGAAGCTTATCATAGCTCAGGAAGGAGCTATAGAAAAGGTGAAGTGACTCTGAACAAGCAACCTGTCAGTTCTGGTAGAAAAAAGAAAACAGAATTTTGCCATAAAAGACTACCAGTCCCAGAATGCACCAGGTTTCCAACAGCCATTAGAGGAGCTGAAGTGAGGAAACGTGTGTTCAATCAGGAGGGCTATGAGGTAATCCCTAAGCACTCATCTCAAAGGGCAGGGCCTGATTCAGCACAGCTGCGCTGTGTTAGGGAGGATCACTCATCTAAGCAGAATAAGAGTAGAGTTTATTCTACAGATGACCATCTTCATGATCACCTTGGATATCCAGAGAAGGATCATCAGTTTCATCTGAAGGATCATCAGAAGCAGAAGCCAAACCGGACGGACAGAGAGGGAAAGAAACCCTCTGGAAGAAAGAGGAGAAAAGCCTTTGAGAGGTCTAGAAGAGTCCAAAGCAGTACGTATACTGGGAGGTATCCCAAGGGCCAGCATACACCATTGGACTGGGGAAAGCCAGAGGAATGGTGCTGCAGAGCTAGGAATCTCCAGACGCTACCTGTGAGGGAGACGGCTGCACGTGGAAGGGACCCTAAGACCCGTGCCAGAAGGTATGTGAAGAGAGATCCAGTGTCCAGGGATCTGGATTGGAAGGCTGGACATAAGAACTGGACTACATACTGGCCAGGCTATATAGAGAGGAACTCCAGCAGCAATGGAAGCTCAGGTATGAACACTGATCTATGCCCTAGCTATAACCTTGAAAGACAGCAGGGAAACAAGTATTCTCCTGAAAATGCTCCATTGAGAGATTCATCTGTGCCAATCCATGATATTGAACCCATGCTTGTTGAACAAGGGGGAATAATAGCAGATGAGGATCCTGTTTATATGGACTGTTCTCTGTCTAAACTCCGTTGGTAACTTTTTGTTACAAAGTACAGCAACCATCACAAAGAAATACAAATTTGTTCTTTAATCTACTCAGAAAAGCTCCTGAAGCAGGATTTGACCCACACAGTACAAAGCAAGCCAGCTAAGGGGTTTAAGCTGGATAACTGCTAGCAATTAAGCCTTACCTAATTGCTTGTGAGCTAGGAGAGAATCACTTCTGAATCTATGTGGGAAGTAATCAGAAGTTAACCTGAAAAGAACAGTTTGTTTCTTACTTTGTGGCTTTTCATTTGTTGTTTTCCTGATTTTGACTTTGTTTTTTCCAAGTTAACACTGAAAGCAAGTTACCTGATTTATGTGCTACCAAGCATATCTGTGTTGGGAGAAATAACCCCATAAATAAATATCTTATTGGCTTTACCCAAGAGCACAACTAAATTATTGTCAGCAGCTGTGTCTGGTGTGAATGAACTACATTGCCCACAATACCTTGCAAATCATATAGATATATGCACTTGCCAAGACTGTGAAGATTCTCACCCAGGCAACCGTCTGACAAACACCAACGCTACTTTCTGCATGGCCAGAGGGTTCATAATCTCCTATTCTGGAATTGGCCAGGTCTGACCTTGCCTAGCTTCAGAAATTCCCTGGAAAGAGAGCCAAAAGTAGTTGCTGCTGCTTCCAAAGGATCTCCTCTACTTGTCTACAGATGATATTTGTTGCATTATGACTAGGACTCATTGAGAAAAATGTATGTTCTACCACAGCTACAGACGGCAGAAAGAAGACAGTGCTGCTGGTAACTTAGAGCATCCATTAGGCTCTGAGCATTACAAAATAAAAATCCCTAATTTCATAAGCTCTAATTATAACACAGGTACACTACCAAAAAACTGCCTCCAGTTTTGCAACTGACTCCTATAGATTTTGGGGTGCTGAATCCAGGAAAAATAGCCAAAATGTTCCATCACGTCACGTTTTCTTGCAAAATTAGATTTCTTACCCATATAAGGAATGTTCACATAATTTCTTTTTAGCCGACTGCAGTTTATTTTCTTGGCCCAAAATAGAGGTTGTAATGGTTAACTAACTAGAAACACTCCCTCATGATATTTTAGAGTGTTTTGTATTCATTTTATACATTAACAGGACAATTGGGAGGCGGGGGACTAAATCCAGTACTCGCGCTGGCGCATGTTCTTTCCTGTTCGCCTCGCCTCGTTCGCTCGCTCAAACACGGTGGTTGCGACATGAACGTTCCTGTCAAATTTCAGTTTCTTGCAAGTTCATTATTACCTTTTGTTTGCTCAGTCGTAATCCAGCTTTATTCCGAAGTGGTTCACTACAGTTGTAGTTTGCAGTGCTGTGTATTTGTGATGGCTCACAGAGCCAGAGGTTGCGTCAACTCTCCGGACAGTTTTTGTTTTATTTGTGGGGAATATACCGTGAAAAAGCGGAGAGGAACATATCTGCATTTATTAAAAAAGTATATTTCGCCTATTTCGGTTTGAAGTTAGGCGATCAAGACAAACCGTGGGCTCCTCACAAAGTGTGCAAGACATGTGAGGAAGATCTACGCTTATGGATGAAAGGTAAAAAACAAGCATTTCGTTTCGGAATACCTATGATGTGGCGTGAACAAAGAGACCACAGCAGTGACTGCTATTTTTGCTCTTGCATTGTGAAGGGATACAACTTAAAAAATAAGAACGTAATAAGTTACCCCAACCTTCCCTCAGCAATTAGGCCTATGCCTCATAGCAACGAAGTACCTGTGCCTGAACCACCAAAATCTTTGGATCATATTTGTGTGGACGGTTCTGATCACGATGAGACTCATCAGATGGCTTTTCCCGATGAGTCCAGTACTTCCGAGTTTGAAACTGAACCAGATCCGAAACCTGAACTTTTCTCTCAAGCTGAATTGAATGATGTAGTCTGGGATTTAGGACTCCCAAAAGATGCTGCCCAACTGCTAGGTTCTCGGCTTAAACAGAAAAATCTATTGTCACCAGGAACAACTTTTTATTGGTACCGCAACCGCGAGACACAATTTTTGAAGTATTTCATCAAAGAGGAAGATTTGGTATTTTGCAACGATATATACGGAGTGATGGAAAAGTTTAAACTCAAGTATGATCCTGCTGAATGGCGGCTGTTCATTGATTCGTCAAAAGACAGCATAAAAGGTGTTCTTCTTCATAATGGCAACACATTCGCTTCAGTTCCTATTGCTCACTCTGTTATTCTCCAAGAAAAATACGAGAATTTGGCCCTGATTCTTCAGAAGATTCGTTATGATGAGCATAAGTGGATGATTTGTGGAGACTTTAAAATTCTATCCATGCTATTAGGGCAGCAATCCGGTTTCACCAAATATCCCTGCTTCCTTTGCTTGTGGGATAGCCGGGCCCGCGACCTACACTGGGGGAAAAAAGACTGGCCAATTCGGGAGTATTTGAGACCCGGTGAGAAAAATGTTCTTCATGAGAGCTTGGTACCTCGTGATAAAATTCTATTACCACCTCTCCACATTAAGTTGGGTCTCATTAAGCAATTCATCAAGTCCCTTCCAAAAGATGGTGAGTGCTTTCGGTACCTTTTCTCAAAGTTCCCCCGACTTTCTGAAGCAAAGCTAAAGGAAGGAGTGTTTGTTGGCCCTGATATAAGGAAACTCATTTCAGATGGAGCATTCGCTGAAACGATGTCTGAGAAGGAAAAAGAAGCCTGGGATTCCTTCAAGGATGTTGTTCTCAAATTCTTGGGGAACAGGCGGGATGAGAACTATAAGGATATTGTTGCCAGGATGCTCAATGCCTTCAAAGAACAAGGCTGTAACATGAGCCTGAAAGTCCATTTCTTGCACTCCCATGTGAACTACTTTCCCGAAAACTTGGGGGCGTACAGTGAAGAACAAGGTGAAAGGTTTCACCAGGACATCAAGGACGCAGAGAGAAGGTACCAAGGAAGATGGAACACCACTATGATGGCTGATTTCTGCTGGTTGCTGCTGCGGGAAACCCCAGATGAAAAATTCGCCAAGCAGCGCACCAAGAGAAGCATTCGGGGGAAGAAGAAACGGGCCCACCAGGAGATTGATTGACCCAAGAATGACTTTAAAATCTAAACTGTGTTGACAAATATCGTGTTTTTACTAAACTTTGAAATAAATATTTGCTAGTTATTACCACAGTGTCGGATCTCATTTATTAGAATTTTATTTTCACACCATCGGGTGTTTGTCTTCATGTATTGCAATGGTGCGGTTTGCGTTTTCTATTCTTACATACATACCTGTACAACATTTTTTGCACATTTCTTTGCTTTGCTTTGTGTCTAACCTCGCTCTTATATGCTCAATGTTTGTGCACATGTATGTGGCTGTTTTAAGTGCAGACAATTTTGCTACCATCACAGTGTGTTTTGTTGACATTACTCTATTCTTATGTGCTGCCTTGTTACAATTTTCTTTATTCTTATTTGAATAACTACTAAACAATTAGTATAAAGAATTCATCCAAGAAACTTTTATCTCGATCGCACTCAATCTGAAACGTTCACCTCAAACTGCTACCCCAATGTAGCAAAAAATCTGTACGTGATGGAGCAAATTGGTTACCAGATTTGGATTCAGCACACCAAAAAACGTAAAAATCAATCGAAACATTAGAGGCAGTTTAAAAAAATTTTTTTTTAGTGTACCTGTGTAATCATTCACATAGGGATTGCTCCCAATGTAAGAACAGCATGCTGGAAAGGAGAAAACCAACAAACTTCAATTGGGGAGCTGAAAAAGCTTAATTTGCAGTCACTTCATGAAAACAGACAAATGGATGCTTTAACAGAAAACCTTTGAGGGAGGAAGAGGAGGAGGAGAGAAATAGAAGAATAAAGCAGCTATCTGAAGCAGATTTCGTGTCAATCAACCTCTGCAATAAAGTTGTAGAGAACAAAATCTCAGTGCAAAGGATCTCATGCATGAAAAGCATGAAGAAAAAATATCTCCAAGGCAGTACCCAACTCCAAAAAGTGTAGTTACTTACCTGTAACAGGTGTTTCTCTGGGGACAGCAGCAATCAGTCCTCACGATGGGGCCCTGCGCGGAAGCTTCTCCCCAGCTTTCAAAGAAAGCCTTTGGGAGATGCACCACACATGTGTGTTCCCCTTCCCGCCCAATGGTGTCATCTTGCCTTAGTCAATGACTAAGGCAAGACAGCAAAAAAAGGTAAGGAAGCAACGCCATGGAGGCAGGCTTGTGAAGACTGATTCCTGCTGTCCCCGGAGAACACCTGTTACAGGTGAGTAACTATGCTTTCTCCAGGAACAAGCAGGAAGGGACTCCCTAGCTACAGTCTTAAGGAGACAGACTCTCAAGAGACCCAAGTGTCCAAGTGAGAACCAGCACTCTGACAGTCTGAACAGAGAAGGATTGGAGGGCAGGAGTTGCATACACCCCGAACAGATGACGGAGTACGGCCTGGCTGAAGGTGCTGTCCCATCAGGACTCCCTCTCCAGGCAATAATGAGCTGCGAAAGTGTGGGCTCAAAACTAGGAGGCGGCTCAGCAGATGTCCGACAGAGGGACAGAACGCAGGTTTACCACAGATGCTGCCATAGCCCTGACGCTGTGTGCCATGACCTGGCATTCCAGCGAGAACTCAGCCTGCTCGTAGGCAAGGGCAATGCAGTCTATCACCCAAGTAGACAGGGTTCGCTTGGTCACTGCTTCCCCCAGCCAACTTATGTCATAGGAGACGAAAAGCCCAGAGGCTTTGCAGTGGCCCTGGGAACGTTGAAGGTAAAAGGACAGGGCTCTCTTACAATCCAGGGTATGCAGTAGGGTCTCATTCCAGCTGGTGTGAGGCCGCAAAAAGAAAGTGGGGGGGCACCACCTCCTGGTTGAGGTGGAAGGGGGATACCATCTTAGGAAGGAACTTGGGGTGTGTGTGGAACACTACCCTATTCCTATAGAACCTTGTATATGGCGGATCAGCCACTAACGCCTGAAGCTCGCTGACCCTGCGAACGGACGTGAACACCATAGGAAGACCACCTTCCATGAGAATTACCGGAGGTTGCAGGTAGCCAGGGGCTTGAAAGGTGGCCTGGTGAGCTTGGTTAGCACCAAATTGATGTCCCACTCTACCACTGGGGGGTGGACGGGGGCTTGGATAACAACAGCCCCACAAGAAGCGGGTCACGAGAGGTTGGATCGAGAGGGGCTTGCCCTCGATAAGGTGGTGGTGCACCGCTAGAGCACTCAGGTGTACTCTGAGAAAGATGGACTTCAGCCCTGCTTGCGACAGGTGGAGCAGATATTGCAGTACAAGCTGCACAGAGCATGAGAATGGGTTAACTTGCCATTTGAAGGCATAGGCCCATCTCGTGGATACCCTACAGGAGGCCAGGAAGACCTCCTCCACCTCCCCTGAAAGGTTGAAAGGGGTCAAGGCTACCCTTTCAGCAGCCAAGCCAATAGCGACAGGGACCCCAGGTTGGAGTGTAAGAGGGAGCCCTCTTCCTACGACAGTAACCCCAGGGCACTCTCCAGGGAGATCAGGGGCACCGAGGACAAGTGGAGGAGCAGTGGAAACCACAGCTGCCTGGGCCACTGGGGGGCAATCGGTATTAGTGACGCCCCATTGAGCTGAGTCCTGAAAATGGTCTTGGCAATCAGTAGTGTGGGCAGGAAGGCATAGAGAAGGCCATCTGTCCACGGGATGAGGAACGCATCTGCTGCCACCCATGAGGGGTGTGGTTGGGGGGAGCAGAAGCGGGGTAGCTGAGTGTTGGTCAGACTCACAAAGAGGTCCATCAGTGGAGCCCCCCAGAGTCGGAAGAGCTCAGAGGCCACCCTGGGATCCAGCCACCAGTCGTGTTGCTGGAGGACTCTGCTCAACTTGTCTGCTAGGGTGTTGAGCTGACCTGGCAGATACACAGCCCTCAGGAGCATCCCATTGCGGAACGCAAAGGAGCAGAGAGCCACTGCTTCTTTGAGAGGGCACAGAACTCTGTGCCCCCCTACTTGTTCACATAGAACATTGCCACCTGATTGTCCGTTTGAACCAACATGGACTGGTGCTGCAGGTGGTGGCAAAGCCAGGAGTATGGCCCAAAGATCCAGCAGGTTGATCTGCAGATGGCTCTCTGACTGTGACCAGCTGCCCTGAGTGCAGAGATCTTCACAGTGAGAGCCCCAATCCAGCAGGGAGGTGTCCGTGGTGAGGAGCCTCTGGGAATTGGAGGCCTGGAAGGGCATCCCCACCTGGAGATGCTGCTGAGGCTGCCACCAGCCGAGGGAGTCCGCAAGTTGGTGGATCACCATCACCCTTTACCACAGTCGTCTGGTGGTCTGGGTCCACTGCGAGTGGAGGCACCATTGAGCTGCTCTCATGTGGAGGCGGGTGTCTGGGGTGACACAGACCGTGGATGTCATGTGGCTCAGCAGGTGTAGCAGAAGATGAGCAGACATGGTGCGTCTGCATTGTACGTCTGCAGCCAGCGCCCTGAGGTGTTCGGCCCTGTCCTGGGGTATGAATGCTCTGACCTGGAGGGTGTCTAGTCAGACTTCAGAAATTGGGTCAGGAGGAGGTGAGACTTTGGGTGATTTATGACAAACCCTAGATGTTGTAGGACGCTTATAGTGCGGGCCATGGCCTGCCACACCTCTGCGGCTGAGCTCCCTCTGATTAGCTAGTCATCCAGGTAGGGGAAGATGAAGACACCTTGGAGACAGAGGTGGGCTGCGACCATCGCTAGGCACGTGGTAAAGAACCTTGGGGTGGAAGCCAGGTCAAAGGGTAGGAACCTGTATTGGTAGTGGGCACCCCTCACCACAAACTTGAGGTATTGCCAGTGGCTGGGATGGATGAGGATGTGTGTACACATCCTTTAAGTCCAAGGAGCATAGCCAGTCTCCTTGCCGGAGGTATGGCAGCAACATCCCAAGGGAAAGCATCCTGAATTTTTCTCTCACCAGAAACCTGTTCAGGTTCCACAGGTCTTGGATGGGCCTTAGGCCCCCAATTCTTTTTGGTATGAGGAAGTACCTGGAGTAGAACCCTCTGTCTCAGAGATGTGGGGGTTCGGGTTCCACCACCTTGTCCTCGAGAAGGCCTGCAAGCTCCTGCAGTAGTAAGGTCTGGTGGAGGGGAGTCCTGGTGGGCTCTCCCAGGAAGAATGGAGGGGGAGTCTGCTCCAAGTGGAGAAGGTAGCCCTCCTTGACCACTTGGAGGGCCCAGGTGTTGGTGGTGATGGCTGGTCACCTGTGGGCAAACAGGATCAGACATCCCCCTGTGGCCTGCTGGGGTATGCCTCCTGGGGGTGGAGAGGCTATGCCCAAGGGGTCAAAACTCCCTCCAGGCTGAGCCAGAGCCAGTGCCTGAGTTTTGGGAGTCTTGGACTTACGAGGGCCATTCCCTTGTCCCTTGGCCTGCTGACCCTGCTGCGGAAGCCTGATACTGAGGGTAGTTTCTGTAAGCTCTTTCCTTCCTCGAGTAAGGGAGCTTTTTACTCGGAACCTTCTGTCAGGGAAGGGTAGTGGTCTTCTTGGAGAGCCTAATCCTCATCAGGAACTCAGACTCCAACTCTGCAGCCTTATCCATCATGGGTTTGTCAAAGAGGTTCTCTCCTTGGCAGGCGACATCAACCTACTTGTCCTGAACCCATTGCTCCAGGTCGGAAGAGTGTAGCCAAGCCTGGCGTCAGACATAATGCCCGCTGCGGCTACTCTGGCCACCGACTCAAAGCAGTCATAGGCTATTCGAGCCATGAATTTGGAGCACTCTCTGACAGCAGAGGACAGGCTCCGGAACCACTGGAGGAGTTCATCGGAGAGACCAGCCGAGAACCCGGCGAGTTCCTTCGCTAGGTCCCTTAGGTACATGCCCATGTACAGCTAGTATGCCTGGATCCAGCTGATGAGCATCGAGAACTGGTAGCACTTTCTGCCCAAGGCATCCAAGGAGTAGGCCTCCCTACTGGGGGCACCGAGGAGTGCATCTTCTGGCTCTTGAGCCGACGTATGGCCGACTCACCACCATGGAGTTATATGGCAGTTGTGCTTTCTGAAAGACTGGGCTCCAGCAGATCCGATTCATCGAATCCAGCCATCTGCTCACGATGGGCACCGATGCCAGTGTTTTCTACATGTGGGGGAGCAGCCATTCCAGGATCGGGGGGATGGGCATTGTAAGTGCCACCTTCGGAGGGGCCTCAGATTTGAGCATCTCGAGCTCCTCTGTGCGAGGATCTCAGTGTCAAATGATAACGCCTTTGACATGTCCCTCACGAAGTGGAGAAAGGCCATGTCCTCGGGTGGGAACCGGCGTCAAGTCTCGGAAGGCAATGAGTCTGAGGGCACATTTCGGAGTGACGGGTGTCCGGCAATTCCTCGTCTTTGATCTTCCACTCTGACTCATCAAGGAGTCAAGGACGTGCCGGGTTACGATGTCAGGCCCCGAACAGGACCGTCTATGCCCCTCGGAAGCTCTATGGGCGGAGCCATGGTCACTCATCAGGGAAGACCTCAGTCTCGAGGATTGTGACCAGGATTGAGACCGATGTCAAGGATCGACTCGAGACCGGTGACGCTCGAGGATTGGCTCGACATCCAGGGAGGTTGTTGAGGTTGAGTTCCCAGTGGTCTGGGCCAATGGCCCGGCACAACTGGGTATCAAGACCTACTGCTGGGTGATGAAGGCAGACAGGCTGTGCTCCAAGGCCGCCATTCTGGTCTCCAGGCCAGATGGCTCTGCAGCCTTTGGCGCAGGCATCGAGGATCTTGGGCCCAGTGCTGGCTCCAACGAGGGGGAGTCTTCGACCAGGATGGCCTCAGGGATCCGAGGCCGGTCACCGGAGGCCGATGTTTCTTTTTGGGTGACTTTGGTAGGTCACTCCTGCTCCGATCCCTCGGTCTCTCAGTGTGGACTGCGGGACCTGGCACAGGACTTACCCATCTTGTCCACGGATGCTGCCCTCAAGGACTTCTTCTTCTTGAGCTCTACCTCTGGGGTGCTCTGTTTGAAGGACCCACAGCCTCGGTTGGAGGTGACCAAGTAACTTCAAGGCTCTGGGGTCTCAGAAGGGTGCTTGTTGTGTGGTGTTTCTGGAGATTCCAGGGCAGAATCTGACCTCTGGAAGATCTTGTCATGCTGCTGTTGACAACTCTTAATGGCCTTGGAGGACATCTTTTTACAGAGGCCACAGTCCAAAGGGTTGTGGCCTGCTCCGAGGCAGCAGTCGTGTGTGTCAGTGAGGGACATGGTCCGCAGACGCCATGGGGTGGAAAAGAGCCTCAGTGAGGTTGAAGACCCAGGACTCTGCCAGTGCGAAAGGGTACAAAACCGTGCCAGTCAAAAAAATAGGGAAAAAGCAAAAATGGACCCGAGACGCGATATCGAGGCAAACAAGCTCGGGTGCAGGAAAGGAACTGGTGCAACTGGGGAAGAAAACTTTGAAGATAACTGACTCTTTTTCCAGGGAAATCAGATACACGTCCGGTGGGCTCCGCAGAAAAAAGAGGCAATATGGTACCCTTGGGCAGGAAGGGGACCATACATGCGTGCTGCATCTCCCAAAGGCTTTCTTTGAAAGCTAGGGAGAAGCTTCCAGGGCTCATCGACGTCACCCATATGTGAGTATTGATTTCCTGCTTGTTCCCAGAGAAAGGACAAGATAAATTCTCTTAAGAATGTGGAAATCTCAATTTTATTATTTCATCATTTCCACAAGTGAAAATTAATTCATTAAAAAAATCCTTCAGCAAAAACTGCTCCTAAAACTTGGCTGAAAACTAACAGCTTTGTCTGGCTAAAATTGATTGGCGCAGCAAATGCAAAGCTGAAGTGTTATACAATGACTATTAGGATTCACAGAGCACAACAGAAAGTGCTGAAATGTCACAGGACTATACAGCAAAAGTAATGGGTCCTGAACCCCTGTTAGTCAAAAATGATTTTGTTTCAAATTAGAAATTGATTTTTTGGACACAAGCCCTTTACAGTCTTCCAGTTTTTGTAGCTGTGCCATGGAGGAGATTAACCTCAGCTACTGTTTTGGGGCAGTCTGGTGATGCCTCTTCAAAAGTTTCTTGGCTGAAAATGCTTTTTAATGAGAGTGCGGTCTTAACTAATAAAAGAAGTTATTTGTTCCTTTGAGAGCTGCAGCAAATTTTTCCCATTTTGTCTCGTAATTTTATGCTGACACAGAGTGCAACAAGGTCCAGAAGTAAAAAAAGGATTTCTTTAGCTGGTAAATGAAATAGAAGGATTATGTTAGGGGGCTTACAGTAAAAGCCTCTATATCTCTGTACAATCTGATTACTTCTACGCTATATAACTGGGTATAGTAAATATACAAGGTGGTGAAAGACCCAACACACAAACTATACAGCTTAATAACAACTACACTTGGTTATATAACTGTATATAAAAGGCAATATATAAATATTGTTAAATAAATATATAATAGACAAAAATCAAATGTTCAAACTAATCAAAAGCTCACCTACATAATATAAAATACAATGACACAATTATAAATATGCCTATGCATACATTAGAAATTGCTCAGTGCTTCACTTAGGTGCCCAAATTTAGATGGACATTCTATTACATAAGATATGCCATTCTGGGTCAGACCAAGGTCCACCAAGCCCAGTATCCTGTTTCCAACAGTGGCCCATCCAGGTCACAAATACCTGGCAGATTCCCAAAAAGACATACAGGGACCTAAACGTCTGGCTGAAAATGATCTAAATTTAGGCTCCTGAAATTTTGGATCTTAAATTTAGGTCTGCAATTCACTGGCCTTTATTTAAGACCTTAATATAGGAGCTTAGTGCTAAAAATGGGTGCTAAACACCTAATTTTATTCCCCAGCTTTAACGTTGTTGTGTTAATTCTCACATTTTAGGGACCTAAATTTAGAGACTCAGTCTAGTTAGGTGCCCCCAGAAGTTAAGTACCTAACCCCCTTGAAACTTGGCCACTAAGATTCAAAGACTACAAACACAAAGGCAGATAAAGACCATCAAACATAAAAACAAGGGCCTGCCTCATGATGTTGCCAAGTGGGACAGTCATGATCTTCAGTTTCCAAACTCAGCTCCTGGGGACAGTCAGGGCCCCCAAATTGTATTTGTATGAAATTTTAGCTGGATTGGAGAGGAGGAAATGGAGACTAGTTACTTTAACATATTGAGCAGTGATAGATATTCAGAATGAACTATGTAAACTTGTACCAGTTAAATTTAAATATTGAATAGGGAACATTTTTTCTAACTTTTCTAATGTACATAGATGGCATAGCTTAGTAAAAGAGTATAAGAGTAGTTAATGAATTCTTCTGATAAGTGGTTTGTGACTGCTACCTTATTTTATGGAGGTGTTTGGCTAGATGATGGGTTGAATGTTTGTGTTTTCATGAATGTAAGGTTCAACTAGGTGTAGATTTTTCTGCACAGTGATTATGGATTCATAAGTCACATGAGTAGTGGCATAATTTTGCTGAGGACCCCTCTTGGTGAGGTAAAGGGTGGACCTCCCTCTCCTTAATCATTGGATTCCTCCTTATATTGAACAGTGTTGCCATAGCACATCTTGACATCCTTCTTTGATTTTTACTTGTTCCTGCTTGGCAGTTGGAGAAAACATAAGTGCAGCATCTTCTGCTGCCAGGTCCAAATCTCGAGGTAAGAGCACAAGACTTGGACTTGGCAGTGGGAGATGCTGTGCTAAAATTTTTCTCTGGCTGCTGGGGCTGAAATAAGTGATTTAATAAAGTAAAGATGCCAGTTGGTGGTGCAGCAACACTATTAAAAGCTAAATATGGTGTGGCCAAGCTCTGCCTCTATTCTGTAGTGTGAGGTTTGCTGTGATCCCTTCTTGACAGTGCCCCCTCTTGCTTGGGTAGAATTCATGCCATTGCACATGACTTAAGACAACTATTAATACTGTATGTTTGAAGGCATATATAATGTGATTTTAGCATGGAATTAGAAAAGACACAGAGAAGAGTGACAATATGATAAAGGGGATGGAAGGAGACCCCTACAAGGAAAGGATTAAAAAGTTAGGGCTCTTCAGCTTGGAAAAGTGATGGCTGAAGGGAAATATGATAGAAGTCTATAAAATAATGATTGGAATGGAACAGGTAAATGTAGATCAGTTGTTTACCCCTTCAAAAAGTAGAAAGAATAGGAAACATAAGATGAAGCTACAATGTAGCACATTTAAGACTAATTGGAGAAAATATTTTTTCAATCAATGCATAATGAAACTCTGGAATTCATTGCTGGAGGATGTAGTAAAACTTTAGCATAAGCTGGGGGTTTAAAAGAAGTTTGAACAAGTTCCTGGAGGAAAAGTTCATTTTTAAAGTAGACCGGGGAAATCCACTGCTTAGACTCTGGGATAAGCAGCATGTAATCTGTCTACCTTTTGGGAACCTGCCAGGTACTTGTGATTTGGATTGGCACTGCTGGAAACGGGATACTGAGCTTGATGGACCTTTGATCTGACACAGTATGGAATATCTTCTGTTCTTAAATTTTCTGGAAATTTTAAAGTGTTTTTTTTTTAATGTGACAGCAGATGCAATGGACTACTGCTTACAGCAGAAGGTGCATTATTTGGCATGCATGAGAAATAAGTGATGCCTGTTATCTGAGAGCACTTTGCTTCCTGTCAGATAGCAGCACACAGTGTACAGGAGGTGATAAGAGGATGCTGTAGTGGACAGAGCAAAGCAGAGAAAACTACCCCATTCCTTAACGAGGCCCTCCTTTACTGATCGACTGATATGAAACACTGGTATCAACTTCAGTAAGAATTTATTATAGAACCAGCCTAGAGTGGAAGAATAGCAGTTATGGTGAATATGAGATGCACGCTTGAAACTCACTAGCTCTTCAGGTGAACATTATGGCTCCTAAGAACACTGGTCAACAAACTTTTATAAAAGTCAACTTACTGAAATAAAAATAGTCATTTCTTATCAATTTTTATATGCTGAACATGAATATGACAGTGAAATTGCAAAGTTGGCTCTAGTTTTTTTGTAATCTACAAGAATTAATGTTTACATCACGAAATGCATGTCAGTAGTAAATATATAATAGGCCTTCGGTTAATACCTGTAAAAAACCAAGTCATAGACTACTATTTAGATTTTTTTCGCCTGTCTCTTGTACAGCTGTTCGGGAGCTTCTCTGGGGAGTGTCCAGCAGTAGTCAGCCAGCATTGTAGTGGACCATTTTCCCTGGTATCTTTGCTCCATCGTTGCGATATCCTGGTGAAAACGTTTGCCCTGTTCATCACTAACCATACCACAGTTGTCAGGAAAGAAATTGAGATTGGAATCAAAGAAATGGATCTTTAGAGACATATTGCAGTCAAGTTTCTGATACTGCATCAGCATGTCTTCTACTAGTTCCTTGTAGTTTTCTGCCCTAACATTCCCGAGAAAGTTTGTTGACACTAGGCGAAAAGCATTCCATGCATGTTTCGCATCACCCTGCAGCAAGTTGTTGAACCGGTAATCTTTGAAGAGCTCTCGAATCTGAGGACCCCCAAAAACTCCCTCTTTAATCTTTGCATCGCTGAGTCGAGGGAAATTTTCATGCAGGTATCGGAAAGCTGGCAAAGTGCGTTCCATGGCTTTCACGAAATTTTTCATCAGACCTAGTTTGATGTGAAGGGGTGGTAGCAGGATTTTGTGAGCCTCAACCAGACCTGGGTGCTGCATATTCTTCTCTCCAACTGTTACATTTTGTCTGTGATTCCATTCCTTCCTCAAGTAGTGCCAATCCCTTGTACGGCTATCCCACTCACATAAGAAACACATGTATTTTATATATCCCTGCTGTAGTCCCATCAAAAGGGCAACTACCTTAAAGTCACCACAGAGGTGCCAGCTGAACTTGTTATAGTTAATGGAAGTCAGTAGATGCTTTAAGTTTAAGTTTCATGTGGACCCACCAAAAAGATACCGTAAAAACCCTCTATTATTGTTATTATTTTTTGTCGGACATAAATTGTGAGGGAAAGACACTCCAAACCTTCCCCAAAACACAATACATGTCCCTTTTATTCAACCAATAAATCTAAAATTGTGGATTTGTAGATCAGAAAATTGTTTTTCTTTAAATATATATCACTTATCTGGTCACACACGCGATGTGCACGTTTCGGGGGAAGACCCCCTGTATCAAACGCTCCCAACTTGAATCTAATATAGCAAAGTCCTTTCTGCAACCGTCAAAAAACGCCGAACACTTGGCTGTTAAAAAAGAGGATACCATCTCAAGATTGGCTAACTACAAACCGCCCATCACTCTAAAACACCAATCACATGAAGGGAATCCCCACTCATCAAGGAACTCCCTACCGTGAAAGGCTATGTGTCAACCAGCTCCCCACCAATCTATATCTCGATTCAGTCCAGTGGGAGAGACAGCCCGTAAAAGAAAAATCCAACGCTGTTCAAGCCTGCGTAGTTTGATCAAATGGTCATCCCCTCTAGGATCCGCCGGAACATGGTCAATAATAGTCCACTTCAGTTGTTCAAAAGCATGATGAAAGTCTAACCAATGCTGGACCATCGGAGTCATCAATACCGATTGACGGAGCCGAGAAGCATGCTCCCCCAGTCGAATCTTGGCCATTCTTGTGGTACTCCCCACATACCTCAATGGACAATTACATTCCATAAAATACACTACATAAGTGGAATTACATGTAGTTTGCCACTGCCGGTAAAAAGGCCGGCCAGTGTTTAAATCAGTCCAAGATGATCCCGACATCGTGGTAGCGCAAAAACTGCACTTATCCCAGTTTTTTTCAGAGGGCAATCAGGTCGATCTTTCAGTACAGTGGACTGTATCAACTTATCTCGTAAATGGGCCCCCCGAGAATATGCTATTCGCAGCGGTTTATTAAAACACGGATACAAAGATGAGTAACGGCCAATATTTTTGCAAAATGTGCACAACTGCAGATGAATTGCTCATGTAAGGCAACACTCCCGTCACAGTATCATCAATCACTGTGCCTGGCTGAACCAGTGCAAAATCAAAGAACCATTCATGATGAAAATATAAAGCCCTGCGATAAGCCCAAGAGATGACAGGTCTGGGGTAGATCTGGCACTCAAATCATGTGCATGGTATTTAAATTGATCAACAGATGTATAGAACCGACGAATCCTCAAAAATTGCCCATAAGGCAAACTTTTTCACAGAGGCTCTGGATGGAAACTATGATAGTTCAACAGGTTGTTACGTTGGACCGATAAGCCCTGCGATAAGCTCTCGGGCTTATCGCAGGGCTTTATATTTTCATCGTGAATGGTTCTTTGATTTTGCACCAGTTCAACCAGGCACAGTGATTGATGAAACTGTGACGGGAATGTTGCCTTACATGAGCAATTCATCTGCAGTTGTGCACATTTTGAAAAAATATTGGCCGCTACTATCTTTGTATCCGTGTTTTAATAAACCGCTGCGAATAGCATATTCTCGGGGGCCAATTTACGAGATAAGTTGATACAGTCCACTGTACTGAAAGATCGACCTGATTGCCCTCTGAAAAAAACTGGCACACATATGCCCTGCAATAAGTGCAGTTTTTGCGCTACCACAATGTCGGGATCATCTTGGACTGATTTAAACACTGGCCGGACTTTTTACTGGCGGTGGCAAACTACATGTAATTCCACTTATGTAGTGTATTTTATGGAATGTAGTTGTCCATTGAGGTATGTGGGGAATACCACAAGAATGGCCAAGATTCGACTGGGGGAGCATGCTTCTCGGCTCCATCAATCGGTATTGACGGCTCCGATGGTCCAGCATTGTTTAGACTTTCATCATGCTTTTGAACAACTGAAGTGGACTATTATTGACCATGCTCCGGCGGATCCTAGAGGGGGGTGACCGTTTAGTCAAATTACGCATGCTTGAACAGCGTTGGATTTTTCTTTTACAGGCTGTCTCTCCCACTGGACTGAATCGAGATATAGATTGGTGGGGAGCTGGTTAATACATAGCCTTTCAGGTAGGGAGTTCCTTGATGAGTGGGGATTCCTTTCATGTGATTGGTGTTTTAGGGTGATGGGCAGTTTGTAGTTAGCCAATCTTGAGATGGTATCCTCTTTTTTAACAGCCAAGTGATCGGCTGCAGAAAGGACTTTGCTATATTAGATTCAAGTTGGGAGCGTTGATACAGAGGGTCTTCCCCCAAAACGTGCACGTCGCACGTGTGACCAGATAAGTGATATATATTTAAAGAAAAACAATTTTCTGATCTACAAATCCGCAATTTTAGATTTATTGGTTGAATAAAAGGGACATGTATTATGTTTTGGGGAAGGTTTGGAGTGTCTTTCCCTCACAATTTATGTCCGACAAAAAATAATAACAATAATAGAGGGTTTTTACGGTATCTTTTTGGTGGATCTTAATACTTTTGATTACCGTTTGAGGGTTTTTTTGGTTTTTGGGTCTTTCATGTGGACGGCATGCGCTACTGGAATAGATGGAAGACGGTTTCCATTGTTCAAAAGCACAGCCTTCAGACTCAGTTTCAAAGAGTCTATAAATAGTCTCCAGTCTTGTGGGTCATGAGTGATTTTTAAGGCATTCATGAGGCTTTCAGTATCAGAACAGAATACCAGATTACGTTCCTTTCCGACTGCGTATAGTACACTGCTGACGTCAATGGCTTCAGCAGCCGTCTGGCAGTAGTATTGCATTGCATCAGAAAATGACGCAATCAACTCTGGATGATGTGTGCATGCTGGTATTATGCAATGTGATGCAATATTACATCATTCAAGGCTTATTTGGAATGTTGTTGATGTCCTACTGGATAAATTTACACGGTGAAACATCAAAAATGAACTACATGCAATATCTTCAAAACGAGAGCCAATAAAATTTTTTTAATGTTATATTCGTGTTCAGCTCACCAAGATACTATATATTAGGGCCTTTTAAAGTCAGTAACGATTTCAATGTTGACCAGTGGAACAGGAGTTTCCGTGTTAGGTATTTCAGTTTGGCTAATTCAGAGGTTCAATGGTACAGAAGCTTTGCAAGGACTAAGCTGACATCCCATGGAACTGGAGGTTTCTTTATTGGGGATTTGCATGCTTATAGCCCTTTCAAAAATTTGGATACTAAATGGCAAATAAAAATCAGGTTCCCATTCATATGTGTGTGGTAGGCTGCTATTACATTCAAATGCACCTGATGAAGTACTTAAGCCCAGACTTCGAAAGGAGAAATTACTATTGAAGCAAACTCCTTAGAAAGCTGGTAAATAGGTCAAGTCTTCCTGCCCAAACTAGAAGGAGAATTTCTTCCATGTGGAGCTATAGAACTTTCTAATGGACTGTTTCCTTGAAGCCATTAAGACATCTTCTACTGCTCAAGAAAGATGAAGAAATGCCACTAGTGTGCATACAATCAACAAATCTTGTAAAGAACTCTAAATAATTTTTGCAGGTAATCAAAATAAAAATGCTTTTCTTCAGCATCTATAGTGTTAAGACATCCAGCATCTACAGTGTTAGGGCTAGCAAACTGATGTTTGAGGCAAGGATCCTTCCCTGGTCCTATTTGCTCAGCCATGGTGACTTTAAGCAATTCAGTTTTTGACCAAGAATTTATACAGGTGAGGAAACCAGACATTGTGAGGCTGGGATGTGGCTATGAATATCATGCATGTTTTGTTTTATTTATTTCTTTTTTTATACCACGCTCTTTAGAAACAGTGTGGTTTACATGTATACTAACAGGTACTTTTTATTCCCTTGTCCCCGAAGGGCTCACAATCAAAGTGTACCTGAGGCAATGGAGGGTTAAGTGGCTTGCCCAAGGCCACAAGGAGTGTTCTATTCTAAATTAACTTCTTCAGACTACCAGATGTGAATCAAGTGGAGGAACAGGTGCAGGGGAGCCCTATGCCCCGATGTATGTGGAAAGCATTAAATGTCAGTCTCTACTGGTTTGGCCTTCAGCAGCAGAACAATAGAGGTTTTCTGTTGTCCTCCGACTCAAAGAGCTCATGGTAGGGTTTTCCCATCTCTGGAGGACATCCTTTAGCACCTCCCGGAGTAAGGACCATTTGTTAGATCCCAGGTAGCAGCTAAGTTTGTCTGCAATCACATTCGATTTTCACCAACGGAGCCCTCGCAGAAGCATCCCCCCAGCTTTCAAAGAAAGCCTTTGGAAGATGCCACCACGCATGCGTGGTCCCATTTTCCGCCCAGGGGTGCCATCTTGCTCAGTCAGATGACATGCCAAAAAAAACTATCACTCATTCCAAATATAACAAAATTGTTATGCTAAATTCATTAGGTTGTGTTCACTCTAATATTCTTTGTTCTTTATACACCAACATGTAAAAACATAGAAAACATAAAGGAGGTCTCAGACTTATTTGGCATTTTAATCAAGCAAAAAGATACCCAAATGCTTGTGCCATCTTGCATCTACGACCATCCTTTATAGCTAAATATCTGTTATTTATTTTAACCCCAGTTATCCATGTTTTCATACCCTGTTACCTGTAAACTTGACATATGTTTTATGCTCAAGTACAAAATTGTTAAAATGTAAACCGCGCTGATGATAAAAATGCGGTATATAAGAGTAAATTAGACTTACCTGCTAATTGTTGTTCCTTGCGGAACTCTAGTCCAGTCCCGGAACCATAGAGTTGTGAACCTCCACCAGCAGCTTTGGAGACTGAACATCTTCATCTCTTTGATCATCCAGCTATATGCAGCCCCAAGGACCGCCCACACATCAGTACCTATTGACAAAGCATACTAAGCAGAGCAACAAATAAGTAGATATAACCATACAGTGGAAAAAAGGATCCTGACCCTAAAGATCCCACTACTAGCGAAAATTTTTTTTTTTTTTTGTATTTCTTATGAACAATCTCCCGCCTACGGGAAGGCGGACCAGAACAGCCGTGGCGACCCCTGCGCAAAACACAAGCAACAAGAGGCGCCACCGCTCACCCTCCAAATTGGCCCCGAAAGGGAACTAAGGCGTGCTGCAAGCAGAGGAGCTCTGACCGAAAGCATAGAGAACAGAAACCCTGGCAGACTCCTATAATGACTGTATCTTCTTGGCTGGCAGCGAGAACCGAGAGACAGGGAGGGATCCGGGACTGGACTAGAGTTCCGCAAGGAACAACAATTAGCAGGTAAGTCTAATTTACTCTTCCTTAGCGTCTCTCTAGTCCAGTCCCGGAACCATAGAGGATGTAACAGAGCAGTATATCTCAACGGGAGGGCCTCGCTAGTCCAGCCTGAAGCACCCGAGAGCCAAACCGCGCATCCGACGCCGCCTGCACATCCAGACGATAGTGCTTAGCAAAGGTGTGCAAGGACGACCACGTCGCCGCCCGACAAATATCCACCGCCGGCACCAAGCTAACTTCTGCCCAAGACGCCGCCTGCGCCCTAGTCGAGTGAGCCCGAAGCCCGGCAGGAACCACCTTGCCGTGTAAAAGGTATGCCGACGAAATCGCCTCTTTCAACCAGCGGGAAATGGAAGACTTAGACGCCGCTTCCCCCTTGCGCGGACCGCCAAAGGCGACAAATAAGCGATCGGACTTATGGAAGGACGCTGTTTCCTACAAATACCGGCGAAGCGCTCGACGGACATCCAACGCGTGCAAGGAGTTATCCGCGTGCTTGCCGCGTTCCTTGGCAAACACGGGAGAGACACCACTTGATTCATGTGAAACGCCGAAACTACCTTAGGCAAAAACGCGGGAACCGGTCGCAATACCACCTTGTCGGCCGAGAAAGACAGATAGGGTTCCCTACACGAAAGAGCCTGCAACTCCGAAATCCTGCGAGCTGACGAGATCGCCACCAGAAACACCGTCTTCAACGTCAAGTCCTTCAACGAAGCTTGCGCCAAGGGTTCAAACGGCGAAGCCACCAGAGACCTCAACACCAAATTCAAGTCCCACGAGGGAATAAAGCCCTGCACGGAGGACGCATAAGCAACACCGCTCGCAAGAAGCGCTTCACATCAGCATGGGACCCCAATAGCTGGCCCTGAACCTTGCCTCGAAAACACGCAAGAGCTGCAAGTTGTACCCTCAAGGAACTGGCCGCCAGGCCCTTGTCCACCCCTGCTTGCAAGAAGGAGAGGATCTGAGGAACGGAGGTCCGCAAAGGCCGCAATTCGCGATCCGCACACCAGCTCTCAAAAATACGCCAGACCCGGACATACGCTAGCGACGTGGACCAACGCCGCGCCCGCAACAAGGTAGCAATGACCTCTGGAGAATAACCTTTGGCTCTCATTCGCACCCTCTCAAAAGCCATGCCGTAAGCGAGAATCGAGCCACCTGAGGCATCTGCAGCGGCCCCTGCCGAAGGAGATCCGGCCGAGGAGGAAGCAGCCACGGATCGGCCACACTCAACCGCACCAGATCCGCATACCAAGGCCGACGAGGCCAGTCCGGGGCAATCAGAACCACGGGACCCGGATGCCGCTCGATCCGCTGCACCAGGCGACCCACCAAAGCCCACAGAGGAAAGACATAGAGCAGCCCATACCTTGGCCACCTTTGTGCCAATGCATCGAGGCCTTCCGACATGCGTTCCCGACGCCTGCTGAAGAACCGTTCGACCTGCGCGGACTCGAAGGTCGCCATGAGGTCCATTATCGGCAGACCCCAACGACGGACCAGCAACGCAAATACCTCGGGATGTAGAGACCACTCTCTGGGGTCTACTCTGCGACGACTCAGAAAGTCCGCCTCCACATTGTGAACCCCCGCGACATGCTGGGCCGACAGACATTGAAGATGCCGCTCTGCCCATTCTAGAAGCAGATCCGCCTCCGCTTCCAACGCCGTGCTGCCTGTGCCTCCCTGGCGATTTATGTAGGCTACCGTGGAGGCACTGTCGGACAGCACCGTGACCGCCGCTCCCTGCAGCCAAGGCTGAAACGCAGTCAGAGCCAACCACACGGCTCTCATTTCCAGACGGTTGATGGACCACTGGCTCTCCCGCGAGGACCACTGGCCCTGAGCAATCTGACCCTTGCAATGAGCCCCCCAGCCGCTCAAACTGGCATCCGTCATCAGCAGATGCCAGACGGGAGACTCCAAGGGCATACCGTTCGCCAGAGAGCGCCGACGCAACCACCAGCGAAGGCTGCGCCGAACCCCCAAGGGGCAAACTAACTGACGAGCTAGAGAGTCGGACTGATGACACCATCGACGCAGCAGCGCTCGCTGCAGGGGCCGCATGTGCGCCCTTGCCCACGGAACTACCTCGATGGTCGCCGCCATCGTGCCGAGAAGCTGAAGGTATTGCCAAGCCGAGAATGACCGTCTCGCTAGAAACTGCTCCACCAGCCGCCTCAGGGCCCGCGCTCTGTGCACTGGGAGAAAAACCTTCCCGTTGCCAGTCTCGAAACGCACCCCCAAATACTCCAAGGTCTGCGAGGGAAGAAGGCTGCTCTTCGCCCGATTGATCACCCAGCCTAACGACTGCAAAATCTGTACGACCCGCGCCGTCGCTCGGAGACTCTCCTCCCTCGACTTCGCCCGGACCAACCAGTCGTCGAGATAGGGATGCACGAGGACACCCTCCTTCCGCAGGAACGCCGCTACCACCACCATGATCTTCGTGAAGACCCGTGGCGCCGTCGCTAGGCCGAAGGGCATGGCTTGAAACTGAAAATGGCCCATCGGCAGTGCAAACCGCAGAAATCTTTGATGTTCCCGACGAATGGGAATGTGCAAATAGGCCTCCGTAAGGTCTAGGGACGTTAGGAATTCCCCCTCGCGGACCGCCGCTATGACCGAGCGCAGCGTTTCCATGAGAAAATGCGACACCCGGAGGCACCGATCCACTCTCTTTAAATCCAGGATTGGTCGAAAGGTGCCCTCCTTTTTCGGCACCACGAAGTAGATGGAGTATCGACCGGACCCTAACTGCCCCTCCGGCACGGGGGCGACTTCCCGGAGCCGAAGCAGCCGGGAAAGTGTATCTGATACGGCTCTTCGTTTCCAGGGAGCGCTGCACGGGGACATAACGAAGGAATCTAGCACCGGTCGATGCAGCTCGAGCGCATATCCCTCTCGTATCACTTCTAACACCCACTGATCGGATGTGATAGCGGCCCAGGCAGGGTAGAAATCCCATAGTCTGCCCCCTACGGGGATCACCGCCACCAGAGCCGGCCTCGCTTCATTGTGACTTTTTGGGGACCTGCGCCTGGAAGGAGCCAAAACCTCTACCTGCCCCCCGAAATCCGCGGAAACTCTGTCCGCACCCCGGGTATCTGGAACGCTGGGACTGACCAAAGCGGAAGGCACGAAATCTCCGAAAGGACTGCTGAGACCCCCAGAAGGTGAAGGTCGGCTTCCCCTGCTTGGGCTTATCCTCCGGAAGCCGACCCCCCTTAGAATCCCCGAGATCTTTTACCAACCTATCCAAGTTCTCTCCAAATAACTGCCTGCCCTTAAATGGCAGCTTACTAAGGCGAGCTTTAGAAGAACCATCAGCCGCCCAATTGCGTAACCAAAGAGAACGACGCGCCGCTACCACCGATGCCATGCCGTTAGCCAACCCCCTAATGAGGTCATAGTGGATATCCGCCAAATAAGCGGTACCAGACTCCAATCTGGACACCGCGGCCTCCTGTTCCGCCGACTGGGGCCCCTGCAACTGCTGAGACCAGCAGAGGCAGCCGCACGCCACCCAGGCCCCGGCCACCGCCGCCTGCATTAACAAGGCAGAAACATCAAACGCCTGACTCAACAAGCTCTCGACCTTTCTATCCTGCGCGTCCTTCAACGCCGCAGCACCTTCCACCGGGATAGTAGTCCATTTAGTAACCGCGGAAACTGCCGCGTCCACCTTCGGCGAACGAAAAAGCTCTCTATCAGCCTGCGATAGAGGATACAACTTAGGCAACAGTCTAGCCCCGCGCAAGGCGGATTCTGGACTGTTCCACTCCTCCTGGATCATAGCCTTAAAAACCCTAAGGAGCGGAAAGACTCTGTGGGAAGTGCGCACCGCCTGCATCAAGGGATCCTCCAACTGGTCCTCCGCAGCGGAATCTTCCACAGGTATGTTCAATACTTTGAGGGTTTCGGCAATCAGTGCCGGACATTCCTCCTTACGAAATACGCGCACTATTCTACTACTCTGCTCGTCGTCAAACAACTCGCCGTCTTCTAAATCTTCCGCAGACTCTAGCCCGAGAGCCTCCCCCAGCCCCTCGTGGAACTCATCCCCAGGAGGCGCAGAATCCGCAACACTCGGGGGCCGGCTCTTCTTTTGTGTCTCCCTCTACTGAAAGTGGGCGCTTTAGCCCACGGCGGGGCGGGACCGAACCTCCACCCGCCGGCTGCAAGAGAGCCAGAGCCTCCTGCATGAGAGAGAAAAAGGCGGGTGGAATTCCCAGGGATCCCTCCTGGACGCCCCCCGCCAACAGGCGCTCTGGCACCTCATAAATCCCCGGATCAAGGACCGTCTCTGCCTGCCTTGATGTCCCTTCTGTAGAGACAGGAGGGAGATCCGCACTGGAGCCCTCTAGAGGATCCTCCATGACAGCACCCACAGCAGAACAAGTGGCACAGACTCTGGCTTCCAAATTACTACTTCTACGAATGCCACAAACCAGACACCGAGGACTAGGAGGCATGCCTATGCACGCAGCCCTCTACCAGCAAAGCAGAGACACCTTGCTGAAGCAAACAGAGCAGAAAAACAATCGCGATTTTAAAAGTGCTAAAAAATGCTCCAAATCGCAGGATTAGATAGAGCTGGGGTCAATTAGCTGATATCTGACCAAAAAATTCAAAAACGAAGCTCCTATCCCTAAAAATAAACATGAAGAAAAAATGACGTTGAAAATCCAAAATGGCCGCCGGACCCGATCCCGCCAAAAAAAGGACTATAAAAAGTACCCAAAAGGTCTAAACAAACTCCCCAGAGCTGATTCCAGGCGACCCCAAGGCCTCTATCACTGCCTTTAGAAATAAAAAGCCCCAAACTCTACTCACCCACACACAGGAGAGGAGGGGGGGTCAAAACTCTGTGAGTGCTGTCCAGCGTGCCTGCCACAAGCTCTGAGTAGCAGTTATCAGAGTCAATATCAGAGTTAATAACCGCTCAGGGCAGCTCGGGGAACCCCTAAATCAGTTAGGGGACCCTCAGAGCCTACTGCTGTATTTAATTGCTGCAGTTAATTGCCTTCAACCTTCTCCTCACCCACCAAGGGGGTTCGGTAGAAAGGAGACCTGTGTCCTTTGCAGCTCCCCTGCTTGTTTGACCTATGGGGAGACTGACAGAGAGAGAAAGAGAGAAAAAACAGATCAGATAAAGGCAGAAGGGACACAGCCAAAGAATTCCTCCACAGCAGCAGCCCAGCACCTAACCTAGAAAATAATAAAACACTAAAGCTCTGCTTATTTGTTCCTAAGGAGCCCAGTTCTGGGCTCTGACTTCCAAACTGCTTGGAGACTGAGATACTGATGTGTGGGCGGTCCTTGGGGCTGCATATAGCTGGATGATCAAAGAGATGAAGATGTTCAGTCTCCAAAATTGCTGGTGGAGGTTCACAACTCTATGGTTCCGGGACTGGACTAGAGAGACGCTAAGGAAAAGCTGTTAAATAAATAAATAGCAATACAGCTTATAAAATATACAGATCAAAACTGCTTAACTTATGATTTTTCTTCAGGAAACAGCAAGATCTGTTACTTTCCCAATGCCTCACTGCGGCGCCCTTCAAGCGTTTCGCTTAATAAAGCTTCATCAGGGGCATAGAAAAAACTGTTAACAAAAAAACAAACATACCAAAACTATATTATAATACAAACACATAACCACCCCATAACAATATCAATTTTATCCGCTTATATACCAATCTCATATGACCAACTTTCAAAAGCAACGCCACACATGCAGAGCTAGACATATAGCTAACTCCAAACACTTCATAAAAACTATTACAATCCCAACCTCTCATTACTATAACTACTAAAACTGACACTTACTTTAAGCTTTCATTACAGTTTATGTTTTTATCAATGCTGCAGACGCTCACACGATCGCACCTTCCTTCAACATGGCCGACCTACTCCATAAAAAGAAGCCGCGCATGCAAACTGCTTCTCAGAAGCTCAACTAAATATACGCACTTCCATGACATCATAACACCACCAAGAGTAAGACCAGAGAAAGCAACAAAGGTATCTGTGGAACACGAGAGAACAAAAAGAACAGATACCAAGACTGGCAGTAATTTACAGGTTTGAAAAAACCCTTTTATTGTCCCCTATGCGTTTCGGCCTCCCAGCCATCTTCAGGGGAATATATATTGAGGGAGCAAACCTCGAAAGAACACAATCACAATTAAAAGAAAAAGTTAAAAAGAATTAATAAATGAAATAAATAAAATCAAATGATAAAATCAATAGTTATAAAATCATACATGTAAGGGTAATAACTAAAACTGCCACTAACATAACATAAAAGATACAAGTAAAATTATGTTATCAACAAATTACATCAAAAGATTATAGTCACACATATAGATAAAAATGATTATAACCAAACATATAGATAAAATTGAGATGAGGAGGACATCTATAAAACATATAAATAGTGTGTCTTCTATTGCCTATTTGGTATTAATTGGAACATATAGAGCACAGTGAAATAAGAAAAACATAAAACATAAATAATCAACTGATACCTTATGTAAAAACCTTCTGTCAAATGAGAAGTATTTAACCACTGGAATGAACAGTTAAAAGACAAACTGTGTAAATCAATCAATAAATAAAACACATGTTCTACTGTGAATAAATTAATACATGAACTTTGTACAAATCAAAACTATTCATGTGTATTAGAAAATATGAAATTGTTCATGTGTATTAAAAGCCATAAACTTTAAAACTAGTCAAATAGAAAAATGAAGTATAAAAGCTAGATCATTATTTAAAAGAATTCATACTTTAATATTGCATTATGAGAGAAGAAGCAAATAGCGTTCGAACCTGAACCCACCTGAATCATTGTGCCAGTGTTGGAGATCGTGTAATAAAGAACACTATCATACGATGTAAAAATTTTTTTAAAAAGGAACACTGTCAGGTGATACCGACCATATTGATCAGGAACCATAGTAATAAGAATCAAAATCATGTTGTCAAATTTTGTGGCTATTGTGGTGATGCGCAGGTAGCTGAGCCTTTTAAAACTAGGAAAAAAGAGGTTTTTTCTCATGAGCGGGGGAAGGGCTCACTACAGCATAGCTCCCAGGCAGGGAATGAGGCTAGAATACACACTAATAGGGATAGCTTGAAGCCACACCCAGCCTCTAGAGCTCGTGCAGGCAGAGAGGGGGTGGGGCCAGAGAAGGAAACAAGCTGCAGGATATTTAAGCTGCGTCACTCAGGAAGTGGAGAGCCAACGAAGAGAGAGGCAGAGAGAGAGGCAGGAGGGCTGAGGAATACAAGCAGAGGCACAGCAAGAGACACGAGGAAAAAGAGAGACACAAGCAGAAACACAGAGAGAGGACGTGCTCAAGGAAAACTGCATGCTAAAAGCCAGGAGGAGAGGCCAAGAGTCCAGAGGAACCCAGGGAAGGAACAGCAGCTTAAAGCTGTAGGGCCTGGAGGTTCAAAGGGGACCAGCCATAACTCCCAAGGCAAGTGCAAAGGTTGTGGGCATGAGTGGAGCTGGGGAAAACGTCAAGAGTATATGACTGATTCTGAGAGTGACAGCTCAAGTCCTGAGTCTGTGATTAGGCAGTACAGAAAACCAGTTGGGAAGAGGGTTTCTGCCAGTAAAGCGATTTGTGTGTGTCCTGAACAGGAGTGCCTAAGAGGAAGAAGGGCAAGAGCTTTTGACACGGTAAAAAGGGGAAGCCAGAAGTTAAAATGGGGAAAGCTTCTTAGGCTTTTAAAGGAAGTGAAGCATAGCGTTCCAGAACGTGCCCCAAGCCCTGAGTGTTATAGTACCCCAGAAGAAATGGAAGTAGACTCATACTCAGACTCTCCAATATCTTCTGCGGAATCCATGGAGTGTGGGATTTGTATAAGCCGTGTTTAATACTTTTATAAGAAGCTGTGAGTAACAGGTTAAGAAGATATCTGTGCTGGTGTTGTTATGTGCCAAGCTGAAAAGCAGACAAGAAGTCATATGAACCTCATTGTTTAAAGCAGCCAATTGTATCTCTGAAGAAGCCAGGCTTAACAGGGCTAGCGTTTTAAACCAGGAGGCAGCACAGGAGAGATATCCTAATCTGCAGCAGCTGAGAGTAAAGGTCAAAAACTGTCTTACAGAAGTTTTTGGAAAACTGTGCATTTAAAAGTGTTACACTGCTTTGTAAATGAAAGAAGCTGAAAAGAGTAATCAAGAGTGAAGTAACTACTTGAAGAAATATTGCTGAGAAGTCTAAAGGGAGAAAATATCCTATATTTTCAGTTTGTGATATTGTTTGCCTTATCAAGGTCATTTGCCTCAGCAAGGTCACTTGCCAAAAGTTGGTTCCAGAAAGAAAGAAATAAAAGCAATTTAAGTAACAAATTGTCCTGTGTTCCTCTTCCATTCGGATTGCTGACAAAGCAAAACCACAACTACACAAAGAAGAGTGACATCCCGCGCTCCCCACTAGGCAACCGCCTAGTCGCCTCGCCACGGGCGTGTCACACTATGCATATAATGCAATAATTATTTATTTATTTAATTTATTTATTTAACATTTCTTATATACCGCCTTTCATGATATCAAGGCGGTTTACATTGAACAAACTGAAATTACATTGAAAGGGGCATTATAACTATTTTACAGGGAACATGGACTATGGAGGGTTAAGTTGCTTGCCCAAGACCACAAGGAGCACCTGTGGGACTAGAAACCCCAGTCCTTCCGGCCCAAGGTTGCTGTCCTCTAGTGGGATTTGAACCCCTGACCTTCTGGCCTAAAGTACCTTGCCCCAACCACTAGGCCACTCCTCCACTCCATTAAGTAAAGAGGAACACTGTCATGTGATGCCGATAATACCAAATAACATTGTAAACAAAATCATATTGCCATATTTTGTATATATGCATACAGAAAATGAAGCATAAAAATCATCTTTGCAAAACGAATATGTTGACTGAAGATGAGTAAGAAGATTTTTGAACCCCAAAGCGTTTAACTGAACAAAACTAACAAGCTTTATACGTTTTCCCGCCGATATATAATGAAAGTGTCGTTTTTTATAGTGCTTAAAGGGGAAAATATTGCAATTCTTACAAACTATATGAAGAAATCTTTTTTTATTAAATAACACTTCTACATTATAGCATCCATAAGATAATGAACCAACATTATTGATTAAAAAATCACATTTGGCATAGTGAGCAAATGTAAAGGAGTTAAGCAGAATGTGTAAACCTCTTGCTAACATTTATAATTGTCCCGAGACATTTTAAAAAAAACAAACAAAAGGAAGAGGAAAGATGTTTTGCCGCATTTATGTGGATATGCATTCATAGCAATTATAAAGGAATAAGAAGACTGCATTGGTTGCTTATAACGGCATTGAGACATATTTTATATTTATAAATCATCACATTATGGAACGCTTAACAGCGTTGCGTAGGGACAAGGACGCTAATTTTGATAAGTATTGGAAACCCTTATTGGAGCATTTAAAGCACAGAGAGTAGGGAGAAATGGAGGGGATGGGGGGGATGGGGGGAAGGGGGGATAGGAAAGGGGGGGGGGGGGCTATAGTTCGGGAGATGAATCATGACCAGATAACAGATAGCACATTGGTTGTCTTTTAAAGAGTAATTACAGAGGGAATGTGGGGGGAAAAAAAGTTTCTATGAGTTTTGGAATGTGCCGTAATGGTCTTATATGAGGTTGAGTTATAATTTGATGTATAATGTTATTGGACCAGTGGTAACAATTTTCAATAAAGATAAAGTTATAAAAAAAATAAATCATCACATTTTGGCAAAGTGAACAGATTACATGTAAATTGATATGTAGAATATGTGAAACTTCTTTCCAAAAAAATATCTTCAAAAGTCCGTTTCAAAAAAAGAGGAAGTAAACTAACTTACCGTGTCTACGTAAGTGTGTGTACACAACAAATCTGAAGGAATGAATGGCTACAATGATTACTTATAACGGCGTGTTCCCGCCAAACGAAGATGAAGAGTAATCATCTTAGAACAGTATGAACTGTGTTTCCCCGCCAGTTTAAAATGAAAGAACTATCTTTTTTATGCTGCTTTTACAATTCTTGCAGAACAGTTGAAGAGATCTTTTTTGTTAAATAAAACTTCTAAATTACAGCATCTGCAGGAAAATGGACTAGCGTTGTTGACTAAAAAGTCACAATTTGGCATAGTGAGCAAAAATAAAGTAAAACTTCTTACTACTGGTTGTGACTATCCCGAAAAAAGGGAGAAAGATTTTTTGCTGCGTTTATATGAATAGCAATTCTGAAAATACTGCAGTGGTTGCTTTTAATGGTATTACAACATATTATATGTTTATAAACACGTTTTAGCACAATAAACAGACTACATGTAAATTATTGTGCAAAGTGTGTATAACCTTTTACTAACATGATTGTCTTCAAAAGTCTGTTTTAGAAAAGGCAAAAGCAAACGAACTTAATGCGTCTCTGTGGGTATGCATACACAGCAAATATGAGGGAATGAATGAATGCGTTAGTTACCTATAACGGCGTTTTCCCGCCAAATGAAGATGAAAAGTCATTTTCTTAGAACAGTAGTAAAGTTATTTTAAAAACTCATATATGAATGGGACCAATGAAATAATGTAATCAATACTGAAGAGGGAATAAAAGAAGAAAAAGAGAGGAAGAGAGGGGACGGGAGAGGAAGGGGGGAAGAAGGGGAGAGGGGGGAGGGGAGGGGAAAAGGGGAAGGGGTGGGGGTGGGGGTGGGGGAGGGGGAAGGGGAGGGGAGGGAAAGGGGGGAGGGGGAAAGGGAGAGGGAGGAGGGGAAACGGAAGGGAGGAGGAAGGGAGGAGAGGGGGAGGTGAGGAAAGGGAAGGGGCGGGGGAGGAGGGAAGGGGGATGGGGGAGGAAGAAAAGGAGGGAAAAGGAGGGGAGGGGCATAAGGAAGGGAGGGGGGAAGGGAGGAGAAGGAAGGGGGGGGGGAAGGAAGGAAGGGAAGGAAAGAAAAAAAAAGAAAGGAAAAAATCCTTATAAAAGACTGACAAATCAATCTCTTGGTTTAAACCCTGAGGATGTAATGTCCGCAGTTCATATATTAGACGTTGTTCCATACGTAGAAGGATTTTTCCAATGTTCCCTCCATGTCAATGGGGGTCTAACTACTTTTAGAAGAAGAAAACGAAGATCTGAGACTGAATAATTTGCTTCGATCCAATGTTGTACTAAAGGTTTATCTGCAACTTTCCTTCGAAGACAACTTTTGTGTTCAATAATTCGTGTTTTACACTTCTTTGTTTTTCCAATATAACATAGTTTGCAAGGACATTGTATAAGATAGACAACATTGTCAGTTTCACAATTTGAAAAATCACAGAGATTTACTTTGTATGAAGAGGTGGGGTGTACAAATTTCTTCTTAGTAACCAATGCATTTTCACATACTCCACATTTTCCACATTTGAAGTGACCATAAGCCCTTGGTAAAAACCGAGGTTTACCAAGGGCTGATGGCACCAGGATGTCTCGTATGTTAGAATTTCTTTTATAAGCCACTATTAACTTTCTATCTTTTAGATAGGGTAATGAATCTAAAATATACCATGCATTGCGTAGGATACAAGTTATATCCCTGGAATATTCAGAAAAAGTAAGTGTATATCGTTCCATGGTGAGACCGCACCTTGAATATTGTGTGCAATTCTGGTCACCGTAACTTAAAAAGGATATAGCGATTTTAGAAAAGGTTCAGAGAAGAGCCACCAAAATGGTAAAGGGGATGGAAGGCTACTCCTATGAAGAAAGGCTAAAAAGGTTGGGGCTCTTTAACCTGGAAACGAGACGGCTGAGGGGAGATATGATAGTAGTCTATAAATTAATGAACGGAGTGGAACGGGTAAACGTAGATCGATTGTTTACCTTATCAGAATATAGAAAGACTAGGGGACATGCAATGAAGCTACAGGGTAAACTATTTAAGACTAATAAAAGAAAATATTTTTTCACTCAACGTGTAATCAAACTCTGGAATTTGTTACCGGAGGATGTAGTAAAGGCTGTTAGTGTAGCTGGGTTTTAAAAAAGGTTTGGACAAGTTCCTGGAGGAAAGGTCCATAAACCATTATTAAGAAGGGACCCAGGATATCAATGCTTGAACCAGTACAAGCATTGTGGAACCTGTGTCCCTTGGGGAAACTGCTAGGTACGTATGACCTAGATTGGCCACTGTTGGAAACAGAATACTGGGCTTGATGGACCTTGGTCTGACCCAGTATGGCATATCTTATGTTCTTATGTACATACTATATTGCTGGGCCTTTCCTGAGTATGGCCCTCTAGAAGTGTCATTCTATCAGAAGAACGTGCACGATGTAATGCTTTTTCAACATATTTAGATGGATATCCTCGATCTAAAAATCTATTGATCATATCCATAGCATGATTTTCAAATTCATCATTGGTGGTACAGAGTCTACGAACTCTTAAAAACTGGCTTATTGGTAAAATTTCCTTCAAAGAATGGTTATGAAAACTCCTGAAGTGTAACAGTGAATTTCTGTCCATAGGTTTTCTGAAAAGAATGATTCTAAAACTATCTAGCGTATTTTTTATCAAGATGTCAAGATATGATATCTGTTCCGAACTAGAGGCAAATTCAAACTGCAAATGTGGGTCCAATGAATTGAGCCAGTCTATGAATATGAGTAATTGATCATATATTCCTTCCCAAATGAAAAATATGTCATCAATATATCGCTTCCACATATGTACCTGTTTTTGAAATGGATATTTGGTTAGAAAAACATTTTCAAAATTTGAAACATAAAGGTTGGCAACGTCAGGTGCCATGGAGGACCCCATGGCAATACCTCTAATCTGATGATAGTAAAGATCTTGGAAGCAGAAAAAATTATTGCACAATACCAAGGACGCCAATTGCATCAAAAAACAGGTTCGTGTGCATACGGGCTTAGGTCTTGTAATAAGATTACCTTCCAAAACAGTAACCGGGATACGGCGGACGTGGTGCTCCTGTCCCAGCTCCACCCCCCCACTTCCCCCCTCCCAAACACCTCCTCCCTCCCCCCCCAATTAACCACATTACAACGCTTTGGGAATCAACTGGTCGCAGCTTTATTAACCATATAACATTATCCAATAACAAACTACCAACAACAAAACCTTCATCATTCTAGTTCAGGCAGCGGAACGAACCCTCGCCAGCCGTGTGAATAGCAAGGCGAGTTTCATCCCGCTTTCGCCGTGAACCGTCCCCAGGAAATTCCATCCTCCCCTCTTCTGGCCTCGCCATATTACTAGCAAAAGCCCCGAGGAGTTCTCCGGGTCGGGGGTACCCCACCCCCGCTCTGCATATTGCCAGTGGCTCCGGACCCCGGACACCTCCGGGATCCCGCTTTCCCCCTCCAGCTGCAACCCCCCTCCCCCACTCCTGCCCGACCCTAGGGATGGTAGGGTGGGACGCCAGCCACCTTCCTTCCTTCTCACGGCGACTGCTGTCCCACCGGCTCGCTCCCCCCCCCAGGCTGCCTCCCGCCTTCCCGCCTAATCCCCCATTGGCTCCCGCGCTCCTCACTCACCCACGGGAGCCAATGGGTTTAAATGATGCCGCCTGAGCCGCCGCCCTCCCTCTTCCTTCCTCGAGGGCCAGGACCACGCACCACGCCGCCTCCCCGGTTAACGGCGGCCATCAGGTACGTGGTCCCGCGGCCTTTCTGTAACCGGGGTACGGCGGACGCGGTGCTCCTGTCCCAGCTCCACCCCCCCTCACTTCCCCCCTCCCAAACACCTCCTCCCTCCCCCCCCATTAACCATATTACAACGTTTTTGGAATCAACTGGTCACAGCTTTATTAACCATATAACATTATCCAGTAACAAACTACCAACAACAAAACCTTCATCATTCTAGTTCTGGCAGCGGAACGAACCCTCGCCAGCCGTGTGACTAGCAAGGCGAGTTCCATCCCACTTCCGCCGTGAACTGTCCCCAGGCTATTCCATCCCCCCCTCTTCCGGCCTCGCCATATTACTAGCAAAAGCCCCAAGGGGTTCTCCAGGTTGGGGTACCCCACCCCCGCCTTGCATATTGCCAATGGCTACGGATCCCGGACACCTCCGGGATCCCGCCACAGACACAGGGACCCCCGTCCCTGCGCCACCCCCCAAAGCCAAGCTGCGACCAGCTACCCTTCCCTTCAGCACGTACTCCAAAGCCTCTTGCCAATCATTCAGGAGCAAACCCACCCCCACTGGGGATAAATGTACTCCGTCCTGTCGATATAAACCAGCGCAATCCACCTCGACCCAAGGATGCAAAATCTGCCATCCTCCCTTCTCACACACCCATCGGCCAATTTGCCGATTAATTTTGATCAACCCCCGAGACCACCTCCGGTGGCCCCAGCAAGCAGGCCTTGCTGACCCATCTACTTTATGTTTCACTAGATACAACAAATGCCAAAAGAACTAACACTACAACCATGCGACAAAACCTCAAGTGCGCTCTCATCAATGCACGATCAGCCCGCAATAAATGGCCAGTCATCACTGATCTAATAACCAACCTTAAACTAGACATCCTATTGGTCACAGAAACTTGGCTCTCTGATACAGATAATGTTTTATTAAACCAACTCACCCCACCCAACTTCTCGATCTACACGTGCAACAGAGAAAATAGAAGAGGAGGCGGAGTCTGCATAATAGCAAGAACTGAATTATAATATCGGATGACTCTAACCAAGGCCACACATCACCTAAACACCTTAACCATCTCCAATAAAGTCAATACTATCAACCTTGTTTACAGAGCACCAAATGCTCCAGCCGACGAGTTCTCTGACATAATTGACCTCGCCTGCAACCCTAAAGCCCCCAGCAAACCCAACTGGCTCCTCGGAGACCTCAACCTTGCTTCCTCACAACCTTCATTATCAAACACCTTCATCGAAGCAATGACAAACCTACAATATAAACAAGTCGTAAATGACCCCACCCACAAACAAGGAAACCTTCTCGATCTCATCTTCGCTCCAGCCATGGATGTAGACTCAATCAGCCAGCTAGATCTCACAATAACTCCTGTCCCCTGGTCCGACCACAACCTTATAACATTTTCAATACCAGCCAAGGAAGATGCAAGCAACCGCACAAATATCTCTCCTCCCCTAAAACCCACACGTTTTAAACCATTTAATAAAGACATAATCATTTCCCAAGTTATCCCAAAACTGACTCAACCAACGGACAGCATCAACGAGATGGTAATAAACTGGAATAACGCTCTCAATTTGTTTTCCCATCAACCCACCACAGACAACCAATCATCTACTAACAAAAAGACTCCCAGAAAATGGAATGCTCCTTGGTTTACCCCTGAATTACGAGCTTCTTTACTTCGACTTAGGAGACTAGAGAGGAAATGGAGATGCTCCCTAAACCCCTCCGACCAGGACACTTACCTAATTCATCTGAAATCTCACCGCGATCTAACCTGGACCAAAAGAAAGGAATTCCATGCTGGACTTCTTAATCGATCACTCAACAAACCTCGTGAACTCTTCCAGTTAGTCAAATCCCTATCCAGAGAGCCTTCCGCACCACATCAAGAACAAATTCAACCTCAATTATATGCTAATTATATTCAGTCAAAGGCGATCAAAATTACAACTATCCCTAACGAAATCTCTCAACCTACCCACATTCAATTCCCACTCAACAAATTTTCATCCCCATCACCAAGTACCATCGAAGACATCATAGCCACCATCAACACCACCACAGCCCCAAATGATCCATGTCCAGCCCACTGGATTAAGGCATTGAGAGGTGAGCTTAGCCCATATATAGCCACCATAGTGGACCAGTCTTTCAACACCGGTGTCTTCCCATCATCCCTCAAACAGACATCCATACGACCACTACTGAAGAATAATAAACTAGACCCAAAGAAGGAGGACTCTTACCGACCAATTTCAAGTATTCCACTATTAGCCAAAATCCTAGAAAAGGCGACCCTGAGACAGATCCAGCAACATATAGACACCAAAGCCCCACTCGACCCATGCCAACATGGATTTAGGGATGCATATGGAGTTGAGACACTTCTTGCCTCTTTAATGAATACTCTCATTAATGCTATAGACAGCATCACGAATGGTGTGGCAATGGTCTTCCTAGACATTGCAGCAGCATTTGACTCAGTGGACCATGAACAACTACTTGCTCGCCTCTATGAGAAGGGAATACAAGGAACTGCATGGGATTGGTGCAAATCCTATCTGGAAGATCGCTGGCAACAGGTCCGGATCGGCAACAATACTTCTCACCCATTTCAACTGAAGCAAGGAGTACCACAAGGTTCCTCCCTATCAGCTCTGCTTTTTAATATCTACATGCAGCCAATCTGCAACATCACTCGGGCCTTCGGATTATCTTGCCTTATCTATGCTGACGATGTGCTGTTATTCACACCTGTTAATGTCTTAAATCCCGATTACACAGCCTTAATCAACTGTTTCAACTCAATAGCTGATTGGCTGCTCACGCAGAACCTTCGAATCAACTTTAAAAAAACAGAAGTCCTTATTGTCACAAGGAATAAAGACTTCTCTCCTCCACTGACACTTAGAGTAAGAGACGCTGATTTACCAGTCAAATCTACGATTCGTTATCTAGGTGTCATACTGGACCAACGTCTAGAATTCAAAGAGCATATAAAATGCACAGTGAAGTCCATCTATCACAAGATCAAGATCCTCCGACACCTCAAACCCATGCTTGAACCTAATGACTTCCGCACAACATTTCAAGCCCTAGTCACCCCACATTTTGACTATGCGAACATTATACTACATGGCTTACCTAAGAGCACTCTAAACCCGTTACAGCTGGCTATGAACTCAGCAGCCAGAGTTCTATGTGGTTCTACAAGGAGACAACACATAACCCCCATCCTGAAGGAACTTCACTGGCTCCCGATAATCTGTAGGATATCTTACAAAGTCCTCCTCATGACCTTCAAAGCATTCCATAAAATCTCACCATCATCCATATCGAACCTCATTATCCACACTCAAAACAAGGGGTCTAGAATACCTATAGCCGAAAATATACTCTCGGTTCCAAAAGAACTAGTAAAATGCAACCAGACAACTACCAACAGAGCATTTGCATCCTTCGCCCCCAGATGCTGGAACAAGCTGCCTACCGACATCAGACTGCTGAAAGACATATCACAATACAGAAAAGCCCTAAAAACCCACCTCTTCTTTCAACACTTCTCCCACTGCAATGCGCCCCCCTCTCCGCCCCCTCAACCCAAACAAATGACCATGGTTAAGCAAGTAGTTTATTTTTATTTATTTTATTTATTTAACAGTCTTTTCTATACCGCCCCTTCCAGAGATCAGGGGCGGTTTACATTGAACATTAAACAGAACAATTGTATACTTCTGTATACATTTACAAGGAACATTATGCTTTAACTATGTACAGGTGTACTTACAGGGAACATATTTTGAACAGTTTTTTGAACAACATTTTGAACAACATTTTGAACATTAACTATAACAGAGCTTTTCAAACTATTTACAAGTTATATACATGGAGCGCATCTTAGTTAGATACAGTTACAGTGGTGAAAATAATCAACTGTTTGAGTGGTTCATTAGCGGGTTGTGTGGGGTTAGTGGGGTTAGTGAATTTTCCTGTAGTTCTTTTTAGCGCATATCTCAGGCTATATCAAATTAGAGTTCCTTTCAATAGAAATGTCTTTTCAACCTTTTCTAAAGCGTTGTAAATAGTTGCCTTGTTAAATGTTACTACTGTATACTATTCCCCAGTTAACTCCTGTTTTTACTCCCTGTTACTTGTAAACTTGACTAGATCTCTATGTCTGAGTACAATTTTTGTTCACTGTAAACCGCACTGATGACAAATAGCACGGTATATAAAAGCTGTTAAATAAATAAATAAATAAATAAATATCTGACCATAATAAAACCACATTGTTAAATATTAACAGCACATCAGCCAAATCCTTTTTTGCCACTCTGATCAGCTGCTTACAGGTCCGAGTCCCCAAATCGTTGCCTCCCAAATGCAGCAACAGAAACTCTGGAGCCACCTTTTCACGCTGATGGTGCTGAAGCAAAGGCAAGAGCTGCATCCAGCGAAGACCGCACTCACCCAGCCATAAGACAGTCACCTCAGCGGCGTTCAATCCGATATTTGCCCCCACTGGCCTCGTAGCTGCTCGCTGACCCACCCAGTAAACGAACGAATGGCCGATCATCCAGCAGCAACTTGGAATCTGGCCCACATCTAAAAAAAAATATACAAAGTTAGTAGTCGTCGCGCACTCTTCCCCTCATAAGCGCACATACCCCTGGAATGCTCTGGAACACCATCTGCCTATCTGCTGAATTTCCTGATCCCTTAAGCCCACCTCCGCGGCACTAGTAGCTGCACCAATTCTAAAGGAATGAGGAGCAAAGTTTCCAGGATCCAATCCCAACTGGCGCAGCGTCATCTGCAGAACCACTGCAAATTGAAACCGCGTCAGCCAGCGCGCATCCTCATGCACAAAAAGATAGCCGTCCCCCCGTGGCCTCACCCGCAGGTAGGCCTCCATCGCTGCCACTGGACAAGTCGGGGAACCCCAAATGGCTCTCAAGAGTACCCTCATTCCTCTACCCCTTTGATCCGTCTTGGACCTTGTCAAATATATTCGCAACTCCCTCCTGGAAAGCTTTACATGCTGCCTCAGTAAGGCACCGCCCTCCTTCGCCATGCAGCCACCAGTTCCCCCACCTGGAAAGCCCCAAAAATGCCATACAAAACACTGCCTTGAAAAGCGTTGCTTCGTAGGCCGACGCTGCCACCAAGGGCAATGTTGCACACAACCTCCCAAGCAATTCGTGCGTGATAGGCAGCTGCCTGTCGCCTTGCGAAGGGTGAGCCCGCTCCAAACCCAGCAGCAGCCTTCATGTCAGGAACCCCCGCTGGATGCTTCCCAACCCACTGCCCTTGAGAAAAAGGCAAACCCCGCTAAATGCGTCCGCACAGTTGATCTCGCTGTTCCTGACGCCTTCGCCAACAAGACATACTGGCCCATGAGCTGGTCCAACACCAGACCTTGCTGCCATCCTTGTGCCACCAAGAAGTCCACCACGCTGTCGCAGCCTCGCTGATAGGCCCGCCATGTCGTCGATGACACCGAACTCCGTAATAGGTTCTGCATGCCTTCAGGACAGTTTGCCATAAGTGCTCCGGGACCTGCACTCCCACGGCATCCGCCTCTGGTGCCAATCTCCGGAACAGGTCCCACTTGAAACGTGAAAGAGCATCAGCAATCTTATTAGTACTCCCAGGTATATGACGGGCCCTCACTACAACATTCAACCTTAAGCAGGCTAGCACCACCTCCCTCATCAAGGCCGCTACCCGCAGGCAGCGCGGAACATAACGATTGATCACGCTAACCACTGCTTCATTGTCACACCACCACAGTACACAGCGATTGCGCAGCCTGTCTGGCCACAGTTCCAAAACCACCAATATTGGAAACAACTCCAAAAAGGCTATATCAGTTAAAGGCTATATCCCGTCAAGCTTGCGGCCAGGCCCCCGCACATCAAGAGCCCCCAAAATATATACCCAAGCCCAAACCGCCTGCCGCATCGGTAAATAGCTGCATATCGAAAGTAGACATCTCCTTCTCCATGAGTACCGCTATCCCATTAAAGCCTCTCAGGAACTCATCCCAAACCCCCAGGTCAGCCCTCATACTCCTCGATACCCTAATGCGGTGATGCGGCTTAAGGACATCTGATGTAGCCGCCGAGAACCTACGAAGGAACACCCGCCCCATCGGAATGACCCGACATGCAAAATTCAGGGAGCCTATCAAGGCCTGCATTTCCTTCAGCGTTACCTTATTAGACCCCATCACATTTGCCACTAGCACCCGCAGCCACGAGACTCTCCAGCGGCAATCGCGCCACCATATACGCAGTATCCAATTCCACACCCAAAAATGTGATGCGTGTCGCTGGGCCCTCTGTCTTCCCCACAGCCAACGGGACGCCTCATGCCTGGACCAATCTCACGAAGCCATCCAGTACCTCCTGGCACCGCGCCGACTGTGCCTTGCCGACGAACAGAAAGTCGTCCAAATAATGGACCACATTCGCACATCCCACTGTCACCTCCAACAACCAATGCATGAACGAACTGAACTTCTCAAAATACAAACAGGAAACTGAGCAACCCATCGGCATGCATTTATCAAAATAATAATGCCCCTCAAAATGAAACCCCAGCAAATGAAATGCGGAGGGGTGTACTGGCAACAATCGAAACATGGATTCGATATCCACCTTTGCCATCAAACTCCCAGGCCCACATTTCCTCACTAAATCTACCGCCTCGTCGAAGGATGCATAGCGCACCGCACAGAACTCCCTGGGAATGTGATCATTAACAGACAACCCTACCGGGAAAGACAAGTTGTGAATCAGGCGGTACTTTCCGGACTCCTTCTTCGGGACAATTCCCAACGGGGAAACCACAAAGTGTGCGAACGACCGCTCTACAAATGGCCCAGCTACCCTGCCCAACTCCAGCTCCGCGGCCAGCTTGTCTCTCACAATCTGAACAAAATGCTTCCCCGATGGGGAGTTCCGAGCCCCATCCAATCCAACCTTCCCCTCCAGCGGTATCGTAAATCCATACTGAAACCCCCACTCATGCACCTCACCATCCCTTCACCTCCTGTACCGCCTAAGCCAGGGCCTAAGGGCTTCGACCCGTATCGGAGTCGGAGCTAGACCCACTAAGTCCTTACTGCTTGGGGATAGGAAGGGGGCCACTAGGAGCCCCTTTTTTGACACACTTAATTGCTGAATGCCCCCCACCACATACGGAACAGCTATGCCGGAACTTGCAATCTGGAAAGGGGCATGATGATTTATTAAACTGCCAACATACGTCCCCCGTCGACTGTTCTCTGCGGCGCAGGAGCCCCTCCCGCACGAAAGGGCTGCCCCGTACCAGCCGTAGTCACCCCTCCCCCTTTTTGTCCTCCTCCCTCCCTGCGCCCCCTCTAGCTGCATCTGCGTCAACCATAAGTTGATATCTTGCGTTCCCCAGGTCAACAACTTATTCTCCTCCATTTTATTCCGAAACTTCTCATCATAGTTGAGCCAAGCCCATCCCTCATGAGTCTGTGCCGCTTCCAAGATAGAGTCCGCATAAACTAACAATAGGAACAGAAGCAAGGGACATCTTGAACAATTTTCAGAAGACTGTGTTTGTGAGAAACTAGCTCAACTTAAAGTAGACAAAGCGATGGGACTGGATGGGATACACCCTAGAATACTGAGGGAACTTGGGGACGTTCTAGCAGCACCACTGACTGACCTTTTCAATGCCTCGTTGGAGTCAGGAGTGGTGCCAAAGGACTGGAGAAAGGCTCATGTGGTGCCTTTACACAAAGGCGGAAGTAAGGATGTGGTTGAAAACTACAGGCCGAATAGTTTAACTTCGGTGGTGAGTAAATTATTGGAAACGCTGCTGAAAGAGAAAATAGTGAGGTTTCTGGAGTCCAGCGGATTACAGGATCCGAGGCAGCATGGATTCACCAGAGGCAGGTCTTGTCAGACAAATCTGATTGATTTCTGGCTACTAAAATGATTACTGGTCTTCATTATAAAGCATATGAGGACAGACTGAAGGATCTTAATATTTATTTATTTATTTAAGATTTCTTTTATACCGCGCTATTTGTCATCAGTGCGGTTTACATTGAAACGATATAACACTGGTCAGATATATCAGACCTATTTTACAAATAACAGGAGTATTAACATGGAAGTAATCAGGGAAATCAAATACATTTCTAGCAAAATACATGTAGGTAATGTTTAAATATGTACACCATAGAGGAAAGGCGGGATAGAGGTGATATGATTGAGATGTTTAAATACCTCCGTGGCATAAATGTTCAGGGAGAGAGCCTCTTTCAATTGAAAGCAAGTTCTGCTACGAGGGGACATGGGATGAGGGTGAAGGGAGATAGATTCGGGAGTGATATGCGGAAATATTTCTTTATGGAAAGAGTAGTGGATCCGTGGAATAGTCTCCCAGTGGAGGTGGTAGAGATGAGGACAGTAACTGAATGCAAAAAAGCATGGGACAAACACAGAGGATCTCTAAAGGTAAAAAGGGGACTGTTGTAGATGTTCATATGGAAGGACAGACTATATAGGCCATGTGGTCTTTTTCTGTCATCATATTTCTATGTTTCTATGTTTCTAACAACATTCCAAAGTGCCCTGGGTAATGATGCCCCCAAACACTAGCTAGCCGCAAGAAGGCTCGTCCAATTAATGACACTGCGCGAGACCTTCCGGACCCTCCCTGCCTTCTCATCCTCCTTTCTCTTCCTTTTACTATCCCCCGACCGCTTCCTACCCTCCAAAAGCCTAAAAATGTCTATATAGCGCCTCTTCCATATCTTCCGACGCAGCTTCCGTGGCACCCCCTCCCATAATTCAGAAAAGGATGCAAGCGAGGGGGCCACACCGCCTGACACAGCTCCCCCACCCCCACGCTACCCCCTACTCGCTCCCTTTCCTCCGAGCCGGACGAAGAAGATGAAAAATCATATGACGAAGACGAAAAGGACCCCGACCTGCGGCGTCGCCTATGGGAGTGTTTTTGCTTCTTCTTTGCCTTACTCCCAGCTCCGCCTTGCCCTTCCCCCTCATTCTCCGGCTCCCCTTGCCCCCCAGGTAACTCACCAGCTGCAGCAGTCCATGGCCTTGACACCCGTGTACAGCCATCTTGCACCAGCAGTCCGCTGTCCGTCAGAAGCACCTCCTCCTGCTCCACCGTCGCCTCCGCAGCCGGCTCGCTGCCCGCTACCTCTGCATCCACTTCGTCCCCTCGCACTGTACCTGCCCCGCTGTAAGCAGCCTCCCAGGTGGCATCTGTGAAGATAATGCAGAGAACACCGAGGGGGAACCTGCCAATACCCAGGGAGGTTGCCACACCCCCAACCACTCAGCCCTGGAGGATCCTTGTCCCCCTCTGCGCCAATGATCCCAGGCCGCTGGATAATAACCACCAGGTATCATAGGCCAGCCCCATTGGTCCCCTAAACCTTGCCCCTCCTGACTGGCCTGCCCGACCACTCCCCCCTCTACCCCCTGAGGGATAGACCCTAACCCAGCTGGCCCCATATCCTCCCTTCCATCTCGTAAAGTCCCCCCACACCCTGACACCCCCACCACACCCCTGAACTCCTCAGCACCCCTACTACCCCCCCCCCCCCACTGGAGTCCCTGCCCCATATACCCCGAGTGCTCCCCCTGCCCCTTAATGGCACCCGTGCAGACTCTGCACCCCCTCTCCCGAGCCTCCTTGATCGGCCCGATCCCCTGCCCCGTGCCCCCCCTTTTTTCCCCGTCCCCCCCCTTGCCCTGGCACCCCCCGACTGAACCTCCCCTACCCGACATCCCCCTTTTTGTTGCATCCGCCTGCCTACCCGCCCCCCCTTCCCTCCCGGGACCCCCGGCCTTTGCGTGCTGGCATGTTAACGCTCTATCCTACTGAAAACAGTTCCTTCCTATAATTCACTGGAAACTACTAGGCATTCCTTTAATGCAAGCTTTAAACAACCAATTCTTCCCTCTTTTTTTTTTTTTTACTCGCCTGCTCGTCCCCGATGATGAACTCCGACCACCTCAGCACTCCACAGGCCCAAAAACATCCTCTCAAAGCTGTCCCTCCCCCGCGCGTCAGGGGCTGCAGAATTGGACCGTCAGCCTTCTTTTCGCCTGCCGCCCCGATGTTCTGCCAGCTGTCCTGCCCTTTGCCGCTTCAACGGAGCCTCTCAAACCACCAGCCACGGAGCCTTCAGAACGCCAGCCACCTTCCTTCCTTCTCACGGCGACTGCTGTCCCGCCGGCTCACTCCCCCCCCCCCCCCAGGCTGCCTCCCGCCTTCCCGCCTAATCCCCCATTGGCTTCCACGCTCCTCACTCACCCGCGGGAGCCAATGGGTTTGAATGACGCCGCCTGAGCCACCAACCTCCCTCTTCCTTCCTCGAGGGCCAGGACCACGCACCACGCCGCCTCCCCGGTTAACAGCGGCCATCAGGTATGTGGCCCCGCCGCCTTTCTGTTAATGCTGCCTCTTGAGGTATATTGGTATACAGTGATTTGATGTCTAAAGTAACTAAAAAAATCCCGACATGAGTGCCCTGGTATGACTCTAAAAATTGCATCATCTGAGACGAATCCCTAACATAAGAAGGAGTGAGTTCAACAAATGGACGAAGAAAAGCGTCTAAAAATTTAGAAACAGGTTCAAAAAGAGAACCAATTGCCAAAATAATCATTTCTAAAGATTTATGTATCTTCGGTAAGACATAGATAGTAGGTATCACAGGACAGTGTACCGTAAGAAAATCAACTTCCTTCCGTGTGAGATATCCAGCCTGTTGACCCACATAAATAAGGGTATCAATTTTACTTTTTAAGGCCGAAGTTGGGTTATCTTGTAGTCTTGTGTAATATGAGGTATCTTTTACTTGGTGTAAGATTTCTTGTATATAAGAATCTCTATCTTGTATTACCAGTGCTTCTCCTTTATCAGCTGGCTTAATGATTTATTTAGCTGCATTTATATTCTGCTTTTCACCGGGTCAAAGCGGTTGTGGAATACATTTAACACGAGGGGATATGAGACATATACACTAATACTTACAGGGAACATGGGCAATGGAGGGTTAAGTGGCTTGCCCAAGACCACAAGGAGCACCTGTGGGACTAGAAACCCCAGTCCTTCCGGCCCAAGGTTGCTGTCCTCTAGTGGGATTTGAACCACTGACCTTCTGGCCTGTGGTACCTTGCCCCAACCACTAGGCCACTCCTCCCTATGATAATTTCATAATTGTTTTTGAGTTGTGTTAATGCTGACTTTTCCTCCCGACTAAGATTAAAATATGTTCGTGGTTTTTTAACATCATATAATTTTTGTATCTCATGATATACCACTTCCTGAAAAGTTTCTATCATGGCATTATTGGTTCTGGGGGGAATCCAGGTAGAGGGTCTACGAATTATGGATGGATCATCCTGATCTATCGTATGATTATCAAAAAATTCTTTTATCTGAAATTTGTGGAAAAACTTGAACAACTCTACCTGTGTGGTAAGAGAGTCATGTTTTTTTGTTGATAAAATGGTGTTTTTAGATGTATTGGTCCATAAAGTAGTACGAGAAGTGTCACCTCAATATATCGAAAGCCCGCTGATAGAAACACTTTTCTCCATTATAATAGTGCTCATCCGATGCAGCTTAGGGATGGATTACCATTTTCTCAATTTATTAGGTACCGAAGGAATAGTTCAGAAATGTCAGATTTTAAGAGATATTCTAGCTCTCTGTCAGCTAATTTTTTAGATAGAGGGTATCCAAAATGAATAGTGAAACAAGCGTACCGGAGGGCGTTATTTAATAATAGAGCGCTTCTCTTATATCCGGTTGTGAAGACTGGGAGTGATGATAAGGAATATGTGAACTTGATTACAAAATATTCACCTTTTAGTTCACGCATACAAAGCATTATAAACATATGAATGTTTTGAGTATGATCCCAGGGCTTGAAAATAAGGGCGTAAGATGTGTATGGCAACGTCATCAAAATTTGAAAGAGAAATTAAGTCTTGCAGCCCTGCACCCTTTGTCTCCAGTGCCCTCTCAGCTTGAGGCTCGATTGGGACATAGTAAATGTGGGGATTGCTTTAATTGCCCCATATCTTAGGAGACCACTAGTTTTGAATACCATGGTACAAAGTGTAAATTAAAGAAACAAACTTCATGTTGTCTACGGTATTCTGTGCCCATGTGGTTTGATGTATGTAGGCAAGACTAATAGATCTTTGAGAGTGCGAATGGGAGAACATAAGAGTACACTGAACTGTAAGACACGTGAAGCCCCAATAGTACAACATTGTTTAGATCAAGGGCATTTTTTTGGTGAGCTCAGATGTTTCTGTATTGATAGCATACAGGCAGGTTGGGCAGGTAGATCGCGAGAACAAACTTTGATATTGCAAACAGAAATGGATTTTCAATCTACAGACAGTATCTCCAGGTGGACTGAAAATGCAAATTGATTGGGGGAGTTGTATCTGAGTTCGTGTTTGATGAGGTGGTTCGATGAATTTAGATGCTTTTTGTATTGCTGGCATGCTTGCGGGGGGAATCTTTATAGCAAGTGGTTCTATTTCGTTAATGAAGGGAATATATTTGTCTGCTTTGGAAGTTCTTCAGGGTGTATAGCTTCTGTTGATTGTGTCAGTACATAATTAATGAATGGTGTTTGAGGTAGGAATATGAAGTTTTGAATGATGTCATATTTTTGTGGGCAGGGTGTGCGTAAGTATGGTATTGTTATGATGTCATGGAAGTACGTATATTTAGTTAAGAACATAAGAACATAAGATATGCCATACTGGGTCAGACCAAGGTCCATCAAGCCCAGTATTCTGTTTCCAACAGTGGCCAATCCAGGTCATATGTACCTAGCAGTTTCCCCAAGGGACAAAGGTTCCATAATGCTTGTATTGGTTCAAGCATTGATATCCTGAGTCCCTTCTTAATAATGGTTTATGGACCTTTCCTCCAGGAACTTGTCCAAACCTTTTTTAAACCCAACTACACTAACAGCCTTTACTACATCCTCCGGTAACAAATTCCAGAGTTTGATTACATGTTGAGTGAAAAAATATTTTCTTTTATTATTTTATTTATTTTATACATATTTATATACCGCATCTTCCAAAGTTCAGTTGCGGTTCACAATGAACAACAATTAACAAAGCAAGTTTGTTTTACAGAGAACGTCATAATATAGCAGAACATATGTACAGGGTAACATTATATAATAGTCTAAACAATGTGAAATAATACAGAACAGCACAAACTATATACAAATGTATATTTGTGAATATACATGGAAGTGAGAAGACAAAAGAACAGCCTTAAATAGTTTACCCTGTAGCTTCATTGCATGTCCCCTAGTCTTTCTATATTCTGATAAGGTAAACAATCGATCTACGTTTACCCGTTCCACTCCGTTCATTAATTTATAGACTTCTATCATATCTCCCCTCAGCCGTCTCTTTTCCAGGTTAAAGAGCCCTAACCTTTTTAGCCTTTCTTCATAGGAGTATCCTTCCATCCCCTTTACCATTTTGGTGGCTCTTCTCTGAACCTTTTCTAAAATCGCTATATCCTTTTTAAGATACGGCGACCAGTTGAGCTTCTAAGAAGCAGTTCGCATGCGCAGCGTCTTTTTGTGGAGTGACCATGTTGAAGGAAAGTGCGATCGTGTGAGCGTCTGCAGCATTGATAAAAACATAAACTCTAATGAAAGCGTAAAGTAAGTGGCGGTTTTAGTAGTTATAGTAATGAGAGGTTGGGATTGTAATAGTTTTTATGAAGTGTTTGGAGTTAGCTATATGTCTAACTCTGCATGTGTGGCGTTGCTTTTGAAAGTTGGTCATATGAGATTGGTATATAAGCAGATAAAAGTGATATTGTTATGGGATGGTTATGAGTTTGTATTACAATGTAGTTTTGGTATGTTTGTTTATTCGTTGACAGTTTTTTCTATGCCCCTGTTGAAACTTTATTAAGTGAAACGCTTGAAGGGCGCCGCAGTGAGGCGTTGGGAAAGTAACAGATCTTGTTGTTTCCTGAAGAAAAATCATAAGTTAGGCAATTTTTGATCTGTACATTTTATAAGCTGTATTGCTATAAAGGATGGTCATTGATGCGAGATGGCACAAGCATTTGGGTATCTTTTTGCTTGATTAAAATGCCAAATAGGTCTTAGACCTCCTTTATGTTTTCTATGTTTTTCCATGTTGGTGCACAAAGAACAAAGAATATTAGAGTGAACACAACCTAATGAATTTAGCAAAACAATTTTGTTTTATTTGGAGTGAGTGATCGTTTTTTTGGCAGAAATCTCCACTCTAAGAAGTGACCAATTTTAGATTGTTTCATCAGTCAGATGACATAGCTATAAGACGGCAAAAATAAAAGACAGTAAAGGAGCAACTCCAAGGGGAGGAGGGGGGGTTGAAAGGATTGATTCCTGCTGTTCCTGGAGAACATCTGTTACAGGTGAGTAACTACGCTTTCTCTTGGAACAAGCAGGAAGTCAGTCCTCACATATGGGACTCCCTAGCTCCAGGCTGCCAAGGACCAAACCAGGACAGCACTACTGGTGACCAATCGAGAAGCCGTGAGTTGCAGAAGGTGAGTCCCCACTGAGAGACTCTGCAAGACGCTAGCATCCAGCAACAATATCACTCCAGTAGCCTGAACACAGAAGGGTCGGAGAGCAGGGGTTGCCTACACCCGAAGAATGATAGGGAGTACTGCCTGACCAAATACACTGTCCCTGTGGGACTTGCGCTCCAGGCAACAGTGAGCTGCGAACGTATGAACTGAAGACCATGTGGCAGCCTTGCGAATCTCCGTCACCAGCACTGAGTGGAGGTTGGCTACCAACGTGGCCATCGCCCTCATGTGATGTGCTGTGATCCGGTGCTCAAGGGAGAGGCCAGCTCGCTAGTAGGCGAGGGCAATACAGTCTGCCACCCAAGCGGACAGGGTTTCTTTAGACATGGGGCGCCCCAGTCTACTGGGATCATAAGACATGAAAAGCTGCGGGGCTTTTCGAAGGGCCTGGGTCCGTTGCAGGTAGAAGGACAGGGCCCGCTTGCAATCAAGCATATGCAGGATCAGTTCCTCCCAGCCAGCATGAGGCCGTGGAAAGAAGGTGGGGAGGACTACCTCTTGGTTGAAGTGAAAGGGAGAGACCAACTTCGGGAGGAATTTGGGGTGTGTGCGGAGCACCACCCTGTTCTCATAGAACCTCATATATGGCGGCTCTGCCACCAGGGCCTAGGGTTTGCTCACTCTTCGAGTGAACGTAAGGGCCACCAAGAAGGCCACTTTCCACGATAGGTACCTGAGGTGGCAAGTGACTAGGGGCTTGAACGGCAGTCTGGTGAGCTGGGAGAGCACTACATTAAGGCCCATTCTGCCACAGGAGGGCAAAGAGGGGGCTTGGATAGCAGAAGGCCCTGGAGGAACCTGGAGACCAAGGACTGGCTGGAGAGGGGTTTCCCCTCGATAGGGTGGTGGTGAGCGGTTATGGCGCTCAATTGCACCCGTACAGAGTTAGACTTCAACCTGGAGCGCGATAAGTGCAGAAGGTAATGGAGGACGAGTTGCATATGGCAGGAGAAGGTGTTCTCCCCACTTTCCACGCACCAGATGGAGAACCTCCTCCACTTCAAGGCATATGCCTGTCTGGTAGAGGGCTTCCAGCAGGCCAACAGAACCTCCTCGACCTCTCTCGGGAGATTGAAAGGGGCCAAAGCTACCTTTTCAGCAGCTATCCCTCCTGGGGCAGGAGGTCCAGGGCGTAGCCCAGTGGGATTGGGAGTGCCGTCAACAAGGAGAGCAGCAGGGGAAACCAGGGTTGCTTGGGCCACCTGGGGGCGATCAGTATTACTGATGCCCTGTCGCTCTGGATTTTGAAGAGGGCCCTGGCTACGAGGGGGGGGGGGGCGGCATGAACGCATAGAGCAGGTCCTCGGTCCCTGAGATGAGGAAGGCATTCATAAGATCATAAGATATGCCATACTGGGTCAGACCAAGGTCCATCAAGCCCAGTATTCTGTTTCCAACAGTGGCCAATCTAGGTCATACGTACTGTCAGACGGCTGCCTGGGTGAGACTGTTCACAGTCTTGGCAAGTGCATATATCAATATGATTTGCAAGGGATTGTGGGCAATGCAGTCCATTCACACCAGACACAGCTGCTCACAATAATTAGTTGTGCTTGAGGGTAAAGCCAATAAGATATTTATTTATGGGGTTATTTCTCCCAACACAGATATGCTTGGTAGCACATAAATCAGGTTACTTGCTTTCAGTGTTAAACTTGGAAAAACAAAATCAGGAAAACAACATTTGAACTTATTAGGCAATCAAAGCAAAAGAATAAAGACCTGGTTGGTAACAAACTGGTCTTTTCTGTAGGCTTTAGCTAATACTTTCTTAGCAGTGTATCAAACAGCAAAACAAAAATCCACAAAGAAGGGAAAAACTGTTCTTTTCAGGTTAACTTCTTATATCTTCCCACACAGATTCAGAAGGGATTCCCTCAGAGCTCACAAGCAATTAGGTAAGGCTCAATTGCTAGCAGTTACCCAGCTGAAACCCCTTAGCTGGCTTGCTTTCTACTGCGTGGCTAAAAATCCTATTCAGGAGCTTTTCTGAGTAGATTAAAGAACAAGTTTGTATTTCTTTGTGATGGTTGCTGTACTTTGTAACAGAAAATTACCAAAGGAGTTTAGACAGAGAGCAGTCCATGTAAACACAGCCTTCATCTGCAATCTCTCCCTCTTCTTCAACAATCATAGGTTCAATATCATGGATTGGCACAGACGAATTTCTCAATGGAGCACTTTCAGGAAAATACTTGTTTCCCTGCTGTCTTTCAAGGTTATAGCTAGGGCATAGATCAGTGTTCATACCTGAGCTTCCATTGCTGTTAGAGTTCCTCTCTATATAGCCTGGCCAGTATGTAGTCCAGTTCTTATGTCCAGCCTTCCAATCCAGATCCCTGGACACTGGGTCTCTCTTCACATACCTTCTGGCACGGGTCTTAGGGTCCCTTCCACGTGCAGCCGTCTCCCTCACAGGTACCGTCTGGAGATTCCTAGCTATGCAGCACCATTCCTCTGGCTTTCCCCAGTCCAATGGTGTATGCTGGCCCTTGGAATGCCTCCCAGTATACGTACTGCTCCAGACTCCTCTAGACCTCCCAAAGGCGTTTCTCTTCCTTCTTCCAAAGGGTTTCTTGCCCTCTCTGTCCGTCCGGTTTGGCTTCTGCTTCTGAATCCTTCAGATGAAACTGAGGATAATTCTCTGGCTATCCAAGTTGATCATGAAGATGATGATAATGATTCTCTGTAGAATAAACTCTATCTTTATTCTGCTGAGATGAGTGCTCCTCCCTAACACAGCGCAGCTGTGCTGAATCAGGCCCTGCCCTTTGAGATGAGTGCTTAGGGATTACCTTATAGCCCTCCTGATTGAACACACGTTTCCCCACTTCAGCTCCTCTAATGGCTGTTGGAAACCTGGTGCATTCTGGGACTGGTAGTCTTTTATGTGAAAATTCTGTTTTCTTATTTCTACCAGAACTGACAGGTTGCTTGTTCAGAGTCACTTTACCTTTCCTATAGCTCCTTCCTGAGCTATGATAAGCTTCCTTATCACAGTACCTAGCAGTTTCCCCAAAAGAAACAGGTTCCACAATGCTTGTATTTGGTCAAGCAGTGATATCCCTTGTCCCTTTTAATAATGGTTTATGGACCTTTCCTCCAGGAACTTGTCCAAACCTTTTTTAAACCCAGCTACACTAACAGTTTTTACTACATCCTCCGGTAACAAATTCCAGAGTTTGATTACACGTTGAGTGAAAAAATATTTTCTCTTATTAGTCTTAAATAGGTTACCCTGTAGCTTCATTGCATGTCCCCTAGTCTTTTTATATTCTGATGATGTAAAAAATCGATCTACGTTTACCCGTTCCACTTCATTCATTCATTTCTAGACCTCTATCATATCTTCCCCCAGCCTTCTCTTTTCCAGGTTGAAGAGCCCTAACCTTTTTAGCCTCTCTTCAAAGGAGTATCCTTCCATCCCCTTTACCATTTTGGAAGCTCTTCTCTGTACCTTTTCTAATAACGCTATATCTTTTTAAAGATTTGGCGACCAGAATTGCACATGCTATTCAAGGTGCGGTCGCACCATGGAACGATACAGAGGCATTATAATATCCTTTGTTTTATTTTCCATTCCTTCCTTATGATACCTAGCATTCTATTTACTCTCTTGGCTGCCGCTGCACAAAGGTCGAAGGGTTTTAACATATTATCAACGATGACGCCTAAATCTTTTTCCTGGGTGGTGGTTCCCAATGTGGAACCTTGCATCGTGTAACCATAGTTTGGGTTGTTCTTTCCTAGGTGCATAACTTTGCACTTGTCCACATTAAATTTCATCTGCCATTTGGATGCCCAATCTTCCAATTTATCAAGATCCTCTTGCAATTTTCCACAATCCTCTTGGGTTTTAACAACTTTAAATAGTTATGTGTCATCTGCAAATTTGATAACCTCACCCGTTATTCCCTTTTCCAGGTCATTTATGAATATGTCAAAAAGCAGCGGACCCAGCACAGATCCCTGGGGTACTCCTCTATTCACCTTTTTCTATTGGGAAAATTGGCCATTTAGCCCTACCCTCTGCTTTCTATCTTGTAAGCAGTTCCTGATCCACAATAGTATATCACCTCCTATCCCATGACTTTTTAGTTTTGCCAAAAGTCTCTGATGAGGGACCTTGTCAAAGGCTTTCTGAAAGTCCAGATATACTATATCAACTGACTCACCTTTGTCTACCTGTTTATTCACACCTTCAAAAAAACATAACAGATTAGTAATACAAGATCTTCCTTGTCTAAAGCCATGTTGCATTCGCTGCCACTCTCTTCGGGTGTGGCTGATGAGAGCAGAAGCCAATCAGTTGTGTATTGTCCGATGAGGCAAATAGGTCCATCACGGGCCTAACCTAGAGATGGAAGAGCTGTCTCATCACTCTGTCATGCTAGCGCCACTCGTGTGGCCACAGGACTCTGCTGAGCCTGTCCGTTAGGTATTTTTCCTGGCCCAGGAGATATACCGCATGCAGCAGCATGCTGTGGTGTGTTGAAAAGGAGAGGAGGGTCACTGCCTCCTGGCAGAAGCAGTATGAGCCTGTGGCCCCCTGCTTGTTGATGTAAAACATGGCCACCTGGTAGTGCGTCTGGATCAGCACCGGTTGATGCTGCAGGTTATGGCGGAATGCTTGTACGGCCAGAAAGATTGCCTGGAGTTCTAGGAGATTGATCTGTAGGAGGGACTCCTCCTTAGATCAGCTGCCTTGTGTGCATAGATCTCCAGAATGCATCCCCCCAACCCAGGATGGAGGCATCTGTAGTCAAGGTCCTTTGAGGTGAGGGTGCCTGGAAGGGCATTCCCACCCATAGGTGGTGCACCTTCTGTCACCAGCTTAGTGAGGTCACCAGCCGGCAGGTGACCTTGACCCTGTCCCTCAACCTGCTTGTGGCTTGAGTCCACTATGAGCGCAGTCACCATTGAGCCGTCTGCATGTGCAGGTGGACCGAGGGGGTGACATGGACTGTTGAGGCCATGTGGCCCAGAAGACGGAAGAGGCACGCTGGGACTGACCAGTGGCAATGTACCTCTCCTGCCAAATGCTGGAGACGTGCTACCCTCTCGCTTGGGAGGACCGCTCTTGCTTGAAGCATGTCCAAGTATGCACCTATGAACTCTAGGCCTTGAGCTGGAGAGAGATGGGATTTGGGGTAGTTGATGACGAACCCCAAGTACTTCAGGAGGCGGATTGTCCGCCCTGTGGCCTGGCTGGCCTTCAGGGCCATACTGCCTCTGATGAGCCAATCATCCAGATAGGGGAATACGAAGGCCCCTTGCAGGCACAGGTAGGTGACCACTACCGCCAGGCACTTTGTGAAACCCAGGGTGAGGAGGCCAAGGCGAAGGGAAGTACCCTGTACTAGTAGTGCACTCCTCCTACCACGAACCTTGGGTACTGTCTGTGGGAGGGAGGGATCAGGATGTAAGTGTATGCATCCCTCACATCTAAGGAGCACAGACAATCTCCCTGGTGGAGGTAGGACAGCAGTGTCCCAAGGGAGAGCATCTTGAACTTCTCCCTCTCCAGAAACTTGTTCAGGTTTCGCAGGTCTAGTATGGGCCTGAGGCCCCCTGTTCTTTTGGGGACAAGGAAGTACCTGGAATACAAGCCTTTGCCCCACAGATGTTTGGGTACAGGCTCTACTGCCTTGTCCCTAAGCAGGCCTGACAGCTCTGAGAGGAGCAAGGTATGATGAAGGAGAGGCCGCATCAACTCTCCTGGGAAGAACCCCGGGGGTATTTGCTGGAGACGGAGGAGATACCCCCGCTTACCACTCACAGGATCCAGTGGTCCCTGGTGACCACAGCCCACCTATGGGCAAAGAGTGCCAGGTGGCCCCCTGTGAGCCAGGGAGGGTCTCCTGGGGGAGAGGAGGCCCCGCCTGGGGAGTCAAAAGCTCCCCCCAGGTTGGGTGGGAGCTGGGGCCTGGGACTTCTGAACTTTTGGCTTTCTCAGCCCATGGCCCTGACTCTTGGGCTAAGGGTCCTGTTGCTGTTGTCCCGAGAAGGGCTGGTAGTGACCCTGATGAAAGGACCCCTTTTTCATCGGGAAAGAAGGTCTTTTCCAGATGTTTTTTTCCAGGAAAGGGCTGAGGTGTTCCTCGAGAGCTTCTGGCTGGTCACGACCTCGGCCTCTATCTCGGCTGCCTTGTCAACCATGGGTTTGCCGAACAAGTTTTCCCCAGTGCAGGGGATGTCGAGCAATTTCTCTTGTACCTATTGCTCAAGGTTGGAGGTCTGCAGCCAGGATTGGCGTGAAGCGCCAAGGCCAGCTGCTGTCACCCAGGCTGCTGATTCAAAGCCATTGTAGGGGGCGCAGGACAGGAATTTCGAGCTATCCCATATCCCGGCTGTCAGGGCATGGAAACTCTGGAGAGATTTCCCGGAGAGGCCCGCAACTTGCAAGTTCCTGGATGAGGTCCTTGAGGTACATACCTTTGTATAATTCATAGGCCTGTATCCGGCAGTCAAGCATGGGGCCCTGATAGCATTTGCACCCAATGGTGTTGAGAGCTTGGGCCTCTCTGCCTGAGAGAACAGAGGAATAATTCTTCTGGCTCTTGAGTTTCTGCATAGATGACTCCACAAACATGGAGTTATGCAGAAGCTGAACATTTTGGAAGCCAAGGCCCTTCTTGACGCGGTAGATGGTGTCGAGGCATTGGCTGACCACCGGTACAGAGGCAGGGGTCTCCCACATTCACAGAAGCAACCGCTCTAGGATAGGCTGCACCAGCACCGTGAGGGTCTCATTTGGCCGGGACTCATACTGGAGGATATCCAGTTCTTTGGTGTGCAGGTCCTCCTCTGATTCAGTCGGGACCATAAGAACATAACATAAGAACATAAGATATGCCATACTGGGTCAGACAAGGTCCATCAAGCCCAGTATCCTGTTTCCAACAGTGGCCAATCTAGGTCACAAGTACCTAGCAGTTTCCCCAAAGGACACAGGTTCCACAATGCTTGTACTGGGGCAAGCAGTGGATATCCTGAGTCTCCTTTAATAATGGTTTATTGGCATTTCCTCCAGGAACTTGTCCAAACCTTTTTTAAACCCAACTACACTAACAGCCTTTACTACATCCTCCGGTAACAAATTCCAGAGTTTGATTACACTTTGAGTGAAAAAATATTTTCTTTTATTAGTCTTAAATAGTTTACCTTGTAGCTTCATTGCATGTCCCCTAGTATTTCTATATTCTGATAACGTAAACAATCGATCTACGTTTACCCGTTCCACTCCGTTCATTAATTTATAGACTTCTATCATATCTCCCCTCAGCCGTCTCTTTTCCAGGTTAAAGAGCCCTAACCTTTTTAGCCTTTCTTCATAGGAGTATCCTTCCATCCCCTTTACCATTTTGGTGGCTCTTCTCTGAACCTTTTCTAATATCGCTATATCCTTTTTAAGATACGGCGACCAGAATTGCACACAATATTCAAGGTGCGGTCTCACCATGGAATAATATAGAGGCATTATAATATCTTTTGTTTTATTTTCCATTCCTTTCCTTATGATACCTAGCATTTTATTTACTCTCTTGGCCGCCGCTGCACACTGGGTGGAGGGTTTTAACATGTTATCCACAATGACGCCTTAATCTTTTTCCTGGGTGGTGGTACCTAATGTGGAACCTTGCATCGTGTAACCATAGTTTGGGTTGTTCTTCCCTAGGTGCATAACTTTGCACTTGTCCACATTAAATTTCATCTACCATTTTGATGCACAGTCTTCCAATTTATCAAGATCCTCTTGCAATTTTCCCACAATCCTCTTGGGTTTTAACAACTTTAAATAGTTTTGTGTCATCTGCAAATTTGATAACCTCACTCGTTATTCCACTTCCCAGGCCATTTATGAATATGTCAAAAAGCATCGGACCCAGCACAGATCCTTGGGGTACACCACTATTTACCTTTCTCCATGGGGAAAATTGGCCATTTAGCCCTACCCTCTGCTTTCTATCTTTTAACCAGTTCCTGATCCACAGTAGTACACTGCCTCCTATCCCATGACTCTTTAGTTTTGCTAAAAGTCTCTGATGAGGGACCTTGTCAAAGGCTTTCTGAAAGTCCAGATACACTATATCAATCAACTCACCTTTGTCCACCTGTTTATTCACACCTTCAAAAAAACATTACAGATTAGTAAGACAAGATTTTCCTTGTCTAAAGCCATGTTGGCTGTCTCCCATTAGGCCATGACTATCTACATGCTGAGTAATTTTATTCTTTATGATGGTTTCTACCATTTTTCCCAGTACTGACGTGAGGCTCACCAGCTGTAGTTTACCGGATCACCCCTGGAACCCTTTTTAAAAATTGGCGTTACATTGGCGATCCTCCAATCTTCAGGTATTATAGATGATTTTAATGAAAGTTCACAGATTACTAATAGCAGGTCTGCAATCTCATATTTCAGTTCTTTCAACACCCATGGATGTATACCATCCGGCCCAGGTGATTTGCTACTCTTCAGTTTATCTAATAGTTGTAATACATCTTCCCTATGTATCGATATTTCCTTCAATTCTTCCGCACCTTAAATACCAATTCAGTCATGGGTAACATCCCTACATCTTCCTCAGTAAAGACCGAAGCAAAGAATTCATTCAGTCTCTCCGCTATCGCCTTGTCGTCTATTAGTGCCCCTTTAACCCCTCTATCATCTAATGGACCAACTGACTCTCTCACAGGTTTTTTGCTACGAACGTACTTGAAAAAGTCTTTATTTCGCTTTTTGCTTCCGCAGCAAGCTTCTTCTCAAATTCTCCCTTTGCCTGCCTTATCAATGCCTTGCATTTGATTTGCCAATGCTTGTGCTGTTTTCCAGGTTTCGTTGTTTGGCTCTTTTTTTCCATTTCCTGAAAGATGCTTTTTTGGCAACAACAGCCTCAAGCGTAGAATACAGCTGGTCTGTGCTTCCAAGATAGTATTTTTCAACAACACCCAAGCTTGATGTAAGTCTTTAACCTTTGCAACTGCTCCTTTTAGTTTTTTCTTAACTATTTTCCTCATTTTATCATAGTCTTCCTTTCAAAAGTTAAAAGGTAGTACTGTGGATTTCCTTACTATCCCTCCTTCACAAATTAAAACAAAAGCGATCATGCTATGATCACTATTGCCAAGTGGCCCCAACACCCTTATTTCTTGCACTAGATCTGGTGTTCCACTAAGGACTAGGTCTAATATGGCTTCCCCTCTGGTCGGTTCATGAACCAGCTGCTCCAAGAAGCAGTCATTTATTTCATCTAGGAACTTTATCTCCCTAGCATGTCCTGCTGTGACACTGACCCAGTCGATACCGGGGTAATTGAAATCACCCATTATTATTACTGCGCTGTAACTTTTGTTAGCTTCCTTGATTTCTTTGAGCATTTCATCATCCATTTGTTCATTCTGGCTAGGCGGTCGATAGTAGACCCCCACTGCATTTGCCTTCCCCTTTTTACATGGAATTTCAATCCATAGAGATTCTACAGCAAATTTTGTTTCCTGCAAAACTTTAATCCTTTCTGACTCAATGCCCTCTCTAACATAGAGTGCAGGGTCCGGGCCATATCCCGGACGAAGTTGTGGAAGGCCACGTCCTCTGGGGGAGAATGGCACTGGGGCGCCGGGGGAGACGGCTTTAAGGGAACATCTCGGTTTCGGTGTCCAGGGAGGTCTCGTCATCGGTCTCGCATTCAGAGCCGGAAGGCATTGAGGCTCAGGATTCCCATGCCGCAAGACCGGCTCCGGGGAACTGGGCTCCCCCAGAGGATCTCAGGTCCGACTCCTGGAAAATGGCTGGGGAGGACCGGGACCTCGATCAGTGCAGAGGGGACCCAAGTAACATTTCCAAAAATTACATACCAATAACTTGTCTACCTACAATCTATAAGCTGTTCACTGCAATAGATGCAGACAGAATATATGATCATATCGAATCCAATAACATCATGGTAACAGAGCAAAAGGCCAATTTGAGGGAAGCTCTACAGTTCCAGTGACCAACAATTAGCCGAGCTACTCCGCATAGTGAAAATCTTTTCTGACATCAGGATGACTTTCGGCTTAGACAAATATGCAAAGGCAACTTTTTTTTTTGAGGAAAATTGAGCAAAATGTAAAACATCTCCCTAGCTGAGGGCTGTGACATCAAGGAACTTGAACAGGAAGGTGTATATAAATATCTTGGAGTAGAGGAAGGAACAACACTCAAGCAGAAATTACTGAGAGAAAAGATCAGTAAAAAATACTATAGAACAATGGTTCCCAACCCAGTCAGGTTTTCAGGGTATCCAAATGAATATGCATGAGATAGATATGCAGATCTCTCTCATGCATATTCATTGTGGATATCCTGAAAACCTGACTGGCCTGGGGGTACCCAAGCATTGGGTTGGGAGCCACTGCTATACGAGGTGTGACAAAAAAGAAACAAGACTGTCCCATAAATGTTTTATTACAAAATCTACAGAGAAATTACACATTGTCCCCTTCAAAGTAAACCCACCTCCCCAGAGTTAATGCACTTCTGCATTTGCTTCTGCCACGTACGGAAGTACTCGGTAAAGTCCTCCTCCTTGAGGTCCCTCAGCTCCCTTATCACAGTGGCCTTGATCTCTTCTACAGAGGCAAAATTAGTTCCTTTGAGCACAGTCTTCAGCCTGAGGAAGAGCCAGAAGTCGCAATGTGCGAGATCTGGGGAACAAGGAGGGTGGTCGAGAGCTGTGATCTGTTTGTTGGTCAAAACCTACCTCACACTGAGGTCGGTCTGTGCGGGTGCGTTGTCGTAGTGGAGCAGCCATGAGTTGTCTCTCCACAGAGCCCGCCTGCTGCGCCAAACCCGGTCATGGAGGCGATTGAAGATCTGCTGGTAGAAGTGCTGGTTGACTGTCTGACCCTCAAGCACAAACTCATGATGGACCACTCCCTTCTGGTCGAAGAATGCGATCAGCATGACCTTGATCCTTGATTTGGACATGCACGCCTTCTTGGGTCTGAGTGACAGTCGAGTCTTCCACTGCAGGCTCTGTCTCTTGCTTTCAGGGTCATACTGGAAGACCCAAGCCTCGTCTCCTGTGATGACTCGGCCAACGAACTCTGAATCTTCTCCAATCTTCTCTAGCAAGTCTCGACAAACATTGACCTGGTGCTCCTTCTGGTCGTCTGATAAAAGCCTGGGCACCATTTTGGCACACACCTTCCGCATCCCCAGCTCCTGCACCAAGATGGTCCGCACCGACTCCCTGTTCAGGCTGATCTCCTCAGCTATCATCCGCACCATCAATCTGCGATCACTCCGCACCAGCTGGTTCACTCTGTCAATGTTCTCAGCTGTCTTTGTCGTGGAAGGCCATCCTGACTTGGGGTCATCCTCCACCTCCTCGTAGCCAGTCTTGAAGCATTTGTGCCACTCGAAGATTCACAGCCTTGACATTGCATCTTCTCCATAAGCCTTTTGGAGAAGTTGGAGACACTCAGTTGGGCCCTTCTCCAACTTAACCAGAAATTTCAAGTTGACTCTTTGCTCCATATTTCTGCCACCTCCAGTTACGTGACAAAGCGATGGAGCAGTGTGCTACAAAAAAAACTGAAAAAGAAAAACAGAGAGAGAGAGAGATGAAAATTATTACAGCAGAATAGTGGCGAGATGTTGCACAACACAGTGACAGTGACTTTCTTGTCCCCCAAATGGCGTTCTTCTCTATCATTCTCTCTTCACAGCCAAGATTGTTTGCATTGTAAACCGCCTTATACTTTTGTGAGAGGCGGTATATCAAATTTGCATAATAAAGATAAAGATAAAGATAGCCAATTGTCATTGAGTCATGGGCTTGGCTGCCAGAGTCTCATTTCTTTTTTTGTCACACCTTGTAGAAGATTAAAATCATTATTGAAAAGTGCCTTAACATCACGGAATAAGATATAAGCCAATCAGCTGGCAATTCTTGTACTCTCATACAGCTTTGGGATTATAGACTGGCCTCTTGAAGAACTTGAAAAACTAGATGTGCGAACAAGAGAACGCCTCCATGCTCATGACGCAATTTACAAGAATCAGTGTATGCCAAGATTGTACATTCCTAGAGCTGAAGGAGGGCTAGGCTTCATATAGTGATTATACATAAAAGCATCATCAGATCTGAATATGCAAAAAGTGCTGAAAAATGAAAGTAAACGTCCAAAATCTGTCTCCATCATCAAACTTGCACAGGCGTTCCGACGATTAGAAGGAACGAGTGAGAATCCACAAACACACACAGGAAAGGAAGCAAAGGGAACTTGCAAAATAAGAGAAAAAAGCTCTTTAAAGAATCAGATCAGCAAACGAGGAAAAACAAGTGGCAAATGCACAAATACAAGGGATATAGAAAGTGTTACTTCAGGAACCCTTGTCAATCAAGAACGGATACATGAATGGTTAAGGAGAGGTAAACTGAAACCAAAGGACAGCAGATTACGGATGAGATGGTTTACAGCAAGCATTGAAAAAACTGGCAAAACAAACATATGTTGATTTTGTAAGAAAGACCTGGAAAGAGTGACTCACCTCATAGCTGGCTATGAAGTTCTGATGGCAGAATATTTCTATATAGAAAGGCACAACAAAGTAGCATGCCTCATACATTGGAAACTCTGTAAACACTACAACATCACTGTGCCTGAAAAACACTGGGATCATGACCCTAAGAGAATTACAGAGAATAAAGAGGTTATGATCACCTGGGACGTTCCCATTCTGATGGATAAGAAACTGGATGCGAGAAAACCCGATATAGTGGTAAAGGAGAAAACACCAGAATAGCACTGATAATAGAGGTGTTGGTTAGCATAGTTGCTTACCTGTAATAGGGGTTCTCTGTATTCAGCAGGGGTATGCAGCTGGTACTGCCCGGGTGACAGTGCCAGTGCCAGCTCTCCTTTCAGACTTCTCGGAACATGCGCGTACCTTCCCACCATACCACGATGCTCTGCGTCCCCTTCCAGTCTATCTCAGATCAGGCAAGCGCAGTGCTAGAGGCATTTAGTAAAAAAGCTGAAGTAGATAGCAACCGCAGGGACTAAAGATGACAGGGTGGAACTGGCAGATCTGGATATGCATGGGAAAGACTGGAGAGGATGCAGAGCACCATGGAGTGTGCCTGCATCCCCTTACTTAATACAGAGAACTAAGTGATTATTCTGTGAATCACGTGGAGAGGCAGAAGATCCTAAAGTACCAAGAAATGCAGTCAGAAATCAAGAAACTTGACAGAACGATACAGAAATATTTGCCATTGTATTGGGAGCCACAGGCTTGATAAAGAAGAATTTCCAAGCACAAACTAACCATACAAACTTGACAAACTACCCATACATGTTACATCTTACAAACTCCAGAAGGAAGCTCTTTGGAATGATGCAAGTACTATGCTGAGCATTAGCAGTAAATTTGAGAGACAGAGATCATACTCCACACACCCTGGCTTAGAAGTGAGGTTCGTGACTGTCATGCTATGCGCAAAACTAACCTATTTGGAGAAACTACCCCAGAGTAACTTGCACTATGGATGCTGTATGATTAAGTGATTTCATGATGGATCAAGCTGATAAACCATCAGTTCAGTGGGATTGTTCTTTGGTCTAGAAGGAATCTCTTGCTTGAGTATCTATCAAGACCCCAAATACAGTAGAATCATTTTAATTAATGAAGATATGATTTGGGGTAGATAATGATTCACAATGATTCTAGCATATTAATCATTAACTGAAGAACCTTTCACCAAATAGTCGTTCAGGTAAGGAAAAATGAAGATTCTCATCTTTCACAGATGGACTGCCACGACTGCTTTAGATGAGATAGGTAAAGTGAGGGAATTCAAAGAGGAAGAAGGGTGAAGAAGGTACGTGGCAGTGGTAAGGAAAAGGAAAATGGACTTACCTTTTGACCCACCAACCACAAGTGTAGTTTGGTATACATATGGTTTACCTTTCTCTGTTGTGAACACTTCATTTTTCCTGTGTGCCCACAATGCCTCCTCTTCAGAATCTGCGCTGAAGCGGATTACTTTCTTTTCTGTGCTATTGCTTCCATGTTGTTTTTTGAAGATCTTGCTGGATATCGGTGTTCTAGAAAAGAAGTGCTTACAATTAGGTTTCAGCAAATTAGAGAGATTTAAATGTGCATGAACAGAGCACGCGCTATTTGTTGATGATAAGAAGCAGGGCCCATCTGCAATACGAGGTCTCAGGAAAACCCTTTTGGTTACTCCTTTGTTCTCGGGATATACCTAGCCAGTCATGTTTTCAGGGTAACCACAATGAATATCCATATCCTGAAATCTGACTGTGTTGAGAACCCCCGAGCTAAACTAACAAAAGCTGAGGAAAATAATGGGGGACTATTTACCATTTAGAAATGTGTGCAAGGCATAACTTTTTATAACAACCTTTAGATGAGATAGCTATTAAACTAGTCATTGCTTTGGGTTTTGTTATGAATTAGTGCATGCAATTTATCTGCATTGATTATTGCTTACAATTGAAAATCCCCAGATTTAAATATGGAATCAAATGTCCTTTATTTATATATTTAAATTATTGTATCATCACCCAAATGACAAATAGTTCCTTGCTACTCAAATTCATATACAGCTAAAAGTCCATAACTCCTCTGAGAAATTCTCTCAGGATGAAGATTTTTGATTCAAATGTCCCAAGAATTATATGAGAGGATGAGGAGGAAAAAGGTGAATGCACTAGAAATTTCAAGAAGCAGACCAGTGTCCTGTAACCTGTTCTCAAACACAAATAGATTACTAATATTTAATTAGTCAAAATGCACATATTCAAAAGGTACTGCTGGTAATGCACTGGTAAAAAAAATCTCTAGAACAATCCCCCCATGTGAACCACAAATATATCTTTTTGTCGGACTGCAATGAGGGAGGTTACGATGGACTTCAAAACCACACCCGTCAATTGGGGTCCATTTTAATCAACAGATACAGTTCTTTAGTGAATTATAAACTTATCTTAAAATGTCGAGAGAAGAAACACAAATCGTTGTAAAAAACGTCCAGACTTGTAGAACACGACGTGCACGTTTCGGGACTCAACAGTCCCTGTATCAAGTGCTCTCACGCAGGTCGCAGCAGTTTGATTCTTCTCTTATCTTGTGTGAAGAAATGGCATTCACACAAGATGAGAGAAGAATCAAACTGCTGCGACCTGCGTGAGAGCACTTGATACAGGGACTGTTGAGTCCCGAAACGTGCACGTCGTGTTCTACAAGTCTGGACGTTTTTTACAACGATTTGTGTTTCTTCTCTCAACATTTTAAGATAAGTTTATAATTCACTAAAGAACTGTATCTGTTGATTAAAATGGACCCCAATTGACAGGTGTGGTTTTGAAGTCCATCGTAACCTCCCTCATTGCGGTCCGACAAAAAGATATATTTGTGGTTCACATGGGGGGATTGTTCTAGAGATTTTTTTGGTAGGGTATGTTTACACATCTCTGGTAGCGGGATTTCTTTTGAGTGGTAATGCACTGGTGGCAGTCATCACATAAATGGGGTGGAGAAGTAGCCTAGTGGTTAGGCAGCAACCTGGGATCAGAAAGATCAGGATTCAAATCCCACTGACTCTCCTTGTGGCTTCGGGCAAGTCACTTAACCCTCCACTGCCTCAGGTACAACCTTACATTATAACCCCTCTGGAAAAGACAAACACAGAGGATCTCTAAAGGAAAAAAGGGGACTGTTGTAGTTGTTGATATGGAAGGACAGACTAGATAGGCCATGTGGTCTTTTTCTGTTGTCATATTTCTATGTTTCTAATATTAATTAATTAATAAATAAAATAAATAAATAAACAAACACACACATAATGGCATTTTTGTAGAAAACTATGAAGAAATAAATGAAGTGCACTGAACCCTTGCAAGTATTTCAGCTACATAACATGATCTAGGGAATATTTTTTGATAACATGAAGTTGCTAATTGACTTTTTATTTTTCTAGTTTTGCTGATAGATTTTTCCCTGATGAAGCCATGGGGAGGGGTGAAACCATTTGAGCAGATTGGAGTGGAATAATAGCTGGAATGGAACAGTAACTTCTCACTACTGAAGATAAGGAACTTGGTCACGTTGTACTTTTGATTGAAGAAATCTTGGGGATGTAATTCAAGATAGGTATGCCATGGCATATATTTTTATTTATTTATTTAAGGGTTTTTTATACCATCTTCTCAGGTAATCAAAGCGGTTTACAGAGTAACATTACATGAGAACAATATATTATTTCTGGGTTCATTTATGGACTTCAAGTATATAGAAATTTGAATAATGAATTATTTCAGAACTGGGTGATGATAGTGAAGAATACCTTTATCACTGGGTAATAGAAAACACCTAATGATGGTATGATGGATAAGCCCTGGTCTTTATATTTAAATTATAAAAAAATTAAGAAACAACAAACAAATAGTTGGCTCAATCAGTTAACTCACTTCATACAAGAAAATAGATTTCAGAATCTGAAAAATTTAAATAGTGATAAAAGTTTTTTGTATGAAATTAAAAATGTTTTCTAATGAGACAATAATTTAAACATGCAAATATGCAAGGACTTTTGTGGGACATAGATAAATGATATTTATGTGAACTTGCAATTTATTACTGCATACAGTTTTATATTCTAAGTGATTCTGAATTTTGTGTATTCAGTGATTATTATTATGTTGTACATTGGGATGTTCATATGGTATATGTATTGCTTTGTGTCATATTAACTTTTATTTTTTCTTTATTTCATTTATGGATTGAATTACATTCTAATAACTGAATATAATTTACACATAATAAAACAAATTCAAAATAAAATAAAATGCAACAAAAGTACAAAATTGAATAAAAACATCTTTACAAATGAATCCCCCTAAAGCGTAGTTACTCACTTGTAACAGGTGTTCTCCAGGGACAGCAGGAATCAGTCCTCACTTATGGGTGACTTCGGCACCGACAGAGCCCGTGCGGAGCAATTTCCCATGGTCCTCTTCCCGTCCAAAGGTGCAATCTTGCTTAGTCAGGTCCCCTAGCTAGAGCCCTACTAAGCAGATGGCAAGGGAAGGACAAAAATAGCAACCCTTCAGGGGAGGTGGGAGGGTAGTGAGGACTGATTCCTGCTGTCCCTGGAGAACACCTGTTACAGGTGAGTAACTACGCTTTCTCCAGGAACAAGCAGGAAGTCAGTCCTCACTTATGGGACTCCCCAGCTACAGGCTACCGAGCCTGTAACCCAAAAACGCCTCCGCAAGGCCATGAGCAGAAGTTGATGCCAGGAGGAGCCCGAGTCTTCGGGTCCCTGGAGTGAAGCTCTCGGCAGCCATCAAAGAAGGGTCGGAGGGCAGGAGTTGCTTATACCCCGAACAGATTACGGAGTACAGCCTGGCCGAAGGCGCTGTCCTGGCAGGACTCCCTCTCCAGGCAGTAGTGGACAGCAAAAGTGTGTGCTGAAGACCAGGTTGCAGCCTGGCAGATGTCCATTAGAGGCACTGAGTGCAGCGAAGCCACCAAAGCCGCTTTGGCACAGAAACAATGTGTGGTGACCTGCCAATCCAGTGGGGTGCCCGCCTTTGCTTGGGCGAAGGGAATGCAGTTCGCCACTCAGGCGGAGATGGTGCGTTTGGTGACTGCCTGCCCCAGGCGATTGGGGTCATAGGCTACAAAGAGCTGGTCGGACTTGTGATGAACCTGGGACACTGCAGGTAGAAGGCAAGAGCCCTTTTGCAGTCAAGTGCATGCAATACTGCCGATGCCTGGTCGGCATGCGGTCTCGGGAAGAAGGTCGGTAGGGCTATCTCCTGGTTGAGATGAAAGTCTGAGACCACCTTAGGTAGGAACTTTGGATGGGTGCGGAGGACCACCCTTTTCCCGTAGAACCTGGTGTATAGAGCCTCAGCCATGTGGGCTTGAAGTTCGCTGATTCGGTGAGCCGAAGTCAAAGCCACTATGAAGACCACCTTCCAGAAGAAATGCCAAAGTGAGCACTTCGCCATTGGCTCGAAGGGTGCTCGCGTGAGCTGCATCAGCACCACGTTGAGGTCCCACTCTGCCGGCGGAGGCCGGATGGGAGGCTTGGAAAGCAAGAGACCTCGCATAAAGCGAGAGACCAAAGGCTGCCCCGAGAGGGGTTTCCCCTCAGCAGGGAGGTGGTTTGCCGAAATGGCGCTCAGGTGTACCATGACCAAATTGGATTTCAACCCTGTCTTCGAGAGGTGGAGGAGATACTGGAGGATCCACCGGATAAAGCCGGAGAACGGGTCAATCTGAAGCGTTGCGACTTAAAGGCGTACGCCCATCTTGTTGAGTTCTTCCTTGATGTGAGGAGAATCTCCTTGACGTCCTCCGGGAGGTGCAGCGGAGCTAAGGTGACCAGCTCAGCCTCCAGGCTGTAAGGGATAGCGAGGCCAGGTTCGGGTGGAACACCCTACCCTCTTCCAACCCAGGGGGACTGGGGGCTCGGACGAGAGCCAAAGCAGAAGCGGGAACCAAGGCTGTCGAGGCCACGAGGGGGCCACGAGGATCACCGAAGCTTGGTCCTGCTGAACCTTGTGGAGAGTCCTCACAATGAGAGGAGTGGGAGGGCATGCATAAAGAAGGCCGGAGGTCCAGTTCAAGAGGAATGCATCCGGGGCCACCCTGCTCGGGTGCGGGACCAGCCCGCAGAAGCGGGGAAGCTGCGCGTTCACTGGACTGGCAAACAGGTCCATGGATGGGGTCCCCCACTGATGGAATAAGACGGCCGGCAACCTCCGGATCCAGGCACCACTCGTGTGGACAGAGGATCCTGCTGAACTTGTCTGCGAGGACATTCTCCTGACCTGGGAGGTAGACCGCTCGCAGGGTCATCCCCCGGCGAGACGCAAATGAGGATCGCTTCTCGGCAGAGGAGGCATGATCCTGTTCCCCCCCTCCTTGTTGATGTAAACCATGCAACAGACTCAGCGAAACTCACACATGTCATTATAACTACAGTTAAGCAAGGTCCTAATAATCTTAGCTTTGTAAATAGCGCACTCTGTATATAGCACACCTAGAATCAATTACAGACACACACACACACACACACACACGCATACACTACTCACTGCATGTCCACACCTAACACGTATATTGTTGTTTGCAGTTCAGACCGCTTTGATTGAAGGATAAGGCGGTATAGAAATCTGTTTAAATAAAATAAAATAAATGAATAAATAAATAAATAAATAAAAAACATGGCTACCCTGTTTTCGGTCTGCATGAGCCCCAACTTCCCCCTCAGAAAGCCCTCGAAGGCCCTCAGGGCCCATTGGACCACCAGAAGTTTGAGTAGGTTGATCTGCTACTGAGACTTCTCGGGTGACCACTGTCCCTAGGTGCATAATGCGCCACAGTGGGCTCCCCACCCCAGCAGGGAAGCATCCGTCGTTAGGACGAGCTCGTGCTGTGGAATCTGGAAGGGCATTCCCCAAAGCAGATTTCGGGGGTCCCATCACCAACCCAGGGAGTCGTGGAGACTGCGGGAGACCCGGATAGGGTCTCTGAGGTGGCCGAAGGCCTGGCTCCATTGTGCCCTAAGGCACCATTGGGCTGTCTGCATATGCATGCAGGAGGCGCAGCATGACCGGTGCCATAACCCAAGCCCTGCTCTGGACCTGGGCTGCCACGGCCTGGAGGCGGTCCGCCCGGTCCAAGGGCAGGAAGGCAGTCACTTGCTCCGTGTCGAGGCGGGCGCCGATGAACTCCAGGGTCTGCACCGGCTCAAGGTGGGACTTGGAGTAGTTGACCAAGAAGCTGAGGCGTTCGAGGAGGAGGATCGTTCGCGACACTGCCAGGTGGACTTCGTCGATCGAGGTCCCCATGACGAGCCAGTAGTCGAGGTAGGGGAAGACAGGTATGCCCTGCCACCTGAGGGAAGCGGCGACCGGGAAGAGACATTTTGTGAAAACCTGCGGTGCAGACGCAAGCCCGAAGGGGAGCATCCTGTTCTGGTAGTGTTCCCCCTGCACTCTGAAGCGCAGGTATTGCCTGTGTTGGGGGTGGATTAGGATGTGAGCGTAAGCGTCCCTGAGATCCAAGGAGCATAGCCAATCGCCCTGCTGAAGGAAAGGTAGCAGGCCGCCAAGCGATAACATTTTGAACTTCTCCCACACCAGGAACTTGTTTAGGTTCCGGAGGTCGAGGATGGGGCGTAGGCCCCCCGTCTTTTTTGGAACGAGAAAGTAGTGGGAGTAGAACCCACGGCCTAAAGGTGCAGTGGTACCTTCTCGACCGCCCGTTCGGCGAGGAGGTTGGACAGCTCCCGCTGCAAGAAGGTCTGGTGCGAAAGGAGCCAAGTAGGCTCCGCTGGCAAGAAGCGAGGAGGGCGCCTGTCCAGGCAGAGACAATATCTGTCCTGGATCACTCGGAGGACCCAGGTGTCCGACATGATTGATGCCCACTGCAGGGCGAAGAGGGAAAGGCATCCCCCACCGGCAGAAGTGCTGCCGGGGGCGAGAGGCTATGCCGTCAGCGTCAAAAACCCTGCGCGGGTTGGGGTGGCACTGGTTGCTGGGCCTTAGGCCCTTTAGGTTTGTGGCGGCTATGCGCATCTCCCTTCCCGTGTGTACCGGGAGACGGTGTGGGGGTGGGCGGGAAAGGAGAGTAACCCCGGTAGGGGAGTCCCTTCCTTTGGAACAACGGCTTCTTTGTTTGCTGTTTCTTCCGAGGGAGGGAGGAGGTCTTACGCGAGAGACAGGTTCAAGTGACGAACTCCGTTTCTATCTCAGCAACCTTATCCTCCATAGGTTTACCAAACAGTTGCTCGACGAGGCAGGGGATTATTCAGGAGCTTCTCCTGGACCCACTGCTCCAGGTCCGAGGATTGGAGCCATGCCTGTCGTCGGGACCCGATGCTGGCCGCTGCCACTTCGGCAGAAGACTCAAACCCATCATACGCAGCTTGGGAGAGGTACTTTGAGCACTCCATGATGGATCTCAGGAGGGTTTGGAACCTGAGAAGGGGTTTACCCCCAAGGCCTTTGGAGAACCTGCCAAGCTCTTTGGCGAGGTCATGCAGGAACATGCCTACATACAATTGGTATGCCTGGATGTGGCACGTGAGCATGGACCCCTGATGGGCCTTGCGCCCGAGGGTGTCGAGAGCTCTCGACTCCCTGCCCGGGGGGACCGAAGAGTGTGACTTCGGGCTCTTTTGCTTCTGCATCGCCAACTCCACTACCATGGAGGTGTGCGAGAGCTGGGTCTTCCGGAACCTCGGGCCAATTTTGACCCTGTACATAGCGTTGAGGCGCTTGCTCACTATGGGGACTGAAGCAGGTGTCTCCCACATGCGGAGGAGCAGCCTCGACAAAATGGGAGGAACTGGAACAGTAAGAGACTCCTGAGGCGGGGACTCATACTGCGGAATATCGAGCTCTTCAGCCCGCGGCTCCTCTTCAGACTGCATAGCCAGGCTGAGGGCCCGTGCCATGTTCCGTACGAACACTCGGAATGATATGTCATCAGGCGGCGAACATCTCTGAGAGGCGGGCGGGACGGGTTCGAAGGGAGGTCCCTTTGGGCATGGGTCTCCGGGGAGGTATCCCCGTCCGACTCCCAATCTGAGAGGTCTGAGAAGAAATCCGACTCGGGCTGGTTGCCCCGTCCAGAGGTCGAGGCCCGCTTGGAGCCAGCCTTGGAGGATCTCGCTCCCGAGGACCGGGAAGGCAAGCGAGACCGATGCTGCGGACCCTCACGAGGCCCACGGCTCTCAAGGGTTTCCAGGGCGGGTTTCAGCGTCCCTCTCGAGGGAACCTCAGTCTCGAGGCACGGGCCAGCCGTGCTGGGCTAGAGCGCCTGCTGGGCAGCAAAGAAGGCAGAAAAGCTGCGCTCTAGTGCCAGCATACATGACTCCCACGCGGACGCGGGTCCCTGCGACGTCGACACCGGGGTTACTGGGTCTGGCGTGGATCAGGAGAGGGGGTCCTCACCAGGACGGCCCTCAGGAAACCGTGCGCCATCGCCGGAGGCCTCCATATCTGTACGAGGTACCTTACGAGGCCACTCCTTGTCCGACTTTCGGGAATGCTGAGGGGGGCTGAGTGACCGAGCAGGGGAGCGCTCGCACTTGTCTGGGGCCACCAACAGTGACTTTGAGGTCTTCTTCTTCTTCTTACGCCTCTCCACTTCAGGAGACCCCTGGTCGGAGTGCCACCGAGATCGCGGGACCAAGGTGGGGGATCCCACCAGCGGAGGGACAACCGAGGGTGCCACCGGGGATTCTGGGGCTATCTTACGGAAAATGTCATTGGACTTCTGCTTACAACTTAGCAGGGCCTTGGAGGACATTTTCTTGCAAAGAGAGCAGAGCTCCGGGTCATGGTCAGCCCCAAGATACCGAAGACAGCAGTTGTGGGTGTCTGTGAGCGACGTTTTTGGAGCATCTGTCACATTTCTTAAACCCGGTGGCCACTGGGGCAAAAAGGGTCCCCGCTAGGTCGAAGACCTTTGGGGCCAGCGGTTGGGGAAAAGGGGGCTCGAAGCCTGCAAAAGGAAAAAAACGTTTACAGAAAAAGACATCCCCTCGCTTAAGGGAAAAACAGAGCAGGGGAGGACGGGCAGAGGAAAAAAAACCAGGCCAGAGGCCGAAAATGAAACACTTTTTCCGATGGACGAGGCCGTGCATCCGAAGGGCTCTGCGAAAAAAGGGAGACCGAGCAAAATGGCACCTTTGGGCGGGAAGAGGACCACGCATGTGTGGCAACAATCCCAAAGGCTTTCTTTGAAAGCTGAGGAATTGCTCTGCGTGAGCTCCGTCGGTGCTGACATCACCCATAAGTGAGGACTGACTTCCTGCTTGTTCCTGGAGAATATTTATTACACTATATGTTACTTGTTCTGTATATCTCCCTCAGTGGTTGATTAAAAAGGCAGTTGATAAATGTAAGGAAATTAATGTATGTTATGTGCTCCTAGGACTTCAGGCTCTCCCATCCAACACAAGAACAATGATACTGACTCAGCAGCTCCAGTATAATTCACATAGCTAACCTCCACTACAAGAACAAAGATGAAGCTTAATGATCTCCCCAAAACACCCTCACACTTCATAAATCCAAGGATCAAGGGGTCTCCATGTCCCACTCTCTACACTAGAACCTTCATACCCTTCCCTGTCCCCTTTTCTGGTAGCCCCCTGTCCCCTTTTCCAACCACTTCCAATGATGCCTTACCAGTGATCAAGACAATACAGTGTATGACTTCCTCTCAGACTGCTGCATCTATCTTAACAAAATACCTCTGGCTGATTTTTCCTATGCCTACCTCACATTCATTTCTCTATCTCCTTCTGCTCGATGTCAAGCACACTCAGTCCACCCAAGCTCATGTCCTCTTTTCTCTCTCCCTTCTGTCCAACTTCAGCACCCCTGCCTGCTCTATGCTCTGCAGGCCCCTTTTCAACCATATCTCTTTCTCCTCCTTTGCATTGTGTTCTCTTCTCTCCTTTCACATGACCACCTCCCTTCTCTCCCGTCTTTCCCTCACTTTGCCTAGTGCCCCCAATCTCTGTCCCTTCTGCCCAACAGTCTTTCCTTGTCCAGTGTCTCTCTTCTCTCTCTCCCACACCTCACTTAACTTGTGCCTCCCTTTTTTGCTAGCAATCCTGTGCATCCATGACCAAGTGTGTCTCTCGCCCTCTCTTCACCCCATTTTTCTCCCTCCTTTGCACAGCATACCGTTCTCAATCTGCATCCCCTGTCCAGCATTGATCTCCCTTACTTCCCCCCTTTTCTGCCCAGCATTCCCCTCTGTCCAACATACTGTAACAGTGCCCTCTTCCTGCCTTACCCTTTCTTTTCCCCTCTGCCCTGCAGATAGGCAAGTCCCTGTTCACTCTTTATCCAAAGTCTCCCTTTTCCTCCTATTGGCAGTGACCCTCTAGCAGAATGACAGGCCAAGTAGTTCTCTCTAGTAGCTTCCGCTCTGCTTTAGCATAAGCACACTGGGACAGACTTTTCCTCTCCTTACTGTAACAGCACAGGCCAGTATTCACAAGTCTTCCTCCAGGCAGCTTTGTATCTGACACTTTTTTTTTACATCACTGCCTGTGTATCTTCTCTTAACCCTCTGCTACTACCTGCTTCTCAACATTGGCTTAGGGTTTTGGGGGAGGGGGAAGGGACGATAAACATCATGCAAACTGACAGCTAAGCAGCAGGAGCCTGCCTTTCTGCCTCATTTTAGTGTGTCTGGTCACTCAGGTTTAGAAAAGACTAGGAAAATAAGGATGTGTTATAAGCACAGAGACAGTGCCTCACAAGACACATTGGTCTTAGGCACCAGCCTATATGGTCTAATGGAAAATCCATTCTTGAAAAAAAAAGTATTATATTTAGCCCCTAATGCTGTTAGCTGAAAGCTGCAGTGCAATTGGCAGAAAAGGCCACTGTGAAATCCTGTATTCAGTGTAAAAACATTGATGAGATCAAAAAGTGGCTGAGGAAAAGATCAGTAGGGTGGAAATGGAAAATTAGCAGGGCCATGGGTTCAGGCTTTGCTTACTCTGACGTGTTTCTCAAATGGCACTTCAAAAACTGATTAAGCTTATTAGGAGATTATCCACACAGCAGGAACAAAAGTCTTATAATCTGTATTCGATAAAATAACATTTATCAATCTCTCTAGATAATATACTTAGATCTCAAATCCTGAAGGAATTCTGCACACAAAATTCTTTGTCAAAAGATCTGAATTCTGCAAAATTCTGCATGCTTTGTCAAAATAACAAAGCATATCGCTTTTGAGAGATGCTTAATTTACAATATGATACAGACATGTCCAGGCCATGGTATTTTCAATATCATCATATGGATGCTACTACTACTACTACTGAGCATTTGTATAATGCTACAAGTCGTACGCAGCGCTGCACAGACATGTAAGAGACAGTCCCTGCTCATCAGAGCTTACAATCTAGTCAAGACAGACAACGGGGCAGGTGTAGACAGGGATAAAACAAGGGGGAAAGGTAAAGAAACAAGGAGTTCAGGTGAGTCAAGATCCAAAAGCAGCAGCGAAGAGGTGAGTTTTCAGCCTGGATTTGAAGTGTCAGAGAAGGTGCCAGGCTTACGGACACAGGTAGTTTGTTCCAGGCATAAGATGCAGCAAGGTGAAAGAAGCGAAGTCTGGAGTTAGCAAAAGAAGAGAAGGGCACAGATAGAAGCAATTTACCATAAGAGCGGAGTTCCCGAGGGGGGGTGTAAGGAGAGATAAGAGAAGAAAGGTAGTGAGGAGCTGGAGAGTGAATGCATTTATAGGTCAGCAGGAGAAGTTTGAACTGGATGCGGAAACGGATAGGGAGCCAATGAAGTGACTTGAGAAGAGGGGTAATATGAGCATGATGAGGCTGGTAGAAGATTAGCCACACAGCAGAGTGTTGAACAGACTGAAGGGGAGAGAGATGATTCAAAGGGAACCAGCAAGGAGTAGGTTACAGTAGTCAAGATGGGAGGTGATTAAGGAGTGGATAAGCATCTTAGTACAGTCAAACCTCGGTTTTCATGATTAATCCGTTCAAAAAAGTCTGACTATAACCGAAACGGACTAAAACCGAAGCAAGATTTCCCATAAGAAATAATGTAAATTCAATTAATCCGTTCCAGACACCCAAACATATTGACAAAAAATACATTTTATAGAGAATAACTATCTTTTTACATACAGAAAACAATGAGAAATACATATAAATGACTAATGAAATGGATAAATGAGCATGTAACATCACTTTTACCTTTATTGAAGACTTTTGTTGGCATACACAGTGTCGGGAGAGGTGGAGAGGCAGTGTCAGCCAAGCAGCAGGCAGTTGAGAAACAGTGGGACAGAGAGTCTTAGGCTGCCTCCGGCCCCCCTAAGGTAGCAGCCTGACACAGGTGAGAGTCAGAGAACAGCGTGGGGCTGTGCCAGCAGGAGCCTGCAGCTGCAGACTGCAAGGTTTCAAGGAGAGGCCGCGTGTGCAGGCCTGCAGGACACCCAGAATCCAATCGGGAGGGCAGGGGCCCCGGCGGGAGACTGGGCCGCCAAGGAGAAGCAGATTCGGTCACCAGCTCCTGTCCCGGTTCAAGGGATGTGCAGGGGAAGAGGCAGCAGGCAGACGTCAATCGGGGGAGAGTCCGGGGCAGGAAGCAGTTTCGGGCAGGCCACGCTGGAGCGTTGAACTCCTCGGCTCCCCAGAGGTCCCGCAGAATCGCTGGCTCAAGCTCCGTGGGAGATCGCTGGCTCACGCTAATCCATGGCAGGTACGGGGGGGGGGGGGGGGGAAAATGCTGTACGAAAACCGAGACAACGTACGAAAACCGAAACACAATCTTGATGAAAAAAATCAACGAAAACCGAATCGTACGAAAACCAGGGCATACGAAAACCGAGGTTTGACTGTAGTGTGTTCAGAAAGGAATGGGCAGATTTTATTGATGTTATAGAGAAAGAAACGGCAGGTCTTAGCTATCAGATGGATGTGTGTGGAGAAGGAGAGAAGTCAAAGACAACCCCAAGGTAGCAAGCCGAGGAAACAGGGAGGAATAGAGAATTATCCACAGAGACTGAGAAAGGAGGAAGAGGAGAGGAAGTTTTAGGGGGAAAGATAAGAAGCTTAGTCTTGGCCATGTTCAATTTCAAGTGGTGGTGAGACATCCAAGCAGCAATGTCAGAAAGGCAAGCAGAGATCCCGGTCTGGACTGCCGGAGAGGTTTCAGGCATAGAGGTAGATCTGGGAGTCATAGGCATAAAGATGGTACTGAAAGCCATGGGAAGAGATGAGCGCACCAAGGGACTGGGTATGTAAAAGTTTGACAGTGAAAAAGATAGATAGGAAGTAAATTGATGCCTTTGAATTATGGTGCTGGCGACGAATACTGTGTATTATCATGGACTGCCCGAAGAACAAACCAGTCAGTACTAGAGAGATCAAGCCTAAGTTTTCCTTAGAAGCTCAGATGACAGGACTTTAATTTTCATACTTTGGACACATCATGCGAAAAGAGAGATCATTGGAGAAAGACATAATGCTTGGCAAGGTAGAAGGTCAAGGTAAAAGAGAAAGGCCAGCAATGACATGGATCGATACAATAACAGCTGCTATGGGTGCCACTCTATCAACAATGAGCCGCCTGACTGAAGACTGAACACAGTTTAGGTCAACTATCCAGAGGGTCGCCATAAGTCGACACCGACTTTACGGTACTTAATAACAGAAATAAAATATCACAAATGAAGTACATTTTGAATTATTGTGTACAGAATTCCAGCAGGAGTAAGGTCTTTGGTGATCATTTTAGAAGTGTAATATGGTATTTACACATGTAAAAGACTGCTATTTACATGTGTATATCCACTGCATGTACAGATTTCTACTATTACTACTAATCATTTGTATAGCACTTCAAGGCGTACGCAGCACTGTATAGAGACATGTAAGAGACAGTCTCTGCTCATAAGAGTTTAAAGTCTAGACAAGATAGACAACACAATTGGGGACTAGGATATGTCTAGGAGAATGGTAAGGAAATACATAGTTGGAGAGCAGGAGACTATGCGGATCAGGATTCTAAAGCAGTCTCAAAGAGGTACGTTTTTAGCCTGGATTTGAAAAGGGCCAGAAATGACGCCTGATGTACCAACTTGTGTAGTTTTTCCAGGCATAAGGAGCAGCAAGGAGGAAAGATCAAAGCCTGGAGTTGGCAGTGGAAGAGAAGGGCACAGATAGAAGCACTGGCATTCCTGATGGACTCCATTGCAAAGCAAGCTACCCGTTCACAGATAACTCTTTGAAGTCACTGACCTCATCAGGTGTTAAGTGGCCCTAGAGTAGCGTGCTAAGCAGCTAGGCAATGCTGTATAAGGGTCTACAGAGCCTTTCAGGTACTGGCATTCCTGACTGACTCCATCGCAAAGCATGGACTTGCAGGACCCTCACTCCAGTTTCAGAAACACAGCCACAAAGCCAGCAATCCCATCCCAACACTGGCGTTGGAGCTGGAGAGGAAACCTGGTGGTAAGCTCCCCCCCCCCCACCCCCGACGTATCACCATGCCGGCAATCCATTAAAAAAACCTGTGCCTCCTACCTGACCGGACTCTTCTATCGGACCCACAGGACCCTCACTCTAGTTCCAGCAACACAGCCGCAAAACCAGCAACCCTGGCCAAGCACAGGCGTCAGAGCAGGAGAGGAAGCCTGGTGGTAAGCTCCACCTCCGTTCCCCGATGTCATATCACTGTGCTAGCAACCCCAGCCTCAAAGCTGTGCCACATCTCAGGCGTACCCATGCTAAAGGACCCTTTGGCGCGAACCGTGTCATGAACCAGCTGCACCACCCCACACACCCAGGGACACATAATACCTTCCATACCAAACAAACCAGGAAGAAATCACACATCCACATCACAAAACCCAAATATCACCATCCACACAACCACTGCCCCACTACCAGCCACCCGAAAGACGCAAATAGCAACATCACAACTCCCGTCCCACCTACTCATTATGACATACACACTACTAGCACTTCCACCTTTCCCCCGACCCCTCAAGCCCTCCAAATACAACACTCCTTTTCTCCTTACATGGCCCCTATTTCCTCCCAAACCCTCCCCCACACTCCCACCAGAATTTGAATTCCACTTATGAACATACTCCTCCTCAGGGAACTCCCTCAAACACAAACTACCTCCACACACATGCACACACAGTCCACTGTGTGCTCATAAACATACGCCCTGCAAAAAACAAAATCCCAGCTATACATGACCTCATCACTACAATGAAAATTGACATCCTCTGCATAACGGAATCATGGCTCACAGATTCAGACATGGTACTCATGAACCAAATCACACCCCCGAACTACAGCTTTCACCACTGCTCAAGAACATACAGGAGGGAGGGAGGAGTCCTCATCATAGCCAGATCTGACCTACACCTCTGCAACCAATCGGCAGAGAGCACAGGTGGTCTAGACTTCCTCTCCGTCTCCAATAAACATTTAATATTCTGTCTAGTATACAGATCCCCATCCACCTCCACCTTTTCAACCCTACTCCAAAGTCACAGTAAGCTCAAAAACAAATGAGGGCCTCATCATCCTAGGAGACTTTAACTTTCACTCCGTTCATCGAAAACAAGCAACTGCCTTCACCCCCCCCCCCTACTTCTTTCCGCAATATACTGGAGAAATACATATACAATAAATTCATATCCTCCCGAACCTCTTTCTCAGTTGATATAGCATAATTAGGTAATTACTCTTCTCTCCCCCTCTAAACCTTTCTCTTTATGAAACTACATTTAATATATTTCTCCCATATCCCGTTCCCTTCCCCCCATACACTGTAAATAGCTCTGCCTCAGCATCCGCTATTCTGCTGTATATGTGAACAGCTAATTTATAAATAGTACCTTGTAATATAGTTTGACATGTTCTATGTAAACCGCTCCTGATCACTGGAAGTGGTGGTATATAAAAACGTTTAATTAAATAAATAAATAAATAAACAAACTATGACCTCATTGAATCTCTCCCAAATCATGACACCACCCACACACAACAAAGGACACACACTGAACCTCATCTTCATCTCCAACAACCTACCTGTGCAACATCAACCTCCTTCGAACCACTAAAAAGCACCCAGTACTGTGGTCTGACCATGAACAAATCACCTTCTACCTCCTAATCCTTACAACCCTAAAGCAACCCTCCCCCCCCCCCCCACAGCAACCCACTAGATGCTTCAAGCAATTCAACAAAGACACTTTCCTCAACAGCCTCTCCCCACAACTCAACACCTTTCTATAGACCTGGAACAACTCAACCATCCAAGCAGCTTCTGTACCTGAACCACATCACCCAAAAAACAACCAAATGCCCCAAAACACCCTGGTACACCCCACACCTCAGAGTGCACAAAAGGGAGCTCTGCAGGCGCGAGCGCAAATGGAGAAGAACAAACCTGCCAACAGATCAAACCACTTATATGGTGAGCACGTCAGAATACTGTACCAGAACAGACCAATGCAAGCGCACCTACTACTCCAACCTAATAAGGCACTAACTCAGCCGCCCAAGGGAATTATGCAGCTTAACAACAATACCACACAAACCTTGTACTAAAAGTCTGCAATAAACCTAAAGAACTCTTCAACATCGTTCAGACCCTAACAAATGACCCGAACATGAAGGACGAAAGCAAGATGCACCCACAAACCTTTGCTGATTATCTAATAGCCAAGAATAGTACTACCGCATCCCAAAAGAACATCTCTCTTATGGACACAGGAACTGAAGATAGCTCTACATCTACCAATCAATGGAAGAACTTCTGCATCCCATCAACGAAACAAATAGAACAAACCATCACAGCCCTAAATTCCACCACCTCTCTGTTGGACCCCTGCCAGGTGACTTGAATTAAATCCACCAAAGAAGAATTCAAGACATTCATCCAAAAGACAGTAAGCACATCTCTAACACAGGGCTACATGCCAAAAGCACTCAAACAATCCACCATACGCCCCATTCCTAAAACCACTTCAACCAACACCACAGACCTGGCTGCCCCTGCCATCTGGAATGCCCTCCCAGACAAACTAAAATCAACAACAGATTTAAAAGAATTCAGGAAACTACTAAAAACCACCCTATTCATTGAGCAATTCAATGAAGACCTCCAATCACTCTAATCACTTCAAGAAGAGCACTATCACGGACCACTCTCGCGCTCTGGAAATCACTCCCCAACAACCTAAGATCAACAAAAGACCTCAAAGACATCTTGAAGACTCTAAAAACTACACTCATCACAGAACACTACAAGGACATCACACGAACTGTTCAAACAAACGCCCTCTCTGACAATAAAATGTAAAAATTAAATAGCTCATACTGTATATAGCCTACAGCTGTAGATAGCCTGCAGCAAGAAAATGTAAAATGTATACTGTTCCTGTACAAAGCTCCTACTGTATATAGTACACTACGCAATCAACCTCACACCACTCATGCACACATACCTCAATGTATTACTGCATGCCCACACCCTCACACCTTGTCACTTGATTTGTTTGCAGTGTAATGACTTGTTTGCTGTGTAACCTGCTTTGATTTTAGGATAAAGCGATATATAAAACTGTTTAAATAAATAAATAAAATAGTCAAGGACCTTACCATGTCCACACCCACTCCTGACCACTGCACCACTCCTATCACACCTCAGCAACTAGCCACCTACTACTCCACTTGACACAAACAGCCCCGATCACCTAATACCTAGCCCACTCCCCAGAACACCCGCACAGCCCCCCTTGAGCTACTTCGAATCCGTAAGCAACCAAAACATTGAATCCATCATAAAAACCCTTAACAAAACCAATTCTCCTTTGACCCCTCCCCTATGAGCTGGATAAAACTAAGAATCACTGAGCTCACGCTCCTCCTCAGAAAGATCACTCAGACTTCCTTACTACAAGGCTACATGCCCGACTGCCTGAAAGTTTCCTCAATCCGCCCCATGTTCAAAAAACACAATTAGATACCCTCAACCCCTGATCCTACAGTCCCATTGCAAGCCTCCCATTCATTGCAAGAATAATTGAAAAGACTATAAAACAACAACTTCACTACCTAGACAAATATAGATACTCAGGGACTAACAATATGGATTCCGACCCCATCACGGAGTAGAGACATTGCTAACGTCACTCCTAAGTGAATTCACAAAGGAGATTCAAAAGCCCAACCATAGATACATCCTCCTAATTCTTGACATCTCAGCAGCCTTCAACACCATCAACCATGACATCCTAATTCAGCAACTACAGGCCATCGGAATAACAGGCTCTATCCTAAACTGGTTTCAATCCTACCTCACAAACCGCTAGCAACAAGTGAAGATTGGAGTCTGCACTGCAACACCATATACCCAAACACAAGGAGTCCCACAAGGATCCACACACTCCACTCTGCGAAAAGCGCAGCTACTCACCTGTAACAGGCAGTAACAGGTGTTCTCCGGGGACAGCAGAAATCAGTCCTCACACATGGCTGACGTCGGCACCGATGGAGACTTCGCAGAAGCATCTCCCCAGCTTTCAAAGAGGCATAGGAGTGATGTCATTGAAACCTGGGCTTTTCATGGTTCTTTGTCTCCACCAATCTGCTGGAAGAGGAACACAACCCTCTTGTCTGGAATTGTCTAGCAGGAAAATATGGAGTTTTTTTAGAAGCAGCTCCCGCTGATGAGAGCCTAGAAAATTGAGTCTCTGTTGGACATTTGGAAGGATTTCAGATGCAATCAGTATCCTTGATGGATTATTTTCAGCACCCACTGTCAGAGGTGAATAGGGGCCAACTGTCTGCAAGAGGCAGTGAGCATCTCTCCTACCGGAAGGGTGTCTACCTGGAGTAAAAGTAGACTGGTGATGTTTCTGAGGAACTAGTCAAAACCCCATTTCTGTTTTTGGCTGGGGATCCAGTTGGGCCTTATGAGCCCTCTGCAGCTGAGACAGGAGTGAGGGGTCTGGTTTTGCTTGAGAAGAGGGTACCTATGCCTGTGCGAATAGAGGACCTCCTCCAGCTTACACTCTGGACCCTCCTAGAAGAGGAGGCCAGGTCGGCAGTGTGTCTGGAGAGGGATCAAAAGGTATCACTATGCTGCTTGATCATGGTAGCAGCCTCTTGAACCTTGTCTCTGGCAAGATTCTCTTCACAGCATAGTGTGTCATGTCAGCATGGTGGTCTGCAAGTCTGAGGCCCAAAGCATGACAGTCTCTGGGCACCAATACTCTTAGCAGAGGCTCTCTATGCCATATCAATCATCATGGGTTACTCAGACCATGCACTTTCTGCACTCCTTCCCTTGACCTACTAGGGAGCAGAATCTGACAACTTTCTAGGCTGAGAATGGTGTTATGCAAGTGCATGCCAATGTAGAACTAATAGGACATCAAGTGGGACATGAGCAAAGCATTCTGATAAATTTTCTCCCAAAAGAATCAAGGGTCCGAGTCTCTCTCTCTCTGGGGGTTCCGAAGATTTAACTTGTTCAAGCCATGGTATTTTCAATAACATCATATGGATGTGAAAGTTGGAAAAAGATAAACAGGAAGAAAATTGATGCCTTTGAATTATGGTGCTGATGACAAATAATGTGTATACATACCTTGGATTGCCTGAAGAACAAGTCAGTCAGTACTAGATGAGATCAAACCTAAGCTTTCTTTAGAAGCTCAGATGACAAGACTTTGCCTTTCATACTTTGGACACATCATGCGAAGAGAGAGATCATAAGAGAAAGATATCATGCTTGGCATGGTAGAAGGTCAACGCAAAAAAGGAAGGCCAGCAATGAGATGGATCAATACAATAATAGCAGTTATGGGTGCCAGTCCGTCAACAATGAGCCGCCTGACTGAAGACTGAACACATTTTAAGACAACTATCCAGAGGATCACCATGAGTCGACACTGACTCGACGGCACTTAATAACTACTGGAGAATGTTTGTTGTTGTTGGTGAGCTGACCAAAATCAGATTTTTTTTTAGATATTGAGTTCTATGGGTGAATGTCTTAGTTCTGCTCTGCATCCATTGTTCATTGTTGAGGGAGGGGGTTCTGTGAATGCAAAATATATGTTTAAAAAAAAGCAAGAACCATAACGCAGTTTATAACATCAAAATAAAAATGAGTTATAATTTGGTGTTACAAACTGTGCTGTGGATCTCGCTTTTTTAGTTCCTTGGTGTGCGAACATATTGCATTTCCTCCACATTATCTAATCGGCTTTTTGGTTTGGTTCAGTCCCTGACAGGAGTTTTGAGAAAGCCCCCCCCCCCCCCCCGAGGGGAGGAGGGCACCATCTCATCCCTTGCCTCAGGCAGCAGATTGCCTTGAGCCACCCCTGGCTCCATGCCACTAGTATGAGAGACATTGTTGTGCCACACAAATATCACATGGTTTATGACTATTTAAGGAAGCGTGTTTATTTTCTGAATATGACTTCTGTAACTAAATAGAATCAAATTCTGAATAAATGCTTCACAGCCTATGCTGAGAGGAGAAGTGGCCTAGTTGTTGGGGCAAGTTACCTCAGGCCAGAAGGTTGGGGGTTCAAATCCCACTAGAGGACAGTAACCTTGGGCCGGAAGGACTGGGGTTTCTAGTCCCACAGGTGCTCCTTGTGGTCTTGGGCAAGCCACTTAACCCTCCATTGCCCATGTTCCCTGTAAGTATTAGTGTATGTGTCTCATATCCCCTCGTGTTAAATGTCTCCCCCAATTGTGTTGTGACCATTTTGATTGAAGGATAAGGTGGTATACAACACTGTCTAAATAAATAAATGCTCATTTAATCTCATGCTACTAATTATAGAGATGACTAATCATATGGTAACAGAACTTAAAATGAAGATTTCTGGTAAACTCGCTAAACTTAAAGAGGAGATTACAATAAAGTTGTTTGACGAACAGCCCCCAGAGTTCTTGCAGAAGATGGATGCCTTGCACCAGGAATTAAGATGACAAAAATTTCTAAATTTAAGAGAGCTGAAACAGATTACTGTATGTCCAAGGATATGTGTATCTATGGATGAATAAAAATACTTAGTAAAATATCATTACTCATTATTGCCGGGATGCAGAGCTGTATTTGCTACTTCATCTAGTGACACTTCTGATGACAATATTAGACACAGGACTACAAACACACAAGCGAGGATGTAAGAAAACTGCTTTCTTAGATACACGTCAGGGGTGTCCTCCATCAACAGTGGCTTGCTCTATGTCCAGGCTTCAGACTTAACTGAGTCTAATATTTTTTATTTATCATCTCTAAACGTGTTACAACTGAAGTTACAGGTATTAAATAGGGCTTGTCATTTGTACTCTATACACAAGGGATTTGTCTGAACTACATTACTATTGTTTTTGTTTAATACAGAAGTTAAAGTTGGCCCTCATTTTCATTATCAAGAGACTGTACAAGTGACATTTCAAGGATGGCTGTTAAATCTACTTGAACTTCCCATGGGGCTCCAGACATGTCTATTACAGATTTTGAATTTTTAGTCAAGAAAGAGATGGGTCAATATATTCAGAGAGGGGGTAAGAACAATCTAAATTTCTTTGAATGGCAGGTTTTGAGATCAGTGGCATTGGACACTACTATTTTCATCAAACTGATAGACAAGGGGGGAGCGTGGAGAAAAAGTAGTTTTGGAATGGATAACATACATCAAAGAGGTTCTTTGGCAGTTCTATGATACTCAGTTTTACCAAGTGATGGCACATGACCCCACAGAGGACTATCGGGTCCAACTGACACAACTATTATCGGAAGGTCTGGAGGATGGATTTCTTACAACTAAGAAACATACATTTATGAATCAAATTAATTCTACAATTCCAGTTAGTTATTTTGTCCCCAAAATATATGTCATTAATCCATACCCTGGGGTGTCTCATTGTGGCAGGCATTGGTTTCACTGTCTGAGCACGTGTCAAAATAATTTGATTCATATTTACAACCACTATTACTATCACAGTGGTCTTTTGTGCAAGACTCTTCAACTTCATCAACTGTATCTCTGAGGCTGATATGCAGGAGGGTTGATTGTTAGTCACTCTTGACATTGCAACCCTCTATGCCAGCAATCTATTACTATTACTGATCATTTATATAGTGCTACAAGGCATACACAGTGCTGCACAGATACATGCAAAGACAGTCCCTGCTCGTTAAAGCTTACAATCTAGTCACCTCAGGATGAAACAGTATTGGTTTTTAATTTTAATATTTCTACATATAATTTGTCCACATGTTATAATGAATTTTTGGAGAAAGCCTTATCAAAGAACAAAGCACCAGGCATTGATAGCATTCCCATAGAAGTATTGCAGCAATCTGATGCAGCTGTTACCGTACTCACAAGGCTCTGCCAAGAAATATGGAAGACAACATCATGGCCAACTGACTGGAAAAGATCTGTGTTTATACCAATACTAAAGAAAGGTGATCCAACTGACTGTGAAAATTATCGCACAATTGCTCTGATCCCACATGCCAGCAAGATTCTACTGAAGATTATTCAAAAGAGACTACAACCATACCTGGAACAAGAACTACCTGAAGTGCAAGCAGGGTTCAGGAAAGGGCGAGGAACGAGAGACATCATTGCGGATGTGAGATGGATCCTTGAAAAGACTAAAGAATACCAAAAGGATATCTATTTGTGCTTTATCGACTATAGCAAGGCTTTTGACTGTGTAAACCATGAGAAACTCTGGGCCACATTAAGAAGCATGGGTATACCAGAACACCTGATCGTTCTCTTGCGCAGTCTGTACATTGATCAAGAAGCAACAGTTCGAACGGAACAAGGGGAAACAGAATGGTTTAAAATAAGCAAAGGTGTAAGACAAGGCTGCATACTTTCCCCCTACCTGTTTAATTTATATGCAGAACAAATCATCAGAGAAGCAGGATTGTATGAAGACAACAGAGGTGTGAAGATTGGTGGAAGACTCATCAACAACCTTCGCTATGCTGATGATACCACATTACTGGCTGAAAGTGAAGATGATCTGAAACATTTGCTTCTCACAATCAAAGAACATAGTCTCAAAATGGGCCTGCACCTTAATGTAAAGAAGACAAAGATAATGACAACTGGCATAATCAACAGGTTCATCGTTGAAGGAGAAGAAATTGAAATTGTGAACAACTTTAACCTACTTGGATCAACTATCAATAAAGAAGCAACAAGCAGTCAAGAAATCAGACGACGCATTGCTCTTGGCAGAATGGCTGTGAAAGACCTAGATAAGATTCTCAAGAGCAGAGATGTCTCTCTCCATACAAAGATTCGACTTGTTCAAGCCATGGTATTTTCAATAACATCATATGGATGTGAAAGCTGGACAGTGAAAAAGATAGACAGGAAGAAAATTGATGCCTTTGAATTATGGTGCTGGCGGCGAATACTGTGTATACCATGGACTGCCCGAAGAACAAACCAGTCGGTACTAGAGGAGATCAAACCTAAGCTTTCTTTAGAAGCTCAGATGACAAGACTTCAACTTTCATACTTTGGACACATCATGCGAAGAGAGAGATCATTAGAGAAAGACATTATGCTTGGCAAGATAGAAGGTCAACGCAAAAGAGGAAGGCCAGTAATGAGATGGATCGATACAATAACAGCAGCTACGGGTACCAGTCTGTCAACAATGAGACGCCTGACTGAAGACCGAACACAGTTTAGGATAGCTATCCAGAGGGTCGCCATGAGTCGATTCCGACTCGACGGCACTTAACAACAACAACAACAACAACAATTATTTTTTATTTCAAGATTAATTTTTTCTCCAGGTCAAGATCACTATGGGGTCTACTGTTGCCCCTCATTGGCCTGGATATATATGTAAACCACTTTGACTTGTAGAAAAGCAGTATTAAAAAAAAAAACAATAAATAAATATGACTGTGGATCCCTTTATAGCAACAGGATAAAAACAAAATAAACTGAACCATCTAACTTCTCAACAAATAGGGGTGTCCTACATGGAGTGGTGAGTCTGCCCCTAAACAAAGACATTGGGAGGGGTGGCCTGCACGGAGCGACAGGTGCACCTACTCTTGCCGTATATTTGCTGGGCAGACTGGATGGACCATGCTGGTCTTTATCTGCCGTCATTTACTATGTTATGTTACTATGACTCACTTTGATGAGTAAGTTTTATATCCTTCTCATTACTGGCCACCCATAAGCCTTTGGTGGTGTTACATGTATGACTGAAGAAGTTTGCCACTAAGAGATAAAGGGACCGTGATGAGGCTGGAGAGAATCAGACATAAGTGATTCATTTAATGTTTACAGAATGTTAATAAAAATCTCCATTACAAATAAGTTGAGCCCTTAGTCAGCCATAGGATCTTCTAATTATATCAAAAGTATATTTTTTTTGTCAGACTCGTGCGACTAAAACATATAAATAGAACTTATATGGCCATTTAACTATAGTCCTTTTTACTAGAAACAAGTTTTTTTTTAGTTATGCTTTAGTATTTTTTCATTGTTTAAATTCCAAAGCATATATAGCTTAAGAAAGAAGCCTGGGGTTACATCCAAACATAGTACTACATTTTGGGCAGAAATGTACCATGTTACCCGTCCTGCTTCAGAGCTATAGGTACTTATCTGAAATCCCCAGTTTTTCGATTCTCATTCATTCAAATTTTGAAATGCCATGCAGGAGACATCCTGTTAATGTTCCTCTCAGACTTGAATCCAAACATGTCTTACTTCTTCCGACATTCTAATAGGCTGTATACTCTATATTTCCAGTTCCCCCTTTGGGGCTACCATCACAAGCAAGGACTACTTTTCCCAGATGCCACAGGAGTTTGGTTTATAAGACAGACATTCATTCAACGTCCACATTCATGCTGTGAGAGGTTACTGTATTTAATTTAAAGATTTAAGACTGTCCCTTAAAATTCAAAATAGAATTCCGATCCCCTCCCCTCGATAAAGGAGGGACACTGTCAATCACTTGCCATTTCAGCAAAGTGATGGCATGTCGTGCCTCCACACAGTGAGACACCATCAGAGCTGCATTAATCGAGTCTTCCGATGGGACTTATGTTACTCCAGATGGAGTTTAAATTGCAGACTTATTCTGCAACATATAGTTTAACCATTCACGTAGAAAGACCCCCACAGTCATATAACAGGTAGCAAACCTTTTCCTACATAAATGTCGGAGAGACCATCAGAGATGGTGAAAGGCATACTCACTCTCCCAAATTGGCGTCTCCTTTTGATATTTTTTAACAACAAAAGGTTTTGAAATTTTGTTTTAACTTGTCAAGAAATATTCAAAAAACGAAGACCAAAAGGGAAGTGCTTCATGACGTGGCACATTTCAAGCCCTATCATAAAGGCTCTGCTCAGGTATTATGAAGGTTCCCAACTCTGGCAAGAATTTTTAGCATGTGTCTAAAAAGAAACCTGTCCCATATATATGAGAAGGAAGGCATCTGATGTCAGCTATGACAAAGATTGCCAAATAGACCAATCAAACAGAGGGAACATCCATCAAGAGGAAACTCCCTCCGTAATTGGTGTGACTCAAAAGAGACTAAGCCAATCGATTTCAAGATTCAATCCCGAGGGAGCCACCATTTGCAATTTGAAAATCCAATGTTGTTCTGTCCATTGCAATTGAAAAATATGATCTCCACCTCGCAGATCAGCTGGGACATGATCAGTGCTACGCCAATGCAAATGTTAAAATTGATGTCCATGTTGTAAGCAGTATGCTACCATAGAGGCAGAAATTGTGGCAATTCGAAGTTGGGAAGCATGCTCACTTAGGCGCGTTTTCATCTGTCTTGTAGTCTGGCCGATATAAGAAAGACCACATGGGCATACAATAAGGTATACCACAAATGTACATAAGCAAGTAGTCCTCCATCTAGAGCATAATGTTAAATTGTTTTTTTGTCTAGCCATGTATCACCCTACAGAGTGGACGCACAATGGAGTGGAGGAGTGGCCTAGTGGTTGGGGCAAGATACTTCAGGCTGGAAGGTCGGGGGTTCAAATCCCACTAGAGGACAGCAACCATGGGCCGGAAGGACTGGGGTTTCTAGTCCCACAGGTGCTCCTTGTGGTCTTGGGCAAGCCACTTAACCCTCCATAGCCCATGTTCCCTGTAAAATAGTTATCTCCAAGTTATAATGCCTTGTTCAATGTAATTTCAGTTTGTTCAATGTAAACCGCACTGATGTAGAATAGCGCGGTATATAAGAGAATGTAAATAAATAAATAATGACAATTGCACACGCATAGTGACCTGGGATGCCATGGGATATCGAGGGTCGATCAGTCAAAGTTGCAGAATATACCACTCTGTCACAGAGATTAGGACCATAAGAGGTTTTCATAATAGAGAGGTAACCCCCTATATATTCTGCATGAAAGGTAATATTCCAGTCATTCGTTCTCCATTAGATTCTCGGGGGATGTAATATTCCAGTCTAATAAAAGCCATTCTCTATGAGACTAACGTGCTTTCCTATAAGTCAGAGAAATGACTTTCTGAGGATAACCCTGAGCAAGGAGACAGAGCCATAAATCTCTGGCATGTTTTTGAAATTCAGAGAGTGTAGAGCAAATACGTCTATGATCTAAAAATTGACCAAATGGGAGTCCTTGCTGTAAAGGGCCTGGATGATAACTGTGGTAGTGCAATAAAGTGTTGTGCTGTACCGATTTTTGAAATAAAGTGGCCTGTAAGCCCGCAGAGGAGGAATAAATCTGAACATCCAAAAATTTAGCAGAATAGGTCTCAATATGAGCAGTAAATTGAATATTGGATTTAACAGAATTTAACCAAGTTAGAAATTGCTGCAAGGCTGTTAAGGGGCCAGTCCACAAAAAGAAAACATCATCTAAAAATCATCTCCAAAAGGGAATAAATCGAAATCCTTCTGAAGGATAAATATATGTCTCCTCAAACATAGCTATGTAAATAGTAGCTATAGAGGGCGCCACTGTGGCCCCCATAGATATTCCAAAGTCCTGTAGATATTAATTGACTATTGTACAAGAAATAGTTGTTAGTCAATACCAGGCGTAGCAATTCCAGCAAAAAAGATCTTGGTATATGTAGTGATAAATGAGTACGTAGTTAGACATTGCAATACTTCTTGTTGGTTAATATTTGTATACAAGGCTTGTACATCCAGTGTAAGCCAATAAGTGTATGATTAGGAATGTGTGTGGAAGTCCAATTGACTGAGAAAATAAGAAGAATCTCATATATAGGATTTCACTGAGCTTGTTGCAGGAAATGATCGCAGAATTTGGAAGGTGGTTCCAAAATAGATCCCCTACAACATTCTATGGGACGGCTCGGGGGTTGTGTTAAGGATTTCTGTATCATGGGCACAGTATAAATTATAGGAATTTCTGGAGCTGATTTACACAGAAATGTCCTTTCTTCCACCGTGATCCATCCTGCCTTTAAAGATCCAGATGTCAATTCTTTAATTCATTCTTGTAGATCAGGAGTAAGGTCATTGAGGAAAACTTTGTAGTAATGTTGATCAGATAATTACGTCATCAATTCAAGATGATACTGCTGTTGCGACTGAATCACCACAGCTCCTCCCTTATCAGCATTACGGATGACCAAGTTGTCTGCCGATGCCAATTGGGACCATGCCTTATGTTCATTCGTAGACAAATTGGAATTAGTATGTTTGAACTGTTGCTCCAACATATCTAAATCAAACACCAGCCACTGATAGGTGAGAATGGCAGGATCCAATTCACCGAAAGGCATCCATTTAGACAGATTCCGTATAACAGAGTCATCATCTACCAAAGGTTTGTCCGCAAAAAAGAACATGACATGAAGTTTCCAAAAAAACGTTTGGAGAGACACTCGTACTTTAAACGAATCATATCTATTAGTTGGTACAAATGAAAGGCCAAGATCTAAGACTCATTCCTGATCTGGAGTCAAGACTTGTCCTGAAAGATTGACAACTGCTGTTGTTTTGTTTTGGATCTCGTTGTGGGTCCTCCCCAATGCTCATGCTGGTAACTACGTCTGAGAAGTCTGCCCTGATAGGGGCCCTCCCAAAAATCCTGGTTCCTGTCATGTTGGTTGCAGGGATGTCTTTGATATCCCCTATCATATGAATCATAACTGTCAGCTGTGTCATCTGTCAAATGTCCAAATGTGACCCACCTGATTGTTGGTTTTTCAACCTTATACATCCATCTATAAATCTGATTGTTGTCATAAACAGATTGGTCCTTTTTAAATTTTTTAATTTTGAGACTTTGGCTGAATTCTCAAAAATTGGACAATTGTTTATTCATGTCAGATATCTGAGAGTTAAAGACTTGTACATCCAAGGAGATCTTGACTTTGTCCTGCAAAATCAGGACCTGTTCTTGTATAGTCTCCTCTTCAGCCATAGTGCGCTCAACAAGTAGTGCTATAATGTCGAAGCTGCACTTATTTAAAATGGCATTCCATTTAGCCAAAAAAGCTAGATTGCCAAGAAACATCTAGATGAAAAAAACAATTTAACATTACATTCTAGATGGTGGACTACTTGTCTATCTACATTTGTGGTATACCTTATTGTGTGCCCATGTAGTCTTTCTTATATCGGCCGGACTATGAGACAGATGAAAACACGCCTAAGTGAGCATGCTTCCCAACTTTGAACTGACACCATTTCTGCCTCTATGGTAGAGCACTGCTTACAACATGGACATCGATATCAACATTTGCAATGGTGTAGCATTGATCATGTCCCAGCTGATCCGCAAGGTGGAGACTGCATTTTTCAATGGCAATGGACAGAATAACATTGGATTTTCAAATTGTGAATGGTGGCTCCCTCAGGATTGAATCTTGAAATCAATTGGTCTAGTCTCTTTTGAGTCACACCAATTACGGAGGGAGTTTCCTCTTGATGGATGCCCCCTCTGTTTTGATTGGTCTATTTGGCAACCTTTGTCATAGCTGACGTCAGATACCTTCCCTCTCATATACATGGGGCATGTTTCTTTTTAAATGCAAGTGCTAAATATTCTTGTCGGAATTGGGAACCTTCATAATACCTGAAGCAGGGCCTCTATGATAAGGCTTGAAACGTGCCATGTTGAGAAGGGTTTCCCTTTTGGTCTCTTTTTTGAGCACTTCATGACAAATAAATTAAAAGATTTTTTTTAAATATTTGCTAATAAAAGACCCCAATTTTGGAGAATGAATATTCCTTTCACCGTCTCTCATGGTCTCTCCGACATTTATGTAACAAAAGCTTTGCTACCTGCTATTTGACTACTGGGGTCTTTCTATGTGAATGGTTTGAATTATTTGACCACTAATTTTGGGGTTTGATTGAACATATAGTTTAGGGCAAGGGCAACAGATTACATAAACTGCATATGCTCAAATGTAAGTAGTATATTGGGCTTGGAAAATATGATTGGACATTGGGTCCTACCACTCCGAGCCATCCCATGTCTAGGGGTAACATTGGCATGACTGACATGGCAAATGGCAAGATACTTGCACCAAATTTTCATGATCCATTTCCAAGGTTTTATAGGGTCCACAATCCAATCTGCCATATTTTTATTCCGTGTCTATACAATAATAGGGGTTCCATGAAAACCAGATGAATACTTAATATATCCCAGTATTTTTTAATAATTACCTTAATCGAGGGAGCTCTAAGTGAATACGGAAGAGAACATCAAAATCTCCCTATCCAGTCAATCTGATTAGAGTAGAGCTTTGCACATAATGTGCCTTTCAATATGTTTTTAACATACTCTGTGTAACCCCGTTCAGTAAAGTGAGTCCATAATTCCATAACCTAGGAATCAAAATCTTGTATAGATGAACATATCCTTCATAATCTGACAAACTGGCTCACCAGAAGGCCGGCCTTCAGATGTTATGGACGAAGGCTTTGAAATTTAAGCAGAGTATTACGATCTCTTGGCTTACGATATACAGCAGTATTCAATATTCCCTCTGTTTTCACTATGCAAATATCCAACAAGTGACTCCGAGATGGGTGGAATATAGATACAAATTGAAAGTTTGATTTATGAGCATTCAACCAGAGCATGAATTCATTTGGAGAATCCTCCAAATCGTTCCAAATAAAGATGATATCCAGATATCTGCTCCAACGATCAATACTCTGCAACCAATTAGGCAGATAAATCAGCTTCTGCTCAAAATCAGACATAGACAATGTAGCAATAGAGGGGGCTACCATTGCCCCCATAGCTATTCCATGTGTCTGTAAATAAAACTGGCCCGCATATAAAAACTTTTTTGCTTGAGAATCAGAATTAACATATCCAAGATCAATGCTGTTGAAATTCAAATCCATATCCTCCTAAGATGGACAACACCTCGTCCTGCTGAATGTTGGTATAAAGAGCTGGCAATCTCAAAAGTAACCAGCAGAGCTGAGGCAGCAATCTTCCTGTACTGTCCCAGCTTATTCAACATATGAGTGATCCTTTATGAATGATTTACATGTTCTTACCTTAGGAATCAAGATGTTGTCAATAAATTTTGATAAAGGTTCCAAAATGGAACCAGGACTAGACACAGTTGGGGGGGGGGGTCCAGGGGGGTTTTCCATTGATTTATGAATTTTTGGTAACAAGTAGAACACTGGTAAAAATCTTCCACCAGTGTTGCTATGGTCATGACACCCCTTCTCAAGTCACTTCATTGGCTCTCTATTTGTTTCCATATCCAGTTCAAACTTCTACTACAGACCTAAAAACGCCTTCATTTGACTGCTTCCTCATTATCTTTCCTCTCTTATCTCTCCCTACACCCATCCCTGGGAACTCCATACTTCTGGCAGATCCCTTTTATCTGTGCCCTTCCCTTCAACTGCCAACTTCAGACTGATTTTTCTACCTTGCTGCTCCTTATTCCTGGAACAAACTACCTGAGTCGGTACGTCAGGCTCCATCTCTGGCCCTGTTCAAATCCAGGCTAAAAGCTCACTTCTTTGAGACTGCTTTTGAATCGTGATCCCCTTAGTCTCCTGTTCACCTCTTCTGTGTTTCCTTATCATTCCCCTAGATATAGCCTAGTCCCCAGTTGTGTTGTTTTGACTGTCAGCTCTGATGCGCAGGGACTGTCTATTACATGTCTCTGTAGAGCACTGCGTGTATGCCTTGTAACACTATACAAATACATAGTAGTAGTAGTAGTAATGTGATTTCTCTGAAGCAGAACTTGATAGAGTAAGCAATAGTTCGAAACACAAGAAGTATCGAGACTGTGTCTGTTTTGGAATCGAGAACTGAAGCTTTGGGAATTCAAAGAAAATTAATGTGGATTCTTCTGCACAGAAGTTTTATTTTAATTCAGTAAAAAGGACATAGAAATGGTTGCTAGCAATTAAAAATGGCTCACCAAAAAGGATATTTTTCTATTATCATTCAGGTGTTGTGGTATATAAGAATACTTTGGTGTTACATATATGACTTTTTTTTGATTTGACAGGGTTCGCTTGATTAATTGAATACATTTATCATGTGGCTGAATGGCTGTGACTCAAATTAAAATTTACCACTCATGTTAATGATACTATTTTTGGATCTTACATGTCTTGTTAGCCATGGCTGATTATACACGTCCATTTATTTGATGGGAATGGGGGAAAGAAAAGACAAAAGAGCTAGAAACAAAACTCAGTCCGATACTCTCCATCCCAGCTGTAACACACCAACACACCAGGCCCTGCCAGGGGAAAATCATTGCCAAATGTATCAGGGGCACAACCCCACCCCCAGCTTTTACTGTGTTCGTCATTCAAATGTGGTAGGAAAGAATGATTATGGGCTATTTTCATCTTCAACCAGGCCCTTTGAAATCAATGCACCTCAATATAGTAAACCCATGAGTGCTTTTCACATTTGAACAAATGACCCTGTGTTCCATGAAGTCATTTCTACTTTTATCTGGTTATTTTCAGAGCTAAGTTAGAAAAAATGCCTCTGAGACCTCACAGGCTTGTAATGGCACTGGGAAGTGCCTGAACAAGGGGTACCAATAATAGCTTTAGAGCAAATTATACTTTGTGCTCCCCTGCCTAGGAATGCTTTTGCTGTTCAACAAGGATGAATATAACTATCCTGAAATAGCAGTGCATGTTGAAAGGTTACTATCCTGCAGACATGACATGCATCAACACTCCATGCTTTTTTTCCCCTTACACACACAAAATGGGGAAACAGCAGTGGATGATGTTGAAATGTTTCATTTCATCAATTTCATATCGCGACATCCCCGCCGAGTCTAAATGGCAAGTTTCAAAATGTCATTCAAGACTGAATAACTGCTTATTATTTGCACTCCTTAAAAAGCTGAAAAAAAAAACATTAACCTTTTGTTTTATTGAATTAAAATGCCACAGAAATGCTGATGCTGTCTTGGGAGAGTAGAACACTTTTATAGAGAAGAATAGCTGTCATTTATTAGATACAAAGAACAATTACTTGATGGGATGTGCTCTGACAAAACGCAGCTTGGTATTCTTATCATAAAAGGCACTATAAAATAAATAAATAAAACAAGCAGAGGCCTCGGCGACCTGAATAATTTAAAGCTGCATTTGGTGCAATTTGAATTTTTCTTTGGGGAGGCAAACTTAAATACCTTTAATTTGTTCTAATTATTTCAAATTTGCAAGTTAATTATAGCTGATCATTAAATAACAAAAAGGACTATCGTCTCCATAGAGCGTTACCTCCTACCCTCTGCATTACTTAAGTTAGATTTTAGTATGCATGAATTAACTTTCTAAATAATCACACGGTTTGACTAAATGGCTCAGTAAAATGAGCTTGGATTCTCTGAATAAGCATTAATGGACATTATAAAGGCTATTGGGAGCCATGTTGCTTACATTATAAGTATTTTTAATGGGGTCTTATTTACTAATCTTTATGTAGTGCTCAAGTTAGGGCACTAGATAGATACATTAAACTGCTTTTTAATGGCACAAAAGTCACTTCTTCGAGAGGATAAAAACAAATGTCCATTTGGAGTCAACTAAATTCATTTTTAAATGAATGTGAGGAAACTGATGGATTTCAACTTATTTTAGTTACTCATCCAGAAGAATCAATCTAACATAACCATAGGATTGGTCTGCAAAAATAATTTTCCATTTGATCTGATGTACTGAGCCATGAGGGCTATGATGAAGTTCCTTGATTAGAAGAAATATAATTCCTACAGTCCATCTGTCTGTCAAGACTGTGTTAGCTTTGTGCTCCAGGCAGAAGTTGGGTTCTTCTAGAGATTTCCATTCTTGGTACTTAAACTTGTGAGGGGGGGGGGGGGGGCTAGGGGAATGCAGTAGAAAAAGGGTAAGGGGCCTAAGTTTACACGAGTAAACTGAAATCTTATAGCAAAGGAAAGTGTATAACAGAACCTACTGGAACAACAAATGGATTATTCACATTCAATAAAGTATTTGCGAATAGCACTGGAAGAGGAGAGGTAATTCGTCTTGTAATATACAGAATCAAAAATATATTGTATGAAAAATGGTGTGTGACAAAAGACGCACACATTTTCTCTTTCTCTCTATGTAGCTGGACCCCTCAAATCCTCCTCTATTTGCTACAGAGGGAGAGATTCTGAGATCAGGACCAGCCCAAGGGTTTCTGACGCCTTAAGCAAACCTTCAGTCGTGTGCCCTCTCTTCCCATTGTGGGGCTGTTCCAGGCCCCCTCCACATGTCCACCATCACCCCTCTCCTCAAAGCATCCAGCACCTCTCCTTTCCTTCCTTACCCTACCTAAGCCACTCCTCAAGGTGTCCAGCATCTATCCTTCCATTCCATTCCTTTCCTACTCCATCCCCTCTCCCAGGCATCCAGCATCTCTCCTCTTCACCACTTAAGTGCATCTTACTTTACCCTAGTTTCCAGTTCTGAGATGTTGTTCATCTTGATTAGACTGTAAGCTCTGATGAGCAAAGACTGTCTCATACATCAATATGTAGAACGCTCTGTATACCTTGTAACGTTATACAAATGAGAAGGGGGAGGAGTGACCTAGTGGTTGGGGCAAGGTACCACAGGCCGAAAGGTCGGTGGTTCAAATCCCACTAGAGGACAGCAACCTTGGGCCAGAAGGACTGGGGTTTCTAGTCTCACAGGTGCTCCTTGTGGTCTTGGGCAAGCCACTTAACCCTCCATTGCCCATGTTCCCTGTAAGTATTAGTGTATGTGTCTCATATCCCCTCGTGTTAAATGTATCCCCCAACCGCTTTGACCCGGTGAAAAGCAGGACATAAATGCAGCTAAATAAATAAATAAAATAAATAAGTAGTACTAGTAATCTCTCCTGTCCTTTCCTAGTCTCCCATCAAAGATAAATCTTCCTTTCCCAGCATCCCACATGTCTAGCATCATCACACCCTATGTTTTCCTCTGCCGCTCTGCTGTTGCTGTTAATCTGCCTGCAATGCTGTGTCATGCCCTGGAATCCACTACCCAGACAGTTCCTAAGGACTTCATTCTGCCACAAGCTAACCACATTTCCTCCTCCTCCTCCTACTTATCATTTGTATAGCGCTACAAGGCATACAGTAGGGTAGAACAGTAATTTCTAATAGGGGAGAGACAGGGACAAGGGCAGCGACAGAATTGGAACTAGAAAGAGCGGTAAAGCTGTGCTGCTAATTGGAAGCTGGGCTGCTTGCTGATGGGGACAATGCTGAATGAGCTCTGCTGTTGGCTGGGGGGCTGGATTGCTAGCCAATGGGAGTGATGCTGCAAAGGCCACACTGCTTGTTGGGGTGCTGCTACATGAATCGTGCTGTCTGTCATTGGGGCGGTACTGCATGGACTATATGTTGCTGCTTGAAGGCCAGGCCCCTGCGGATATGGGAGGGTGGCGGTGGTGCATGAGCTGCGCCACCAATATGCACTAACACAACAGTTTTTTCTTTTGATGTGCTGCACTACTTGAGTACTGCCCCGAAAATGATTACTCCTGCTGGAAATCTGCATACAAAATTCAAAATTCTGTGTCAAAGGGGCAAAATTCTACAAGCTTTGTCAAAAAACAAAGCATATTGTTTTTAAATGATACTTAATGTAAAATACAATACAGATAAAAAAAACATCAAAAAGTACAAAAATGTTGAATTATGTGCAGAATTCTAGCAGGAGTAAATAATATATCACCCTATCTGGCCCTGTCTGGGATCCTTGCTCTTAGTCTAGCCTCGCACTGCGGTGTGAAGATACTGAGGATGGGCTTGCCTGTCCATCAATTCTCAAGAGGTATTTCCTCTTGTGTTTTGAAAGAAAGTTCAAAAAAAGGTCCTCTGGGATCCAATATGACGCTGGGCAGAGACCATAGCTCAGACGCTTTTACTAATGCTGCATAAGAGGAAAGTAAAGCTGGTTAAGGTGCCCCAGCTTTCTTCCCCTTTACTTACTTGTCCGTTGGACATCTTTATGTGCCATGAGCAGCAGTGGCAGATTCTGGGGGTGAATAGCCCGGCTGAGAGGTCGTGGGAGCAGGAGTGCTCAGCGTCTCTCTCGGGCAGTGATCTCACACCCCCAGATCTGCGGAGACCGCTGAAACAGGTGTGCCCGGTTGTATGTCCAAAAGGTCTGGAGCAACTGAGGTGTCCGGTGTTAATGTTCCTGCTGCTTTGCTGGGGACGACACCCAGCATAGACATGGGAAGTGGATTAGACCCACGGATTCTACAAGTGCCTGGGATGCCGTGACCTGCCTGGGGATGGCTAGTGGAACAGCAGTTTCCTCACCTGTGGCCTCAGGGGTGGTGAAAGACACAATGGACTCTTTGCAGGAGGTGCCAGATTTTTTCTTCAATTTAATGCGACCAGAACAGTTTACTTTGGAAGTAATTTGGTTGGCTATCAGACAACTTGGCGAGGCCATTATCCCTCAGGTACAACTAATGCAAACGCAAATACATCATAATAAAGAAGTTTGTTCAAGGAACACTACTTTGGTTGAGGTGCTTAAAACATCTATGAATGACTTATCCCTCAGCATTGATCGTTTGGACTCTCAAGCGGGGGTGTTTATGAAAAACTCTAACAGTTTGAAGAATCGGTTGGAATATCTGGATATTTATTCTAGATTAGCTAATCTATGATCAATAAATTTTCCTAAATCAACTGGGATATCAGCTACAGAAATGTTTAAAATTTATTTGATGGAAATATTAGGGGTACCTCCTGAATTTTGCCCATTGCTAGTGAAGATATACTATCTATCTAGCGATCGGAAAACCTCTGCAAGTGTGGAGATACCGGGACCGCAAATAGCTGATGTGTTAAATGTAACAGCATTGTTAGAGAAATCAGATTCTGAATTAGTAACTCCTTCCACTTGCTTAGTTACGCTAGCTTTAGTGTCAGATAGGGAATGGCTTTTAAAAATGTTTTTCAAGAAGAGGAATTTGTCCTTTAAAGGCTGTATGGTACGCATGTTTCCTGACCTCGCCAGGGAAACCCAGTGTCACAGGAGAGAGTTTTTGCTCCTGCGTCTGCGGGTTTTGCAACTGGGAGGGTTATTTTTTTTAAAGTATCCCTACAAGTGCCTTGTGAAGCTGGATAGTATTTCATATGTTTTTTATTTTTCTTCTCAGTTGATTTCCTTTTTGAATGCCTGTGAGTCCACAGGTTTTGGCCCAGACAGTAGTTCTACCCCACAATAATTGTTTATCTTTGCTAATTCCTATAAGAGTATTAGTTAAGTTTGTTTTTTTTTCCTTATGTATTGGATTCCCCCTTATGGTGGGCTAGAGTGAGGTTGCCTTTGATTTTTCTTTTTTCCTGACAAGTGTAATTGTTTGCCTATTTGTTTTGATTTCTTAGGCATACCCTAATTTCTGTACAAGTGACTGTATCCTTGTTTACTTTTTGAAAAGTGCATAAATATAAAAAGGTCCTCTCTTTAGTGGCCATGGATCTTCCTGTCTAGGGTTGCCAGCCGGCCTGGCCGGTTTTTCCATGGCCAGGCCGGCTGCCGGCACAGATGTCAAACCGGCCGTTGAAAAGCCGGTTTTCTGCTCTGGCTGCAAGATCGGGAGCGGCCAGAGCAAAAAAACGGCTTTCCTCCCGAAGTCCGCGGCGCGAATGCGATTCCCCATAATAGTGCAGCCGCTGCTTCTGCTTTGTACAGAGCAGCGGCTGCACTACACTTACTTTGAAAAGTAAAGAAACTGTATGAGGAGCCCTCCGGTCATGGCAGAGCCCGAGGAAGTGATGTCATGGGGGCGGGTTCCTCACAGGCTGTCTTTCCTTTCAAATTAACTTTATTGCAGCTAAAGTTAATTTGAAAAGGAAAGACAGCCCGTGAGGAGCCCGCCCCCATGACATCACTTCCTCGGGCTCTGCCATGACTGGAGGGCTTCTCACACAGTTTCTTTACTTTTCAAAGTAAGTGTATTGCAGCCGCTGCTCTGAACAAAGCAGAAGCAGCGGCTTGGGCAGGGCAGGGCAGGGGTGTGAGTGAACCAGCAAGGAGTGGGGGGGGGGGGTGATGGGATGATTAAACCAGCAGGAGGGGGGGAGGGAGGGAGGGGGGGGGTGGGTGTGAGTGACCCAGCAGGAGGGGGTGAGTGAGTGACAGGGGGGTGGGTGAGTGAACCAGCAGTGGAAGGGGGGGGTGGTGTGAGTGAACCAGCAGTGGGGGGGGTTGGTGTGAACCAGCAGGGGAGCGGGGTTGGTGTGAGTGAACCAGCAGGGGAGGGGGGGTGATGGTGTGAGTGAACCAGCAAGGGGGGGGTGAGTGAGTGACACGGGGGTGGGTAAGTGAACCAGCAGGGAGGGGAGGGGAGGGGTGGTGTGAGTGAACCAGCAGGGGAGGGGGTGAGTGAGTGAACCAGCAGGGAGGGGGGGCGAGTGAGTGAACCAGCAGGGAGGGGGGGGGCGAGTGAGTGAACCAGCACTGAGGGGGGGTGTGAGTGAATCCTCGGTAATTTTTGTGGGTGGGGCTGGGGGCGGGGCAGGGGAGGAGAATGGGTGGAGCATGGCGAGCCACAGGTGTCGGGTTTTTCTCGGTGAAAAAGTTGGCAACCCTATTCCTGTCTGTTCTCTATGATAATCTATATTGTGGTAGGCTATAGCCTCAACCTAGGCCTGGATTTCACCCCCACCTGGGATTAGTGTTGAAAAGAACCAGAGTTTAAGAATCTGCTTTAAACTGCTTTTGAAAGTCCCCTTTCTCCCCCTATGAAGTTTGTACAAGTTCATTATGCTTGAATTGTCCTTGCATTCTCTGAGCTAGAAATGTCCCTGAAGTAGAAATGTAATCATGTCTAAGACTATGCCTTTGTTAGAACAGCTTGAGAAGGGGGAACAGGGAATGGGGCCCAGAGAGGGTCACCGATTGGATAGGTATGAGGGGCGTTGGGACCAATAGAAAGTTTGCCTCTATCAAATTGTAAAATTGTATATAAGGAATTTGCTCCTGTACTTCGTTGCTCAGTCCCTTTTGGAAACGCTCCTGTCTGAGCCTGTGCACAATAAACTGGCTTGAACCCTGCAACTGACTCCTGGTATTATTTATTGCATGCACTTCGCTGCTACATTTCGAGAGAAGTGGGTTGCAGAAGCCAAAGAGGGGAGATCATCAGCCACACCAGGTTGCAGCTTCCCAGAAGACTGGCTAGGCCATCCAGACAGGAGGGCAGGAGAGGGAGAAAATGAGACAGCTGGTTAAAAGAAGGGTAGTCTGTACTGGAAAGACAACAGAGAGCTGTTAAGAGTAGTTGAGGCATCAAGAGTTTAAGCAAAGAGTTCCAGCGGAATCAAGATGCGAGCAGAAAGCACAGTTACTTACCTGTAACAGGTGATCTCTGGGAACAGCAGGAATTAGTCCTCACATATGGGTACGTCGGTACCGACGGAGCCTGAGCGGGAAAGCTCCCCAGCTTCCCAGAAGGAAAGCTTTTGGGGCCTCCCACTGCGCATGCGCGCTGCCTTCCCGCCTTCCTGACCAACTCTCCTCAGTTTGAGTTTATAGCTGAGACAATAGAGAGAGGAAAGGAAGAGAGAGAGAGATACAACTCCTAGGGGAGGTGGGCGGGTTGTGAGGACTAATTCCTGCTGTTCCCAGAGATCATCTGTTACAGGTAAGTAACTGTGCTATCTCCAGGAACAAGCAGGAATAAGTCCTAACATATGGGGACTCCCTAGCTAAGATGCCCGGGAGATCCCCTGAAGGGTATGAGACCCTGAAAGGTTCTTCATCTTCCTATGGATCTCAGGCATCCATTCAGGGAAGGTGGGCTGGAGTTGTTCAAGAATGGAACAGGTGTCTGAGGACAGCCTGACCAAACAAGGCATCCCGGCGGGAGTCCTTGTCCAAACAATAATGGGCTGTAAAGGTATGAACCGAGGCCCAGGTGGCTGCTCGACAGATCTGGTCAATGGACACAGAGTTTAAATGAGCCATAGAGGTGGCCATGGCCCTCACGTTGTGAGCGGTGACATGGCCCTCCAGAGAAAGGTTCTTACTCTGGTAAGCAAAAGAGATACACTGAGCAATCCAATTGGAGAGTGTTCTTTTGGAGACTGGAAGTCCTAAATGAGAAGGATCAAAAGCAACAAAAAGCTGAGAAGACTTTCGATGTTGCTGTGTCCTGTGGAGGTAAAAGGCAAGAGCTCTTTTACAGTCTAAAGTATGAAGGTTCCTCTCTGCACTGGATGCATGAGGAGCTGGAAAAAAGACAGGTAAATATACCTCTTGATTAAGATGAAAAGGTGAGACCACTTTAGGCATAAAGTGAGGATTTGTCCTAAGGACTACCTTATCATGATGGAACCTTGTATAAGGTGGATTAGCCACTAAGGCCTGCAGTTCACTGATGCGGCGAGCTGAAGTGACTGCAATGAGGAAAATAACCTTCCAGGAAAGAAACTTCAATGAGGTAGTGGCTAAGGGTTCAAAAGGTGGCTTCATAAGCTGACCAAGAACCAAGTTTAAGTCCCATGCCACCGGAGGAGGTCGAATGGGAGGTTTAGTTAAAGTTAGGCCTCTCATGAATCTTGCAATAAGAGGATGAGAGGAAACAGGTTGTCCATTGATGGGCTTAAGTGATGCCGCAATAGCACTCAAATGGACTCTTACTGAATTTGTTTTGAGTCCTGCATTGGAGAGATGCAGGAGATATTCCAAAAGAGAATTCAATGGGAGTGCCAGAGGGTTAAGACCCTTTTGAGCACACCAAATGGAAAATCTTTTCCATTTAAAAGCGTAAGAACGCCTAGTGGAAGGTTTCCTAGAGGCATGTAGGATATCCTTCACTTGCTGCGAAAGATTGAAGTGTTGAAGGTCTAGGCCTTCAGTAACCAAGCTCTGAGGTGAAGGGACTTGGGGTTTTGGGTGCCACAAAGTCCCCTCCTCCTGAGACAGAAGGTCTGGAGCCACTCCCAAGTCCAGGGAGGGGGCTTGGGAGAGATGCAGAAGTAGAGGGTACCACACTTGGCGTGGCCAGCGTGGAGCTATGAGGATCATGGACCCTTGATCCCTTTGAAGTTTGAACAGAGTCTTGGGAATCAAAGGAATGGGTGGAAAGGCATACAGGAAACCCTGACCCCAATGCAGGAGGAAGGCATCCTTGGTCTGAACTCCCTGACACGGAATTCTGGAACAGAACCGGGGAAGTTTGGCATTCCACGGACTTGCAAAGAGGTCTATGTCCGGGGTTCCCCATTTCTGGAAGATTCTGAGTACCTGATCCATGTGCAGGGACCATTCGTGTGGAAGCAGAACTCGACTGAGTCTGTCTGCCCAAGAGTTTTGGATTCCTGGAAGATATACTGCCAGTAGATGGATTTGATGCTCTCTGGCGAAGGCCCATAATCTTAGAGCTTCGTTGCAAAGCGACAGAGAGCCAGTCCCTCCTTGTTTGTTTATGTAAAACATGGCTACTTGATTGTCCGTGTGAATAAGGACTGTCATGTTGCTGAGGAGGGTATGAAAAACTTTGAGAGCTAGAAAGATTGCTCGAAGTTCCAAGTGGTTGATATGAAGGGTGGTCTCCTGTGGAAACCAAGTGCCCTGAGTGGAGAGATCTTGGAGATGAGCCCCCAACCTGTTTGGGAGGCATCTGTTGTGAGGGTTGCTTGGGGCAACAATGGTTGAAAGGGGGCCCCCAACAACAGATTTTGAGTGGATATCCACCATTGGAGAGACCAAAAGAGACGATTGGAGTTTGCTATTTGGTCTGAGAGAGCTCCTGATGCTTGAGTCCACTGGGTGGTGGATAAAGTCCATTGAGCTGCTCTCATATGTAGGCGAGCATAAGGCACCACATGCACTGTGGAGGCCATGTGGCCTAATAGTTGTAGCATCTCTCTGGCAGTCAAGTGGCTTCTGGACTGAGTCTGAGAGGCTAAGTGCACTAGACATTGGCAACGGGCCTGAGGTAGATAGGCCCTTGCGGTTGTGGTATCCAACCAGGCCCCTATGAATTCTAGGGATTGAGTAGGGGTGAGTTGGGACTTTGGCAGATTGATCACAAGTCCCAGATACTATAGAATTTGTCTGGTGCGATCCAGGGAAGTCTGAGCCTCGGACTGAGACGGAGCTCGGATGAACCAGTCGTCCAGGTATGGGAAGACAAAAATTCCCAGGGCGCGTAGAAATGCAGCTACTATTGCCATGCATTTGGTAAATACCCTTGGAGCAGAGGCTAGACCGAAGGGAAATACTCTGTACTGGAAATGTTTTCCCTGGAACAGAAACCGTAGGACGTTTCTGTGGGATGGATGGATGAGTATATGTGTGTACGCATCCTTGAGATCTAGAGAACAAAGCCAATCCTGACTCTGTAGGTATGGAAGGAGAGTACCTAGAGAAAGCATCTTGAATTTCTCCTTGTATAGAAATTTGTTCAATTCTCTGAGATCCAGAATGGGTCTGTACCCCCCTATTTTCTTGGGAATGAGAAAATAAGGGGAGTAAAAACCTGACCCCTGTTGAGGAAGAGGAACCTCTTCTATTGCCTTTTGGGCGAGAAGAGTGGTCACCTCCTGACCCAACAGATCTAGGAGAGATGGGGAGAATTGAAACTTCTCACCATGGTATGGGGAGGAAGGTTGGAGAAATGTAGTTTGTAGCCCTCTCTGATGATAGAGAGGGTCCATTGCTCTGATGTGATTTGCTCCCATCTGGGAGCAAAATGAGTTAACCTTCCTGGAATGGTGAGAGGTTCTGGATGTTTTAGAGCCAGAAAGGTTAAGTTCTCTAGTTTTAAGTCAAAAACCCTGAGGGGGTTGGGACTGTTGGGCTGTAGCAGCCCCTGCAGGTTTTGCCCTGGCCTGTTTAGGCTGCTGATGCTTAGGAGCAAAGCGAGCTGCAGAAGATTGTTGGCCAGTATTTGTGGCAAATCTGGCCTTCTTGTAGAAAGGCTTTTTGAAAGATTTCTTCTTGACAGGGGTAGAGGTAGACTTACAAAGTCTATCTAAAGCAGCATTTTCTGCATCCATTTGAGTGGCTTTGATTTGCCACTCCTTACCAAACAGATTCTCACCTGTACAGGGCAAATTTCCCAACCCATCCTGGACCCAGGGTTCTAGGTTAGAGGCCTGGAGCCAAGCAATTCTGCGAGCCGCTATGGCAATACCTGAGGCTCTGCTAGCACCCTCAAAGGAGTCAAAGGCTGCTCTGTTGGAGAACTTTGAAATATCTTGGGTATGCTTCAGCAAAAGAAGGAACTCCTCCTTTCTATCCTCTGGGATAAAGGGGAGAAAATGGCGTATTTTTAATGCAATTTCCTTCAGAAACATGCCCAAATAGAGGCTGTATGAGTTGATTCTGCCAATAAGCATACTTGCTTGGAAGATTTTTCTTCCAAAAGCATCCAGAGTCCTACATTCTCTTCCTGGGGGAGTAGAAGAATGTCTTTTAGTACTCTTGATCCTTTTCATAGCTGACTGCACCACGATGGAGTGGTGCGGGAGCTGAGTTTTTTGAAACCCAGGAGAAGGGGGGACACGATACATGGTGTCCAGACGACGAGAATGTGGAGATAGGGTGAGAGGAGTCTCCCATAAGTCCATCATGTGTTCTTGAAGAATTTCATGGATGGGCAAGGTGACTGCCTCTTTGGGAACTTTAGAGTATCCTAAAATGTCTAACTTTTTTGCTCTAGGTTCTTTTTCAGAGGATACAGAAATAGAAAGACCTTTAGCTACTTCAATGATGAAGTCTTGAAAGGATAAATCCTCTGGAGGAGACATTCTCCTCTTTGGAGAAGAGGGCTCCTCAGGTAGAGTAAGGGATACTTCAGCAGAGTCATCTGATGAATCAGAATCATCAGAAGACTCAAAGTATCGTCTGTTTGCTTCCAGGGATCGATAAGCATATCGACCGGTATCGACATCGGGGGTATCCGGAACCGGATCGGTATCGGGAAAAACCCCGGAACTGGGAACCGGAATCGGTATCCTGGTCGAGGTGGATGGCATGGGTACCGGTATCGGTTGTGGTACCGGAACCGGAGTCGGTACCGCAGGGTGCGGTACCGAGGGCGTCGCAGCCTTAATAAAAGCCAAAATGGCCTGCTGCATGGATTGAACTGTATGATCCATGGACGCCACGACTGTCTGGATGTCGGTACCGGATGATTGAGCCGGTACCCCAGAACAGTCTAACAGGTGATCGGTCGAGGCCGTGCCATCGATGTCAACTTGTAACCCCATAGGAGGAGCTTTGGAAGCCGGAGCTTCCCGCCGGGGTTGTTTGGCTGGGGCAGGGTCCTCAGGGTCAAGCCCAGGGGTATCTCGATACTTAGAGGGAGATTTGCCCTTTGAGGACCTGCCAGAGGAATGTTTGGTTACCTGAGATCCATCAGGAGAGGAGGACCTGGAAGATGTCGATGCTGGAGAATCTGTAGAAAACAGCATGTGAAACTTGGCTGCCCGGTTCTGTAAGCCACGTTTAGACATCAAAGAACAGGATGGGCAATCCGGAATGGAATGGTCAGGCCCCAAACATTTAAGACACCATTCATGGGTGTCTGTGACTGAAATAGTACCGCTGCACTTGGTGCATTTTTAAACCCAGAGGCTTGTTTCTCCATGAGGGAGAATTAGTGAAGGCCTAAAGGCCTCACAGAACTAACACACCAAGTGAGGGAAAAAAAGAAGATTTTTTTTTTTTTAAGAAATAAAGGAAAAAAGACCGGCGGTACCGGTCTGGAATCGGGGAAGGCAGACACACGGCCAAAGAAATAAATTAAAATAACAACTTCTTCAGCGGTGACAGGAACACGACCTGCTGGCTCCGCGGAAAAAGAAGAACTGAGGAGAGTTGGTCAGGAAGGCGGGAAGGCAGCGCGCATGCGCAGTGGGAGGCCCCAAAAGCTTTCCTTTTGGGAAGCTGGGGAGCTTTCCCGCTCAGGCTCTGTCGGTACCGACGTACCCATATGTGAGGACTAATTCCTGCTTGTTCCTGGAGATTTTGTATTACTACTACTTACCATTTGTGTAGCACTACAAGGCATATGCAACATTGTACAGACACATGTAAGAGACAGCTCCTACTCATTACAGTGTAGCAGCGAAGTGCAGACAATGAATAAATCCAGGAGTCAATTTACAGGGTCCAAGCCAATTTATTGTGCACAAGACCCAGTCAGTCAAGCTTCAAAAAGGACTGAGCAAAGTTCTTACAGAGACATATTCATTTATACATTTCTTTCCAGTTTGATAAATGCAAACTTTCTATTGGCCCCAACGCCCCCTGCATTTGTCCAATTGGAGATCCCTCCTGGGCCTAGCACCCAGCTCCCTCCTCTAGGACTGTTCTAACAATGGTTCAGTTTCTAGGTTTGGATACTTCTCTACTGCAAGGTCGTTTCTGGCTCTAGGAATGCATGTATTGAAACATTTCTATCTTCACAGCACAAGAGAATAATGAAAGATTTATGCATTCATGAAAACTTCTTATTAAGCAGTTTAAAACAGTTTTCTCTAACTTTTACAGACTTTGGTTCTCTTTCTTAGATGGGGGTTGGAATCAGGGCCTAACTTACAGGCCTTTCATATTTGCAGACTATTATAGGCCATAGCCTGCCACATTCCCCCCTTTGATTATTCTCACCCGCAAGTGAGAAAGGGTGAGAATTAAATCACATCTTAAACTTGTGTAACAGCATCATCTTGGGATATTGGGGAATATTGCCACATAGCTAATATCTTCGTAGCTGCCTTCCGTTCTACAGTGTTATCAATAACTGAGGTTATCATGCGTAAGCAAAGGGGTAGGAGACATGGAAACAACAAGCATACAGCTAATATAAGTAATACGATAAACACAAGGGTCTTCAGACCACCTAACCATGAAAATGCTGAACCAAACCACCCATCAAGCTTCAGGCCATGCCAGGTCTGAACAGGCACATATGCTTGTGTGTGCATTTGAGTAGCTATATCTTCAACAACGTGCCCATTGTTATCAATCTGCAAACAACAGTTGGTTAAATTCAATTTTCCACACACTCCACCTTCAGCTGCTAACAAATAATCTAGAGCTAAACGATTCTGATAAATAGCTGTACGCATTTGTGTACTCTGCTTAGCTAAAAGAGTTAGTGCTTTACTGGTTTCATTGGTTATTATTTCAACAACAGCTTGTAAGCGGATAATACGATTTATAAAAACACAGGAGTACGATATCCCCATGTACCATCTTGCTCCTAAGTGGCAGGTCCATAGTATGAAATGATTCTCTCAGATGGCCACTCTTCATCCTTCCATTTGTCCCATTGGCCTATTTTCAAGACCTCTCGTTTCTGTCGACTCCTGTACACGGGAAAACCCAGTTGTTCTCCATGGGACGTAGGCAACAGGAAAAAGGAAGGTCGTATGGTTCCCAATGCACATGCTCCTCCCCAGTGGTGAGGAAGCCTAGCATATGCTCGGGTTCCACAAATCCAATACAGTCCAGGTGGTGCTTGCCAGGTGTTATAAGATGCTAGATTAGTCCAGATGCTGGCAAGATTAGGGAAACGGACTAAAGGGTTGGTGGGTTCTGAAGCGTTGATTCCTTACCACCAGGAATTCTTCTTGGTGGTACTGTTGTAGAACTTCTGATTGAGACAGACCAGCTGTCCAACTTCCATGGCAAACTGTGGTCCAGAGCGAGCAAAACACAAGTTACCAACAATGGGGTGGGCCAGTACCCACTCACTAGTAGTATTATGTAAATCAGTCTGATTATAAGGCATAGAATAGTTCACTTCTTGTGCCTCCCAGGGCCATTGGTCTCCCATCTTAGTTCCTCCACAGAAGAGGCAGTCCGAAATGTGGAGACTAGATGCTACTGCCCCGGCGAGCTCAATGAACAAGTTTTGGGAGGCATGAGGAATCTCAAACTCGGCCTTCATGGCTTCATAAAAAGAGTGATGTATTTGATAAGGTGCAGATGCATGAGTCTTAGTATTCAGCTGTATATGTATAAATGTTCCAGGATCTATGCCGCCTCCTGCTATTCGTAACCCAAATCTGTACCCCTGCTTCCATTGGCTGGGGTTAAGTATAATGAGCCGCACCGGATTACAGGCACCTTTCTTGCACTTTCGAGGTTCTGGTAAGGATAGTTTTTCCAGGCTTGCTATGCGTTTATCTCCCTCTCGTCCAGTAGGCGCACCAGACCAGGTGGCATAGTACACGCATTCCCACTGTGGACAGTAGTAAGCATCTTTGGATGATGTACTGTAGACGGTTGGGGAAGATTTCCCAGAACACTTTCCCCATCCATATGCTCCTTCAGGATACATATATTTATCATCATAGTAGTAGGCTTGCTCCCAATATCCACACTTGTGATAGACATTTCTGTTGATCACCTCACAAGCGTCAAAACTCAGGGTAACATGCTTCGTGGGATCAGGAAGCTGTTGTGTGGTATTTATGAGGGCTCCATCCTCATCATTCCATCATATCTCAAGTACATAATAAGAGGGGGTTCTGCCGGGGGTTGTAAGAAGTCTTACTTTTCCCCTTTGTACAGATATTTAGCTCTGTACCATTATATACACACCGGCTAACTATACCAGTGCAAGTATAATAGGAATGATAAAGTAAAGTCTGAGTGACCTTCAGTCCAGTTCAGGTGGTAGTTATACAAGCTGCACAAGGGGGTAAGGCAAAAGTCTTTTCCAGAAATCCTAGGACCATCACTCCCACAAGGCAATAGTGGAGGAACATTGTCATTACAGTCTTTGGAGGTCAACTGGAATATTGGGTACGATGAACTTGTAGAGTCTTTTCTTCTTCTCTGCTTCGACTGCTACCCTTGCGCGACAGGGGTAGGATGATAAAATCTAGAGACTCTTAAAACACTGGTTGTCTCCGCAATGTGAGTCACAATGGAGTCTCAGGATCATTTACTGAAGTCCATTGACCAGGTTCAGGAGCAGCTGCCGGCTTCACTCAACTGTGATGGATCCAGGGTTCGAGTTCTGCGACTTTTACTGCAGTTGGGTTTGACAAGATGGCAACATAAGGTCCCTTCCAATGCGGAGCCAGCGGGGTCTTTCTCCACTCCTTGATCCACACTGACACCCCTGGCTTGAAGGGATGCAGAGGCTCTGTCAGATTGATGGGCAATCGATCTTGCACCCAGGTATGAAGACTCTGCAAAACAGAACCTAAAGCCAATAGTTCTTGTCTAGTTATTTCAGATCCTATTTGTTTCATATCTCCTTTGATTCCCTGTACAATGGGCGGAGGTCGCCCATACAAAATCTCAAAAGGGGAAACTCCTAAAGACTTGGCTGGAGCAGAACGTATCCTAAGAAGGACTATAGGGAGAACCTGGAGTCACTTTAGGTGTGTTTCTTGACAAAGCTTGGTCAACTGAGATTTCAGGGTTCTATTCATGCGTTCTACTTCCCCTGAACTCTGGGTTCTATAGGCAGTGTGCAGCTTCCATTGTATCTGTAGAGCTCGAGCTAACTGTTGAGTCACTTGGGACACAAATGAGGGTCCACTGTCTGACCCTATAGTCAATGGTATTCCAAATCGAGGAATAATCTCATGGAGCAGTATTTTAGTGACTTCTTGAGCTTTCTCAGTTCGGGTGGGACGGGCTTCAACCCACCCAGAAAATGTGCAAACTAGAACTAACAGGTAGTGATATCCGTTTGCTCATGGCATTTCAGTAAAATCCACCTGAATATCACTCATAGGTGTCACCCCTACTGACTGAACTCTTGGGGGTGGAACGGGACCTTGCCTAGCATTATTCTTGGCACATGTCAAACATTGCTGTGCCACTGAAGTGGACAGGGGTCCTAATAGTGAGATACAGAAATGGGGTCTTAGGGCTCTCTCCATGGCCGTTTTCCCATAATGTGTGGCCTGATGAAAAGCATGAACAAGGCTGGCCCTAATGCTTCAGGAATGACTGTGGGACCTGGAGGTGAGCTACCCTCTGGAGGTGGCAGCACTATCCAACCTTTTTCTGTTAGGACCCCTCCCTCCTTTTCACAGAAATAATCTAACTCTCTTGTAGTGTATCGGGGAGCCCATGAGCTAAGGGGCACAGGGAATAAGGCTGCCAGCACTGAAGTGTCTTGGGTCACAACTTGTCCAGTTGTGGCTGCTTTTCGGGCAGTGGCATCAGCAAATCTATTCCCTCGGGTAACTTCTCCTGCTCCTGTCTGATGACCTCGACAGTGCATGACTGCAACTTGCTTAGGGGCCCATACAGCATCTAATAATATCAATATCTCAGGCCCATACCTAATGGACTTGCCTCCTGAGGTGATCAACCCTCGTTCTCTATACAGAGCTCCATGTGCGTGCAAAGTGGTAAAAGCATACTTGGAATCTGTGTACACATTTAAACAGAGTCCTTCTCCTAATGTCAGTGCTCTAGTGAGAGCTATCAGTTCAGCCTTCTGTGCTGAAGTTCCTGGGGCCAGAGCTGAGGACTCAACTACCAGATCAAGGATCACCACTGCATATCCAGCACAACGATGTCTATTGATGACAAGACTGTTTCCATCTACAAAGAAAGTCTTTTCAGGATTCTCCAAAGGAACATCAGTCAGATCCGGGCGACTTGAAAATACAGTGTCCATAGTTTCTAAACAGTCATGATCAGGAGGCCCAGGACCAATTGGGAACAACGTAGCAGGATTCAGAGCTTGACTGACTTTTAACTGTATTTGGGGGTTTTCGCACAGCATACTCTGATATTTCAACATCCGTGAATTCGTTAGCCAGAAACTTCCTTTTTGTTCCATGAGGGTCAGGACAGAATGCGGCACAGTCACTTGGAGATTCTGTCCCAGAGTGAGCTTGTCTGCTTCGCTCACCAAAAGGGCTGTTGCTGCAACAGCTCTCAAACAAGGGGGCCAACCTCTTGCTACCACATACAACTGTTTTGACAAGTAGGCTACTGGCCGTTGCCAAGATCCAAGAGATTGAGTCAGTACCCCCAACGCATTTCCTTGTGACTCATGGACGTAGAGATGGAAAGGCTTCTGGACATCTGGGAGACCCAGAGCTGGTGATGACATCAGAGCGCTTTTCAAAGATCGGAATGCTGCATCCTGTTCAGGTCCCCACTCCAGTGGAGACTTTTCCACTCCTTTGGTAACTTGATACAATGGTTTTGCTAGCAGCGCAAAATTGGGGATCCATATGCGACAGTATCCTGCGGCCCCCAGGAAGGCTCTTACTTGCCTCCTGGTGGTTGGAGTGGGAATACTGCATACAGCTTCTTTGCGTTCAGGTCCCAAGCGTCGAATTCCACTGGACAACTGGAACCCTAGATATTTAACTTTGGTTTGACATAGTTGCGCCTTGGCTCTTGAGACTTTGTATCCAGCCTCATTCAGAAGGTACAGAAGTTCACTGGTGGCTTGTAGACATTCACTTTCTGAATTGGTGGCTATGAGCAGGTCATCCACATACTGAAGGAGAACCCTTTGTCCTGGGTTCACTGAGTAACTTGAAAGATCTTGATTCAGGGCAGCACTGAAGAGAGTAGGTGAATTCTTGAATCCTTGAGGTAATCGAGTCCAGGTGAGTTGGCCCCGCCTTCCTGTTGTGGGGTCTTGCCATTCAAAAGCAAACAAAAGTTGACTGGTAGGGGCTAGGCGTATGCAGAAAAAGGCATCTTTCAGGTTCAGGACGGTGAAATGAGTAGCCTCAGCGAGGATCAGTCCCAAGAGAGTATTTGGTGCCACTGGGTGTATAGTTTCAACTCCATTATTTACCCGCTTTAAATCTTGTACTGGGCGGTAATCCCCTGTCCCAGGTTTCTTAACTGGGAGAAGAGGGGTGTTCCAAGGTGACTGGCATTCCTTGAGAAGTCCATACTTCAACAGTTTCATCAGATGGCAGTGGATTCCTTCAATGGCTGGTTGGGGAAGAGGATACTGCTTCACATGCACTAGTTCCGCTCCTGGCTTGAGGGTGACAATGACAGGGGCTATGTTCTTCGCTAGGCCAGGTGGATTATTTTCTGTCCATACTTCAGGCGGGGCTTTAAGGTTGGTGGGTATACAGGAACTGGTTCACTTAATTGGAGGTGTACTATAGAACCGCCATTCTTCTTCTCGGGGAACAGTTAGCACCATCAATCCAGCAGGCTTTGGGTTCACAGTCATTTGCATTTCTCCCCCTTCAAAGGATATTTGTGCCTGGAGTTTTGCAAGCATATCCGGCCCAAAAGTGGAATAGGGCATTCAGGCATATACAAGAACTGGTGCGTTATTTTCTGTCCCCCTAGTTCACACATACGGTTCTGCAGGAATGGCTTGGTGGCCCTGTTCCCAGTGGCCCCAACAATGGTGACAGATCGAGAGGAAAGAGGAGCCACTAGCTTTGCCACCACGGAATGTTCTGCTCCTGTATCCACCATCAAGTCCATATATTGGTCCCCTACTTTCAAACTGACCATAGGCTCCTGGGGACCCAGGGTGAACTTGGAGCCCGGTCTGGTCTAGTCTTCATCCACTTCATCCATGTCATAGCCCGTTGCTACTGCCACTCCCTCAATGGCTTCTTCTCTCTCTCGCTGGAACTGTGCTCGGTTCATTCCTCCACGACTCTGAAATCGGCCTCCTGTTCTCCAGGGACTCCCTCCTCCCCTCCTGGGGGTGGAGTCAAGATGCGGGCATTCATTTCTCCAATGTCCTTCTTCTCTACAATGGGCGCACTGATTTGCACCCAATGAAGGCCTGCTATTTCTGCGGCCTCTTCCACGTTCTCTGGTCCTTTGGTTAAGAAAACCTTCTCCATGTCATTCAACTAAAGCGGCAGCAAGAAGATCTGCTTTCTTCTTCATCTTTCATTCACTTTCTCTGTCACATTCATTTTCACGATTCACAAATACTTTCTGAGCAACTTCCATTAACTGAGCTGTATTCATGCCTGCAAATCCATCCAGTTTCTGTAATTTTCGTTTTATGTCTCTGGGACTGACTAACAAAGGCTGCATTTACCATGCGCAAATTCTCCTGAGCGGCGGGATCGTATGGGGTATATAATCTATAGGCTTCAGACAACCGCTCATGAAAGGCCGCTGGGCTCTCATCTGGACCCTGGATAACTTCAGATACCTTCCCGATATTCATGGCCCTCTGGCCTCCCTTCCTCAGGCCCTGCAGCAAGGCCTGGCAAAATCGTGTTAGGGCCGCCGCCCCCCTTTCACCATTTGGATCCCATGTAGGATCTTTATTTGGGAAAGCTGCAGCGGCTGCTTGTGGGAGATTCACTTCCCCCGCCTCTACGGGATTCTCTTCTAACCAGCGGATGGCTGCTTGCACAATCCGTGCTCGCTCCTCAGTAGAAAAGAGAGTGGACAGGAGCTGGCGACAATCAGTTCAGGTAGGCTGATGAGTTTGCATTATACTAGACATTAACTCTGTCAATTCTTGGGGCTTCTCGGTATAGGATGCATAATGCGTTTTCCAGTTTAATAAATCAATAGTGGAAAAAGGCACGTAGATTAAACTAGTTGGTCCTGGCGCCATCTGGCCCTGATCATTTAGGATAGGTAAACCAGGCACTTGATGCAATGGCATTAGGCGCCCTGCTTTCTCCTCCTTCTTCGGGGTTATACTTCTTAAATCATACAGCTCCCGGGTATAAGCTTCCTTGGTGGGTGACCCTGAACTGGCAGGAGAGCCTCCGCTTTCTATATCGTCGGAGGACCCTGGCCCTCCCGATGTACTTGGGCCAGACTCGGGGCTATCACTTGGGGAAGTTGGCTTCTTTTGCTGCTGCAGCGATAATTGCTGAGGTACCTCATCAGGTTCAGCTTCAGGTAGCGGAGCTGGGGGAACTAACCTATGTGGGTACTGGGGTAAATGGGCCAGAATTTCTGGGGACTCTGAGGCAGAATACACAGGCAGCTTCCTCTTCTCAACCTTCCGGGTCCCCCTAGTGGTTGCTACTAATATTCTACACTGTTCCTCATAGCAGCGCTTTACCCAAGAGGGCTGCCTTTCACAAACACCCAACCAGGAATCTATGTAAGGGAACTGGTCAGGGTGCACTTTTTGTACAAGCTGATGAACACGGGAAACTATTTCTACATCAAAGGTGCCCCCACGGGGCCATAAAGTAGCTAGCACAGGCCACTCCCTATCACATAACATTCTTAATCTAGACGGAGACATTCTTATGCCGTAGTCTCCTGAAAATCCTTTACGGAATTTCTTGATCATACATTCCAGCGGAGTTTGCGTGGACTCCGTCCCTCCCATAATCATAATGGCATACACGTAATGACGTACAAGACGACAAACAGTAAGGGTAGGTAGTATGGCTGTAGGTAAGGGGTCCATACAGCCCACAAAACACTCAGGGGAACAAACACCACACGCTTCCTCCTTTTTGCGACCTGGGCGCAGTCGCCCGGCCAGGAACTGCGCTACTCAGGAGTCTGCTCTCGCTCGGTCTGTGTCTCAAGACCTCTCAATCACACAAGCAAACATACCATCACAAGAAAATATTTTTCAAAATGCCCAAGGTTTTCGGACTAACTGACTATTCCCAACCAAAGGGTCGGTGGCTTCGGCTTCCGCTAACCCTTATGCGGAGCGTACTAGGACCGCCCTTATGAGAGGTGATCAAGCTCTCTTCTCTCGCGCACTCATGCGAGACTTCCCCAGTTAGTCTATACCAAATCAGTCTCGCGCACTCATGCAAGACTTTTCCCCAGACTTCACTGACTAATAAACAAGAAAATGTCTACTCACCAGATACGGTTACGATACCAAACCAGTTCTTGGGTTGGATCCTGGACTCCCCTCGGGTTCGGAGGTGTTGGCCGGCCGGACCCAGTGGCCCACCGAGGCAAGACGGAACCCTCTCCGATATAAAAGGACCGGCGGCGCCTGAGGTTTCCCTTGCGGTCGGACAGATACGGTTTCGACCGGGCCAAACCTGGAGGAGAATTGCGTGGAATATTCGCTTGAATACCATTCACTACTCGCACATTCCTGGCCAACGCACCAAGAATATGTAGCAGCGAAGTGCAGACAATGAATAAATCCAGGAGTCAATTTACAGGGTCCAAGCCAATTTATTGTGCACAAGGCCCAGTTAGTCAAGCTTCAAAAAGGACTGAGCAAAGTTCTTACAGAGACATATTCATTTATACATTTCTTTCCAGTTTGATACATGCAAACTTTCTATTGGCCCCAACGCCCCCTGCATTTGTCCAATCGGAGATCCCTCCTGGGCCTAGCACCCAGCTCCCTCCTCTAGGACTGTTCTAACAATGGTTCAGTTTCTAGGTTTGGATATTTCTCTACTGCAAGGTCGTTTCTGGCTCTAGGAATGCATGTATTGAAACATTTCTATCTTCACAGCACAAGAGAATAATGAAAGATTTATGCATTCATGAAAACTTCTTATTAAGCAGTTTAAAACAGTTTTCTCTAACTTTTACAGACTTTGGTTCTCTTTCTTAGATGGGGGTTGGAATCAGGGCCTAACTTACAGGCCTTTCATATTTGCAGACTATTATAGGCCATAGCCTGCCACACCTGATCGTTCTCTTGCGCAATCTGTACATTGATCAAGAAGCAACAGTTCGAACGGAACAAGGAGAAACAGAATGGTTTAAAATAAGCAAAGGTGTAAGACAAGGCTGCATACTTTCCCCATACCTGTTTAATTTATATGCAGAACAAATCATCAGAGAAGCAGGATTGTATGAAGACAACAGAGGTGTGAAGATTGGTGGAAGACTCATCAACAACCTTCGCTATGCTGATGATACCACATTACTGGCTGAAAGTGAAGATGATCTGAAACATTTGCTTCTCACAATCAAAGAACATAGTCTCAAAATGGGCCTGCACCTTAATGTAAAGAAGACAAAGATCATGACAACTGGCATAATCAACAGGTTCATCGTTGAAGGAGAAGAAATTGAAATTGTGAACAACTTTAACCTACTTGGATCAACTATCAATAAAGAAGCAACAAGCAGTCAAGATATCAGACGACGCATTGCTCTTGGCAGAATGGCTATGAAAGACCTAGATAAGATTCTCAAGAGCAGAGATGTCTCTCTCCATACAAAGATTCGACTTGTTCAAGCCATGGTATTTTCAATAACATCATATGGATGTGAAAGCTGGACTGTGAAAAAGACAGATAGGAAGAAAATTGATGCCTTTGAATTATGGTGTTGGCGGCGAATACTGTGTATACCATGGACAGCCCGAAGAAACAAACCAGTCGGTACTAGAGGAAATCAAACCTAAGCTTTCTTTAGAAGCTCAGATGACAAGACTTCGACTTTCATACTTTGGACACATCATGCGAAGAGAGAAATCATTAGAGAAAGACATTATGCTTGGCAAGATAGAAGGTCAACGCATAAGAGGAAGGCCAGCAATGAGATGGATCGATACAATAACAGCAGCTACGGGTACCAGTCTGTCAACAATGAGCCGCCTGACTGAAGACCGAACACAATTTAGGATAGCTATCCAGAGGGTCGCCATGAGTCGACTCCGACTCGACGGCACTTAACAACAACAACAGCCTGCCACAACAGCTTACAGACTAGTCAAGACAGACAACACAGCAACTGGGAATGAGGCTATATCTAGGGGAATGTAAGAACAGGATTGGCCCAACCATTCAGTTAATTAGGTGGTCACCTAGGATGGTGGGGCAGCAACGAGCAGGGCATTCAAAACTAAACAATTTTTTTGACATTCAAGGGGTTGGGGAGGGGGGAGTGTAAAGTGTAAGGTTCAACTAAAGCTCCAATACCCTGAAGCAACTCTGGGGTAGGCCCCGGGTAAGGAAACACATAGGAGATGAAAAGGAGACCAAGGGCTGATCAGGATCCAAAAGCAGTCTAAAAGAGGTGAGTTTTTAGTCTGGATTTGAACAGGGCCAGAGACTAGCCTGACATACTAAGAACATAAGAACATAAGATATGCCATACTGGGTCAGACCAAGGTCCATCAAGCCCAGTATTCTGTTTCCAACAGTGGCCAATCTAGGTCATACGTACCTAGCAGTTTCCCCAAGGGACACAGGTTCCACAATGCTTGTATTGGTTCAAGCATTGATATCCTGGGTCCCTTCTTAATAATGGTTTATGGACCTTTCCTCCAGGAACTTGTCCAAACCTTTTTTAAACCCAGCTACACTAACAGCCTTTACTACATCCTCCGGTAACAAATTCCAGAGTTTGATTACACGTTGAGTGAAAAAATATTTTCTTTTATTAGTCTTAAATAGTTTACCCTGTAGCTTCATTGCATGTCCCCTAGTCTTTCTATATTCTGATAAGGTAAACAATCGATCTACGTTTACCCGTTCCACTCCGTTCATTAATTTATAGACTTCTATCATATCTCCCCTCAGCCGTCTCTTTTCCAGGTTAAAGAGCCCCAACCTTTTTAGCCTTTCTTCATAGGAGTAGCCTTCCATCCCCTTTACCATTTTGGTGGCTCTTCTCTGAACCTTTTCTAAAATTGCTATATCCTTTTTAAGATATGGCGACCAGAATTGCACACAATATTCAAGGTGCGGTCTCACCATGGAACGATATAGAGGCATTATAATATCTTTTGTTTTATTTTCCATTCCTTTCCTTATCATACCTAGCATTCTATTTGCTCTCTTGGCCGCCGCTGCACACTGGGCCGAGGGTTTTAACATGGTATCCACAAGGACGCCTAAATCTTTTTCTTGGGTGGTGGTTCCTAATGTGGAACCTTGCATCGTGTAACCATAGTTTGGGTTGTTCTTCCCTAGGTGCATAACCTTGCACTTCTCCACATTAAATTTCATCTGCCATTTTGATGCCCAGTCTTCCAATTTATCAAGATCCTCTTGCAATTTTCCACAATCCTCCTGGGTTTTAACAACTTTAAATAGTTTTGTGTCATCAGCAAATTTGATAACCTCACTCGTTATTCCACTTTCCAGGTCATTTATGAATATGTCAAAAAGCAGCGGACCCAGCACAGATCCCTGGGGTACACCACTATTCACCTTTCTCCATTGGGAAAATTGGCCATTTAGCCCTACCCTCTGCTTTCTATCTTTTAACCAGTTCCTGATCCACAGTAGTACACTGCCTCCTATCCCATGACTCTTTAGTTTTGCCAAAAGTCTCTCATGAGGGACCTTGTCAAAGGCTTTCTGAAAGTCCAGATACACAATATCAACCGACTCACCTTTGTCCACCTGTTTATTCACTCCTTCAAAAAAACATAACAGATTAGTAAGACAAGATCTTCCTTGTCTAAAGCCATGTTGGCTGTCTCCCATTAGGTCATGACTATCTATATGCTGAGTAATTTTATTCTTTATGATGGTTTCTACCATTTTTCCCGGTACTGATGTCAGGCTCACCGGTCTGTAGTTTCCCGGATCACCCCTCGAACCCTTTTTAAAAATTGGTGTTACATTGGCGATCCTCCAATCCTCAGGTATTAGAGATGATTTTAATGATAGTTCACAGATTACTGATAGCAGGTCTGCAATCTCAAATTTCAGTTCTTTCAACACCCTTGGATGTATACCATCCGGCCCAGGTGATTTGCTACTCTTCAGTTTATCTAATAGTTGTAGGACATCTTCCCGATGTATCGATATTTCCTTCAATTCTTCCACACCTTTAAATACCACTTCAGTCGTGGGTAACATCCCTACATCTTCCTCAGTAAAGACCGAAGCAAAGAATTCATTCAGTCTCTCCGCTATCGCCTTGTCGCCTCTTAGTGCTCCTTTAACCCCTTTATCATCTAATGGACCAACTGACTCTCTCACGGGTTTTTTGCTACGAATGTACTTGAAAAGGTCTTTATTTCGCGTTTTTGCTTCCGCAGCAAGCTTCTTCTCAAATTCTCTCTTTGCCTGCCTTATCAATGCCTTGCATTTGACTTGCCAGTGCTTGTGCTGTTTCCAGGTTTCATCATTTGGCTCTTTTTTCCATTTCTTGAAAGATGCTTTTTTGGCAACAACAGCCTCTCTGACCTCAGCTTTAAACCATGCTGGCAATTTTTTGGACTTCCTTCCACTTTTCTTAAAGCGTGGAATACAGCTGGTCTGGGCTTCCAAGATAGTATTTTTCAACAACACCCAAGCTTGATGTACGTCTTTAACCTTTGCAACTGCTCCTTTTAGTTTTTTCTTAACTGTTTTCCTCATTCTATCATAGTCTCCCTTTCGAAAGTTAAAGGGTAGTACTGTGGATTTCCTTACTATCCCTCCTCCACTAATTAAATCAAAGGCGATCATGCTATGATCACTATTGCCAAGTGGCCCCAACACCCTTATCTCTTGCACTACATCTGGTGTTCCACTAAGGACTAGGTCTAATATTGCTTCCCCTCTGGTCGGTTCATGAACCAGCTGTTCCAAGAAGCAGTCATTTATTTCATCTAGGAACTTTATCTCCCTAGCATGTCCTGTTGTGACACTGACCCAGTCGATGCCGGGGTAATTGAAATCACCCATTATTATTACTGCACTGTAACTTTTGCTAGCTTCCTTGATTTCTTTGAGCATTTCATCATCCATTTGTTCATTCTGGCCAGGCGGACGATAGTACACCCCCACTGCCATCGCCTTCCCCTTTTTACATGGAATTTCAATCCATAGAGATTCTACAGCAAATTTTGTTTCTTGCAAAACTTTAATCCTTTCTGACTCAATGCCCTCTCTAACATAGAGCGCAACCCCTCCACCAATTTGATCAGCTCTATCATTTCGATATAGTTTGTACCCAGGTATCACAGTGTCCCACTGGTTGTCCTCCTTCCACCATGTCTATGATATTCCAATCATATCTAACCTCTCGTTTAGTGCTATATATTCTAACTCTCCCATCTTGTTTTGTAGACTTCTAGCATTTGCATACAAGCATTTTAGAGACTGTATTTTATTCATATTAATTTGGCTATTGGTAGACATGGGTAATTTGGGATCTTTAAGTTCTGTCTGCTCCATACTCAAGGGCATTTGGGCTACTTTACTCTTTTTTGGAACCTCTCTGCTTTTTGTAGTATCCTTCAAGGATACATTCTTCCGAACCATGCGCTCTTGGGCGACTGTCGGCTTTCCCCTATTATCTAGTTTAAAAGCTGCTCTATCTCCTTTTTAAAGGTTAATGCCAGCAGCCTGGTTCCATCCCGGTTAAGGTGAAGCCCATCCCTTCGGAAGAGCCCCTCCTTTCCCCAGAATGTTCCCCAGTTCCTAACAAATCCGAACCCCTCATCTCTGCACCATTGTCTCATCCACGCATTGAGACTCCGGAGCTCTGCCTGCCTATTGGGTCCTGCGCGTGGAACGGGAAGCATTTCGGAGAACGCTACCCTGGAAGTTCTGGATTTCAACTTCCTACCTAAAAGCCTAAATTTAGCTTCCAGAACCTCCCTACCACATTTTCCTATGTCATTGGTACCAACATGTACCAAGACAGCAGACTCCTCCCCAGCACTATCTAAGACCTTATCTAGGTGGCGTGTGAGGTCCGCTACCTTCGCACCAGGCAGGCATGTTACCAGGCGATCCTCACGTCCACCAGCCACCCAGCTATCTACATGCCTAATGATCGAATCACCAACTATAACTGCTGTCCTAACCCTTCCCGCATGGGCACTTGGCCCTGGAGAAACCTCCTCGGTGCGAGAGGGGTTTACATCACCTGGAGGACAGGTCCTAGTTACAGGATCACTTCCTGCCACACCAGGGTGATGCTCTCCTGTCACGTGACCTCTCTCCTCCATGGCAACAGGGATGCTGCCAGACTGGAGGTGGGACTTCAGGACTATATCCCTGTAGGTCTCGTCTATGTACCTCTCTGTCTGTCTTATGTTTTCCAAGTCTGCTACTCTAGCCTCTAGAGAACGGACTCGTTCCCTGAGAGCAGAGAGCTCCTTGCACCTAGTGCACACGTAAGACCTCTCACCAGCTGGGAGAAAATCATACATGTGACACTCAATGCAAAAGACTGGAAAGCCCACATCCCGCTGCTGGACTGCTGTCAGCATCTTAGTTTTAAGTTTGTGTTTAGATCTTTAAGTTCTATATGTACTAAAGGGTGCAATGGATATTTATACCACTAAAACTGTACCTAAGAAGTTTAATATACCTTGTTCACCTGAAGCTTAATTAATCTCAGGTCCTTGGTGTATGACTGATTTGGGTAATGAGCTTCACCTGAGAGCACCTCCTGTCTTTTAAGTTGTGCAAGTACCTATAAAGCTGTGATTTTCCCAGGGGAGGGAGGGAGGGATATAACACTTATTAAAAAAGGGCTGCTACACAGTACCTTGTCCTGTGCTGCTGAGGAAAACTATATTCTGATTTGATTTAAATTATAGCTCTTTGCTGCTACTAGGCTCTAACCTATTATGAAATTTAAACTACAAGCTCTCTGCTGGATTCTAAATTTAACCAGAAAGCTCTCTTCTGTGTTTTAATTTGAAACTAAAAGTACTTTGCTGATGCTAGGCCCTGAGTGACTATGAAATTTAAACTACAGCTGTCTACTGGGTATGAAAGGTAACCAGAAAGTTCTCTTCTGTGTTTTTAAATTGAATCTTAAACTGTTGCTACTAGGCCCTGACTGATTTAACAAAAAAAATAGTGGGTTCACAGATTAATTAGCTTTAAAAGAAAAACAATTCCTTTCAGAAAAATTCCCAGAAGTATATACTCACAATTACTGACTCAGGTAGTTTGTTCCAGGCAAAGTGGAAAGACTGAAGTCTGGAATTGGCAGTGGCAGAGAAGGGCACAGATAGAAGGGACTGCCAGAAGAGCATAGTTCCCAAGGAGGGGTGTAAGGAGAGATAAGAGAGGAAAGGTAGCAAGGTGCAGCTGAATAAAGGCACTTACAGGTCACTAGTAGAAGTTTCAAGTGGATGTAGCAACAGAAAGGTAGCCAATGAGCAAGAGGTAAGCTGAGGAAGATGTAGGGATGTTACCCATACCTGAAGTGGTATTTAAAGGTGTGGAAGAATTGAAGGAAATATGGATACATCAGGAAGATGTATTACAACTATTAGATAAACTGAAGAGTAGCAAATCACCTGGGCCGGATGGTATACATCCAGGGGGGTTGAAAGAACTGAAATATGAGATTGCAGACCTGCTATTAGTAATCTGTGAACTATCATTAAAATCATCTCTAATACCTGAAGATTGGAGGATCGCCAATGTAACACCAATTTTTAAAAAGGGCTCCAGGGGTGATCCGGGAAACAACAGACCGGTGAGCCTGACATCAGTACCGGGAAATATGGTAGAAACCATCATAAAGAATAAAATTACTCAGCATGGAGATAGTCATGGCCTAATGGGAGATAGCCAACATGGCTTTAGACAAGGAAGATCTTGTCTTGCTAATCTGTTATTTTTGAAGGTGTGAATAAACAGGTGGATAAAGGTGAGTCGGTTGATATAGTGTATCTGGACTTTCAGAAAGCCTTTGACAAGGTCCCTCATCAGAGACTTTTGGCAAAACAAAAGAGTCATGGAATAGGAGGCAGTGTACTATTGTGGATCAGGAACTGGTTAAAAGATAGAAAGCAGATGGTAGGGCTAAATGGCCAATTTTCCCAATGGAGAAAGGTGAATAGTGGTGTACCCCAGGGATCTGTGCTGGGTCCGCTGCTTTTTGACATATTCATAAATGACCTGGAAACTGGAATAACGAGTGAGGTTATCAAATTTGCAGATGACACAAAACTATTTAAAGTTGTTAAAACCCAAGAGGATTGTGGAAAATTGCAAGAGGATCTTGATAAATTGGAAGACTGGGCATCAAAATGGCAGATGAAATTTAATGTGGACAAGTGCAAAGTTATGCACCTATGGAAGAACAACCCAAACTATGGTTACATGATGCAAGGTTCCGCATTAGGAACCACCACCCAGGAAAAAGATTTAGGCATCATTGTGGATAACATGTTAAAACCCTCGGCCCAATGTGCAGCGGCAGCCAAGAGAGCAAATAGAATGCTTGGTATCATAAGGAAAGGAATGGAAAATAAAACAAAAGATATTATAATGCCTCTATATCGTTCCATGGTGAGACCGCACCTTGAATATTGTGTGCAATTCTGGTCGCCGTATCTTAAAAAGGATATAGCGTTATTAGAAAAGGTTCAGAGAAGAGCCACCAAAATGGTAAAGGGGATGGAAGGATACTCCTATGAAGAAAGGCTAAAAAGGTTAGAGCTCTTTAACCTGAAAAGAGACAGCTGAGGGGAGATATGATAGAAGTCTATAAATTAATGAACGGAGTGGAACAGGTAAACATAGATTGATTGTTGACGTTATCAAAATATAGAAAGACTAGGGGACATGCAATGAAGCTACAGGGTAAACTATTTTAGACTAATAAAATAAAATATTTTTTCACTCAATGTGTAATCAAACTCTGGAATTTGTTACCGGAGGATGTAGTAAAGGCTGTTAGTGTAGCTGGGTTTAAAAAAGGTTTGGACAAGTTCCTGGAGGAAAGGTCCATAAACCATTATTAAGAAGGGACCCAGGATATCAATGCTTGACCCAGTACAAGAATTGTGGAACCTGTGTCTTTTGGGGAAACTGTTAGGTACGTATGACCTAGATTGGCCACTGCTGGAAACAGGATACTGGGCTTGATGGACTTTGGTCTGACCCAGTATGGCATATCTTATGTTCTTATGTTAAGCTACATGTACACTCATACAACTCTTGTAATTTCTGATCAGCTATTTATGTTACAATTTATTCCTCTCAGGAAAGTGGGTGGGACCCAGAGAACCCCAGTGCAATAGTGGGAGGGAATGGACTCAGCAGTGTACCCGGAGCACACTGATGGGAATTTTGAGATTTTTGTTGAAAGGAATTCCTGGCTTTTCTTACTCTCTCGAGAAGAGTAATTTCCGTATTTTTTTCATCTCTCTCCCTAGGAGATATATACAGAAAATTTTTGGACTAAATTTTTTTTGAGAATCCGCGCATTTGACACTGACAGCATTTAAGCTAAATACAAACCCCATGAACTGTGAGGTGGAGAGGGGTATTCTTTTAGTATACAGCGTTTTTCAAAAAGAATGACCCTATTATAAAACGTCATATTTATAGGACGAAATCTTGTGAATCAAAGGTGTGTTGCTCGAATGGTGGTGGCCTAGAGTTTTAGCGAACCGATGCTAGATGTCACTCCGCGCGTTGGACAGAATCCTCATGCAATTGTAGAGCATGAGCGAGATTCACCAAAAGTAAACGTTTTTTGTTCGATTTCTCATACAAAGATTTATGGGCCATTCTTTTTTGAGGGAAACACAGTGTCGGGACTCAGCTATCTTGAAATGCTGCGGGCCTGGCTTTTACCAAAACTTCATGAGGACTCTGATGATTTTGAATTCCAACAGGACGGAGCCCCACCACACTGGCACAACAATGTACGGCAATTCCTCAATGGCACATTGCCTCAACGCTGGATAGGGTGCACGGGACCCCGAGACACTGCCCTATACTCTTGGCCTCCAAGATCTCCAGATACGACCCCATGCGACTTCTTCTTGTGGGGATACGTGAAGGAAAGAGTAGTTACTCACCTGTAATGGGTGTTCTCCAGGAGCAGCAGGAATCAGTCCTCACATATGGGTGTCATCAGCGCCGATGAAGCCCCAGCGGAGCATTTTCCCAGCTTTCTATGAAAGCCTTTGGGAAGTAGGCATGCATGCGCGGTTCCCTTCCCGCCTAAAGGTGCCATCTTACCTCAGTCAAATGACATAGCTAAGAACAGCACACAAAAATGAAAAAATAAACTATGTACAACTGCAACGCCAAGGGGAGGAGGGAGAGTTGTGAGGACTGATTCCTGCTGCTCCTGGAGAACACCTGTTACAGGTGAGTAACTACTCTTTCTCCAGGACCAAGCAGGAAGTCAGTCCTCACATATGGGTGACTCCCTAGCTCTGGGCTACCGAGGAACCCAGGCTGAACAAGAGTACTCCCTCTAGTTTCAGCAGCAAAGAAAGGCTTTTCAAGGACACAACCTCCACCGGTAGCCCAACAGAGGGCAGGAGGGCAGGAGTTGCCTAAACCTCAAAGAGATTCCGGAGTACTGCCTGGCCAAAAGCACTGTCCCTACGGGACTCCCTCTCCAGGCAGTAATGGGCCGCAAACATCTGGATTGAAGACCAAGTTGCAGCCCTGCAGATGTCTACCAAGGGCACAGAGCGGAGATGAGCCACTGAGGCAGCCATTGCCCTGACACGATGGGCCGTGACCCTACCCTGCAAAGGAAGGTCAGCCGCCTTGTAAGCCCAGGTGATACAGTCAGCCACCCAGATGGACAAGGTACGCTTGGACACAGCCAACCCCAACTTATTGGGGTCAAAAGATACGAAGAGCTGAGTAGCCCTTCTATGCCCTTGCGTATGGTCAAGGTAGAAAGATAAGGCCCTCCTACAATCCAGGGTATGCAGAACTGCTTCAGCCTGGCTTGCATGAGGCCTAGGGAAGAATGTTGGAAGAACCACCTCCTGGTTGAGGTGGAAAGAGGAGACAACCTTAGGGAGGAACTTTGGATGAGTCCTAAGGACTACCCTGTTCCTATAGATCCTGGTGTAAGGCCTATCACAGACCAGGGCCTGAAGCTCACTCACTCGCCTAGCCGAGGTAAGGGCTATCAGGAAGAGGGTCTTCCAGGAAAGGAAGCGTAGTGGACAAGAAGCCATCGGCTCAAAAGGTGGGCGAGTCAGTTGCGGTAAGACCACATTCAGCTCCCACTCAGGGGCAGGAGGACGGATGGGAGGCTTGAGCAAAAGCAAGCCCCTGAGAAAGTGGGACACCAAGGGGTGACCAGATAGAGATTGCCCCTCTACCAATGAGTGGTGAGCTGCTAGAGCTGAGAGGTGGACCCGAACAGAATTGGACTTAAGTCCCTGATTGGATAAGTGCAGTAAGTACTGAAGAACTACTGGCACAGTACAGGAGAAAGGATTCACTGTACGTAGGTGACACCACACGGAAAACCTCTTCCACTTGAGAGCATAGGTTTTCCTGGTGGACTGTTTCCTAGAGACTAGGACAACCTCCTCAACTTCCTGAGGTAGGCCCCAGGGAGCCAAAACTACCCTTGCAGCCTCCAGGCCATCAAATTGAGAGACCTGAGATTGGGGTGCAGAAGGGAACCCTGGTCCTGTGTGAGAAGGTCGGGTTGCAACCCCAGAGGTAGTGGAGGATCTACCGCCAGTTGAAGCAGAAGAGGAAACCAAGGTTGTCTCAGCCACCTGGGAGCTACCAGCAGGACCGAGGCCTTGTCCTGGAGAATCTTGAATAGGGTTCGGACCACCAAGGGCGTGGGAGGAAACGCATAGAGGAGGCCCTGAGACCAAGATATCAGAAAAGCATCCGCTGCTATCCGCAGAGGATGTGGTTGCCTGGAGCAGAACTTTGGCAGTTGCTTGTTCATGGGGCTGGCAAAGAGATCCATCAAAGGGAGACCCCATTTCAGGAAGATCATCTGAACTACTGAAGGATGCAGCTGCCACTCGTGGGGCTGCAGTATCCTGCTTAACCTGTCCGCCAGGTAGTTGGTCCTGGCCTGGAAGGTACACAGCCCTGAGGAGCATGTTGTGCTTGAGGGCAAAAGAACAAAGGTCCTGAGCTTCCCGACAAAAGATCCTGGACCCATTTCCCCCCTGTTTGTTCACATAAAATATGGCAACCTGGTTGTCTGTCTGAATCAGGACAGACTGTTGAGCCAGGGTAGGAGTGAAATCTTTGAATGCTAATCGAATAGCTCTGAGTTCGAGGAGATTGATCTGCTGTGCAGCTTCCCAGGGAGACCAGAGGCACTGGGTGCACTTGCCCAGACAATGCGCTCCCCAGCCTTGCAGGGAGGCATCTGTTGTGAGCATCACTGTGTAACCTGGAATCTGAAAGGGCACCCCTTTCAGCAGATTGGGTGGGTGTAGCCACCAGTTGAGGGAGTGCAGAAATTGTCTGGACACCCTTATCCTGTCTCTGAGGCTGCCTGTGACCACTGAGTCCGAAGGCACCACTGTGCAGGCCTCATATGGAGCCTGGCATTGGGGGTGACATGTACTGTTGAAGCCATGTGGCCTAAAAGCCTCAGGCAGAGTATGGCAGAGACCAGGGGCCTGCTGAGAAACTGACTTGCCAAGGCCATCAACCTTCTGGCTCTGTTTTCTGGCAAGAATGCCTTTGCCAGGAGAGAGTCCAACCTTGCCCCTATGAACTCCAAGTTCTGGGAAGGGAGCAAAGTGGACTTTGCGAAGTTTATGACAAACCCCAGGCGTTGTAGAAGAGCAATGGCCCTGAGGGTGGCTTGGTTGGCCTCCTGACCTGTCTGACCCCTGATGAGCCAGATAGGGGAAGACAAAGATGCCCTGATTTCTCAGGTAGGCCGCCACCACTGCTAAGCACTTTGTAAAGACTCTGGGGGCGGAGGTGAGGCCGAAAGGCAGCACTCTGTACTGATAATGGTTTCCTCCCACGATGAACCTTAGGTACTTTCTGTGGTCTGGATGTATGAGGATGTGAGTGTACGCATCCTTTAGATCTAAGGAGCATAGCCAATCTCCCTGCTGGAGGTAGGGCAGAAGGGTTCCAAGAGTAAGCATCTTGAACTTTTCTTTCACTAGGAACTTGTTGAGGTTCCTGAGGTCCAGAATGGGACGAAGGCCACCGGTCCTTTTGGGCACTAGGAAATACCTGGAGTAGAATCCGTGACCTTGCAAGTGGGGAGGCACAGGCTCTACCGCCCTGTCCACCAACAGACCCTGAAGCTTCTGACGGAAAAGGTCTGTGTGCAGAGGAGGCCTTGGAGGCTCCCCTGGAAAATATGGGGGTGGCAGTTGGTGGAAATGGAGGGCATATCCATTGTGGATTATCTCCAGCACCCAACTGTCCCCGGTGATAAGGGGCCACTGGTGGGCAAAGAGGGCGAGACGACCTCCTGTGCAGGGTTGGGAGAGCAGTGGAGGAGAGGCTATGCTCAAGGAGTCAAAAGCCCCCACCCTGCTGAGTGGTAGCAGGGGCCGGAGGCTTGGGGGTCCTCTGCCTACAGGGCCCATTACCCTGGCCCTTGGCTTGCTGACCCTGGGGGGCAGCTTGAGCAGCCTGATATTGTGGGCACTGTTTGTAGGCAGTGCCCTTCCTCGGGTAAAAGGGCTTTTTACCCGAGCCCTTCTTTTTATGAGAAGGGGCAGAGGTCTTCCTCAACAGCCTTGTCCGAGTGAGGTGCTCGGTCTCGAGCAGAGCGGCCTTCACGGTCATGGGCTTGCCAAAAAGGTTGTCACCTCGGCAAGGGACATCGACCAACTTGTCCTGAACCCATGGCTCGAGGTCCGATGACTGCAGCCATGCCTGGCGTCGAGCCACGATGCCGTCTGCCGCTACTCGGGCCAAAGCCTCGAAGCCATTGTAGGCGGCGCGGGACATGAACTTCGAGCAGTCCCGAATCCCCGAGGACAAGGACTTAAATCTCTGCAAGGGTTCCCCGGAGAGACCAGCAGAGAACCCGGCCAACTCCTTGGCTAGATCCTGCAAGTACATGCCCATGTACAGCTGGTAAGACTGGACACGGCAAGCAAGCATCGAGCCCTGAAAACACTTCCTACCGACGCCATCTAGGTTTCGGGCCTCCCTGCCAGGAGGCACCGTGGAGTGCATCTTCTGACTCTTCAGACGATGCATGGCCGATTCCACAACCATGGAATGGTGTGATAGCTGTGCCTTTTGAAACCCAGGGCTCTTCCGGAGTCGATAGATGGAATCGACCCACTTGCTAAGAACCGGCGCCGAGGCCGGTGCCTCCCACATACAGAAGAGGAGCCGTTCCAGCATCGGAGGAATCGGGACAGTAAAGGCCTCCTTCGGAGGAGAGTCATACTGTAGGGCCTCGAGCTCTTCAGCTCGAGGCTCTTCCTCGGGATCCGCCGGAATAGCCAAGGCAGTGGCCATATCCCAGATGAACTCCGAGAACCGGGTGTCCTCCGGAGGGGGCCTACTGGGGTTCAGACTGCGGTGAGTCCGAAGGGACGCACCGAGTCTTAAAGGTATCGGGAGACTCCTCGTCCTCCATCTCCCAAGCTGACTTGTCCGAGGAAGAGTCGGGGTCAGACCCCACGGGGCCCAGGAGCACCCGCCCCGACGCCGGAAGCACCGGCGTCGACGCCCTCGGTCCCGAACGGGAGGTCGAGGGGAACCGCAACCGAGGTCGACTCCGAGCCATGATGGACTCGAGTATCGGCTCGGCCTCCGGGGTCGACTTGGATGTCGATGTCCCGGTGGTCGGGGCAGATGCACCAGACAGGCTGGCCATTAGTGCCCGCTGCTGCTCCATGAAGGCAGACATTCTGCTCTCCAAGGCTGTCATCCTGAGACTCAGCTCGGGAGACGCAGCAGCCACCGACTTGGGCCCCGGCGGCGCCGGGCCCGACGGTGGCTCCCTGGGAGGAGAGTCCACGAGGACTACGGGGCTTACGTGTCCAGCAGACTCCGGCTCCACACGAGGAACTTTGGCAGGCTTCTCCGGTTCCACAGGCCCGGGGCGACGGTCGGGGGTCTTAGACCTGGCCCTCGAGGAACCAGGGACCTCTTCCGACGACGCCCTCGCGAGCCGCTTCTTCCTCTTGCGTTCCCGGTCGGGGGACCCCCTGTCCGAGTAGCTTCGACGGTGCTCGGGATCGGAATCCCGAGATGTCGAGGTCTCAGATGAGGTCCGGGCCCGGCCGGAGGCTGAGTCAGAGAAAAGCCTTTCCTTTTGCTGCTGTCGACTTCAAAGTGCCTTGGAAGACATTTTTCCACAGGCCCCGCACAACTTAGGATCGTGGTCGGGGCCGAGGCACCGAAGGCAGCAGTCGTGTGTGTCGGTGAGAGACATTAGTTTCTTACACCGATCACACTTCTTAAAGCCACTGGAAGCCATCGGGGAAAAAAGAGTCCCCGCGAGGTCAAAGGACCGGCCTTCCAGGGAAAAAGAGAAAAAAGGGCGCGAACGCCAGCCACGAAGGGCAAAAACCGAAAAAGAAGAATCGGGCTCGATACTGGTGTCCCGAACCTGGTGGGAGAGGAACCGGCGTCGAACCGGTAGAAAAAAAGAGCAAAAAATTGCTAAAAATCTGATTTTAACCGGGAAAATGGGACATACGTCCAACGGGCTTCACGGAAAAAAAGAGACTGAGGTAAGATGGCACCTTTAGGCGGGAAGGGAACCGCGCATGCGTGCCTGCATTCCCAAAGGCTTTCATAGAAAGCTGGGGAAATGCTCCGCTGGGGCTTCATCGGCGCCGATGACACCCATATGTGAGGACTGACTTCCTGCTTGGTCCTGGAGAACATGTTTTTGTTCCACTGTTACCTCGTGACCTAGATGAGCTCAACAACAGGATATCAGCAGCAGTGAATTTGGTCGAAGAAGTTGTTGTTGTTAAGTGCCGTCGAGTCGGAGTCGACTCATGGCGACCCTCTGGATAGCTATCCTAAATTGTGTTCGGTCTTCAGTCAGGCGGCTCATTGACGACAGACTGGTACCCGTAGCTGCTGTTATTGTAGCGATCCATCTCATTGCTGGCCTTCCTCTTTTGCGTTGACCTTCTATCTTGCCAAGCATGATGTCTTTCTCTAATGATCTCTCTCTTCGCATGATGTGTCCGAAGTTTGAAAGTCGAAGTCTTGTCATCTGAGCTTCTAAAGAAAGCTTAGGTTTGATCTCCTCTAGTACCGACTGGTTTGTTCTTCGGGCAGTCCATGGTATACACAGTATTCGCCGCCAGCACCATAATTCAAAGGCATCAATTTTCTTCCTGTCTGTCTTTTTCACTGTCCAGCTTTCACATCCATATGATGTTATTGAAAATACCATGGCTTGAACAAGTCGAATCTTTGTATGGAGAGAGACATCTCTGCTCTTGAGAATCTTATCTAGGTCTTTCATAGCCATTCTGCCAAGAGCAATGCGTCGTCTGATTTCTTGACTGCTTGTTGCTTCTTTATTGATAGTTGATCCAAGTAGGTTAAAGTTGTTCACGATTTCAATTTATTCTCCTTCAACGATGAACCTGTTGATTATGCCAGTTGTCATGATCTTTGTCTTCTTTACATTAAGGTGCAGGCCCATTTTGAGACTATGTTCTTTGATTGTGAGAAGCAAATGTTTCAGATCATCTTCGCTTTCAGCCAGTAATGTGGTATCATCAGCATAGCGAAGGTTGTTGATGAGTCTTCCACCAATCTTCACACCTCTGTTGTCTTCATACAGTCCTGCTTCTCTGATGATTTGTTCTGCATATAAATTAAACAGGTAGGGGGAAAGTATGCAGCCTTGTCTTACACCTTTGCTTATTTTAAACCATTCTGTTTCTCCTTGTTCCGTTCGAACTGTTGCTTCTTGATTAATGTACAGATTACGCAAGAGAACGATCAGGTGTTCTGGTATACCCATGCTTCTTAATGTGGCCCAGAGTTTCTCATGGTTTACACAGTCAAAAGCCTTGCTATAGTCGATAAAGCACAAATAGATATCCTTTTGGTATTCTTTAGTCTTTTCAAGGATCCATCTCACATCCGCAATGATGTCTCTCGTTCCTCGCCCTTTCCTGAACCCTGCTTGCACTTCAGGTAGTTCTTGTTCTAGGTATGGCTGTAGTCTCTTTTGAATAATCTTCAGTAGAATCTTGCTGGCATGTGGGATCAGAGCGATTGTGCGGTAATTTCCACAGTCAGTTGGATCACCTTTCTTTAGTATTGGTATAAACACAGATCTTTTCCAGTCAGTTGGCCATGATGTTGTCTTCCATATTTCTTGGCAGAGCCTTGTAAGTACGGTAACAGCTGCATCAGATTGCTGCAATACTTCTATGGGAATGCTATCAATGCCTGGTGCTTTGTTCTTTGATAAGGCTTTCAATGCTGCTTCAACTTCTTCTTTCATCACCAATGGTTCCTGATCATAAGGTATAGGTTGAAACGGCTGTTGGTCCACTTGATCTTTATCATATAAAAACTCTGTATATTCCTTCCATCTTTTCTTGATCTTCTCAGCATCATTCAACATAGAACCTTGAGCATCTTGTAACATTCCAATTCGAGGCTGGAACTTTTTCTTTAACTCTCGCAGCTTTAGGAAAGCCGATCTTGTTCTTCCTCTAATAGTTTCTGCTTCTATTTCCTTGCAAGTGTCATTGTAGTACTTTTCCTTGTCCTGTCTTGCTGCACGTTGGAAATCTCTGTTGAGTTCTGCGATTGTCTTTCTTTCTCCTTTGGCTTTAGTTTCTCTGCGTTTCTGGGCAATTTTCAGAGTTTCTTCCGTCATCCATTTTGGCCGTTTTTGCTTTTTCACCTTTTGTAGAGACTTCTCACTTTCTTCCAGCACAACCTTCTTGATGTCATTCCATAACTCTTCCGGAGCTCTGTCATTTGTATCTAAAGCAGCAAATCGATTTTGCAGGCAGTCTTTAAATTCCAGTGGTATATTCTCAAGGTCATATTTTGGTGCATTCATGAGTGGTTTGCTCTTTTTCAACTTTAGCTTAAGTTTGCATACTAGTAGTTGATGATCTGTACCACAGTCAGCTCCAGGTTTTGTCTTTGTTGATGTTACAGAGCTTTTCCATCGTTGACTTCCACAGATGTAGTCAATTTGATTTTTATACAATCCATTGGGTGAAGTCCATGTGTACAGTCGTCGCTTGTGTTGCTGGAAGAAGGTGTTTGAGATGAATAGATCATTGGTCTTGCAGAATTCTATCAATCTTTCTCCAGCTTCATTTCTGTTGCCAAGTCCATATTTTCCAACTACTTTGCCTTCTTCTTTGTTGCCAACTTTTGCGTTCCAGTCACCCATGACTATCAGGATATCCTGTTTGCATGTTCTGTCAATTTCAGCTTGTACTTGTTCATAGAACTCTTCAATTTCATTCTCTTCTGCAGCTGTTGTTGGGGCATATACTTGAATTATAGTTGTGTTGATAGGCAATCCTCGTAGACGAATAGAGATTAAGCGTTCGCTGACTGCGTTGTATTTCATTACAGTTCTTGCAAGTTTCTTCTTTATTATAAATGCAACACCATTTCTTCTTTGTTTTTCATTTCCAGCATAGTAGACCATGTGATCATCTGATGCAAAGTGCCCGATGCCAGTCCATTTCAGTTCGCTGACACCCAACAGATCAAGTTGTACACGTTCCATTTCATTCTTGACCACCTCCAACTTCCCTTGGTTCATGCTTCGTACGTTCCATGTTCCAATGTGTAAGACATCTTTACAGCTTCTGACTCTCATTTCATGCGCAGCTACATCAGCAGTCAGACTTCCCGAGGGCTTTGATCCAACCACATCATAAATGCTGGCTTTACTCTGAAAAGTCTTCAGCTCTTCCCCAGTAGCTAGTTGAGTGCCTTCCGACCTGGGAGTCTCATCTTCCAGCACCATAGCACAATTTGTTTTGTTGTAACTATCCATTGGGTTTTCATGGCAAGATACAGAAGTAGATTGCCGGGCCTTCCTTCCGCGCAGTTTAAGTTTGGTGTTGTTGCCGTTGTCACAGAAATGTGATCCTCCGCCGTCAACACTATCCCATTCTGCTGCTGCCCAGATGGGTGGTTTGTCTTCGTCTGGCACCTCAGCTGAGACCTGTCCATCTTGGGAGACCCTGCCAGTAGTTAAACTACCGATAGTTTAGCTCTCAGCATCACTGATGCACGCAAGCCCTCACAGCACGACAAGCTGCAAACCAAGTGAGAGCCATCGAAGAAGTTACCTTGCGAAAAGTGTGGGACGAGTTTAGCTATGGTCTTGATGTTGTCCGTGCTGCTGATGAAGGACATATAGAGCATTTGTAATTGAAACTTTGCTATTATATTAGTATTTTGCACTTTGTTCCATTATTTTAATACGCTCTAATCAATAAATATACCGTTTCAGAACGGGTCATTCTTTTTGAAACACTCTGTATATACAGAGTCCTCTCAAAGTAGTTTGTGGTATCCTATTTATGTCAGAGAACTGAAGTAAGGACTCTCTCTTTGGAGTTTGATTTACTTTTATCCTTCTGTTATTTCTCACTGTTGTTTTTGTCACTGTCTGTATATATTTATTTTCGGGGAACCACCAATAAAGGCGTTCTACTCAAGGATACTTCAGCTGTGTGGGCTAGTATTTTCCATGGTTTGATTCATTTTCCTTCTTGCTAGCTACTCTTCCATGTCACCTAGATCATTAACTTTTATTGTACTGGTAATTTTTGTTGTTTGGTCTCCATTTTTCTAAGATCTAGGTTTTTCCTCTTTTTTATGTAGCACATCTTGGGCTACTCCTCCCTCTCCCGCCCCCTCCCACCCCCGAGTGAGAGGTAGGCTACATGTATACTCATATAACGCTCTTGTAATTTCTCATCAACAATTTATGTTACAATTCTACCCATCTGAGTTGGCTTTCTTCTATCAGCATAAAAAGATAGAGATGAACTTGCTAAATTCCAATGTCAATCTTAAAGGGGAGATTTAAGTGAAAAAAAGTTATCTTATTCATACTAATGGACTAAGCAGGAAAGTTTTAGAATGAAAACAGTAGAAATGCAGCAATTTTGACTACAATGAAGGAAATTTCTTGGTGTGTGATGGCAGGAAAAGCCTGTAATAGGCTTATTCATAAGAACATAACAAATGCCATTCTAGGTCAGACTAAGATTCATCAAGTCCAGTATCCTGTTTCAAACAGTGCCCAATTCAGGTCACAAATACCTAGCAGGTTCCCAAAAAAGGCACACAGGTTCCACAATGCTTGCACTGGAGTAAGCAGTGGATTGACCGGGTCCTCTTTAATAATAGTTTATGGACCCTTCCTCCAGGAACGTGTCCAAACCTTTTTTTAAACTCAGCTATACTAACTGCTTTTACCACATCCTCTGGTAATGAATTTCAGAGTTTGATTAGAACGTTGAGTGAAAAAATATTTTCTCTTATTAGTCTTAAATGGGTTATACTGTAGCTTAATTGCGTGCCTCCTAGTCTTTCTACTTTTTGATGGCATAAACAACTGATCTATGCTTACCTGTTCTACTCCATTCATTAATTTATAGACCTCTATCATTTCTCCCCCTCAGCCGTCTCTTAAGAACTGAAGATAGTGGCTCACCCTGTGCTTGGATTGAATGGATTTACTAAGACCTGTCTAGGAATAAAGCCATCACTATCCAAGAATGGGAGTTCCTGCTCTGCAGCAACCCCACAAATCCCTTCATTTCCTTATACTAGCTTTGATTGGGGGCAGAATTCCTCAAAATGGGAAGCATGACTAATGAACTTCTGTCTAGAGAACATCCAATAGATAAAAGCAACTTCACTTTCTCTGAAGACAGGCAGTTCATTGAGTTGCACAAATAAGATTTATCTAGCTATAGAAAAAAAAAGTAAAAAGTACAGCACAAATGGCTAGTAAGCTAAAATATTTTTGTTGGCTCTTGGCACAACAGCTATAAAGGACCTGTATATGATTTTCAAGAGCAGAGATGTACCTCTGCCTTCAAAGATTCCACTTGTCCAAGCTATGGTATTTTCAATAATGTCATATGGATGCAATTTGTTGGCTAAGACCCTTTTATATGTCTACTTTTTGGTCAAATAGGTTAGACAACCTATAATCATAAAAATGAGTACAAGGTGGGACAAAGTTGAGCTCTCTTCCTCTAAAAGACCATGGTAAACAGACAGTCCAGATAGTCCCATTGATACTCCTTAGGATTTTGGGCAAGACACTTTGCTTATCATAATAAAAAGGGTATACACCTTAATATGAAGATGATAAAGATCCCAATAACTTGGCAAAATCAAGTATATCATTCTTGATGAAGAAGAAATAGAAACAGACAACTTTCAAACTGCTTGAATCAATAATAATGAAATAATAAGCAGTCAAGAAATCTGACACATTGCTCTTGGCACAACAATGAAGAACCTGGATAAGATTTTCAAGAGCAGAGATTTACCTCTGATTCAACTTGTCCAAGCTATGGTATTTTCAATAATGTCATATGGATGTGATAATTGGATAGTGAAGAAGACAGATAGAAAAAAACTCTAATGCCTTCAAATTATGGTGCTGGCGAAGAATACTATGTATACCATGAATTGCCCTAAGAACAAATCAATTGGTACTAGAAGAGAGCAAACTAAGCTTTCCTCAGAAGATCAAATGACAAGACTTTGACACTTTGGACACATCACGCAAAGAGAAAGATCTACTACTACTGATTATTTGTTTATTTATTTATTTGAAAGGCTTATATATCATATTTCCAATGATCAAGGCAGTTTACAAATAACCTAATTTAACATTACAGAAAACATTTTAACATATGGCATAGTACCAACCTAACGATATAACATTACAACACAGCTATTATTAGAATGATGGGGATAAATGGGTAGAGACTAGGATGTCAAAGGTATTATTGATATATTAAGTAATTAATGCATAACAGCTCGCAGTTCATGATGGCTGAATGAGTGTCTATGTAATTTCTTCAAAGTGCTCTTTGAAAAGGAGTGGTAGCTCGAATATGACCAGGTAGATATAGTGCTTCAGAAAGACCATTAGAGAAAGGCATCATGCTTGCAAGGCTGAAGGTCAGCGCAAAAGAGGAAGACCAGTAATGCAATGGGTCGATGCAATAACAGCAGTTATGGATGTCATTCTATGGCAACTAGTGACCTGACTGAAGGCTGAACATAGTTTAGGACAATTAGTCAGAGGGACGCCATGAATCAACATAGACTTGACAGCACTTAACTACAACACTTCACCCTTTATTACCTCAGGTGTGACTTTGATTGCAAATGCTCTTGGGCAGAGAAATACTTATTGTATCTGTATCTAGCTTAGCTTTGGAAAGGCAAGTAATCTAAATTCAATCCAAATCTACCAGAAAACTATAGTCAGACATGCAACTTTGTGGACTGAACTCCGTGTCACAGCCTTGAAAATCTCCTCAATGGAGTCAAATTCTGGAAAGATATACATTGCATTTGACTACTGTCTTCATGACCTTAAGATAATGGGTCTTGGCATGTTCCTCTAAAGTCAGACCTGCCTGGGCATAACAAAAGTAGTTGCAAATTTCAACAATATACAATTAGAAATCATTGGGTCAATATTGAAACTCTGTGATCAGCATTTTTAAAAGCAGTGCTGATTATATGTGTAGAAAGCTGACCACCAATAGCTGTACATAAGTAGTGATATTCAGCTGTTATATGTATAGCTACGCAGTTTACTTTAGCACTGCTTTTCAGCCACCATGGCAATAGTCACCTTTCCAAAATCTTTTCAGCAGTCTAAAGTGAACTGCTTAGCTATATGTATAGCAACTGAATATTGCCACTATGGGGTTAATTTTATAACAGGATGCCTAGGTAAAGTGAGCAGGAAGGCACCTATTTTGGTGCCATTTTGTAAAAACATAGGTGGCCCTATGTGGCTTATAAAATATTAGCAAATATCTAACAGCAATAGCATCTACATTCAAGGTGTGAACATTACAACTGCTCAAGATCAGGTATAAATGTTAGTATGTACTTTACGCATGGATGCATTTATTTTATGAAATATGCAAGCATATTATGACTGCCTATGCTGTGCCTTGAGCATGTATTTTTAGGAAAGATCTAATTTTATAAGAGCTGATCTACACATGAAAATAGTTTTTAAAATTACCCTCTATACATTTAATCAGGTGTTCCTACCCAGACTCTACCCTAACTCTGCCTAGACAGCATCCATATCATGCCAAAGTGCTTATAGTGACTTTTGTTGGCACTATCTGTATAGTACTATATCAAAATTCATACGTTCAATGTTATCTTCAATTGGTAGTGGTGAACCATATTAGCTTCATGTGATGGTCTTAGATAATTTCTATCTTTAAAACAGAGTGGACTAAAGTTTCTTCTCAAATATCTTCTTTAATCTTAAAACATATCATTCAAGAATATCATGATTATCCACACTTGTCATCAAACATTTCTTCTTACTAAAATATCTTCTTTGATACTTTAACTCTTCTATATTTCTTTTAAAAGGGTTTTAAATCTGCCAAACTTGTGAAACACTGATAGAAGCGATAGAAGGGAATCGCTTCTATCAGTGTTTCACAAGTTTGGCAGATTTAAAACCCTTTTAAAAGAAATATAGACGAGTTAAAGTATCAAAGAAGATATTTTAGTAAGAAGAAATGTTTGATGACAAGTGTGGATAATCATGATATTCTTGAATGATATGTTTTAAGATTAAAGAAGATATTTGAGAAGAAACTTTAGTCCACTCTGTTTTAAAGATAGAAATTATCTAAGACCATCACATGAAGCTAATATGGTTCACCACTACCAATTGAAGATAACATTGAACGTATGAATTTTGATATAGTGCTATACAAACGTTCAGGAAGCAACTCCAATTATAGACGAGACTATCTGTATAGTGTCATTGCAATTTAGAAGTCAGAGAAGTTATATATTTGCTAGCTGCTGGTAAACGTTTAACTTCTTTTCAATCTTGATCTAGGTATAAACTTCCCCAAAGAAACAACAAACATATTTTAAGAGCTTCAAGTGCTTCAGACAGAAGGTGCCACATGCCTTGAAATATAGGAAATTAAAGGCAGTCTCACTTTTATGGATGTGTAGCCTCCTAGAGAAAAATGTCATTAGGAGGACGGCAACTGGAAATTCAATATCACTTAGACAAGACCATTGGGGTACATAACAGGGAGATCAGCCCAGCTCTTCCCCAAAACTCCACTGTATCCCTGAGGATATGAGTCATTTGAGGAGTTACGCACCATGGGAGGGGTTGGATGTCCCTGAAGAGCCACATCACTTACTCAGGAATTTACAATGCAGTGCTAAAGAAAGCCATGCCTTACACCCTTTGTGAAGGGAACTCCATTAACCTAAGATTAATACAGTCTATGAGTGATATCAAGTCTGGGCTAGCACTCCTCGTTGAGTGATTACTACTACCTAGAGTTAAGGGATTAACATCTTGGATACCCACTGCATGCTGGGATCTGAAATGACTTCAGTAACCAGCTTCTGCTTTACATCTGTCTTTAAGGACCCAAATACTGGACTGGCTGTCCTGAAAACCATGCAGGACTTTGTCTGCCTAACACTGGGGACACCTGCAGAAGGCATGTCATCAGGAGTCTCCGCAGGGTGGTCTCACTGTTACCAGTCCAGAATCAAAGATAACTTCCTCATTCAGTAGTGACAGGCACGGACATTGATATATTGTCCTGAGCAAACAGTCTAAGTTCTGGAGGAGATCAACAGTGAATTTGGCCTCTACAGATTTCTTTGCAGATCTAACTGGAAAGAACCGGGAAGCAAATGAAAAGAAAAAGCGTAGTTACTCACCTATAACAGGTGATCTCTGGGAACAGCAGGAATTGAGTCTTCACATATGGGTATCATTGGCACCAACAGAGCCTGCATGGGAACGCTCCCCAGCGTTCAATAGGAAAGCCTTTGGGAGCATCCCACTGCGCCTGTGCTGCTGCCTTCCAGCCCTTCCAACTCTCTCTCTTCAGTTGGGTTTGTAGCTGAGACAAAGAAGAGAAGGAAAGAGAGCGAGAGAGAGATAGAGATACCACCCCTAGGGGAGGTGGGTGGGGTTGTGAAGACTCAATTCCTGCTGTTCCCAGAGATCACCTGTTACAGGTGAGTAACTACGCTATCTCCAGGAACAAGCAGGAATGTAGTCTTCACATATGGGGACTCCCAAGCTTAGAGATGCCAGGGAGATGACCCCAGAAGCTGCGAAACCCAGGCTGAGGTGGGTCATGCTTTCTTCCAAGGATCTCGGGTATCGAAACCCGGGACGGCAGGCAGGAGTTGTCCTAAGTCTGAAAGAGATGCTGGAGAACAGCCTGGCCAAACGAGGCAGATCAACAGGATTCCTTGTTCAAGCAGTAATGGGCTGCAAAGGTGTGGACCGAAGACCAAGTGGCTGCTTTGCAAATGTCGTCAATCGACACCGAGCGAAGGCTGGCCATAGAGGCAGCCATTGCTCTCACACTGTGAGCTGTGACATGACCTTCGAGACAAAGTCCCTTACTCTCATAGGTAAAGGATATGCAGTCTGCAATCCAGTTAGAGAGAGTTCTCTTGGAAACTGGTAAGCCCAGGTAACTGGAAGGCAACAAAAAGCTGTGAAGCCTTTCTATGTTGTTTAGTCCTCTGCAGGTAAAAAGCTAAAACTCTTTTACAATCCAGAGTATGAAGATTCCTTTCTGCACTAGAGGCGTGAGGTGTAGGTAAGAAGACAGGAAGGTAAACTGACTGGTTCAAATGAAAAGGCAAAACCACCTTTGGCATAAAGTGAGGATGAGTCCTAAGGACTACTTTATCATGGTGGAACCTTGTATAAGGAGGATCAGCCACTAAAGCTTGTATCTCACTAATGCGTCTGCCAGAAGTGAGGGCAATCAGGAAGATTACCATCCAAGAAAGAAACTTAAGAGATGTAGTGGCTAAGGGTTCGAAGGGCGGCTTCATAAGCTGCCCAAGGACAAGATTTATATCCCATGTCACAGGTGGTGGCTTAATGGGAGGTCTTATCATAAACCGTGCTACAAGCGGTTGAGAGGAGATAGGTTGTCCATCAAAGGCCTTGTGGAAAGCCGCAATGGTACTAAGGTGGACCCTCACTGAATTAGTCTTACCAGAGGATGATAGGTGGAGGAGATACTCAAGTAACGCCTCCACTGGAAATGAAAAAGGATTAAGTTCCTTTTTTGAATGCCAGATAGAGAACCTTCTCCACTTAAAGGCATAGGCATGCCTTGTGGAAGGTTTCCTAGAGGCTAAAAGGATATCCTTAACCTGTTGAAAGGGGTTGATATCCTGGAACGCTAAGCTCTCAGCAGCCATGCTATCAGGTGTAAGGACTGAGGATTCGGGTGCAAAAGCGTCCCATCCTCCTGGGATAGAAGATCTAGAGCACATCCAATTCCAGAGGTCTGGCTTGAGAGAGACGTAGAAACAGTGGATACCACGTCTGTCGTGGCCAGCGTGGGGCTATGAAGATCATATGGCCCCTGTCTCTCTGAAGCTTGAACAGAGTCTTGGGACTGAGGGGAATGGGAGGGTAGCATATAGGCAGTCCTGACCCCAATGGAGGTGGAAAGCATCCATTGCCTGACTATTCCAAGCAGGAATTCTGGAACAGAATCAGGGAAGTTTGGCATTCTGAGGACTTTCAAATAGGTCTCTCTCTGGAGTTCCCCAGATCCGAAAGATTCGAGCAATTTGCTCCGGATGAAGAGACCAGGGCCTTACCAAGACTGAAATGCGCCCTGTGCGACTTGCACCTCCATTTAGACACTTTATGGGGGTGCGGGGGGGGGGGGGAGCGCACCCGATCTGCAAGTCGCCGGCACACTAGGAAAGGAATGGAAAATAAAACAAAAGATATTATGATGCCTCTATATCGTTCCATGGTGAGACCGCACCTTAAATATTGTGTGCAATTCTGGTCGCCGTATCTTAAAAAGGATATAGCGTGATTAGAAAAGGTTCAGAGAAGAGCCACCAAAATGGTAAAGAGGATGGAAGGATACTCCTATGAAGAAAGGCTAAAAAGGTTAGGGCTCTTTAACCTGAAAAAGAGACGCCTGAGGGGAGATATGATAGAAGTCTATAAATTAATGAACGGAGTGGAATGGGTAAACGTAGATCGATTGTTTACGTTATCAGAATATAAAAAGACTAGGGGACATGCAATGAAGCTACAGGGTAAACTATTTAAGACTAATAAAAGAAAATATTTTTTCACTCAACGTGTAATCATACTCTGGAATTTGTTACCGGAGGATGTAGTAAAGGCTGTTAGTGTAGCTGGGTTTAAAAAAGGTTTGGATAAGTTCCTGGAGGAAAGGTCCATATACCATTATTAAGAAGGGACCCAGGATATCAATGCTTGACCCAGTACAAGCATTGTGGAACCTGTGTCTTTTGGGGAAACTGCTAGGTACGTATGACCTAGATTGGCCACTGTTGGAAACAGGATACTGGGCTTGATGGACCTTGGTCTGACCCAGTATGGCACATCATATGTTCTTATGTTCACTAAGCAGGTCTGGTCCCTCCCGGAGAGACCAAATCTGCTTAGTGTGCCGGCAGGAAGACTTAAGGGGCGCATTTCGTCTCTCTGCTGCTGCCTGCCGCCAAAAAAGTGGCGGCGGCAGGCAACGGCAGAGAGACGAAATGCATCCTTTAAGTCTTTGCGCCCTGTGCGGCCGCACTGCTCGCACAAGGCTTGGTACGGTCCTGGAAGAGACCACTTGTGTGGCAGCAGTGCTCGACTGAGCCTGTCTGCCAGGAGATTCTGTGTGCCTGGGAGATACACCACCAGTAGGTGAATCTGAAGGCCTCTTGCAAAGGACCAGAGGCGTAGAGCTTTGTTGCACAACACCTGATAGCCTGTTCCACCCTGTTTGTTCACATAGAACATGGCTACCTGATTGTCCGTCTGGACAAGAACTGTCTTGTAGCTCAGGTGGTCCTGAAATACTCGGACAGCATAGAAAATGGCTCTGAGTTCCAGTAGATTTATGTGAAGACAAGCCTCCTGATCGGTCCAGAGACTATGGGTGGAGAGATTGTCCATATGAGGCCCCCAACCTGACTTGGAAGCATCTGTCATCAAGGTAGCTTGGTGTAGTGGCTGCTGAAAAAGTGACCCTACGAGAAGGTTTTCAAGTGATTGCCACCACGGAGGACGAAATGAGGCGTGCAGAGTTTCTGATTTTGTCCCTCAAGCAACCCGACGCTTGTGTCCCTGAGAGGCTAGGGTTCACTGGGCCGCTCGCATGTGTAAGTGAGCATAGGGGGACCACATGAACAGTGGACGCCATAAGCCCAGCAAATGAAGCATTTCTCGAGCAGTCAGGAAAGTTTTCATAGCTGCTTGAGAGGCCAGTTGGAGTATCCGAGCACAACGGAGTTGTGGCAGGAAAGCCCTTGACTGTCATGTGTCTAGGAGAGCCCCTATGAACTCTAGCGATTGAGAAGGGGAGAGATGGGATTTTGGGAGGTTTATTACCAGTCCCAAGTATTGTAGGATTTGCATTGTGCAGGAAAGAGTGGAGCTACTTGGATTAGCCAGTCGTCTAAGTAGGGGAAGAGAAATATCCCTAGAGTCCTTAGAAATGCTGCTACTACTGCCATGCATTTTGTGAAGACTCTTGAGGTGGAAGCCAGGCCAAAGGGTAGGACTCTGTACTGGGAATATCTTCCCTGAAAGAGGAATCGAAGAAACCTTCTGTGTTCTGCATGAATAAGGATATGTGTATATGCGTCCTTTAGGTCTAGAGAACATAGCCAATCCTGACTCTGAATGTAAGGGAGAAGTGTTCCGAGAGAGATCATTTTGAATTTCTCTCGGAATAGATACTTGTTTAACTCCCTGAGGTCCAAAATGGGCCTGTACCCTCCTGTCTTCTTTGGTATGAGGAAGTAGGGGGGGGAGTAAAAGCCCAAGCCCTGTTGAGAAACAGGTACCTCCTCTACTGCACCCTGAGAAAGGAGAGAGGTGACCTCCTGACACAAGAGAGTGTCAGGAGGTCACCTCTCTCCTTTCTCAGGGTGCAGTAGAGGAGGTACCTGTTTCTCAACAGGGCTGGGGCTTTTACTCCCCCCTACTTCCTCATACCAAAGAAGACAGGAGGGTACAGAGAGTGTTGAGGGGGGCTGAGAACTGAACTCTCTTGGAGTAGAGGGAGGGGGCATTCTGTGGAAGTGGAGTTTGTACCCCTCTGTCACTATGGAGAGAGTCCACTGCTCTGATGTTATCTGCTGCCACCTCTTGGTAAAATGACAGTCTGCCTGGAATGTTGAGAGGCTCTGGACCTTTTAGAGATAGGATGACTAGGTTCCCTAGGAAGGAGTCAAAGACCTTGTGGAGGCTGTGCCTGCTGAGCTGGTTGAGCTCTGGGGGCTTGAGCCTTTCTTTGTTGCTTGGGCTGCTGCTGCCCCTTCTGGGGAGCATGGACTGGGCAGTGGACAGTTTGGGTGTAAGATGGATAGAATTTCTTCTTGTTGAAAAAGGGTTTCTTAACTGTCTTTTTCTTATCTGGGTTGGCAGTGGTCCTGGATAGTCTATTCAAGGTAGTAGTCTCGGACTCAAGCTGAGACGCTTTATCCTGCCAATCCTTGCCAAAGAGGTTTTCTCCCATGCAAGGAATATTTCCCAGCTTGTCTTGCACCTACTGTTCCAAATCAGATGCTTACAAACAAGCTATTTGACGTGCACCGATAGAAATAGCAGAGGTTCTGCTAATGCATTTGAAACAATCAAAGGTTGCCCTGTTCATGAACTTAGAAGCATTTTGGGCATGCTTAACAAGAATGAGGTAATCAACCCTCTTATCACTGGGAAGAAGAGGAGCCATGAGTTCCAAATCTTTTGCAACCTCTCGAAGAAACATACCCATATAAAGTAGGTAAGAACTTATTCTGGCCAATAACATAGAGGACTGAAAACATCGACGACCAAAGGCATCGAGAGTCCTCGCCTCACAGCCCAGAGGATTAGAAGAATGCATCTTAGCACTTTTGATTTGGCGCACTGCTGATTCCACCACCATGGAATCGTGTGGTAATTGCGTTTTTTGGAACCCGGAACACTGCGGTACCCGGTACATTGTATTGAGTGTCCGAGAATGTGGAGACATCGTTAAAGGTGTTTCCCACATCCTAAGCATGAGGTCATGCAAAATCCGGTGTATGGGAAGAGTTGCAGGCTCTTTGGGGGCTGCCGGACACTGAAGAATTTCTAGTTCTTCAGCTCTCGGTTCCTTCTCAGGGGTCACGGTGATCGAGAGGCCCCGAGCTATATCTTGCATAAAGTCTTGAAAAGACATGTCTTTCGGGGGAGACATCCGATGTTGTGGCGAAGGAGAGGGATCCTCCAGGAGAACCACTCCAGTACCGATAGAGTCATCGGATTCATCTGAATTGGAGGACTCAAAGTATCTACAGGCCGGGTGCTCTCATACTGCCTGTCGCCGGTACCGATCGAAGTCGGCATCAGAATGCCTCGATATCAGACCTTCCATGCCTGACACAGATTCAAGAGCCGGCATGGGTGGAAGCATGGAGAGTGGCGCACCGGTGGGTGCAGCTGCATTGGGTACCGCCATCGGTACCAATGGCTACGGAACCGATTGTAGCAGCTTTAGCAGTACTGAGGTTGCTAACAAAGCCGCAAGTCGGCGCTGAATGGCTAGGATACGTTGATCCATAGAGCCCGCCGATGTCTGGGTGTCGGTACCGGCAGAGTAGGCCACGACCCCAGAACACGGCACCAAGAGTTCTCCAGAAGTGGAAGCCTCGGGAACATCCTGGGACCCCGTTAATGCTTTGGAGGCAAGGACCTCCTGCTGGAGTTGTTTGACCAGTGTGTTCTCCTCGAGGGCAATGCTAGTAGCATCTCCATGCTTAGAAGGAGATCTACTCTTTGAGAACCGGTCAGTCTTGGAGGAAGACCTGGGTTTGGTTACCTGAGATCCATGGGAGGAAGATGAAGCCCTGGACAACGTCGATGCAACGGACATTGCATCTGAGGAAAAGAGGGTGCCGAGTTTTGCAGCTCTATTCTGCAGGCCCCTCTTAGTCATCTTTCTGCAAAGGAGACACTCCAATGGCTAATAGTCAGGGCCCAAACATTTGAGACACCAGTCATGGGGGTCGGTAGCAGAAATGGCACTGCCACATTTTGAACATTTTTTGAAACTACTAGTTGGTTTCTCCATTTTAGAAGAAAATAAGGCCTAGTGCCCAAAATGGCACCGAAGCACCAAGAGGGGACAGACCCTCAGGTAAAAAGCTTTTTTTTTTTTTTTTAGAAAGAAAATAAAGACACCGGTGATACCGGTGTAAGCATCGACGGGAAGGCAGACACGACCACAAAAAAGAAAATTTTCTGTGGTGACAGGGTTTGCCGCCTGTTGGCTCTGCGGAAAATTAAAAACTGAAGAGGGAGAGTTGGAAGGGCGGGAAGGTAGCAGCGCAGGTGCAGTGGGATGCTCCCAAAGGCTTTTCTATTGGACGTTGGGGAGCGTTCCCATATGGGTTCAGTCGGTGCCGATGATACACATATGTGAAGACTACATTCCTGCTTGTTCCTGGAGAAAGAAGATTATCATCCTGGTTTTGAAGGGTGTGAATCATCCATTGTCTCGTCTTGGAATGCTGTAGGATTTAACATAGTAAACAATGGCAGATAAAGACCAGCATGGTCCATCTAGTCTGCTCAGTAAGGGGATTAGAGTTGTAGAGTTGCACCTGCCGCTCTGTGCAGATTAATCTCTTTCTATGCCTTTGCTTAAGGTTGTACCTGCCTCTCCAGGCAGGTTACCCCTCTTTGTTCATGAGTTATATATGTTTGCTTCAATTCCATCCTCTTGCTATATAGCGATCCTCTATGTCTGTCCCATGCCTTTCTGATTTTGATCTCTTATCTATACACGAAGTTCGTTACAGAGACGGCTCAAGGTAATCTGCTGCCTGAGGCAAGGGATGAGATGGTGCTGCCCCCCCCCCCCCCCACCAAGGGGGAGGCTTTCTCAAAACTGCAGTCAGGGATTGAACCAAATCAAAAAGTCAATTAGATAATGTGGAGGAAATAAAAAGATATTCACACACTACGGAACTAAAAGAGAGAGAGAGAATCACTGCACAGTTTATAACACCAAATTAAATAACTTATTTTTATTTTGTTGTTATAAACTGTGTTATGGTTGTTGCTTTCTCTTTTTGAACATATATTTTGCATTCGCAGAACCCCCGCCCCCCCAACAATGGGTGCACAGCAGAACTGGGACATCCACCCACAAACTAATTAAAAAAAAACCCTGATTCTGGCCATCTCACTAACATTCTCCAGTACCAAGCATATTGTGAACTAATACAAAACCCTACAAAAGTCACCGATGATCTACAAGGCCAAATCAACCATATCATACCAGCATAAACTTCCAAAATTCATACAAAAAGGGACCTACCCAGATAAAAGCAGCACTAGAACATCCATACACCTACTGAAAAGCTAAACAAGTCAAATTACTACAGTACAGGTCCCTTCGTACAAACTCCATGTTAACAGAACTCCTGGCCTCAGTCACACATTCAGAACACAGACCCTTGCCAAGTACAGAATAAGTGAGGATAATCTAAAGTGAAAATAAAAATATGTAGATAAAAATTAAACTGAAAGCCCAAGAAGACAGACTCTGCATGCAATGCAATACCAGAGAAATAAAAGAGACTCATTTCCCTGTACTTGCGTAAAATATAAAAATAGTGCAAAGTCCAATCAGTCATTTGAAAATAAAATTATTTTTTTCTACTTTTGTTTGACCATTTTATACTCTGATCATGCTGGTCTCGATCTGAGGCTTCTGCTTTCTTCTGTCTTCTCTTAGCTCTCTTTCTACATTCTCTACTCCATTTGGCATTTGTTTTCTCTCCTTTTGTTTTCTTCACTTCCTTCCATCTTGGATATTTTTTTTCTTTCCAACTTTCTTCCATTTATTTCTCTCTTTCTCTGGCCACCCAGATTTCACTACCCCTTATTATCCAATTCTCAATCTCCCTCTTTTTTATGCCATCTACTACCGCTTTTCAACCTTCACCCCCAGTCCTTCCATTCCCCAGCTCTTCTTCCCCTCTGTGCGATCCAGCATTTGTCCTCCTGTCACCCCCATTGTCCAGCATGTCTCCCTACTTCCCCCATCCAACATTTGTCTCCCTGCTTCCCCCTCCAGCATTTGTATTCTTGCCCCCTCCCCTGTTGTCCAGCATTTGTTCCCCTTTCTCCTCCATTGTCCAGCATTTGTCCTCCTGTCTGTCCCCCCCCCCCATTGTCCAGCATATCTCCCAACTTCTTCCCATCCAACATTTGTCTCCCTGCTTCTCCCTCCAGCATTTGTCTTCTTGCCCCCTCCCCTGTTGTCCAGTATTTGTCCCCATCTCCCCAATTGTCCAGCATTTGTCCTCCTGTCTGCCCCCCCATTGTCCGGCATGTCTCCCTACTTCCCCCATCTAACATTTGTCTCCCTGCTTCCCCCTCCAGCAATTGTCTTCTTACCCCCTCCCCTGTTGTCCAGCATTTGTCCCCCTATCTCTCCCATTGTCCAGCACTTGTCCTCCTGTTCCCCCCCCCCCCCTTGTCCGGCATTTCTCCTCATCTCCCTCTCCCATTGCCCAGTATTTGTCTCCCTGCTTCCCCTTCTCCAGCATTTGTCTTCCTGCCCCGTTTCCCTGTTGTCCAGTATTTGTCCCCCTGTCTTCCCCCTTTATCCAGTATGTCCCCCTGTCTGCCCCCTTTGTTCAGCATTTGTCCCATCTCTCCCCTTTGTTTAGCACTTGTCCTCCTGTCCCCCTCCCTCTACCTGCATCTATCTTCCTGAAAACGATCATCCGGTGGCGGCGGCACTCTGGCAGTTTTTATTTTAGATTTTGCTGCCTCTGCAAAAATGCTTGCAGCAAGAAAAAAAAAGTGGCGGGAAAGCAGAGGCAGGCCAGAGGCTGCAAAATCTAAAATTAAAACAGAGCCGGAGTGCCACCTGAGGCCATTGCCTCAGGTGGCCTCATGGTAGAACCACCCCTAGTTGGTTATTGTAAGTGTGGTGCAGCTCATGTGTGAAAGTGAGTAAGGAATGAAATGTATCAACAGATATGTCAGGACCATCTCTAATGGAAAGACATGAGCTACATACAAATACATATTGTACTTTCTCCAGTGAGCACTCTATGGTCCAGGCCACGATCCAGGCTACAGTCCAGGTCCAATATGACTGGTGCCAGGAGGGGTGCAGCATCAGAAAACATGCAATCCTGATTATAGATAGAGATGGGAAGACTAGATGCTACTGAATTGTAAGAATCCTGCCAGAAAGTAGCACAGTAAAAAAAGCCCAAAAAACCCTGAATCATCCTGGAACAGTCCTCTGCATCCAGGAAGAGACATTGACATTGTTCCTCTTCTACAGCGGTCTGTTTATCTTGCTGTTGCAAAATGCTCTTCAGGCAAGAGAATTTTCTTCTCTATGTGATCTTTATTCTGCTGGTGAATTTTTGTTTTTTCTTGTAGGTACTGAAAAATATCAGCACAACGAATGACAGAGCTTATGCCTGTGATTTATGTTAGACTTTGATTGTGGAAACAGTCTTTGAACCAGAAATGCATACCCCATGTGAAAGTTTGAAAGCAAGAACATTTTTTTAAGAATTTTAGTTATTGCTTGTGCATTTTTTATTGTGTATGTCTGCTTTGGTATAAAATTTGCTGTGATTTTATTGCAAAACAAAAAGTATGATGTAAAATTAATTGCCTATAAAAGGGAGCATTTCCCTTTTGTGACTCTGTTAAGCCCGCCGGGGCTAATGGGAAACAGGAAATGCCTGTTTCCCATCAGCGCCGGCGGGCTTAACAGAGCCGTGAGAGAGAAACACTCTCTTCACGGCTCTGAAAGCTGGCGAGGAGGTGAGTAATTCAGGGGGCCCCGCGGGACACTTGATTCTGCCACTGCCATGGCGGCAACAGCAGCAGAAGCCGCCGGTTTGTTTTGCTTTTTTAAAATTTTCACTGGGCTGATGGGCAGAATGTTGTTTGTGTGGGGCCCCCTGAAAAGCGGGGCCCTGTGCAAACAACATTCTTGCTCAATGGATGGGCCGGCCCTGTCTATTTGGTACCTTTGATTGTTTCCTTTTTATCTTTCATGTAGATCTAACAGTTTCCAGGGTCCGAAGTTTATGTGTCTGTTTTTCTAAAATAGAAAAACATTATAGGTGATATTCAGTCTATCTTTTCAGATGCCATGTCTGTGGAGACCACAGGGTATTGAGATAATACTGTCTTGTATGTTTTATCATAACTGCTCACCTTACAGTTTTTCACTACCATGTACATTCTTCTTTAAAATATGGTCTGACTTAGCTGTTCACCAATTTTTTTTTTTTTTTTATCAGGGGAGAGTACAGAGATCCCTAAGAATTCTACAAAGGTACTTTTGTCTATAGATTATAAAAAAGAAACTTTCCAGAATGGGGAAGGCTCCTGTAGTTTGATGTAATGGTAGGGGAGATGCTGCTCGTCCCTAAGGGTGGAGCAGAAGTGTGGGACTCACAGAGTCCCGAGGGTATCGTCAAGCAGCAAAGAGTTGCACTCTTCGATGCTCCAGAAAGGAGAAGAGCAGTAGCTCTTCATTTCAGGCCAGAAGGTCGGGGGTTCAAATCCCACTAGAGGACAGCAACCTTGGGCCGGAAGGACTGGGGTTTCTAGTCCCACAGGTGCTCCTTGTGGTCTTGGGCAAGTCACTTAACCCTCCATAGCCCATGTTCCCTGTAAAATAGTTATCTCCAAGTTATAATGCCCTGTTCAATGTAATTTCAGTTTGTTCAATGTAAACCGCACTGATGCAGAATAGCGCGGTACATAAGGGAATGTAAATAAAATAATAAATAAATAAATAATTAGGAAAATGGGCTGCTCTCTTTGCAGCACTGGAAACATGTCTGTGGCAGATTTATTGGAGCACTGCTTAGGAGGGTCAAGCGGGTAAGTGTTATGTCCTTGCTGCAGTGGCCACTAACAAAGTATCTGAAGGGATTTCATCTTTCAAAGACAAATTTTCCTGGAAGAAAAGCAGAAACAGTTGGAGGCCTAGGTTTCTTCAGAGAGTGCCCAAGAAGCTTGCAAACTGGTTTGTTGATTTTGTGTGGGTTTTTTTTTAAATTATTTAAAAAGTGAATTGCTGAAGAGTTGAAATCTGTGAAAACCACAGAAATGTTTTTCTTGTTGTAGTCTAGCTTTTTCTGCTGTGTTGTATTTTGACAGTAAACTGACTCTTGTATTGGAACAGATTCCTGACATATGGGCACTTTTTGAGTGGAGCTTAAGAGTGAATGGTCCCTAGGCTTTGGCCTCACAGATATTGCTGCTCTTACCCTATCAATCTCAAACAAGTCTATTGAATGGATCTCATACAGTCCATTCAAGACACTTATACTGCAGACTCTGAAGGTGATTCCCTTATCTTTAAAAGGGGTTAAACATAAAATAAAAGAACCTCCATACCCCAAACTCAACAAACAAATCCACCCAAAAAAGTGAGTAGAGGAGCCTAATGGTTAGAGCACTTGACTTGGCACCAAGGGAACAGGGTTTGATTCCCACAGGCACTCCTTGTGGCCTTGGGCAAGTCACTTAACCTTCCACTGCCTCAGAAAAATGCAAGTTATCAATGTCCCTGTTTAATGTACATTACCAAAGTTTAAGTAACAATGCACACCGCTTTGAATGAAATAATAAAGCAGTATTAAAAAAAAGCCTTTTCAATAAATAAATAAATAAATAAGTGATTTAAAAAATCTATTAAACCATGAATGCAGCTGAAACAAAGATTGATTGACATGAGAAAAGGAATTTAACACCACAAGATCTGTTAACCCATTTAAAACAGAAATAGTCTTAAACTTAACTATGCACAGAACTACTAACAACAAAATCAGATCCTTAAATCAGAGACAATACAAACTGGCCATATATCCAAGGACTTCTATGAATTCTCAGAGTACAGCAATATTACCAAGCTATGTCAAAATAAAATTTGAATCTCCGATATTCTTGCTATGGTTTATTGGTATTTGATATACCGCCTTTATACAGGCAAGCAAGGAAATTTGCAATAAAAATATTCAATTAAAAAACAGAAAGGAATGCCATACTCTGTATAAAGCAAAGGAAGGAAGGGAGAAAGAAAGAGAGAGGGGAGAGGCCTTTGCAATAAGATGAGGGTCAGCCAAGGACCAGATAAGCTCGCTCAAATAGCTACAGTATGCTTTGGGTTTGGCTTTGAAGCTCTCAAAAGTGGATTCTAGTCAAATTTCAGGGGGTAAGCTGTTCCATAGCCAAGGTGCAATTAAAAAGAAAGCTGAATTGCGAGTTGAGTCATATTTGGTTGTGGCAGGAGTGTGAATGTGAAGAGGGTGTGCATTTATTGAATGAAGAGATCGTTGAGGAGCATGTGGTGTGATCAATGAGGAAACATATTTTGGGGATTCTTTGTGAATTGCTCTGAAGGTCAAGAACAGGATTTTGAACTTTATCCTAGAAGTAACTGGAAGCCGGTGATAGTGATGTGATATGGTTGTACATCACGTTGGAAAGGATCTGAAACTGAAAGAAAGGGTCAAAAACAGCTAGGAGTTGAAGAAATTGGTCAAATTACCATGTTTTCATGTTATTTCAAGAAAGAAAATTTGTCTCAATTTAAGAGGCAGTGAATTCCAAAGGGGAGGCTTTCAAGTAATGGTTTAGAGCTTGAAGAAAAAGAAATGGATCAACTTTGACATCTGCAGAAGAAAAGAATGCACCTGATGTTCTTGTAGACTGAAACAAATTAAGAGGCATGTTTACTAAACTGTTCTAATGCTTAATGAGCGTTTAACACATGGTACAGGCCCAAGGCAAAAACTACTGTGCGATAAAAGCAGCCAGCACGATAAAAACCCCACGCTAACTGCTTAGCTTGCAAATGAGCAGGGACTGGATGGGCCAGGGGTGGAGAGTGGGTAGGGACTGGACATTACAGTTAGTGAGGGGGGAATTAATGCATGTAGGACTGGCCCTTCCACTAGTTGTGATAGGCAGCCACCTAGGTCAGAAGATCTCTGTGGGCGGCAGGCCATGTCCTTCAGCACACATGGCCTGCTGCCCCCCCCCCCCCCCATGTGCCAAGCATTTCCGCCCTTCCCCCCCCCCCCCCCCCCGCCGCTGATTCTGGCAGCACGGGGGGGAGGAGGGGGGAGCAGCTAAGCTCAGTGACAGGCCATGTGCTTCGACACACATGGCCTGCCACTTCTGAACCCCCAAAGTTATGTCGGAGGAGGGTCAGAAGCGGCAGGCCATGTGTGTCGAAGCCCATGGCCTGCCGCTTCTGCAAGTGCTTTAAAGACTTGACAGAAGTCCTTCATTCTAACTTTTCCAAATTATGCTTATTTGTACTCTGGAGAAGCAGTGGAGTAGTAGCCTACTGGTTAGAACACTGGCTTGGGAACCAAGAGACCAGGGTTTGATTCCCACTAGCCTTCCTTGTGGGCTTGGGCAAGTCACTTTCCTCCATTTGCCTCATAAGAATCTAAGTTATCAATGTCCCTGCTGAATGTACATTACCAAGTTTAAGTTACAATGTAAACCGCTTTGACTAAAATGATTAAGCGGTATAAAAAACCTATAAAATAAATATGTGTGAATCTCTGTAAAATTGCCTTATGTTTTAAGTTTCTGATCTTGAGATTCTTCCAAAATACTAGTATGAATTTTTTGTTTAGTGAGATGAATGTAAAGGGTATGGAATTTCCAAAATATCACAGGGGACGACAGTTTAAGGATAAATGATCACAGCAGGCAAGCGAGCTGGGCAGAGTTTTTAGCAAGCCAAAATGCTGCATTTCTGTGCCGAGCCTTTTTAAAGATCATCAGAGAGGAGCAGCTGTTGCAGTTAAGTATTACTGCCAGCCTCCTTGAAAGCAAGTCATAAATGCTGTCATAGAAAAATAAATAATCCTTCAAAACAGAAGCCAGATAAAGTGGAAAGCTTGCCTTGTTTTCACTAGCAAGGGGATGAAAAAAATGAGTACTGAGTTTAAATATAAGCCATAAGATAAAGGGCTACTACATTACTGAGACAGAAAATTCTGTTTTTTTTTCGTGGTAAATAACATATCTGAAGATGAGTCTTAATTATTTTAAGATCTAATTTCACAGCAGTATGATTATGCAATGATTACACAGGTACACTACCAAAAAACTGCCTCCAGTTTTGCAACTGATTCCTATAGATTTTGGGGTGCTGAATCCAGGAAAAATAGCCAAAATGTTCCATCACGTCACGTTTTCTTGCAAAATTAGATTTCTTACCCATATAAGGAATGTTCACATAATTTCTTTTTAGCCGACTGCAGTTTATTTTCTTGGCCCAAAATAGAGGTTGTAATGGTTAACTAACTAGAAACACTCCCTCATGATATTTTAGAGTGTTTTGTATTCATTTTATACATTAACAGGACAATTGGGAGGCGGGGGGCTAAATCCAGTACTCGCGCTGGCGCATGTTCTTTCCTGTTCGCCTCGCCTCGTTCGCTCGCTCAAACACGGTGGTTGCGACATGAACGTTCCTGTCAAATTTCAGTTTCTTGCAAGTTCATTATTACCTTTTGTTTGCTCAGTCGTAATCCAGCTTTATTCCGAAGTGGTTCACTACAGTTGTAGTTTGCAGTGCTGTGTATTTGTGATGGCTCACAGAGCCAGAGGTTGCGTCAACTCTCCGGACAGTTTTTGTTTTATTTGTGGGGAATATACCGTGAAAAAGTGGCAAAGGAACATTTCTGCATTTATTAAAAAAGTATATTTCGCCTATTTCGGTTTGAAGTTAGGCGATCAAGACAAACCGTGGGCTCCTCACAAAGTGTGCAAGACATGTGAGGAAGATCTACGCTTATGGATGAAAGGTAAAAAACAAGCATTTCGTTTCGGAATACCTATGATGTGGCGTGAACAAAGAGACCACAGCAGTGACTGCTATTTTTGCTCTTGCATTGTGAAGGGATACAACTTAAAAAATAAGAACGTAATAAGTTACCCCAACCTTCCCTCAGCAATTAGGCCTATGCCTCATAGCAACGAAGTACCTGTGCCTGAACCACCAAAATCTTTGGATCATATTTGTGTGGATGGTTCTGATCATGATGAGACTCATCAGATGGCTTTTCCCGATGAGTCCAGTACTTCCGAGTTTGAAACTGAACCAGATCCGAAACCTGAACTTTTCTCTCAAGCTGAACTGAATGATTTAGTCCGGGATTTAGGACTCCCAAAAGATGCTGCCCAACTGCTAGGTTCTCGGCTTAAACAGAAAAATCTATTGTTACCAGGAACAACTTTTTATTGGTACCGCAACCGCGAGACACAATTTTTGAAGTATTTCAGCAAAGAGGAAGATTTGGTATTTTGCAACGATATATACGGAGTGATGGAAAAGTTTAAACTCAAGTATGATCCTGCTGAATGGCGGCTGTTCATTGATTCATCAAAAGGCAGCATAAAAGGTGTTCTTCTTCATAATGGCAACACATTCGCTTCAGTTCCTATTGCTCACTCTGTTATTCTCCAAGAAAAATACGAGAATTTGGCCCTGATTCTTCAGAAGATTCGTTATGATGAGCATAAGTGGATGATTTGTGGAGACTTTAAAATTCTATCCATGCTATTAGGGCAGCAATCCGGTTTCACCAAATATCCCTGCTTCCTTTGCTTGTGGGATAGCCGGGCCCGCGACCTACACTGGGGAAAAAAAGACTGGCCAATTCGGGAGTATTTGAGACCCGGTGAGAAAAATGTTCTTCATGAGAGCTTGGTACCTCGTGATAAAATTCTATTACCACCTCTCCACATTAAGTTGGGTCTCATTAAGCAATTCATCAAGTCCCTTCCAAAAGATGGTGAGTGCTTTCGGTACCTTTGCTCAAAGTTCCCCGACTTTCTGAAGCAAAGCTAAAGGAAGGAGTGTTTGTTGGCCCTGATATAAGGAAACTCATTTCAGATGGAGCATTCGCTGAAACGATGTCTGAGAAGGAAAAAGAAGCCTGGGATTCCTTCAAGGATGTTGCTCTCAAATTCTTGGGGAACAGGCGGGTTGAGAACTATAAGGATATTGTTGCCAGGATGCTCAATGCCTTCAAAGAACAAGGCTGTAACATGAGCCTGAAAGTCCATTTCTTGTACTCCCATGTGAACTACTTTCCCGAAAACCTGGGGGCGTACAGTGAAGAACAAGGTGAAAGGTTTCACCAGGACATCAAGGACGCAGAGAGAAGGTACCAAGGAAGATGGAACACCACTATGATGGCTGATTTCTGCTGGTTGCTGCTGCGGGAAACCCCAGATGAAAAATACGCCAAGCAGCGCACCAAGAGAAGCATTCGGGGGAAGAAGAAATGGGCCCACCAGGAGATTGATTGACCCAAGAATGACTTTAAAATCTAAACTGTGTTGACAAATATCGTGTTTTTACTAAACTTTGAAATAAAAATTTGCTAGTTATTACCACAGTGTCGGATCTCATTTATTAGAATTTTATTTTCACACCATCGGGTGTTTGTCTTCATGTATTGCAATGGTGCGGTTTGCGTTTTCTATTCTTACATACATACCTGTACAACATTTTTTGCACATTTCTTTGCTTTGCTTTGTGTCTAACCTCGCTCTTATATGCTCAATGTTTGTGCACATGTATGTGGCTGTTTTAAGTGCAGACAATTTTGCTACCATCACAGTGTGTTTTGTTGACATTACTCTATTCTTATGTGCTGCCTTGTTACAATTTTCTTTATTCTTATTTGAATAACTACTAAACAATTAGTATAAAGAATTCATCCAAGAAACTTTTATCTCGATTGCACTCAATCTGAAACATTCACCTCAAACTGCTAACCCAATGTAGCAAAAAATCTGTACGTGATGGAGCAAATTGGTTACCAGATTTGGATTCAGCGCACCAAAAAACGTAAAAATCAATCGAAACATTAGAGGCAGTTTAAAAAAAAATTTCTTTAGTGTACCTGTGTTATTTATATTTTGTAGAATAAATTCCCTCTAAAGATGAAATCTAAAGATTCAATAAACCTGATAACTTGAAGCTTTGCACTCAGTGTGTGTACTGTACAATACTTAAAAAAAACACACAAGCATTAGTGCCCCACCAAATTAACCATTAACTGCCGAATCAATGGTTTCCCTAGGCACCTGGAAGCAGTCATATTTGGAATTCTCAATGCAAAAATACCCCTTAAGGCTCTAGGGAGAGGCTTGCCAAATGAATAAAAAAACCAAAAAGGCCAAACCCTAAAAAGAGTAAATCTCACAAGAACAACTTTTTATTGTCAGACAGTGTCTATATGGGGAATTAACCTCTATAAGAAACCAAGTCCATTTTAATCAAATTTGCAGTAAAAACAAGCAACTTAGCTTTACTTTGAAAAAATGAAAATCACCTATCTGAACAATCAACGAGCTCCAAAAACTTGATGAGAAATGTACAACGGGGTCATCCGTGACACAGCATTGCATTTTGGGTCTAAACCCTCTCAAAGACCCTACGTCAGGCAAAAGATCCCCACAGTTCATACAAGGAGGTTGCTTGTGAATGAATGAACACACAAAATGTAGGATACTCTTCTTAAAGCACAGCGTCTGACGTCATATCAATGAGCTACTTGCTTACCATGAGTGTTGGATTGAATTCCCCTGGCTATTACAGGTGGAGATCGGGAAGCTCAGTTGCAATTATGTGAACAGAAATGGATCTTCCGTTTAACCTCTATGGTTCCTCATGGGTTAAATTTAGAACTTGATTGGCATAGTCTCGTTTAGATTAATGGTTACATTGGCAGGTGACTAGATAGTTGTTCTCCACCTTCCAATCAACTTTGTGGTAAGAAAGTAGCTAGAGTAGCCACGGCAGGTATCGGTTCTCGACGCCAGGCTTGGCTACAGTCTTCCGACCTGGAACAATGGGTTCAGGACAATTTTGTCGATGTACCCTGCCAGTGAGAATCTCTTTGGCAAAACCATGACCAATAAGGCTGCCGAGTCGGAGACCAAGTTCATGATGAGGACCAGGCTCCCAAGAAAACCGCTACCCTCCTCAGACAGAAGGGCTCGAGTAAAAAGCCCCTTTACTTGAGGAAGGGAGCTGCTTATAGAAACTACCCGCAATATCAGGCCTCCCCAGCTCGGTCAGCAGGCCAAGGGACACGGGCATGGCCCTGATAAAGCAAAAGGTTCCCAAGCCCCAGGCACAGGCCCCAGCCCAGCCTGGTGGGAGTTTTTGACTCCTTGGGAGTAGCCTCTCCACCCACAGTAGGTCAGCAACCCACAGGGGACATCGGATCCACTTTGCCCATCAGTGGCCAGCTGTTACCACTGACAATTCGGCATTCCAAGTGGTCAAGGAGTGTTACCTTCTCCACCTGACACAGACACCTCCCCCTTTCTTCCCAAGAAAGCACCCCAGGACTCCCCTTCACCATGATCTATTATTGCAGGAACTCACAGGTCTCCTCGAGGACAGAGCAATGGAACCGGTGCCCTAGCACCTCTGGTGCAAAGGGTTCTACTCAGGTACTTCCTCATGCAAAATAGAACAGCGGGCCTAAGGTCCATCTTAGACCTGTGGGACACGAACAGATTCCTTATGAGGTAGAAGTTTAAGATGCTCTCCCTTGGAACATTGCTGCCTTACCTTCAGCAGGGAAAATGGCTATACTCCTTGGATCTGAAGAATGCCTATACCCACATCCTCAATCATCCCAGCCACAGGCAGTATCTCAGATTCATGGTGGGGGATGACCCCTATCAGTACAGGGAACTAACCTTCAGCCTGGCCTTCACCCCCCATAGTCTTCACTAAATGCCTGGTGGTAGTCGCTGCCTACCTCCGTCTCCAGAGGGTCTTTGTCTTTCCCTACCTGGACTCTGGTTCATAAAGGGAGACACGGCTGCCGAGGTGCAACAGGCCACGGCCTGCACCATCTATGTCCTGTAACATCTGGGATAAACTGTCCCAAGTCTCACCTCCTCCCGACACAGTGTCTGGAGTTCATCGGGGCAAGGCTGGATACAGTTCAGACCAGAGCCTTTCTTCCCCTGGACAGGGTCAACCACCAATTCAGGGCACTGGCCGCAGATGTTCAGCACTGACCTCAGTTTCCATTCGCCTCCTGCTGCGCCTACTCGGCCATATGGCCTCCACGGTCAATGTTAACCCAGATGCCCATCTTCATATGAGGGTGGCTCAGTGGTGCCTCCACATCCTGTGGACACAGGCCAATTGCGAGACAGAGTGTCAGTGACCCACCAGCTGATGGAATCCATGAACTGGTGGCAGAACACACAACACCTTTGAGCGTGGATGCCCTTTCAGACCCCCACCCCCCAGAGGGTCCTCACTACAGATGCCTCCTTGCTGGGCTGGGGAGCACATTGTGAGGGACTCTGCACTCAGGGCAGTTGGTCTGAGGCAGAAAGTCAGCAGCAGATAACTTCCTGGAGCTCCAGGCCATACACCTGGCTCTCTGGGCCTTCCACCACCATCTGCAGCACCAGTCAGTGCTGGTCTAAACGGACAATCAAGTGGAAATGTTCTATGTTAACAAATAAGGGGGCACGGAGTTCCGCACTCTCTGCCATGAAGCGGTGGCTCTCTGTTCCTATGCGAACTGCCAAGGAATGCTCCCATGGGTGGTGTACCTGCCGGAACAGGAAAACACCCTGGTGGACAGACTGAGGAGGGTCTTCCAGCCACATGAGTGGTGGCTTGATCCCAGAATGGCCAATCAGCTCTTCCGATTCTGGGGGACTCTTCTAGTGGATCCCTTTGCCAGCCCAGACAACTCCCAGTTGCCCTGCTTCCAGTAATCCCACCCATCTCGGGTGGCTGCAGATTTATTTATTTATTTTTATTTAACATTTTTTATATACCGCACTATTCATCATCAGTGCAGTTTACATTGAACAACGATATACCTGTCAATACATGACTGATCTAGGTTTACAGATAACAGGGAAAGATAAACTGGGTGTGAACTGGGGAGAACTATCTACATAATTATATATAAATAAATATATATACATTGAGTAGGTTACATCAAGGTTCGATATTTGACAGAAATACAGATGCCTTTCTCATCCCGTGGTCGAAATGCCTTCTGTACACCTTCCCACCCATGCCGTTGATTGAGACGATCCTCTCTCAGGGCTCTTCACGACAGGGCGTCACTGATCCTGGTGGCTCCACAGTGGTCCAGGCAACCATGGTTTCCTCTTCTTCTCTGCTTGGCAGTGGAGGCCCCCGTCCCCCTGGTGAGTACCCCAGGGTTACTGTCTCAGGAGGAGGGCTCCCTCCTGCACCCCAATCTGCGATCCCTGTCTCTGACAGCTTGGCTGCTGAGAGGGTAGCCTTGGCCCCTTTCAACCTTTTGGGGGAGGTGGAGGAAGTCCTTTTGGCCTCCCATAAGATCACCACCAGACGAGCCTACGCCTTCAAGTGGCACAGGTTTTCGGTGTGGTGTGCGGAGCGAAGGGGGCAAACCCATTCTCCTGCTCAGTGCAGCTGGTTCTGCAATACCTACTTCATTTGTCGCAATCTGGGCTCAAATCCAATTCTGTTAGGGTACAGTTGAGTGCTCTTCTGGCGCATCAACACCCTACTGAGGGCAAGCTCCTCTCAGTGCAGCCTTTTGTCACCTGCTTCCTGCAGTGTCTCTGGATGTCTAAGCCCCCCATCTGCCCACTAGAATGGGACCTCAATGTGGTGCTAGCGCAGCTCACTGGGCCACCACTCAAACCCCTGGCTACCTGCCACTTGAGGTATCTTTCACGGAAATTTATTATTTATTTATATATTGCTTTTATATACCGCGCTATTTAAAATCAGTGCGGTTTACATACAACAAAATTGTGCATAACAGTCGCCTGCTGAACATTTACAGTAAAACAGGAAGGTATAACTTGGGCTTCAACTGGGGAAACTATCTACATCTATATACATTTATCTACAACATTTACAAGAGGAAATTGAGACTTACTGATTTCTGGCAGGGTGTGTGGTGGGGGTGGCTGAGATACTGGGTTTTGAGTAGTGTAGGAGAAAGAGGTGGTGTTTTAGTGCTTTTCTAAACTGAGCAAGGTCTGTGACTGCTCGGACGGTAGTTGGGAGTGCGTTCCAGACGCTGGGAGCGTAGAACTTGAGGCTGGGTTCTTTGTTGCCTGGTTGCATTTTGTTATCTCCTTGGGGACCTGTAGAGTATTAGAGGCGAATGATCTCCTTGCCCTGTTTGCTGGGGTAGGGTGGAGGAGGTCTGTTAGTGCAGTAGAAGATATTTTGTTGATGGCTTTGAAGGTCATCAGGACTACTTTATATGTGATATAGCAGTAGATTGGTAACCAGTGTAAGTCCTTTAATATTGGGGTGATGTGGTCTCTCCTGGAGGTTCCGTGTAAGAAACGGGCGGCCGTGTTCATTGCAAGCTGTAGTGAGTTTAATGTGTTTTTGGGTAGGCCTTGTAGGATCACATTAGCATAATCAAAGTGAGGGGTCACCATTGCCTGAAAAACTGATCTAAAATCATCTGGTTGCAGCAAGGGTCGGAGGTGTTGTAGTGTCCGTAGTTTGTGGTAGACCTGTTTAGTGATGTTGCTGATATGTGCTTTGAAGTTGAGCTGTTGGTCTAATGCACACCTAAGTATCGGATGCTAGGTTTAATTGGGAGTTCTGCATCTCTTGTCTTTAGAGACGGTGGTGGTGAGAAAGCTTGATTTTTGGTTATGAACAGAACGTCCGTCTTGTTGAAATTTATTTTGAGGCTCTGTGAGTGTAGCCAGTCTGTTACAGCATCGAAGCATTTTACTAGTTGGGATAAGTCTGGCTGCTCAATCATGAATGGGGTGAATAGTAGTACATCGTCTGCGTAGACCAGGCATGATATGTTGAATGAACGGATTAGTTCACATATAGGTTGCATGTATATGCTGAATAAGAGGGCAGATAGTGAGGAACCTTGAGGTACCCCATGTACTTGTCGGAACGAGTCGGAAGTTGTGGATCCTATCTGTACCTGTTGCCGTCTGTCCGTTAGGTAGGATTTACACCAATTCAGTGCTAAGCCATTAATTCCCTTGTCACGAAGCCGTATCATGAGTTGCTCGTGGTTTACAGAGTCGAATGCGGCAGCAATGTCTAGAAAAATTAAGGCGTATCCGAGCTTGATGTTATCAATCCCTGTGATCAGTGTGTTCATAAGTGTGGCAAGGAGCGTTTCCACGCCATGTGCTTCCCTAAAACCATGTTGGCAAGGGTTGAGGGGAGCTGACGCATCAATGTGGTCTTGTATTTGACACTGAGCGACCTTCTCAATTATCTTTGCCAGCAGCGGGATGCTTGATATTGGTCTGTAGGATTCAACCATCTGGGGATTTAGTTTGGTGTTCTTCAGGAGGGGTCGAATTGACGTCTGTTTGAGGCATAGTGCGAATTGTTCTATAGAGAAGGATAGGTTGATGATCTTGGCTATTATAGGGCGGATCTCCTTACATAGTGTTCTTATCCAGAAGGCTGGACAAGGGTCGTTGGGTGCATTGGTGGCGTTGACGCTGGTGATGATGTCCTCAATATCTGAGTCTGATGATGTCGTGAGAGAGGTAAGCGGCTTAGGTGGGTTGCTTGTAGGGCTGGATAGGACGGCTTTACCGACATTTTTAGTTTTGGCTAGCAGGTAGTTAGCATAATCCTGGGGGTGTATCCTTGTTGGTTGTGAGGACGATGGTTCCTTTGTTAGGGTCCTTACTATATTGAACAGCTCACGGGGTTTGTTCAGGGATCTGCTTAGAATCTCGGAGTGATACTCTTTAATTTTCATTGATATTAAGTCCCGGTGTGTCTGCAGGTGGGAATTGTAGGCTATCTGATCTATCGGGGTCCGTGTGCGTCTCCACTTTCTTTCAAGTTTTCTGAGCATTTGTAGGTATGTCCGCAATTCGGTGGTGTACCATCGTGCGGGTTTTCTTCTCATTAGTTGCCTACCTGGGGTCTGTGACTTGGCTTTGTTAGGTATGTGAGCGAAGGAACTCAGGCTGGGGTTCTATGATGCCAACGTTTCTTCGAGGTTCAGTGATGTTGTCGTGATATTGGGGAGGACATCTGTGATGATCGCTTCTTTGTTGAAGGGTCTGTAGGGTCCGAAGGGTGCTGCTGAATCATCAGTTGTTTTTGTTGTCCGTTCGCTGTCCTGGTTCATAGGTATCTGGAACTTAATTAGATTATGGTCCGACCATGGGACAGGGGATATAAGTACATTGAAGTCGTAGTCTAAGTTTGCTTCTGGTCGGGATGAGAAAATAAGATCTAGTGTGTTGCCCTTTTGGTGTGTGGGGGCGTCAACTATTTGTTCATATTCCAGGCTGTCAAGTGCCTCCAGAAAGGCTCTGGAATGGGTATCCTGCAAGGCCGGTAGGTTAAAATCTCCCAGTACCCAGTTTGGCTTTCTCGTATTCTTAGGGTTGGAGGCTAGGTCGATTATTGTTGCAAGGTCTTCATGGGGTGACGATGGGGATCTGTATATAAGGTTGATAGTATTATAGTTGTTGGCTATGGTGATCACGTCGAGGTGTGTTGAGCTATCGGAACTGACCGTCTGATACTGGAGCTCCATTTTTACGCGAATGAATGCACCACCTCCCCTACGGTTCTCTCTGTGGCAGGTGTGGATTGAGAAGTCGGGGGGGGGGGGGTAAGTTGATTGATGAGGACTGAGTCTGAAGTGGTGAGCCATGATTCTGTCACTAGTAGGATGTCTAGTTTGAGGTGCATTACGAGGTCAGTGATGATTGGGCGTTTATGAGGGCACATCTCAGGTTGTGTGGTCTTTGTTGTGGCTGAGATTTCGTGGTGTGATTGATTGGTATGTGGATTAGGTATGGGTGAGATTTCAGTGGGGGTTCCGTCAGTGGGCGGTTTGTGTTGTTGTGATTTCTTCTTCCTTAGTTTCGTAGAATCAGGATCGGATTGTGGTCTGCTGCAGAGGAGAAGGGACAGTTGATGGTGTTGCTGAGAAGGTATATAACGATTAAGGCTATACTGGGCATAGCCATATTGGGGTGTAGTTTGGTGTGTTCTGTGTGAGGTGGGGTTTTTTAGCCTGGAAGGGCTTATATGTGTTCGCCGTGGGTGATGAGATTATTGGGTAACAGTGGTAGCTAGCTTGTTCTGTAGGGCTATCATATGGTAGCTATGAGATTATTGGGTAACACCAGTGGTAGGTAGTGTGGTAAGGAAGCTCATCCTGAGTTAGGAGAAAGTGAAAAAAACAAAGAATTCACCCTAATAAAAGGACCTATTTTGCAAGGTCAGAGAAATAAAACCACAACCACACCTAGAAACCAGAAAATCCCCAGCTGGAACAGGTTTCAGAGTTCCCGTAGTGGAGTAAGGGAGAGTGAATACAGACCCAAGGTAAAAGACCCTTACGTCAGTAAGCTCCCCGATTACCCAGGTGCCAGAGGGCAAGCTGATCTCCGTCACCTGGGAAGAGAAGAGGTGGAGCTGGAACCTTGGAGATTTAACCCTAGGTTAGAATATACAGGAGTTAGCAAGGAGAGCAACGGGAACAGGAGCAGGAACAGCAGGAGAGGAGAGTGCTGGAAAGAGCCCGAGAGAGGTACAGAGCACGAAAGAGGAGAAGCTGCTACAAGCCAAGGCACAGGTACAAGCCTTAGAAGCCTGTCCCATACTGAGCAGTGCAGAGTTGGAGGAGACACTCTCAGCTCTAATGTGAGGCTGTCAGCTAAGCCCAGTGAGCTACAATGAGAGATAGAACCAATGCAACTAGGAGAGCCTGATGCAGCTTTGAATGAGGAAGATATATTCATGGATTGCTCTTTGTGCCAAACCTTAGCTACAGAGGGGTTGAAGGAAAGCCAACCTTAAGAGAAAACTCTCCAGAGCAAGGTAACCTTGAAAAGCAAGGAAGATGTTAAAGAGGGGAAACTTTTGCTGAGAAGTGAGAACAAGCTGAAGCTGTATAATTGTGCTTGTTAAACACCTGCTATCCTGTGCAGTGAGACAGCAAGAAGCCAAGCTAACGGTGAGAGGAAAAAAGCTTTTGTTTTGCTTTTGAATGTTCCTAAGAAAACCTGAGTAGAGCTTTGTTTGCTTATTGGAAGTTTATTTATTTATTAACATTTCTTATGTACCGCACTATTTGCCATCAGCGCAGTTTACATTGAACAGAAACATACCTGAGTAGAGCTTTGTTTGCTTATTGGAAGTTTATTTATTTATTTATTAACATTTCTTATATACCGCACTATTTGCCATCAGCGCGGTTTACATTGAACAGAAACATACGACAACTTTCATATGTCTGGTCATTACATTTAACAGGAAGTAGAACTTGGAGAAACAGGATAACTATATACATAGGTGGTACAATAATACAGGAAACTGCTTGTTATTTACATTGTGGGGTACACCTGTTGCGAGGGTCTGCCTGTTTGACTACTGCTACTATTGTTGTGGTGCTCACTGTTCTAGTGGTGATTATGTTCGGAGTTGTTAGTGAGATATTTAAGGAAGAGGAAGTGTTTTAGTGCCTTTCTGAACTGGCTCAAGTTGGGGATTGCTCTGATATGTGCTGGTAAGGTGTTTCATAGAGTTGGGGCGCAGAGTCAGAAGGCTCTGTTGGCTGTTGATTTGGTGCATCTTGTGGTTTCTTTTGGGATAACTAGCATGTTCAACTCTGTGGTTCTTCGTGGTCTGTTTGGTGCAAGTGGTTGGATGAGTTCAGAAAGAGAAGAGGAGATGAGCCCCTTGCCAGCTTTGAAAGTTAGCAGTAAGGTCTTAAAACTGATCCTTGCTTGAATGGGGAGCCAGTGTAACTGTTTTAGGAGGGGTGTCACGTGGTCTCTCCTGGATGCCCCAAAGAGTACCCGCGCTGCACTGTTCATAGCCAGTTGCAAGGGGTTCAGGGTGGACCGGGGGAGCCCTTGTAGTATGGAGTTTGAAAAATTGAAATGGGGAATTATCAGGGCTTGATAAATGGTGCGGAAATCATCCGGTTCAAGTAGTGTGCGTAGGTGTCTGAGGGATCTGATTTTAAAGTAGATGGCCTTTACGGTATTGGCTATGTGGTTCTTCATGTCAAGGTTTTGGTCCAACGTTACTCCAAGGTAACGTATCGCAGGTTTCACTTGTAGCTCAGCATCCCTTACCTTAACACAGCTAGGTGGGATGAAATTTACATTCCTCGAGACAAAAAGGACTTCCGTCTTTTTGTGTTGGATACGCAGATTTTGTGACAGGAGCCACTCCGATATGGTGTCGAAGCAGTTAGTCAGAGGGGTGAGGTCTAGGCTATCCAATGATATTGGCATGTATAATAGCACATCGTCTGCAGATATCATGTAACTGACATTGAAGGATCTAATGATGTTGCAGATGGGTTGGATGTATATATTAAACATCAAGGATGATAGGGAGGATCCTTGAGGCACACCTTGACTTTGTTGGAAAGGTTCCGATGTAGCCCCGTCAGCTCGGACATGCTGCCATCTTCCGGACAGGTAAGATCTGCACCATTCGAGCGCTGTTCCACAGATACCTTTTTCTCTTAGTCGGCAGATGAGAATTTCGTGGCATACAGAGTCAAAAGCTGCTGCTATATCTAAAAAGATGAGAGCGAAACCATGTCTTATGTTATCAACGCCTGAGATGATATTGTTGAAGAGGGCTGTGAGTAGTGTTTCCACTCCATGTGACTCTCTGAATCCATGTTGGGCTGGATCAAGTGGGGCAGAAGTATTTTTTCAATGATTTTTGCAAGCATCGGTATGCTAGATATGGACCTGTAAGACTCTACCTTTTGAGGATCAAGTTTGGTGTTTTTTAAAAGAGGTCTGACAGAGGTCTGCTTGAGAGTAGGTGGGAAAGAGCCAGTGGTAAAGGATTGGTTTAAGATTTTGGATATAATTGGAGATAGGTCACATCGCAGGTCTTTTATCCAGTATGCAGGACAAGGATCTGTGTGCGCGGTGGTAGTGTTTAGGGCTAGGATGGTGTCTTCGATAATTTTCTTTGAAGGAGTAGAGAAGGATGTTAGCGATGCCAGGTAGTCTTGCTCGTCAGGAGGGTCCGGTATTACTATTCTGTCGGTCTTGCACATTTTGGATTGCATGTATACCGCATAGTCCTGTGGATGAATACCGCTATGGTGCTCAGGGGTCGGTTCATTAGCAAGCATTTTCACCAAGTTAAATAAGTCATGCGGTTTATTCAGTGACCGTTTCAGGGTGTCTGTGTGGTATTGCCTCATCTTGTCTGTGATGGCTTTACGATATGCAGCCAGGTGTTGGATGTAGGCTGATTGGTCACTGCTGGTGCGTGACTTCCTCCAGCGCTTTTCCAGCCTTCTTAGAAAGGTAAGTGAAGCCTTCAAGTCGGCTGTGAACCAAGGGGCTGATGATCTTTTCTTTGGGACCTTGTTTGTTGGAGGGCGGATCGCGATTGTGCTGAGTTTGCTGTTCCAAGCGATGATCAACTCATCTAGGCCTAAGGAGATCTCTTTAATGAGTGTGCGTTTTTCGGCGAGGATGCGTTCTCTGTTAAATGGGTGGAATCTTCTGGTAGCTGAGTTAGCAGTCTTGCTTGTATCCGTTTTGGGCTTTGGTGACCAGTTGAGGGTAGGCATCTGAAAAGTGATGAGTTTATGATCAGACCATGGGACTGCAGTTACTGATAGCATGATGTTTTGTGGTTGATCGAGAATTAGCTGCGGGGCGAATATGAGGTCAAGAATGTTGCCTTTCTCGTGAGTAGGTTCCTGCACCAATTGCGTGTATCCAAGGATATCTAGGGCTTCTATGAATGCAGTTGCTTGAGTGTCCTGTAATGATGGTAGGTTGATATCCCCTAAGATCCAATTAGGTTTATTTGGACCCTGGGTGTTGGATGCCAGATTTATTATGGTTGCCAGGTCGTCTGGATCTGCTGAAAGTGATCTATAAATCAGGTTTATGGAGCATATGTTGTTGGAGATTGATACAGTTTCTAGGTGGTCGTTACTGTTGGAGTCATCCATTTTAAACTGGAGATCAGATTTGGTGATGATGAGTACTCCTCCACCTCTTTTGTTCTGTCTGTGGCTGGTGAAAGCAACAAAATTAGATGGGAGTAGCTGGTTGAGGATGGTATTATCTTCCGATGAGAGCCATGTTTCAGTGACCATGATGATATCCAGGTTGTGGGATGTTATTATGTCTGTGATCACTGGCCACTTATTTCGAAGTGAGCGGGCATTTATAAGTGCACACTTCAGGCTACTAGGGTAGAGGTTTTTAGTTTGTCTGGCTCTCGTGTTGTGTTGTAATGGGATGTGTAATAAGAGGTGGTGGTGCGGATGGTTAACCCCGCATGAATTGTGGTAGGAATCCCCTGTCCATTTTCTCTCACTAGTTGGTATGATAGGGATGTGATTGTGTGACGTAGTGAGGGCTAGTAGTTTGGATGGCCAAAATATGATGAGTAGGTACAGGCTCATTAATGTGATAATAGTGCGTTCCATTCTGACTCTGTGAAGTAGGAGGCTTGTGTCGGGGGAGTAAATCGGAGGGGCTCTTAGAAAGCTGTAGCTGGCTGGATCTTAGCTAGGATATTGTGCAAACAGGCAACCGGCTCTTTGTGTCATACAAAATAACCTGCTGGAACAATCCTTTCTTAGGTATGGGATATGTCAGGGTATATTCCTACATACCTACTGCTTCAAGAGATCTTGGTGAATAACAAAACTTTCCTGGCTAGTCTGTTCTGGTACAGATATCTGTTTTACACTGCTGCAGACATATACTACATGACATCTCGGTGAATAAGGCCTTCCTGGCCAGTCTGATTTGGTGAAGGTATTTGTTTTACACTGTGGAGTGCATGAATTACTTGCGATATTGGCTAACAAATACTTTTCAGGCTAGTCTGATCTAGTACAGATATTTGGCACTACACTGCTTAAACATGTTCAGCTATATGCATGCAATGCTGACTGGAGAGCGACCCTAGGTAAGGGCTATTATTATACACGGTATAAAGTACCTGATCTGATGTTGCCCGGTGGTAGCTGCGTTTATGAGTGCTGAACAGGAGTTTCACCTGCACGGTCTCACTTTCCAGGTCCACGCCTAAGGCGTGGGCCCACCAGGCGCGGGCGCGCCCGATGGCGCTGCTGTTCTAAGGTGCAGGCTTGAGCCCCGATTGGGCCGTCGAGCAAGATGGCTGTTCCCGCCTCAGCTGGTGATGAAGGCTCGATCCCTGGAGGGGGAGAGCAGCTGGAGCTGGCTGGAGAGCGTCTCTGTTCCTGCACCCGATGGCGCTGCTGTTTTAAGGTGCAGGCTCGAGCCCCGATTGGGCCGTTGAGCAAGATGGCTGTTCCCGCCTCAGCTGGTGATGAAGGTTCGATCCCCGGAGGGGGAGAGCAGCTGGAGATGGCTGGAGAGCGTCTCTGTTCCTGCGCCCGATGGCGCTGCTGTTTTAAGTTGCAGGCTCGAGCCTTATTTATTCCTGTTTATTCCTGTTGGAAGTTTTGCTTTGCTTATAAAGAGGAGTACAGCCTGGAAATGTTTGGAACTGAAAAGAAAGGAAACTGCCATTGAAGAAAGCTGTTTGTATTTATGCTTTAACAAGCAAGGCTAGAGAAAGCTGGTAGCCTTGCTGTTAAAGGGGTTTTTTGCTTTTGAGCTGAAGAATACTGTAAGCTGATATTTTGTTTTGACCTTTTGCTTATGTCCTGTTTTACTTTTGAAAGAAACCTGGAGAAATAATCCTGAAAGAGGTAATTTATGAACCTTGCATTTGAGTTTAATAAATTTCTGTCATTGCCTTACCAAAAGAGCCAAACTACAAGTTTTTTTTCTACGTGAAGCCATATGTGTAGCAGTTAAACTACATTTCCCAAGAAGCATTGCGGGGGAACCAGTCAGAGAAGGCTGAAAAGGGAAAGTTTCTATTAGAACCACAACCCTCCATGCTGAATGCAAGGAGCAAGGGCGTGACAGTAGCTTGTTCTGTAGGGCTATCAAATGGTAGCGGTGAGAGTCATCTTCCTGGTGGCGCTCACATCTGCTCATAGGGTTAGCAAACGCCAAGCTTTATGGCAGAGCCGCCCTACACTAGGTTCTTCAAAAACAGGGTCATGCTCCACACACACTCCAAATTCCTCCTGAAGGTGGTGTCCCCATTCCACCTCAATCTGGAGGTGGTATTCCTCACCTTCTTTCCCTGGACTCATGCCAGCAGGGCGGAGTCTGTCCTCCATACTCTGGATCATAAGAGGGCCCTGTTCTTCTACCTTCAACGTACCCAGGGCCAAGGCAAAGCTTCACAGCTTTTCATTTCCTATGACCACAGTCGGCTGGAGGAGGCGGTGACCAAGCAGACTCTGTCCACCTGGGTGGCGGACTGCGTTGTCCTCACTTATGCACAGGCTGAGCTCTCGCTGGAGCGCCGGGTCACGGCACACAACATCAAAAGTATGGTGGCTTCTGTGGCAAGCCTGCGTTCCGCTCCAAAGGTGGACATCTGCCGGGCTACCACCTGGTCTTCAATCCAGCCCATCGCAGCTCAATACTGCCTGAAGAGGGAGTCCCGATGGGACAGCGCCTTTGACCAGGCCGTGTTTTGTAATCTTTTCGGGGTTTAGGCAACTTCTACCCTCCGACCCTTCTGTGTTCAGGCTACTGGAGTGTTGGTTCCTCACTGGGGACACACAGGTCCCTCTGGAGTCTGTATCCTTGAACTCAATCGCTGCTACTCAGGGTTCCCCTTGGGGCATCCGTGGTTTTCTATGGGCTTTCGGTAGCCTGTAGTTAGGGGGTTCCATATGTGAGGACTGACTTCCTGCTTGTTCCCAGAGAAAGCATAGTTACTCACCTGTAACAGGTGTTCTCTGGGGACAGCAGGAATCAGTCCTCATAACCCTCCCTCCTCCCCTTGGAATTGCTTCTTTATCTGTTTTTTCCATCTTTTAGCTATGTCATCTGACTGAGCAAGATGGCATCCTTGGGCGGAAAGGGCACCCTGCATGCATGGTAGCATCTTCCAAAGGCTTTCTTTGAAAGCTGGGGAGATGCTTCCGCGAGGCCTACGTCACCCATATGTGAGAATAGATTCCTGCTGTCACAGGAGAACACCTGTTACAGGTGAGTAATTATGCTATATTCTCTGTCTATAATGGGAACTATTTTTCATATAAAGTTATGTAAGGATCCTTTTGAGACTCTTACTAGCCCAGTATGCCTCTGGCATCAGGACCATGCCATTTTAGTGCAGTGAGGATATGCAAATTATTTGCAAGAGCATTCCCTTGCTGGGATGGTTGCAGTGGTTCTGTCTAATCCCATATAAGCTAGAGACTCATAGGATGTGGCATAAAGTCATGGTTGTTTGCTTTGTGAAGCAGTGTCTTTTGTTTAGAGTTCAGCCTTGTGACCAAAGTGAAGTCTCCCATGAGTTTTAAGTTGCCCTTTTTTCATGAAGTACATATAAAAGTCTGAGGTTTTGCCCATCTCTTTGCCTGACTGCAGAAGAGTGGAGAGAATTCAAAAGCTTGAGCTAAAAACCAAAGAAGAAAGAGAGAAACATTTAATAGGAGATACAAGAGAAGGTATCATTGGGAAAAGATCTCCAGCTTAAGAGCATCTATAGGGAGGAGAATCCTGTGGATGATGGAAAAGACCTAGTGTAAAGCTCAGCTGATAGGAATAACTTTACCCAGCACTAACTCAGTGGGACTGGCAGACAATGGAAGGAATCACATAAGCAGGTGAACGAGATGTGTGTTGTTTGACTTTACTGAGCAGTGTTTACTTAATGCTGTACAATCTCCGGGGGGGGGGGGGGGGGAGGGGAGGCTATCTCAAAGCATTATAAAATTAGTTGAAGCATCCCAGATCATTCTATGAATATTTGTGGTGAAGTATAAAATCTGTGCATGGAGGGGAAATACCTTCCTTCCCAGGAAGAATGGACCCTTAGGAGAAGAGAGTGCATGTGCTGCATAAAGGAAGGAGAGTACGTGGGGAAAATATTCTCTGAGCTCTTGGAGGTAAGCGTTGCATAAATAGCCTTCCCTGAGACAAGGGCCCCTTACAGATATCTTCCTACTTTTTGGTTATGTGCCGCTGAAGCAATGTGATTCCTGGCAACACAGCTGCCCCCTGGGTCTTCTTGGTAAGGTGTGATCAGGAGTAAAGTAGATTGCTTTGGAAGAAAGGCCTAGTAATAGAATGCCAGTGGCTGAGCTGCTGCTGTGAACTGCAGTCTTCCATTCTGTCCCTTTGTAGCAGAAGTCTGGAGGGACCGTTACAGGCACTACTGTCCCATCTTGGCATTGAATTCAATGGGGCTGCGGCTCCGATATCGCAAGGAAGCCGTTACTGCTGTTTAGTAAACATACCCCTTAGACAAGCTAGAAAAGTAGTCCGGAAAGCGAAGATACAAAAAGAAGAAGAAATAGACAATGCAATAAAATGGGGGGACAAGACATTTTTCAGATATGTTAGCGAGAGGAGGAAGTGCAAAAGTGGTATTGTCAGACTCAAGGGTGAAGGGGAGGAATATGTAGAAGCTGATGAGGATACAGTGGAACTGCTTAACAAATACTTTTGTTCTGAATTCACAGATGAAGGGACAGGAGCAGGACATCAGAAAACACCGACAAATAGGAACAGAAGTGAAGGGGATCTTAAACGATTTTCAAAAGACTGTGTTCATGAGGAACTAGCTAATCTAAAAGTAGACAAAGTGATGGGCCGGTTGGGATACATCCAAGAATATTGAAGGAACTTGGGGACGTTCTAGCAGCTCCACTGACTGACCTTTTCAATGCTTCTTTAGAGTCGAGAGAAAGGCACATGTGGTCCCTTTACACAAAAGCGGAAGGATGAGGTTGAGAACTACAGGCCGGTTAATCTGACCTCAGTAGTGAGTAAATTAATGGAAACATTGCTAAAACAGAGGATAGTGAGGATTTTGGAGTCCAATGGATTGCAGGATCCGAGGCAGTATGGGTATACCAAAGGCAAGTCTTTCCAGACAAATCTGATTGACTTCTTTGACTCGGTGAACAGAGACTTGTTTCCGAAGGAGAGTCCTAGATGTGGTGTACTTAGATTTCAGTAAAGCCTTTGACACAGTTCCACACAGGTGACATATAAATAAATTGAACACCCCAGGGATGGACCCTAAAGTGACTGACTGGGTTAGAAACTGGTTGAGTGAGAGGCGACAAGTATACAGGTAAATGGAGCTCACTCTGAGGAGAAGGATGTTACCAGTGGTGTGCCGCAGGGATTAGTCCTTGGTCCGATTCTTTTTAACATCTTTGTTAGTGATATTGAAGAAGGGCTGCCAGGGAAGGTTTACCTCTTTGCAGATGATACTAAAATCTGCAATAGGATAGACACCCAGGAAGGAGTAGATAACACGAGGAGGTATCCATCTAAGCTTCAATAATGGTCTAGAATTTGGCAGCTGAGATGTAGGGTCATGCAAAAATCCAAGGGAGCCGTACAGTGTAAGGGCTGAAGTACTTCTGTCCACAAAAGAAGAGCGGGACCTGGGCGTGATTGTTTCTGATTATCTTAAAGTGGCTAAACAGGTAGAAAAGGTGACAGCAAAAGTCAGAAGTATGCTTGTGTGCATAGGTAGAGGAATGGCCAGCAGAAAAAAGGAGGTGACAGTGCCTCTGTGTAAGTCTCTGGTGTACTCTCATTTGGAGTAGTGTGTGCAATTCTGGAGAACACACCTTCAAAAGGATATAAACAGGATGGAGTTGGTGCAAAGGATGGCTACTAAAATGGTTTGTGATCTTCGTTATAAACCATATGGAGACAGACTTAAAGATCTTAATATGTATACTTTAGAGGAAAGGCAGGATAGAGGAGATATGATAGAGATGTTTAAATACCTCTGCAGCATAAATGCACAAGAAGAGAGCCTCTTTCGATTGAAAACAAGCTCTGCAACGAGGGGATATAGGATGAGTGTGAAAGGGGATAGACTCAGGAGTAATATGTAGAAATATTTCTTTACAGAGTGGTAGATGCGTGGAATAGTGTCTCAGTGGAGTTAGTAGAGATGAGGACAGTATCTGAATTCAAGAAAGCATGGGACAAACACAGAAGATCTCTAAAGGAAAAAATGGGACTATAGAAGTTGATATGGAAGGGCAGACTAGATAGGCCATATGATCATTTTCTGCTGTTATGCTTCTGTGTTTCTATGTTGGGTACATAAGGAGATGAATTGCTAGCAAGAAAAAAGGATAGTCCCTTTTTAAATCTCTGATTCTGACTTACTTTGGAGTACTGTGTGTAATTCTGAAGAGCACACCTTCAAAATGATATAGAATCAGTCCAGAGGACAGCTACTGAAATGACATATGGGTTTCTGCTCTAAATAGATGTACTTTCAAAGAAAGGCAAGAGAGAGGAAATAAGACAGAGACATTAAGATATCCCCATGCCATAAATACACTGGAAATAGTACACTTTCAATTGAAAGAAAGCTCTACATGTAGGCATAGGATGAAAGTGAAAGGGGACTGACTCAGGAGTAATCTAAGGAAATATTTATTTACAGAGAAAGTGGTAGATGCATGGAACAACCTCACATCAGAGGTGGGAGAGACGAGGATTGCATCTGAATTCAAGAAAACAGGAAAACCACAGAGAATCTCTGTGGGAGAGGAAAGGACTGTAGAGCTTAGTAGTTGGTATGAATGAGTCGACTGGATAGAATGTATGGTCTTTATCTGCTATAGTCTTGAAGAAGGCCCGCACACTCATGGCACAATACTAGGAAAATAAAGAGCGAAGTGAACAAAGGTCTGACACCACACAGTTGATAAATGGAAAAGTTTTATTTCTTCAAAACCGCTTCAAGTCACCCTATACATGTTTCAAGTCATGGAATTCATCAGGGGTGCTAATTGAGGGCGTATCACAGATAATGGAGTCAACTCCCTTTAGATTTACATTAAATACTTTTGACAAAAGGGAAGGACTATTACGCAGCTGCAGACTTCAGTAACAGATCCTGAGATGAAATGGTAAAAATGAATTGTAGGAATAAAAGAATGAGTGGTAAAGGAGCAAACATAAAGGAACCAGCAGCAGCAGTAGCCACAACCTTCTTTGAGTGCTGAGATCCAGCAGCAAAAAGATTCACTTCTTTTTTATCACCCTTTACCATTTCAGCTACATAGCTGAGCCCTGGTTCTGCTTCTCCAGTGTGTAGTTTGTGCTGTTTCTCTGATGCTATTGTTTTTGTTATTTCTGCTTGGGAACTGTTACCAAAGTCTGCAAGTGCCCAATAATCCTTCCCATTTGTCAGAACTATTTAATGTAAATCTAAAGTAAGTGGACTCCAGTATCTGCGATATGCCTTCAATTAGCAACCTTGATGAAGTCCATGGTGGGCGAGGAGTAGCCTAGTGGTAGAGCAACTGTCTAGTACCCAGAACATCAAGGGTTCAATTCCCACTGGCACTCCTTGTGACCTTGGGCAAGTCACTTTACCCTCCATTGCCTCGGAAGAAAAGGCTGGCAATCTACTTCCGGTGATACAATGCCAAGAAAACCCAGAGGTAGCTGGGTCACTATGAGTCAACACTGACTTGATGGCACAAAAAAAAAAAATGAAGTCCATGAGATGAAACATGATCATGTAGGGTGACTTGAAGTGGTTTTGACGAAATAAATCTTTTCCATTCATCATCTGTGTGGTGTCAGACCTTTGCTCACCTCTCTTCTTGTTTTCATTTCATTTCATTTCCTGGTCTTTATCTCCTGTCATTTTCTAGGTTCTATGGCATTGCACTAAAAATTACAGGCCCGATATTCCAATGCATTTACACAGCTTACAGACCTGTAAGCCGTGTAAATGCCCCTAAGCGGGATATTCAGCAGCACAAACACGGTTAGTGCTGCTGAATATCCCCGAGTAACACCACTTTATGCTCCGATACTAAAGTGGCGAAACAGGTAGAAAAGGTGACAGCAAAAAACAGAAGGATGCTTAGGTGTACAGGCAGTGGAATGGCCAGCAGAAAATGGGAGATCATAGTGTCTCTGTATAAATCTCTGATGATGTACTTAACAACTGTTGGTGTGGTTATTTATCACAGAGTCTAGATGCACATAGTAATGGTTCTCTGTAATTCATATATAGAAGCGTTACATATATCAAAATGAACTTTTGGCTAGTAAGGTCTCAGATACCATAGGCTGCCACTGTTTCATGAAATCTCCAGTGGACTAATGCCTAAATATACATCAATGACCTTTTTCTTAAACGTTTAGCCATATGGATAGTCTCCTAGCGAATAAGATTTTTTGATGTGAATTGTGCTTCAACGCTTAGTAGACAGGCATACTACTTAATAGCAAATAATAAACCAGTGCTTAGCTGTGCGATGGATTCCCGACGCTTATTCATGCGCTGTGAGGTGCGTTTCTCCAACTGGTTTCATCAGGGGAAATTATTCACATCATCACTATCATAACATCGGCCTGGTTCAGTAGGACTTTGTCAATGGTATGCGTTACTAGGTGCGTTCTGATATTGGGCCGCATGCACATCTATGTGGCCAGAAATGGCAAACGTCCATATCTCACATGTGCAAGTGTCTGAAATCAGTCGAAAACCTGCACATGTTCGACCCATTCCTCTGCATGACCCTCTTTTGTTTTATGTGGCAGGCCGATTTTACAAGGCAATAACATGTGCACACCTTCTCTGCAGCCTCTCCCATTACATTTTCAACGTTCTGACTTGGATGTCCCAAATTTCACCTACATGGCCTTTCTCAAATGTGCCTTCATATGGATAGTGCTGCTAGATGTTTAGTTATCTCTAACCAGTCTGACACTGCATAGTGAAGGAGCAGAGGCAAGGTAGAATGAGGGTGGCAAGCAAAATGTATCCATTTAGCTATGATATTCAGCTGTTATATGGATAAGTTTATATATTTAGTTTAGCAATACTGGCAGTCAACAGTCAATATGTATATTCAGTGCTGCTGAATTTTACTATAACTTCCATTAAAAATACATTCAGAAATCCACCAGCTTTATTTTCCAGTCTTTCTTTTATTAAATTATTTAGCTGTTTGTAATTATACTTCCATTCCGTAAGCTGCTATTACAAGTCCAAAATAATCAACAATAATGCATCAAGATCAGATTTGTTAGGGCAACCAAAATAGTGTGTAACATATTCAAAAGTCCTGAATCTGAAAATAATCTCTGCAATAAAGTCTTCGGATTGTATTTTCAGCAGTAGCAGAGAGTGCCTTAATTTCTATGCCGGTGCTATGGAAGTAAATCTGTAAGTAGCGCCTAGATTTATGCATGTATGTAAATTCATTAATGGCACCAATTCTATAAAGTCAAATCCATGAAGATATTTCTTTATAGACTGCTAGCATATGTGGCTGTGGAGATGCATAAATATCATCACAGTCAGTTACATCAGCTCTAGAGTAGGTGGAGATGACCACACGCATCTTACGTGCGCTGCAGTCTATTCGGTAAAGTATGTGCATAAATATGCACTCTGCATATGCTTCGCCCAAACTCTGCCCCAGGCATGCTCACACTGAAAATACATGCCCTTAGTAAATGCCTCTGATTCTTCACTATGCAGTCAATGGTTTGTCACATATCTAACCCACTGTAATCAACAAGTGAGATCCAGAAACCAACAGTCAAGACCAACAACAAGGGGTTCCACAGGGATCGGCAATCTCAGCACTGCTTTTCATTATATACATCCAACCAATATGCAATATCATAAAACAACCCAACATTCATTACAGGATATATGCGGATGACATCATGATATTCACCCCCATAAACATTAGGCATCCGGATTACTCACAAATAACTGCATGCCTCATAACAATGACAAATTGGCTCACAAGACAAAGCCTATCAATAAATTTCAAAAAGTCAGACTTGCTACACATCACCAGGAAAGCATAGTTACTCACCTGTAACAGGTGATCTCCGGGAACAGCAGGAATTTAGTCTTCACATATGGGTATCGTCGGCACCGACGGAGCCTGCGCGGGAACGCTCCCCAGCGTCCAATTAGGAAGCCTTTGGGAGCACCCCACAGCGACTGCGTGCTGCCTTCCCGCCTTTCTCAGCTGTCTCTCCCCAGTTGAGTTTAAAGCTGAGACAAAGAGAGAGAGAGGGAAAGAGAAAAAGAGAGATATTTATTTAGACAGTTTTCTATACCGCCTCATCCTTCAATCAAAGCGGTCACAACACAATTGGGGGATACATTTAACACGCGGGGATATGAGGCACATACACTAATACTTACAGGGAATATGGGCAATGGAGGGTTAAGTGGCTTGCCCAAGACCACAAGGAGCATCTGTGGGACTAGAAACCCCAGTCCTTCTGGCCCAAGGTTGCTGTCCTCTAGTGGGATTTGAACCCCCGACCTTCCGGCCTGAAGTACCTTGCCCCAACCACTAGGCTACTCCTCCCTTAGAGAGATACAACTCCTAGGGGAGGTGGGTGGGTTGTGAAGACTAAATTCCTGCTGTTCCCGGAGATCACCTGTTACAGGTGAGTAACTATGCTATCTCCAGGAACAAGCAGGAATGTAGTCTTCACATATGGGGACTCCCTAGTTACAGATGCCAGGGAGAAACCCCAGAAGCTGTGTGCCATTTTGAAAGGGCTCCACTTCCCCCATGGATCTCTGGCATCCTACCAGGGATGGTGGGTAGTAGTTGATTAAGTATGGAACAAGTGTTGAAGAACAGCCTGACCAAACAAGGCATCCCAGCGGGAGTCCTTGTCCAAGCAGTAATGGGCTGTGAAGGTATGAACCGAGGCCCAGGTAGCTGCTCGACAGATGTTGTCAATAGACACAGAGTGAAGATGAGCCATAGAGGCTGCCATGGCTCTCACATTGTGCACTGTGACATGGCCTTCAAGAGGAAGGTTCTAACAACGATAGGCAAAAGATATACACTGTGCAATCCAGTTGGACAGTGTCCTTTTGGAGACTGGAAGCCCTAAATGACTAGGATCAAAAGCAACAAAGAGTTGGGAGGACTTTCTATGTTGCTGCGTCCTTTGCAAGTAAAAGGCCAAAGCTCTTTTACAGTCCAAAGTATGAAGATTCCTTTCTGCATTAGAGGCATGAGGCCTTGGGGAAAAACAGGAAGATAAACTGCTTGGTTTAAATGAAAAGGTGAAACCACCTTTGGCATAAAGTGAGGATGAGTCCTAAGGACTACCTTATCATGATGGATGGAACCTTATCATGATGGATGGAACCTTGTATAAGGAGGATCAGCCACCAATGCTTGCAACTCACTAATGCGACGTGCTGATGTGATTGCAATAAGAAAAATAACCCTCCAGGAAAGGAATTTTAAAGAGGTAGTAGCTAATGGTTCAAAAGGCGGCTTCATGAGCTGGCCAAGAACCAGATTTAAATCCCATGCCACCGGTGGTAGCTTAATGGGAGGCTTAGTTAGAAGAAGGCCTCTCATAAATCTCGCTATGATAGGATGAGAGGAAATAGGTTTCCCATTTAAAGGTTTGAGAGAAGCTGCAATAGCACTCAAATGAACTCTCACTGAATTGGTCTTAAGCCCTGCATTAGACAAATGAAGGAGATATTCCAGTAATGATTCCAGAGGTATTGCAAGAGGGTTAAGACCCTTCTGCGAACACCATAAGGTAAACCTTTTCCGCTTGAAAGCATAAGAGCATCTTGTGGATGGTTTCCTGGAAGCATAAAGGATATCCTTTACTTGCTGAGAAAGGCTAAGACCATGAAGTTCTAGGCTTTCAGCAACCAGGCCCTGAGAACTAGAGACTGGGGAATGGGATGCCACAGCATCCCGTCCTCCTGGGATAGGAGATATGGAGCAGATCCTGGCTCCAGAGATGGAGCTTGAGAGAGATGTAAGAGCAGAGGGTACCACACTTGTCGAGGCCAATGTGGGGCTATGAGAATCATATGGCCTCTGTCTCTCTGAAGCTTGAATAGGGTTCTGGGAATTAGGGGAATGGGTGGGAAGGCATACAGAAAGTCCCAACTCCAATGGAGGAGGAAGGCATCCCTGGCCTGACAACCCTGAGCCGGGATTCTGGAACAGAACCGGGGAAGTTTGGCATGCAGTGGATTTGAAAAGAGGTCTAAGTCCGGGGTTCCCCAAAATTGGAAAATTTTGGTCACCTGGTCTGCATGGAGAGACCATTCGTGTGGAAGCAGAACTCGACTGAGTCTGTCTGCCCAAGAGTTTTGAATGCCTGGAAGATACACTGCAAGGAGATGAATCTGATGCTCTCTGGCGAGGGCCCAAAGTCGCAAAGCTTCGTTCCAGAGCGACAGAGAGCCTGTTCCACCCTGCTTGTTCACATAGAACATGGCTACCTGGTTGTCCGTTTGAATTAGGACAGTTTTGTAGCTGAGCTGGGTGTGAAACACTCGAAGAGCAAGAAAGATTGCTCTAAGCTCTGGGAGATTGATGTGGAGATCGGGCTCCTGTGGAGTCCAGGTACCCTGGGTAGAGATGCCTTGCAAATGGCCTCCCCAACCCACCTGTGAGGCATCTGTTGTTAGAGTTACTTGAGGTGGGGGTTGCTGAAAAGGGGACCCCACCAACAGATTCTGGGGTGACTGCCACCATTGGAGAGACAAAATAAGATGATCTGAGGTTGCTATTTGGTCTGACAGGCAACCTGACGACTGAGTCCACTGATGACTGAGTGGACAGAGTCCACTGGGCTGCCCTCATATGGAGGCGGGCATAAGGGACCACATGCACGGTGGATGCCACGTGGCCTAGCAATTGTAACATTTCCCGAGCAGTGAGGTGAGACTTTAGCATTGCTTGGGAAGTTAACTGCACAATACGAAGGCAGTGGGACTGTGGAAGATAGGCCCTTGTCTGTCTGGTATCCAGCAGGGCTCCTATGAACTCTAGAGACTGAGTGGGAGCTAGGTTGGATTTTGGGAAGTTTATGACAAGTCCCAAATATTGAAGGATACGCATTGTGCGAGATAGTGGCCAATCTAGGTCATACATACCTAGCAGTATCCCCAAGAGACACAGGTTCCACAATGCTTGTATTGGGTCAAGCGTTGATATCCTGGGTCCCTTTTTAATAATGGTTTATGGACCTTTCCTCCAGGAACTTGTCCAAACCTTTTTTAAACCCAGCTACACTAACAGCTCTTACTACATCCTCCGGTAACAAATTCCAGAGTTTGATTACACGTTGAGTGAAAAAATATTTTCTCTTATTTGTCTTAAATAGATTACCCTGTAGCTTCATTATATGTCCCCTAGTCTTTCTATATTCTGATAGCGTAAACAATCAATCTACGTTTACCTGTTCCACTCCATTCATTAATTTATAAACCTCTATAATATCTCCCCTCAGCCGTCTCTTTTCCAGGCTGAAGAGCCCCAACCTTTGTAGCCTCTCTACACAGGAGTAGCCTTCCATCCCCTTTACCATTTTGGTGGCTCTTTTCTGTACCTTTTCTAATAACGCAATATCCTTTTTAAGATACGGTGACCAGAATTGCACACAATATTCAAGGTGCGGTCGTACCATGGAACGATACAAAGGCATTATAATATCCTTTGTTTTATTTTCCATTCCTTTCCTTATGATACCTAGCATTCTATTTGCTCTCTTGGCTGCTGCTGCACACGGGCGGAGGATTTTAACATGTTATCCAAGATGACTCCTAAAATCTTTTTCCTGGGTGGTGGTTCCCAATGTGGAACCTTGCATTGTGTAACCATAGTGTGGGTTGTTCTTTCCTAGGTGCATAACTTTGCACTTGTCCACATTAAATTTCACCTGCCATTTGGATGCCCAGTCTTCCAATTTGTCCAGATCCTCCTGCAGTTTTGCACAGTCCTCTTGGGTTTTAACAACTTTAAACAGTTTTGTGTCGTCTGCAAATTTGATAACCTCACTAGTTATTCCCTTTTCCAGGTCATTTATGAATATGTCAAAAAGTAGCGGACCCAGTACAGATCGCTGGGGTACGCCACTATTCACCTTTTTCCATTGGGAAAATTGGCCATTTAGCCCTACCCTCTGCTTTCTATCTTTTAACCACAATAGTACACTGCCTCCTATCCCATGACTTTTTAGTTTTGCCAAAGGTCTCTGATGAGGGACCTTGTCAAAGGCTTTCTGAAAGTCCAGATACACTATATCAACTGACTCACCTTTGTCTACCTGTTTATTCACACTTTCAAAAAAACATATCAGATTAGTAAGACAAGATCTTCCTTGTCTAAAGCCATGTTGGCTGTCTCCCATTAGGCCATGACTATCTACATGCTGTGTAATTTTGTTCTTTACGATGGTTTCTACCATTTTCCCCGGTACTGACGTCAGGCTCACCGGTCTGTAATTTCCCGGATCACCCCTGGAACCCTTTTTAAAATTGGCGTTACATTGGAAATCCTCCAATCTTCAGGTATTACAGATGATTTTAATGAAATTTCACAGATTACTAATAGCAGGTCTGCAAGCTCATATTTCAGTTCTTTCAACACTCTTGTATGTATACCATCCGGTCCAGGTGATTTGCTACTATTCAGTTTATCAAATAGTTGTAATACATCTTCCCGGTGTAGCGATATTTCTCTCAATTCCTCTGCAGTATCACCTTCAAATACCACTTCAGTCTTGGGTAACATCCCTACATCTTCCTCAGTAAAGACCAAAGCAAAGGATTCATTCAGTCTCTCCGCTACAGCCTTTTCTCCTCTTATTGCCCCTTTTACCCCTCCATCATCTAATGGTCCAATTGACTCTCTCACAGGCCTTTTGCTATGAATGTACTTGAAAAAGTCTTTATTTCGTGTTTTTGCTTCCGTAGCAAGTTCCTTCTCAAATTCTCGCTTTGCCTGCCTTACCAATGCTTTGCATTTAACTTGCCAGTGCTTGTGCTGTTTCCAGTTTTCATCATTTGGCTCTTTTTTCCATTTCCTGAAAGATGCTTTTTTGGCAGCAACAGCCTCTCTGACCTCATCTTTAAACCATGCTGGCAGTTTTTTGGACTTTCTTCCACTTTTCTTAATGCGTGGAATACAGCTGGTCTGGGCTTCCAGGATAGTATTGTTAAACAACACCCAAGCTTGATGTAAGTCTTTAACCTTTCCAAACGCTCCTTTTAGTTTTTCTTAACTATATTCCTCATTTTATCATAGTCTCCCTTCCGAAAGTTAAAAGGTAGTACTGTGGATTTCTTTACTATTTTGCCAAGTGGTCCCAACACCCTTATTTCTTGCACCAGATCTGGTGTTCCACTAAGGACTAGGTCCAGTATGGCTTCCCCTCTGGTCGGTTCATGAACCAGCTGCTCCAAGAAGCAGTCATTTATTTCATCTAGAAACTTTATCTCCCTAGCATGTCCTGCCGTGACACTGACCCAGTCGATACCGGGGTAATTGAAATTACCCATTATTACTACTCTGCTGTCACTTTTGTTAGCTTCCTTGATTTCTTTGAGCATTTCATCATCCATTTGTTCATTCTGGCCAGGCGGTCGATAGTACACCCCCACTGCCATCACCTTCCCCGTCATACATGGAATTTCAATCCATAGAGATTCTACAGCAAATTTTAATCCTTTCTGACTCAATGCCCTCTCTAACATAGAGCGCAACCCCTCCACCAATTTGATCAGTTCTATCATTACGATATAGTTTGTATTCAGGTATCACAGTGTCCAACTGGTTATCCTCCTTCCACCATGTCTCTGAGATTGCAATCATATCTAACCTCTCATTTAGAGCTATATATTCCAACTCTCCCATCTTATTGTTTAGACTTCTAGAGTTTGCATATAAGCATTTTAGAGACTGTATTTTATTAATATTAATCTGGCTATTGGTAGACATGGGTAATTTGGGATCTTTAAGCTCTTTCTGCTCCATACTCGAGGGCATTTGGGCTACTGCCAAGAAAACCCAGGAGCTTCTGGGTCACCAGGAGTCAGGATTGACTCAAAAGGCACATTCCTAGGCACTCTTTTTTGGAACCTCTCTGCTTTTGGTAGTATCCTTCAAGGATACCTTCTTCCGAACCATACACTCTTGGGCGACTGTCGGCTTTCCCCTATTTTCTAGTTTAAAAGCTTCTCTATCTCCTTTTTAAAGGTTAATGCCAGCAGTCTGGTTCCATCCTGGTTAAGGTGAAGCCCATCCCTTCGGAAGAGCCCCTTCTTTCCCCAGAATGTTCCCCAGTTCCTAACAAATCCAAAACCCACATCCTTGCACCGATACCGGTTGAATTGTCTGAAGCGGTTTTGGGGGCATCGATGCCGAGAGAATAGGTACTTCTTTTATTGCCCTTTGGGCAAGAAGCAGACTGACCTTGTGATTTAACTGGGAGTTGAGAGAGGTCTGAGAATTGAATTGTCTTACCAATGTAGGAGGGGGCATGCTGAGGAAGTGAAGCTTGTATCCTTCTCTTACAATGGACAGAGTCCAAGTTTCTGCTGTTATCTGCCCCCATCTGGGGGCAAAATAACATAACCTTCCTGGAATGGTGGAAGGCTCTGGCCCGTTCAGGGCCAGGAAGACAAAGTTCTCTAGATGGGAGTCAAAGCCCCTGTGGAGGCTGAGTCTGCTGAGCCGGTTGAGGCTTAGCAGCCTTTGTTTTTCTTTGTTTAGGTTGCTGCTGACCCTTTTGGGCAGACTGACCTGAATGATGCCCTTGCTGGGTATAGGAGGGGTAGAACTTCTTCTTTCTAGTGAAGAATGTTTTTTTGTAGGACTTTTTCCTTGCAGGATCAGCTGTAGATTTTGATAATCTATCCAAGGTGAGATTATCAGCATCTAGCTCATTAGCTTTCTCTTGCCAATTTTTGCCAAAGAGATTCTCTCCTGTGCAAGGAATATTCCCCAGTTTTTCCTGTACCCAAAGTTCCAAGTCAGATGCCTGAAGCCAGGCAATCCTACGTGTGCCTATGGCAATAGCAGAAGTTCTGCTTATGCACTCAAAACAATCAAAAGTTGCACGATTTACGAATTTGGAAACATCCAGAGTATGTTTGATAAGTGCAAGATAATCTTGTCTCTTATCATCAGGAAGGAGAGGGCTCATAAGCTCTAGATCTCCTGTAACTTCCTTAAGGAACATTCCCATATATAAAATGTAGGAACTAATCCTGGCAGAAAGCAGAGAGGCCTGGAAGGTTCGACGCCCAAAGGCATCAAGAGTTCTACATTCATGTCCTGGAGGATTAGATGCATGTTTTTTTTGCACTCTTGATCCTTCTCATAGCTGATTCCACCACCATGGAATGGTGGGGCAACTGAGTTTTTTGAAATCCAGGACAGGGAGGAACTCGATACATGGTATCGAGCCTACGAGAATGAGGAGAAGTGGTGAGAGGTGTTTCCCACATCCTTAGCATGAGATCATGCAAGATCTCATGAATAGGCAAAGTAGCTGCCTCTTTGGGAGCTTTAGGATACTGTAAAATCTCAAATTCCTTCGCCCTAGGCTCTGTTTCAGGAGCCACTGTGATGGAAAGACCTCGAGCCACATCCCAAATAAAATCCTGGAAGGATATATCCTCTGGAGGAGACATCCTACGTTTAGGAGAGGAAGAATCCTCAGGAAGAAATACTCTGGTATCAACAGAGCTGTCAGAGTCTTCAGACTCGTCGGAGGATTCAAAGTATCTCCTGTTCGGGTAATCGTGCAGCGCACGATACCGGTACCAATTGAAGTTGGTATCGACAGGATCCGGTACCGACTTGTCAGTACCGGAGGGCACAGCATGCGTCGGTACCGGTAGTCCACCTGCCGATGTCAATGCAATTGGCCCCGGTACCGATGTAGGTGCTGGTACCAGTTGAATTGTGTGAAGCGGTTTCGGGGGCATCGATGCCGATAGAAGAGCCGCCAGACTGAGTTCAATAGCCAAGAATCTCTGGTCTATCGATGCCGCTGATGCCTGGGTATTGGTACCGGACAAAGCGGCTGGTACCCCAGAGCATGGCACCAGTACTTCTGTCGAGGTTGGGGCCTTGAGAACATCCTGGAGCCCCGATGATGCTTTGGAAGCCGAAGCCTCCCGCCTGGGCAATTTTGCCGGTGTGAGTCCTTCAAGGGCAACGCCAGAGGCATCTCGATACTTAGAAGGAGATCTACTCTTTGAAGACCGGCTGGATTTATGTTTAGTTACCTGAGATCCAAGGGAGGAAGATGAAGCTCTGGAAGATGTTGATGCCACAGATGCTGCATCGGAGGGAAAAAGGGTGCTAAGTTTAGAGCTCGGTTTTGCCGACCCCTCTTTGACATCATCCCACAGGCAACACACTTGGAGATAGAGTGTTCAGGACCTAAACATTTGAGGCACCACTCATGGGTGTCGGTGACGGAGATGGTACCGCCACACTTGGAACACTTTTTAAAACCCGAAGCGGGTTTTTCCATTGTAAAGGAAAGTTGGGCCTAGTACCCAAAATGGCGCGTGGCACCAGAGGAGAAAAAAAGCTGGAAGACTCCAGGAAAAGGTTTTTTTTTTTTAAGGAAAAGAAAGAAAGAACCGGCGGTACCGGTGTAGCGTCAAAGGAAGGCAGACGCCATCACAAAAAAGAAGAAGAAATGGGATATTTTCTGCGGTGACAGGAAGTGCGATCTGCCGGCTCCGTGGAAAACGAAGAACTGGAGAGAGACAGTTGGGAAAGGCGGGAAGGCAGCACGCAGGCGCTGTGGGGTGCTCCCAAAGGCTTCCTAATTGGACGCTGGGGAGCGTTCCTGCGCAGGCTCCGTCGGTGCCGACGATACCCATATCTGAAGACTACATTCCTGCTTGTTCCTGAAGATTACTATGTTCTCCCCACCGGACACATTAAAGATCCTAGACTACACCCTAACCACCAAACAAGAAGTCAAATACCTTGGAGTCACCTTTGACCAGCAACTCAGCTTCCAACCACACATAAGAACCACCACCAGGATAGCCTGGCACAAAGGGACAGAATGGAGCAGCACATGCCGCATACTTTGAAAATAGCAACCTACTAAACTCCTCACATAAATTACTAGCTTTCTGTGCGTAAACTCGTGTGGGAATCTAGTCTCCATGTACAGATTTACCATCTATATGTACAGTAGTGTCAAATCTATGTATTAATTAAATGCCTTGTGGGGTTGTTAATTCTCTTTCTCTATATTTTGGCCTGTTCATCAAAACACATCCATAAACATTTGCTGTTGCCCATTTATACACACACTGCCTCACTCTTACACAAACACACATTGTATCCTCCTGTGTCTAAATAATTAAACACAAAACCTATCGCTCTCATCTACAGAAACACAGTGTTGAAACAGGCCCTGAGCACTGAACTTGTACTCAGGTAAGGGAGAGGTTTCAAGGAGGACATAACAAAAGAACATAAGATACGCTTGTATGCTATACTGAGTCAGACCAAGGTTTCATCAAGTCCAGTATCCCGTTTCCAACAGCGGCCATTCCAGGTCACAAGTAACTGTCAGGATCCCAATAAGGTACATAGATTCCATGCTACTTATCCCTGGTACCTTATGAACTTTTCCTCCAGGAATTTGTCCAAAACTATTTTAAACCCAGCTACACTAACAGCTTTTACTATATCCTCCAGAAAAGAATTCCAGAGTCTGACTGCATGCTGAGTGAAAAACTATTTTCTCTGATTAGTCTTAAATGTGCTACATTGTAGCTCCTGATCTTTTTATTTATTTTTTTTATTATTTATTTATCATTATCAACATTAATACATCCGAAAAATAACATTCAAATGAATGGAAAATAAAAAGGGATACATCAAACAAACCCAATTAATACAGGAAATAAATCCCCCTTAAAATTAGACCACAAAAGAAAAGAAATTAGAGGGAAGCACCAAGAAATTATTGTTTCAAAAACAATTATTCAAAGTAAAATCAATATACAGCGATGGCATTAAGAGACTTATGCGTCAGCCAAATGGGGGGAATCAGAGACATTAACCACTACCTCCTCCCTAGCCTCCAAAAATTCTTGTAGTTGCCCAGGATCAAAAAACAAGTACAATTTCTGTTTAAACATAATACAACACTTAACAGGAAATTTTAATTGAAAAGTAGCCCCTAGAGCCAATACCCTGGGGCGAAGAGCCAAAACCTTTTCCTTCTCAGTTGCGTATCTCGAGAAACATCCAGAAATATTCTAACATTAGATCCTAGAAACAGTTCATCAAAATTTCTGAAGTACATTTTTAGGATATAAAATTTATCTGACTCCAGAGCCGTAGTTACAAGCAGGATGGCCTTCCCCGTAACAACCTCTAAAGAGCTTTCTAAAAAACCCGTGAGGTCTCCTACACCAGGAAGGCCAGAAGGACTCCCAGCAAGATGGCCACTAGAACCAACAGACAAATATTGGGCCCGAACCAAAGGAGGAAATTGTTCCGAGGGTATTTTTAAAATTTCCCCGAAATATTTCCGCACTATGGCCATGGGAGATAACACAGGAGACCTGGGGAAATTCAAGAACCGCAAATTACATCTACGGACTTGATTTTCCAAGTACTCCATCTTCTTAATAGATACCAATTTGTCCTTAAGCTGGGCTGTAACCAAGTCCCGGAGTTGACCCACATCTCCTTCCAGTCTAGATATCCGCTCCACTTGTTCTCTATGTGCACTGGAGAGAGTTCCACACATAGACTTCATGCCCACTAAATCAGTACTCACAGTATCCACATAAGTTGACAAGGAGGTATTCAATGCCGCCAAACCTTCCCACAGCGTTTCAAGAGTAAACACCGCTGGTCTTTCCAAACAGGGAATCCTCGGAAGACTCCCAGCACGGTCGGACACACCACCAGCTTCCACCTCCGTTGAAATCTCAACTCCACTGGTCTCCCGTTGTCCTCTCCGGCCGGGAAGATACTCCACCTCAGTCAAGCCCCCCTTCATGCTCTGCCGAGCAGGGGTACTCGTCGGAACTACTGCTGGCAGTGCAAGCTAAGCTGGATCAATACTTCCGAGTCGCGGTGGTGGAGAGTGCTGCTCAGGAGAGCGCCAAACGCCCGAAGTGCTCAGGGGTGATATTCCTCCTACCACCCCCGCTGAAGACGCCGCTCCACTTCCGACAGTAAAGCCGCATTCTGGTAGCACACGCTGAGCCGAGCCGGACGGCAAGCCCGATGAAGATAACGAGACTTGCTTCCGTTTACACCTCCCCATCGCTCTTCACAATTGAGGGGAGATACTGGTTCAGTCGCAGCGCACAAGATAGCGTTCTCACCACCAGGAAGGAGCCGCCGCCATCTTAATTGCTTCCTCCCTTTTTTTAAAAATTGCTTCCTCCCATCTTTTTATTTTTTGAAGCAGTAAATAGCCGATCTGCGTTTACCCGTTTCATTCCACACCAGTTGCAGGAGTTCCCTCCAGTTTCCTTTGTGACCTGGAGTAAAATCTCTGCCCCCTTCCTTCAGGTGGTATGCAGGAGAAATTAAATTCCAATCAGGTTCAGGTGCTTTGAAATCTAATTGTTCTCTATTATCCCAAGGCCCCGGCTGTCTGAAGTTACATTAAACCAACAGTTTATAAAAATCCACAGCTTCCCTTCTGCAGGGAGATCCTCTGGAACAAAGTTTGGAACAATGGTTATCTGTTCTGGATTTTGCCAAAGACCAATCTCAGGTTTTGACTGGTTGGCCATGTTGGATTTTAAACATTTTGTGCTGGCAAGGCCTAAATCCAGATTGTATGGTGCGACTGTGCTTGGGAAAATTTTCTTCTCAGGATTAAGTGCTTCAAAAGATGGTACATTGTGACCCCTCTTTTATGTAGGGGAGTGGCACTGGTTAGGGTCCGGAGTATGCTATGGTGGTGCTTCCTGAGATCCACAGACAAGTTTTCAAGGCTGCTTTTGGATCCTGACTCTCTTTAGTACTCATTTCCTTATAAAGAATCTCCTTAGTCTGTTGTTTGTTCTGTTTGTCTGTCCTGAATGGACTGTAAGCTCTGTTGAGAAGGGGATGACTCTTTTATATGTGTATGTACAGGGCCTTGTATGCCTAGTAGTGCATGACACATCACTATGCCTTTCTGGCACATCTTCCCTGAGGCCCACAATGCTGCAAAGCCTACAAATGCCATTGTTCATTGCAGAAATTGTCTCAAAACATTTACAGATCATACAAAACTAGTACTTCTGGCATGACTCAGCAGTCTCTGCTAGGTTGAAGAATTCTGCCTGCTTCTCTTGATAGATAGATAGATAGATAGATAGATAGATAGATAAATCTATTTTATTTATTTATTTATTTTTTATACCACGCTCTTTGGAATCAGTGCGGTTTACATGTATACTAACAGGTACTTTTTATTCCCTTGTCCCCGAAGGGCTCACAGTCTAAGTGTACCTGAGGCAATGGAGGGTTAAGTGGCTTGCCCAAGGCCACAAGGAGTGGCCATGGGACTAGAGACCCTAGGGTGAATTCTTGGGCCCTGTCCAAGAAGGTCTGCAGGTACTGCATCATATTCATCTGCGTAGATGCTATGTGGGACTGAGGCATGGTGTTATTAAGATTCTTTCTGAAATATCCAGGGTCATTGGTGTTCATCCTCACCAAAGAGCAAGAAAGACTTGTTCCAAACTATCATGGCTTTGACTTGGTGCAGACAGTGATGATATAGGCTCTGAGCACTGAACCTACATTGCAGGGGCAGTCAAACACCTTTATGGTTGGAGGGGCCAAACCAACCAATTTCCTACTCAATGTCAAGCTCTCTAGTTGCTGTTTCTTTGTTAGGCAAAATATTGGTGTGGCCATGGCCCTTGTGGCCCACCCCATTCCACTGCCTATGCTACATTGGGATTAAGGAGATAGTTTCAAAGAGTAGATCATGTGACATACAAATAGGTGTCCAAGACTCCAAAGCTTGAACCAAGTGATCATTCCCTTAGTCTTTCTTCTAACTATGCCTAGAATATTGCAAATGAGAGTAGAAGAGCTTGTTTAGTAAAGGAGCTGACATCTTCCATAGTTCTTCAGAGTTCCTTCTTAAACACTCTCAACTATTTTATTTTATTTATTTATTAGATTCTTCTATAGCGCCCCTTCCAAAGATCAGGGATGGTTTACAAAGAACAGAACATTTTACACAAAACAGTGTATAACTTTTTACATAGTAAACTTTGTAATTACAGTTAACATAACAATTTAAAATTTACATTTTGCTTAAAACAAGAAGCTAACTAAAACTCAGGAGAAGTCTCTGCTTGACATAAGCCCTCTCAGGCTCCATTGCTTAAGTATCCAGGGCCCTTCTGTCAGCTTCGGTCTTTACTGAAGATGATGTAGAAAAGTTACCATACCTCTCTGGTATTTAAAGGTGATGTATCGGAAGAATTGAAAGAAATATTGATAAACCAGAAAGATGTATTACAACTATTTGATAAACTGAATGGTAGCAAATGACCTGGACTGAATGGCATACATCCAAGGGTGTTGAAAGAACTGAAATATGAGATTGCAGACATACTATTAGTAATCTGTGAACTATCATTAAAATCATCTGTAGTACCAGAAGATTGGAGAATGATCAAGGCAATGCCAATTTTTAAAAAGAGTTCCAGGGGTGATCCAGGAGGATGAAGTAAAAGCTGTTAGTGTAGCTGGGTTTAAAAAAATGGTTAGGGCTCTTCATCTTGGAAAAGAGACGGCAGAGGCAAGATATGATAGAAGTCTATAAATTAATGAATGGAATAGAACGGGTAAAGGTAGATCGGTGGTTTATGCCATCAAAAAGTAGAAAGACTAGGGGCCATGCAATGGAACTACATTGTAACTCATTTAAGACTAATAAGAGAAAATATTTTGTTGCTCAACGTGTAATCAAACTCTGGAATTCATTACTGAAGTATGTAGTAAAAGCTGTTAGTGTAGCAGGGTTTAACAAAGGTTTTCACAAGTTCCTGGAGGAAAGGGCCATAAACCATTATTAAAGAGGACCCGGGAAATCCACTGCTTGCCCCGGGACAAGTATTGTGGAACCTGTATACCTTTTTGGGAACCTGTCATGTACTTGTGACCTGGATTGGCCACTGCTAGAAACAGGATACTGGGCTTGATGGACCTTGGTCAGACCCAGTATGGCATATCTTATGTTCAACAGTGGCAAGCCTGGACCAATCTCCTAAGTGAGAAGCCAAAGAAGTTAGGGGTAGAGTAGAACAGTAGCCTAGTGGTTAGAACAGTGGGCTAGGATGCCAGGGTTCAAATCCTTTTAACACTCCTTGTGACCTTGGGCAAGTCACTGCATGCTCAATCATATCAGGTATAAACTTAAATTGTAAGCCCTGTGAGTTCAGAAAAATGCTTACTGTACTTGAATGCTACACACCCTCTCTGATAAGAGGCAAAGCATATGGAGCGAAAACGTCTGAACTCCCGCTGCTGCCATGGGATGGTGGAGAAGCGCGACTCTGTTTCTGCTTATCTTCTGGCAGACGCCTGCCTTTAGACTCTCCCAAGTCCTTGACCAACTTGTCCAGGTCCTCCCTGAACAGCAGTCTGCCCCTAAAGGGCAGCTTACTAAGCCGGGCCTTGGAAGAACTGTCCGCCGCCCAATTCCAGAGCCACAGATAGCGGCGGACTGCCACTACCGAGGCCATGCCCTTAGAGAGTCCTCTGATGAGGTCATAGTGGATATTCGCCAGATAGGCCATTCCTGACTCCAATCTGGCTGCCTCCCCCGACTGGTCTGGCTCCCCCTATTGCTGAACATGCTGGGACCAGCGGAGACAGGCTCTAGCCACCCAGGCCCCCAAATGGAAGCTTCTAGGGAAAGGGCATTAACATCAAAGACCTGTTTCAACAAGGTGTCCAACTTTCTATCCTGGACATCCTTCAGAACTGCCGCACCTTCCACTGGGATCGTCATCTTCTTGGTAACAGCCGAAACTGCTGCATCCACCTTCGGAGACCGAAAAAGTTCTTAATCCTGATTAGACAATGGATAGAGGCGTGCCATGGTCTTAGTTCCTCAAAGACCAGCCTCCGGCAGATCCCACTCATACTGAATCATAAGCCGGACCACCCTATATATCGGAAAGACCTTCTGCGTTTTCCGCACCGTCTACAGAAGCAGATCCTCCAGGGACTCATCCTCTGCCGGAGGACCCATGGGCATATTAAGCGCCTTCAGGGATTCCATGATGAACGCTGGCAACACTTCCCTATGGAAGACCCTCACTATCTGTGCCTGGTCGTCCTGTTAAGGAAGTTTTCCTTCTTCTAGCTCTTCCACCAAATCCAGCTCCGTGTCCAGGTCTTCTCCATCCAGACCCTCAGACAACACAGACTGCCCCTTCCCGTCCTCTGTGGGCTTGGGTCGCTTCACCGATAGTGCTCCTGGCTCTTCTTTCAGAACTCCTGACCTCTGAGTGCCATGCTCCGGTGCCGCGGAGCTTCTCACTGATCCCTGCTTACACAAGCAAAACGCCTTGTGGAGAAGAAGCACAAACTCTGGCAGAATAATTCCAGGGACCTTCCACTTCGCCCAGGCTTTGAAAAGTGGAGGGTCTGGGAATGGCCGGGGGGTAGGATGATGGCTCCTGCAGAGCAAGTGCTGCACCCATTGCAGCCTGCCCCTCCTAAGGAGAGAGAGAGACCTCTCTTGTCCTATCTTCTCTTGTAAGGTATGCTCCATTGAGGCAGCCTCTTCAGCGCACCCCTACAAATGCCCGCCTCCAAGACCGTACCCTCTTCTGGTTCCACAGACCAGGCACTGTGGTCTGTCCAGCATAACGGCACCAACAAACACAGTCCGGGCCCCTGGCCTGCCTGCCCTGCTTTGAAGCCAAAACGGGGACCCCATGCCTGCTAGCTTGCAGTGCTAAAAATAGCAGCTCCTTCCCCCAACTCTAGAAAGGAGATACTGCCCTTCTCTGTTTCCTCCTGCTGTTTGCTGTTTTTTGTCACTAATGGAGGAGCCCAACCTAAACTTAAAAATGCCAAGGGTACCTCAACAAAACTCAGAGAACCCTTTTTGAGCAAACGGGGGATAAAACGCTGAGAAATAGAGCGACAGTCCCAAGCATCCACCTGGTGGTTGCAAGCCGCATGTGGGAAGAAATGCGTCTGCAGGCCTCCAGCAGGAAACCAGGCCTCTAATACGTCCCCCACACTCACCACACGCGGCCTTTCAAAGCATCCTGGACACCGCCAGCCTAAGCTAAGCCTAAGAAATGCAAATACCATGATTCTTGGGTCCTGGGGGCAATATGAGTCACTGCTTCAATGCTGCACATCTCTGATGCCTCTCTCACGCTCAGCCAGAATCCAACGGCTTCGATGTTGCGGGGCCTCCAGGGATCAAGAACAGCTGCCGCTTTAGGGCTGTAATAACCAGGTGGCTCTTCACCCGAAACTGGATTCGTGAGCCGCAGGATCCCTGGTTCAACATCACCACCTGCATACTATCCCCGTTCATAAAGGGGGGAGGGGTTCCTCTCCAAACTTCTTTTCTTTTCTTTTCTTTTTTTTTGTTTAGCTATCAGATAAAACCAAATAAAGAGAGAGACTTGTAAAACAAAGCAAGATTAAAGAAAAATTAATCTAAACTAAACTAAATTGCTCCTTAGTTGTCCCTTCAGTGGGTCTAGCATTCTGGCTCACTACCTCCTCCAGCTGCTTGGAGACTGAGTATACTGGAGATTTATTTAACTAGGCTTATATACCACTTTTCTACCAGTTAAAGCAGTGTACATTCAGGTACTGTATAAATATTTTTCCCTTGTCCCCGAAGGGTTCAGAATCTCTGTTTTTGTACCAGAGATGAGGTGCGGTCCCCGCTCTATTAGTACTGGTGTTATCAGAAGATGTCATGCTCAGTCTCCAAGCTACTAGAAGAGATGCACTACCCAGAGGTGCGGGGCGGGACTGGACTGGAGGGATGATAAGGAACAAAGAAAACTTTCTACCCATAGACAAAGAATAGGAGTAAAGTTTCAGTACATTATGTTGTTCCATTTTGTTTTCTTGATACACGGCGTCCCATTCCAGGAGGGGGACGTTCAGGCCATCTGGATATCCCTGTTTGAAATGGGGCCGTTATGACCCGATTCTGTTACGCGGGAACAAAACGTTCTCACGGATGTCAGAATCAGGCCAGTGGACGGCCCAGTGTGCCCAGTCTGCCTGTGGGGATGCGCGCCCCTGGCATCTGTGACTCTGGCACTCCCACATCCCCACCACCCAACCCACGGCTGGACTCTCCCCCCACACCCGGCCTTGGGGGTGACTCCCCTGCTCCAATCCGGCAAACTGTGCTGCTTATACTACCTCTGAGGAGCTATAAGCAGCACGTCCCAGCAGGACGTCTAGGGCCATGACCTGAATCGGCTCTCTATGTGCTGCCAGGCGGCCCGCCCTGCTCCACCCCCTCCCGGCTCTCCCCATCCCAAAGTACAGGATGTATGGGGAGAGCCGGTGGGGAATAGGGTCTAGGTGGATAGCCCTGCAACCCACGTTTATGAATGAGGGCCATAAAGAAAATACAAAAATGAGGGTCACTGAAACTGATATGTCTAATGTGTCCAGTGGATGACAATGAACTGAGGGAAGCAGCTGTCCCATGGCAGCATAGTAAATGCCTCTGCACATGTGGTTAAGGCCCTTTGGTTTTTCCAGAAAGCTCTGGAGCAGATGTGTGTTTGGCACCAAGCATAGTCTTGTAACCCACTCATGTGACTATGATGAACTTCTTATCTTTAAATGAATGACAACACAAGCCAAGGAAGCTGCATAGTTTTAAAAGACCTCTAAATGGCAATTGATAAAAGATTGTTGTCAGTACAAGAACTACATATAACAAAAATACAACTTTATGCTCCCCAACCAGGTCTAAACTATACAATTACAACACTACTACTTAAAAAGCAGACTTCAAAGGTTTCCTAAAGATAAGCTTTGTGTTCCCTGTTGGAAGTCCATAACAATCTCCACAGGGTAGGAACAGCTTTTACTCACAGTAGGCGGCAAAAGGATAGACAAGTTAGCAATGAACAAAAACTTACTTATTTGTTTTTCAATATCTGCAGATAATTCAACATTTTAAGTTCACTTTCCAAATACGTTGTTTAGAACAAATGTTCACTTTGCCTTTCTGAAAATATCAGTCTTGAATTAAGTGTGAGCCAGTATAAACATCAGGAGCACTAACATGGATATTTGATCAGCGTGCATCCCAATTACCTTCGTGTTATGTGGCACATCTGTATCTTCCTAGCAGCATATCATTTGCCATTACACACTCATCTATTGTCTGTACTCATATCAGTGATGCAAGCCCTCTTGTCTGTGATTATTCCCACAAATAACAGAGAATAAATTAGTTAGTTTGCTATTTGCTAATTATATATAATTAAGTCCAAATGAGCTGCTAATTATTTTTTAAAAGATTTTTTGCTCTTCATTTTATTACTTAAAGTTCTAAATTTGAATGCACTGCTTGAAAGAGTTTAGTGCTGCAAATATTATTTAGATATTTGATGTCAAGATCATTTAAATGTTTTTAAATTTATAGCTCGCAATCTTCTGGAAAGTTCATCAGGAAAGGGGACAGCAAAAAGAGAGTTCCAGTCTTCATACTACATAGTTATAGTAAGTGTTAATAACAAGTCTCTTAAGTTCCTTGATCAACCCTCCATCAAGCTGCTCTTAATCTCACTCATCATTACCCACCTTGATTATGCTAATTCCTTTCTTTCCGGTCTCCCACAATATCGCATCCGTCCCTCGCAATTAATTCAAACACTGCCCTCCGACGTCTTCATGGTACTCACAGATTTGATCACATCATACCCCTTTTCCTCTCAGAGCACTGGCTACCAGTTTCCTTTTGCATCTGATACAAGATCCTCATCCTTACCCACCGTGCTTTACACTCTGGTAACCCCCCCTTATCATCACAATTGTTATCCACTTATATCCCCCAATGTGTCCTGTGTTCTGCTACAAAGAGTGCTCTTGTGGTCCCTGGTTTGTACACCGTGCACTTCTCCCGAGCTCGCTCTTCCTCCTTTTGTATCATTGCACCTACCCTGCGGAATTCTCTTCCGTATGCACGCCGCTCTCAGCTCCCTTTTACCTGCTTTAAATCACATGACTCAACTTTTGCTTTGGCTATTTCTACACCTATGCCCCCCTGACACCTAGCCTCACGTTTCTCCTTCCTCTGGCCTTCTGGTAGCTCCAACCACCTGACTCAATTTGTCTAATTTGTCTGGTCGGTTTGTGTTTCCTTGTTTTTCCGTCTCCTCCTTTCATGTCCCTCTTTTATTTATTTACACACATCACTGCTATGTAACCTAGGCCCTCCAAACCCCTCATCATCATTTGTTTGTGTCTTTTCATCTATTGATTGTTCAATTTTCAATTTTTGTTTCTAATTTATGTGAACCGTCTAGTTGCTCTGCTAGAGGCAGTATATCAAATCTAATAAAATTGTAAACTATAACTGTAAGTGCTTTTCCCTAAAGAAGGTAACATGTTACTTATCAGTTAATGTCCTTTCCTTGAATCCTGCTAGACCAGTCCAGAAAGTGGGTTGTGTTCCCCTACCAGCAGATTGGTGGAGACAAAGAATCAATGAAAACCCAGATTTCAATGACATCATTCCCATGCCTGTATTCGTATCAGCCACCAGAGATCCCTTCAGTATTCGTTCCAAAGCATATGGGAGATAAAGAGCAAGACTCACACATCCTCAAATGTGGGCAACAATGAGTTATCAACAACAGAGAACTATGTACAAGAATACAGAAACATAAAGCTGTCAGTAGAAGATGAGCCTGCAGAGCAAAGTATAAAACTCATGACAGACCACAAAAGAAGAACAAAGCAATACAATTTCAGGGGCGGGCCCTGGACTGGTCTAGCAGAACTCAAGGAAAAAACATTAACTGGTAAGTAAAATGTCATCTTCCATATTGTCCTGCTAGATCAGTCCAGACAAGTGGGATGTACCAAAGCTACACCACTACTGGGCGGGAAGAAGATACAGCAGCTTGCAAAACTCTTGATTCGAAGGGCATGTCCGTCCACTCGTGGATATCGAAGAAGTAATGCTTGACAAAAGTGGAAAGTGATGCGCATTTTGCTGCCTGACAAATGTCTGCAGGGGCTACTGAGTTCTGCTCCGCTTGTGCTCAGGTAGAATGGCCGGGCAAACCCTCCGGAACCAGACGATTCTGTAACTGATACGCCGAGGCAATGGCCTCCTTAACCCTTTCATGGCTGTTGTTGCCATATGGCAACCTTCAAATTTTCCCCCAAATTTTTCACCGGATTCTATATTTCCAAAAAATCCGCACACTGTGTGCAAAATGTGATGTGTATCTGGGCTTGACACCTGAAAAAAACTGTTATTTAAACTATCATACCCAGCAGTAAATGAAACTGATGCCAAGACTGTTTTTAATTTTCAGCCATTCAGGACCATAGTTGCCATATGGCAACAGTAAATAATGCTTCTTAGAAATAAAATTTTTTCAAAAAAACTTTATATTCTGCATCATTTAGCTGAAATCTTAATAAAAAAACAGAAAAATATTTTCAGTTACAAAACAATTATGTGGACGCGAAAGGGTTAATCCAGCACCCCAAAATCAACCTGGCCACCCCTTCACCCTTGCATGTGCTAGAAAACAGCACAAAAAGATGGTCGGTCTTATGAAATGAATTTGTAACCTTCAAGTACCAGAAAAGCACCCTCTGGACACCCACAAGGCAAAGATCTTTATCCTTCCCCTGACATTGCTCCTTAGAGAAGGAGGGCAGGCAAACTACCTGGTTCACATGAAAAGGAGACAGAACATTAGGCAAGAAGGAAGGCACAGGGCAAATGGAAATGGCCCCCTTTGAAAAGGATCTCAGTAAGGCAGAGCCTGCAGCTCAGAGATCTGCCTTGCAGAACAAACTGCAACCAAGATGACAGTCTTGAAAGTCAAATCATTAAGGTAGCGTACTTCAACAGCTCAAAGGTTGCTGACATCAGGGCCCTGAGCACCAGACACAGATCCCAGGAAGAGATCGCAGACAGAAGGGGAAGATGCAGATATCAAAACCCCTAGAAAAAACTTGAGACTTCTTTCTGGGTGCAAGGTCAAAGACGTGCCTGCCACCAGACCATGGAAACAGGCCAGAGCTGCCACCTGAACCTTCAGGAAGCTAAGTGAGAGGTCCTTCTCTAGGGCATTCTGCAAAAAGGCTGACACCTTGGCTGTCTGAGGAGCCAAGTGCCGTGCACTGTACCAGCATTCAAAGAGGCACAATATCCATACTCGTACGTTTGCTAGCTTGGTAGAACTCTTACAGGCACAGAGTAGAGAATATTGCTGGAGAGTAGCCCTTATGAGCTAGCAGTCTCCTTTCAAGAACCATGCCATAAGCGTGAAGGGAGCTGAGTCCTAAGGGACAATTGGTCCCTGTCACAATAGCCCACGAGATGGAGACAGCCGATGAGAGGTGCCTGCAGGAGCCACATTAGGTCTCCAAACCACGCTCTCCATGGCCAATCCGGCGCTATCAGAACAATCCTGCCCGAGTGGCACTCTATATGTTGAAGTACACGCCTCACCAGTGGCTGTGTCAGGGCATTGATTCCATCAGAGCCCATCTCTGTGTGATAACTGAAGACGTGGTAAATTGGAGCAAGTTGCCATCAGATCTATTTCAGGAAGACGCCAGCGGCGCAGAATCAACTGAAATGCCTCCCGACTCAATTCCCACCCTCCAGGATTCAGAGTGCCAGCTGAGGAAGTCTGCTTCCACATTGTACACCCCAGCAATGTTCTGGGCTGACAAAGCTAGGAGGTTCTTCTCCACCTAAGCAAACAGGAGATCCATCTCCAGAGCCACTCTGGCGCTCCTTGTGACGCCTTGACGATTGACATAAGCTACCGTTGTGACATTGTCTGAAAACACTCGAACTGCCCGGCCCTCGACCAGGGGCTGGAAACACAGAAGAGCCAACCTGATGGTCCTTGCCTCGAGGCAATTGATGGACTGCATTGCTTCTCTGTAGTTACAATGGCCCTGGGCTGTATGGTCTTGACAATGGGCTCCCCAAACAAAAAAACTGGCATCTGTCATCAGGAGGATCCAGCAGAAATCGTCCAACCAGATGCTCTTCTTCAGATGTCAGAGTTGCTGCCACCACTGCAGGCTGGTCTTCACCATCAAGGGAAGTGGAAGTCAAAGCTCAGACTCCTGAGAACTCGGAGACCATCAAGTCAACAAGGACTGCTGGAATGGCCAAATGTGAGCACATGCTCACAGCACCATCTCTATGATCACCACCATCAATCCGAGGAACAGAAGATTAACTCAGACTCTGAGGGTCTGCTGTGCACAGAACAGCACCAGGTAATCCAACAGTCTTCTGACTTTCTCCTCTGGCAGGAAATCTCTGCCCACTTGAGTGTCAAAATGTGCTCATAGAAACCCCAAGCAGTGGAAAGGCAAAAGCTGGCTCTTTTCCTGATTGATCAACCCAGTTGAGGCTTTCCAAAAAGGACACCACTCGGAACATCACTCAAAACGCTTCTGACATGGAATGGGCTCTGATGAACTAGTTGGGATGAGCACAGATCCCTTGTTGCCACCATCACCATGACCTTGGAGAACATCCTTGGGCTGGTGGAAAGCCAGAAAGGGAGGGCGGTGAACTGATAATGAGAGCCAAGCATGGCAAAACATAGATACATTTGCTGATCTGCCTGGATCGGGATATGAAAATGTGCTTCATCCAGATCCAGAGACTCCAAGAATTTCCCTCAGCGCACTTCTTGAATCACAGGGCACAAGGTTTCCTTCCAGAAGTGCAGGACTTGCAAGTGGCTCATGACCCCCTTCAGGTCCAGAATGGGACAGAAGGAATCATCCTTTTTGGCACCACAAAATACATGGTGTATCTGCCCTTGCCCTGCTCGACCGGGAGGGGGGATGTGCACCCCCACCTTTAGCTGTAGCAACTTGTCCGAGGTGGTCTGCACTGTGGCACCCTTGATTGCAGACCAAGGGGAAATGATGAAGGCATCGAGAGTCTGCTTTTTGCATTCCAGAACATAGCCAAACTGAATGGTGTCTAGCATCCAGATATCCTTGGTAACCCGGGTCCATTCCTGAAAGAAGAGACAAAGCCTGCCGCCCACCAGTGTCACCAGGGAATGGGACCCCAAACCTTCATTGCATAGCCTGGGAGAGTCTTCCTCTGGAAGGGACAGAGTCCCTGAGCCCACGTGCTCCACTAAAGGACCGAGAACGAACTGGAGGCCCTGAAGCAGAGAGGAAGAAAGGCTTTCCTAGTCGGAAATGACGACAGTCTCGAGACCCCTGGGAATCTGGCTAACACACCCTTGGTGGTCAGACGAAGGATGACAAGAAATGGGAACTAGCCTGCTTCACAGACCCTTTGGACTTGTCTTCCAGGAGAAAGAAAGATTTTGTCTCACCTAGGTCCTTCACCAGCTTCTCCAAATCAGTTCCAAACAGAAGCTTCCCTTAAAGGCCAGCTGAGTCAACCAAGCTTTGGAAAATGTGTCCGCTGCCCAGTGCTGGAGCCAAATCCAACGCTGTGACATTGTTGTCAGAGCACCATCCCTGGTTGCCAAATTTAACAGGTCATACGTGGCATCAGAAAGGAAGGCCATAGCTGACTCCAAAAGAAAGAGTAGTATTATCAGGCGGGAGAGACTGAATCCACAGGAGCAGGATTCGAGACAAAAAGCTAGTGCATACCCCTAGCTGTAAAATAGTCGCCATCATGGCAAACTAGCTCCTCAGCAAGGAATCCCTCTAGTGGTCCAGAACATCCTTTAAGGCCAATTCGCTTTCTACAGGAATTGTGGTCCGTCTGGTAACGATTATGACTTGCGCATCCATCTTGAGAATGTCAAACCACTCGCCATGCTCATTCTCCAAGACAGCATAGATCTTCTTATATACCCTTAACCCTTTAGGTAGGGCGTCGAGGATGTCACACTCTGACCAGATCATATCCTTGATCACTTGCAGGAAAGGGAAGACAGCAGTGGATTTCTGCACCCCTTGAAGAAGCAGGTGTACTTTTGGATCCTGCTCAGTGTCTGAAGCATCCATCAAGTTCAAGGCAGATGAGACCCTGGTAATCAACACTGCAAGTTCCTCCTTCTGGAATAGGCAGATCATGATGGACTCTGCAGAATCTTCTGAAGGTCAGAGCACTTTCTCATCCACATCAGAACCCAGTTCTGACTCATCTGAATCCGAGGCAGAGTCAACATCTCGGATAGCTCCCAACTGTTCTGTTTCTCCAGGGAGTGACCCATGCCATGGATGCTTAGTCAAAGGCAATCAAAGAGGGCTTCTACTTTCAGTCTGCCTGGCCCGAGACTGTATCCGGGGGCACCCAGAGACCTGAATTTCCATGCCAGAAGGATCAGACCTGTTGCAAAAAGGAAAAGAATTCCGGAGAGGACAATTCTAAGTCCAGATGCTCTCCTCTCGGATAAGGCTCCCCAAAACATTCTTCAAATGGCACAAAATGTCGCTGCAAGGATTATCTTCAAAGCAAAATTATCTGACCATATCTCACCAATCCTATACGCCCTCCACTGGCTCCCTGTTGCCAGTAGAATTAAATATAAAACAATTGTCACTACTTTCAAGCTCATAAATAAAATAGCCTCTTCTCATCTCTCAACTCTAATTCAAACCTCCCCTAAAGCAGGTCGAGAAGAAGAATGAATTTCAACATTTTGCTAGTTCCCGAATCCATTCGTAGAACGAGGCAAAAAACTAGCAACACGGCATTTTCTTACTCTGCACCTTTGCTATGGAACAATCTCCCAGTTAACCTAAGGGAGATTAGAGACCTGCAATCTTTGAGAAGGGAGTTAAAAACCTACCTTTTTATTCAACATTTCTACAATCTTCAGCTCACTAATGATCAGACTTCACAGATCCTTATTTATTTATTTGTTTGTTTTTCTATACCGCGCTATTACAGATCAGTGCGGTTTATATAAACATGGTTTACCGCACTGTTACAGAACAGTGTGGTTTACATAAAACATATGAACTAGGTTTACATATAACTATTTAGCATATTTAATTATTTACATTCAAACAGGATTAAATTGGTATTCGGCTGTGGTACACCTAGGAACATTCTTACATTGCAGGAACTTACATTGCAGGAACTTATTTACATTATTTGAATTGCAAAATGCAATGTGTGCCTTTGAGTCAGTCCTGACTCATGGCGACCCAGAAGCTCCTGGGTTTTCTTGGCATTGTCACTGGAAGTAGAATTAACAGGATTAAATTGGTGTTCGGCTGTATGTATAGCTAATCTAAGTTGGGAGGTTATAGTCTAGGGTGGAAAGTTATAGGCTATTTGGAAGAGGTAAGTCTTCAAGGCCTTTCTGAAAGAAATAAGATCCGGGATGGCCCGTATCATTGGTGGTAGTTCGTTCCATTGAGTTGGTGCAAATAGAGAGAAGGCACGATTCCTAGTTGATTGGGTACAGGTTCTTACTGTTGAGGGAGTCTTGAGAGAGTTTGTCATGCATGTTCTTCTGATCCTGGTCTCCGGCGTTCGTTGTATAACTTCTGAGAGCGAGGTTACTGACATTTCATGCAGGGCCTTGAAAGTGAGTAGCAGTGCTTTGTACGTCAGGCGACTTGCTATGGGGAGCCAATGAAGCTGCATCAGAAGCGGAGTGATGTGCTCGTATCTGGATGCAGATAGGATTGTGCGGGCAGCTGTGTTCATGGCGAGTTGTAGTGGCTGGAGTGTGAGCTTTGACATACCATGAAAGATGATGTTGGAGTAGTCCAGATGAGGAGGATGAGCGCTTGAGCAACTGAGCGGAACTCTGAGGACTCGAGGAGTGGACGTAAGTGCCGGAGGGTTCTCAGTTTGTGGTAGACTGTTTTGGTAATATTTTGAATGTGGGTCTCCCAGCACAGGCATTGGTCAATTGTTACACCCAGGTATCGGACTTCTTGTTTGGTTTTGAGGTTAAAGTCTTTCACTTTGAGGGAGGGCGGTGGGGTAAATGTGGGGTCTTTGGATATGAATAAGACCTCAGTCGTATTGGTGTTGACCTTCAGGTTGTGTATCGTGAGCCACTCTGAGACTGCGTTGAAGCATTCAGTTATGGACGAGTAGTCCGGCTTGTCATTGAGGAATGGAGTGTACAGTAACACATCATTGGCGTAGATGTGGTAGAGTATGTTGAATGATTGAATGATAGAACAGATTGGTTGTATGTAGATGTTAAAGAGTAGGGCTGAGAGGGAAGATCCTTGGGGAACCCCTTGTGTTTGTTGGAAAGGCCTGGATGTCTGGTTATTGATCAGCAATCCCATGTCGACCCCACCTAGACTCTCCCATGTCGAGCACAATTTCCTTCTCTCCATCTTTACCCTGCACCACTCCATTCCATGTAAATCAAACAAGGCTAATTAAACCATACTGGATTATATATGCCTGTAAATAGTTTAATGTAATTATTTATGAAGTTATTAAGTTACATTATAATGTTCAATGTAAATAGTTGGCATGTTTCAAATTGTTCTTTGTAAATAATAATAATAATATTTGTTATTATTATTATATTTCTGTTCGCTGTAAACTGCCCCTGATCGCTGGAAAGGGCGGTATAGAAAAATGTACAAATAAATAAACAGGGGGTATAACCACCACAGACCTCCTAGAGGACGAAGAGCAGCTCACAGTACAGTCGCCGGAGTCTCCAGCTGGCTGAATATTCTTACCCATAGAGTTGTCCTTCGCCTCCTGCCCTGATGCAGATAAGGGTGGACTAATCATATACTACTACTACTACTGAGCATTTATATAGCGCACTGCTCTTCTCAAAGGATAGAAAGGCAATCAGAGCAAGCAAACGTGGAGGACAGGGAATGGGGTCTAAAACAATATCTCAGCAGGGGGAAGGGGTTAGTGACTCAGGTAGACTAAGAGCAAAGAGATGAAAATAGTTTTAAACTATACAGCAATGGAGACAGAGCAAGGATAGATATGGAATTAAATGTTAACCCGGCCAACACAGACAGGCCAGATAGTTGAAGGAGGAAGAAAAGAAAGTTGCAGTTAGTTATGGAAAAGGATAAGTTATTCAGCTGAGAAGAGCTGAACAAAGGTGCAAATTAAAGGGAGCAGTGAGGAAAGGGAACACACAAATAATGACAAATAAATAAATATGTGGAGACAAACAGACAGATAGAACTCACAGCAAAGCAGCAAATTCAGCAAAAATCACCTTCCAGGAGAGCTCTAGGAGAGCACTGCTCTTCTCAAAGGACAGAAAGGCAATCAGAGCAAGCACACCCTGAGATGGGGAAAGCATGTCATGCAGGAAAGACAGAATCCAGAATCCAAGGATGAGGTTCCTCGCTTACCACAGGTCCAACCATGTTTCCTGGAAGAAGACAGAAAGTTAGGGTAGGTATCACAAGAACGCACGCTAAGGCTGCATTGGCCCACAAGCACAGGTTAACTGTGCTTTTACATAATATGTTTTAAAGGCGCTAGGGAAGGAGTGCACATTGGAGTCTCTTGTACCGAACGCGAGTTAGGACCGTGCAATAGGCACAAATGTTACTAACGTGTGCAGAAAACGGCAGGAAACCCCCACACAGCACCAACAGTCACTAGCAGTCCACCCCGAATTGCATCCTTCAGAGTCAGAACCGGGAGTCCTTAAAAAGGACAATGACAAGATCAAGCCTTGGTACTCACCCCCTGAGAGCCCCAGGCATAGGATCTGTGCCGGGCTCAGCTCTACTCCCCTGAAACTGCTTCACTGGCTGGTTTTGTTTGTATAGCACTGTGTGGAAGGTGGCTGACAGGCAGATCCCTCTGAGAGCCTTCTGCAATCTTCAGGAGAGAGCAGGAAGGAAAAGAGGAGGAGGGAGGGGGGCACTGAGGTTGTGTGTGGCTGCTGTACTCTTCCAGATCCTTCCAATTTGTGGCTGCTCAACAGGCCCTTATCATGATAAGGGCGTAGAGCTGAACAATTTTCTCTCTTCCTATGGCTACTGAAAAGACCACAGTCTAGTGGAGCCTCCCACGTTGTGCTCAAGTGAGAGAGTCACCCCTTTAGGGCTTGAGGTGGTCATTCACGAGTGTTTAATCACTCTCTTTTCCTCTCAATCATCAAATTTTCTAGAGAGGAGAAAATCCATCCACCACCTGCTGGAGACAAAGAAATACTGAAAAGACCTCTGGTGGCTGAGGCAAATAGAGGCATAGGGGTGAAGTCATTGCAACTTGAGCTATTCATTGGTTCTTTGTCTCCACCAATCTGCTGATAGGGTAACACAACCCACTTGCCTGGACTGGTCTAGCAGGATGGTATGGAACGTAAATTTGTTCTTATAACCAGAATTTTGAAAACCAAGAACATATACCGCTTTTAAATCCCTTCCTTGGTGTATGCCAAACAGGTTACAAAATTCATATTTTCTTCAAGTCCAGCACAAAACAAATGGACGTGGAGAACATTTGTAAATAAGTGTCAGAGAGCACAATGATAGCTTTTGAAATTTGTCTTCCAAATGTCAAAGGAATTTACCTGAATAACTAAACAATTCACTGGGTAAATCCCAGAATGAAAACTGCCATATCGTCAGTAACCAGATCTAGCAAAGTTCCACAAAGTCGCAAGATTTAGTCAAGGGGAAAAGGAGTGGGGTTAGATGCAGGGTGCGGGATAGCATAATCAGGGAATTAAGTTTGAAACTGAACATAAGAACTGCCACACTGGGTAAGACCAATAGTCCATCAAGCCCAATATCCTTTTTCCAGCAGCAGCTAATCCATATCACAAGTACCTGATGGAATCCCAAAAGGTACCATGACATCATGGGGTGCAGGAGAGAGCCACCATCCTGCAAGAGCAGGCCTGGGGAGCACCCCAGCAAAATCAGGGGTGCCTGGGACAGGTGGAGAAGCAGGGGAATCTGTAGGGGGAACTACTGCTGCCTGGCCCACCGAGGAGCCACCGATATTCAAGGTGGCTCTGTTGTACTAGATCTTGAACAGGGTCTTAATGAAAAGTGGTGTGGGTAGGAAGGCATAAAAGAGGCCCCCCCCCCATCCACGGAATGAGGAACGCATCCGCCGCCACCCACGAGGGATGTGGCTGCCTAGAGCAGAAGTGGAGCAGATGAGCATTGGCTGGACCGGCAAAGAGGTCCATCTGTGGTAGCCCCCAGAGACAGAAGAGCCAGCTGGACATCCGTGGGTTCAGTTGTGGACCCAGCTGAGCCAGCCCACCAGCACATTGTCCTGGGCTGGGAGACAGACTGCCTGGAAGAGCACCCCATTGTTGCTGCCGGAAGAGCAGAGGCTCACCCCCTCCTGGCACAGGAGGGACTATCCCATACCTCCCTGTTTGTTGATGTAGAATATCGCCACCTGGTTGTCGGTCTGGATCAGTACCGCTTGATGCCGTAGGTAGTAGCACTATGGCATGGAGCTCCAGGAGGTTGATCTGCTGGAGGTTCTCTGGCTGTGACCAACTGCCCTGAGTGTGGAGGCTGTCCCAATTGGCTCTTCAGCCCGATTTGGAGGCATCCATGGTGAGGATCCTCTGGTGCATGAGGGCCCAGAAGGGCATCCCAGCCTGTAAGTGCTGGAGCTGTTGCCACCAGTTGAGGGAGTAGGCCAGAGGCTGGGTCACAACCACTCTGTTCTGCATGCACCCTGTCGCATGAGACCACTTGGAGCATAGAGCCCACCGGCCCAGCCGCATATTCAGATGGGCATCTGGGGTGACATGTACTGTGGGAACATGTACCATGGATGCCTTGAAATGCTGGGCGCTGTCCGGAGGGAGGAAGACCCTGGCTTGGACGGTGTCCAGCAGTGCCCCTATGAACTCCAGGCCTTGTGCCTGTTAGAGATGGGTCAATTTGAGACCTGAAGAAAAAAGGAAGCAAAACAATCAACTTCTTCTGGGGGAACAGACACACGTCCGATGGGCTCGGCGGAAAAAAGGAGACTAAGGCAAGATGGCACCCTTAGGTGTGAAGGGGACCACACGTGCATGCTGCATCTCCCAAAGGCTCTCTTTGAAAGCTGGAGAGAGGTTACCGCGCGGGCTCCGTCGGCACAGACATCACCCATATGTGAGGACTGACTTCCTGCTTGTTCCCGGAGAAACTCCTTTAAGGCTGATCCACATTCCACAGGAATGGTGGTCCGTCTGGTAACTGCAATAACATGCACATCCATCTTGGGAATACCACACCACTTACGCACTTCTTCTCCAGGAAAGCACAGATCTTCTAACACACCCTTAACCCCCCCTTAGAAGAGGAGTTGGGAGAGTCCCACTTTGACTTCACACGCTTCTCCAAATTGGATCCAAAAAGAAACTTCCCCTTAAAAGCCAGTTGGGCCAACCCGGCTTTGAAAGATGAGTCCATTGTCCAGTGCTAGAGCCAAATCCAACACCGTGACACCGTCATCAGGGTACTATCCCTGGCCACCAAATGTACCAGATCATACATGGCATCAAAAAGGAAGGCCATAGCCGACTCCAAAAGAGAGTTTTATCATCTAGCGGAACAGACTGAATGCACTGGAGCAGGACTCGAGACATCAGGCTGCCACATACTGCCAGCTGCAGAATAGTAGCCACCACGGCAAACTGGCTCTTCAACAACAAATCCATCTTACAGTCCAGAAAATCTTTTAAGGCTGATTCACCGTCCACAGAATGATGGTCAATCCGTTAACTGCCATGACATGCGCATCCACCTTGGGAATACCACACCACTTAACGCACTCCCTCTTTGGGAGAGCACCAATCTTCTAACACACCTTTAACCCCTTAGAAGGGGAGTCAGGAGAGTCCCACTTCGACCAGATCATATACTTGATCACCTCTGGGAACGGGAAGAGAGTAATGGATTTCTGAACCCTTTGAAAGAGCAATTGCAACTTTGGCTACTGCTCCGTGCTGGAAGCATCCATCAAGTTTGAGGTGGATGAGCCCCTGGCAATCAATGCTGCCAGCTCCTCCTTCCATAGGTGGATCACTCTAGCCTCTTCGCAGTCTTCTGAAGGCGAGAGTACTTCTTCATGCACATCAGAGTCCAGTACTGAGCCATCTGAATCCAAGTCATAGTCAAAATCTCAAACAGCTCCCAGCTGTTCCCCATCTCCAGGGAGCACCCCTCGCCAGGGATGCTTAACCAAAGGCAATCAAACAGGGCTTCCACTCTCAGCCTGCCCCCTACGAGACTGTGCCCAAGGGCACCCAGAGACCAGTGTCTGAATTTCCATACCAGAAGGACCAGACATGCTGCAAAAAAAAAAAAGAATTCCAGGGAGGACAATCTGGATTCTGGAAGCTCTCTTCTCGGAAATGACTCTCCAACACTAAGGGGCACAGCCACCGCAGACCCACTAGAGGATGAGGAGCAGCTCACAGCATGGTCGCTGGAACTTCCAGCCAGTTGGATATCCTTATCCATAGCTCCATCGATCACCTCCTGCCCTGAGGCAGGCACGGCCGGATTGACTGCATCCCCCACCTGAGAAAGGGGGAGCAAACCCTCCAGGGACGACTCAGAAGCTTCCATGCAAGAGCAGAGTCTAATCTTTTCCTCTCTATCTTCAGATTTTCTTCAGAGAGGAGAAAATCTACTGTGTTTCCCCGAAAATAAGACTGGGTCTTATATTTATTTTTGCTCCAAAAGATGCACTATGGCTTATTTTCAGGGGATGCCTTATTTTTTTTTTCATATACAACAGTCCACATTTATTCGTGAACAACAATCCTCATTTATTCATGTACAATAATCCAACTTTTTTTTTTAAGTACAGCAATCTACATTTAATCAAATACAATCATGTCATCTTCTTCCGGAACATCGTCAAAACTCTCCAAACCTCGAATTCCGGACTCATTTTCTTGCGACTTCATTCCCTGTAGAACCATTGGCCCCAATCTCTCATGTCTGTGATTTTATCCCATGAATTCTTCACCCAAGTCACAACCTCTTGCAGGCTAGGCTTCACAAAGTTTCCACGCTGATTTCTCAATGTACTGTTCTATACCTCTCAATCAGTACTGATAGCACTTGAAGCTGGTTGGCTGCCACCTCATAACAGGAAGCCAATCAGTGAAGTGTTAGTATGCTGTTGCTGCTGCTGCGGGTGGCGCACATGGGGATGCAGGGATCACACTGGGAATGAATGGCGCTGCAGCGCCCGCCCGCACTGATAACCAGCACCCATCCACTATGAACAGTCAGAAATCAAATATTTGTGCAGCAAGCGCGCACCCCCCCCCCCCCCCCAGGCACCGAATCTGTCAGTCCGCCCATGATCTGCACTAGGTCTTATTTTCGGGGTAGGGCTTATATTATGGGAATCTCAGAAAAACGTACTAGGTCTTATTTTCAGGATAGGTCTTATTTTCGGGAAACAGGGTATCTAGCATCTGCTGGAGACAAAACATTACTGAAGAGACCTCTAGTGGCTGAGGCAAATAGAGGTATAGGAGTGATGTCACTGAGACTGGGCTTTTCATTGGTTCTTTGTCTCCACCAGTCTACTGATAGGGGAACACAAACCACTTGTCTGGACTGGTCTAGCAGGACGATATGGAATAATTGTTTACGGTGTTTTCTTCCAGGAACTGTCCAAATATTTTATTGTTGTTGTTAAGTGCCGTCGAGTCGGAGTCGACTTATGGCGACCCTCTGGATAGCTATCCTAAATTGTGTTCGGTCTTCAGTCAGGTGGCTTATTGTTGACAGACTGGTACCCGTAGCTGCTGTTATTGTATCGATCCATCTCATTGCTGGCCTTCCTCTTTTGCGTTGACCTTCTATCTTGCCAAGCATGATGTCTTTCTCTAATGATCTCTCTCCGCATGATGTGTCCAAAGTATGAAAGTCGAAGTTTTGTCATCTGAGCTTCTAAAGAAAGCTTAGGTTTGATCTCCTCTAGTACAGACTGGTTTGTTCTTCGGGCAGTCCATGGTATACACAGTATTCGCCGCCAGTACCATAATTCAAAGGCATCAATTTTCTTCCTGTCTATCTTTTTCACTGTCCAGCTTTCACATCCATATGATGTTATTGAAAATACCATGGCTTGAACAAGTTGAATCTTTGTATGGAGAGAGACATCTCTGCTCTTGAGAATCTTATCTAGGTCTTTCATAGCCATTCTGCCAAGAGCAATGCGTCGTCTGATTTCTTGACTGCTTGTTGCTTCTTTATTGATAGTTGATCCAAGTAGGTTAAAGTTATTCACGATTTCAATTTCTTCTCCTTCGACGATGAACCTGTTGATTATGCCAGTTGTCATGATCTTTGTCTTCTTTACATTAAGGTGCAGGCCCATTTTGAGACTATGTTCTTTGATTGTGAGAAGCAAATGTTTCAGATCATCATGCGTCAACTGTTAGAACCTGATGACTTCCGAACTGTCTTTCAGGCCCTAATAATGCCTCACTTTGACTATGCCAATGCGATCTTGTATGGTCTACCTAAGTGCACGACTAACCCCTTACAACTTGCAATGAATTCAGCTGCAAGAATCCTTCATGGAGCCTCAAGAAGTTCTCATATTACCCCAATACTAAAACAATTGCACTGGCTACCCATACAAGCCAGGATCTCATTCAAGATCCTAATTATGACCCATAAAGCCATCAATAAATACCCTGCTACTGCCATTACTGATCTAATTTCAATCACACCTCCCAATCGAGCAAGGAGATCGAATGCTGCAAATACTCTCATATTACCTAAGGCAAGCACGAAGTGTTCTCAATTCACTAGATCCAGAGCCTTCTCCTTCTTTGCTCCATCCTGCTGGAACGCACTACCAGCAACTATCAGAATCATCAGTGAACTCTCCCAATTTAGGAAGGCACTGAAACGGCACCTCTTTCTTCATCACTACGATGATGCAGTCTTCTCCCCACACTCACCCACTCTCACATCTCAATGCAGCACCTCAAACTCATGCACGTCACATTCCCAGACTGATCACTCGCAATCACACCTTCCCCTCCAACCACCATGAGAAACTTATGCAGTGCCACATAACTCATTATATTGTTGCACAAAGTAGACTGTATTTATTCATCGTGTCTCCTTGTTAAGGGACTGGTTATTTATACCCTATTTTACCTGTTATACCTGCTTAATGCATACCCAAGTTTAATTTTCCTGTTTAATGTATACCCAAGTTATTATACCTGTTTCACTGTAAGCACAAATCACGAAATTGAGATGTGCAACTCTTATGTTCATTGTAAACCGCACTGATGTCGAATAGCGCGGTATAAAAGAGACTGCAAATAAATAAATAAATAAATCTTCACTTTCCGCCAGTAATATGGTATCATCAGCATAGCGAAGGTTGTTGATGAGTCTTCCACCAATCTTCACACCTCTGTTGTCTTCATACAATCCTGCTTCTCTGATGATTTGTTCTGCATATAAATTAAACAGGTAGGGGGAAAGTATGCAGCCTTGTCTTACACCTTTGCTTATTTTTAACCATTCTGTTTCTCCTTGTTCTGTTCGAACTGTTACTTCTTGATCAATGTACAGATTGTGCAAGAGAACAATCAGGTGTTCTGGTATACCCATGCTTCTTAATGTAGCCCAGAGTTTCTCATGGTTTACACAGTCAAAAGCTTTGCTATAGTTGATAAAGCAGAAATAGATATCCTTTTGGTATTCTTTAGTCTTTTCAAGGATCCATCTCACATCCGCAATGATATCTCTCGTTCCTCGCCCTTTTCTGAACCCTGCTTGCACTTCAGGTAGTTCTTGTTCCAGGTATGATTGTAGTCTCTTTTGAATAATCTTCAGTAGAATTTTGCTGGCATGTGGGATCAGAGCGATTGTGCGATAATTTCCACAGTCAGTTGGATCACCTTTCTTTAGTATTGGTATAAACACAGATCTTTTCCAGTCAGTTGGCCATGATGCTGTCTTCCATATTTCTTGGCAGAGCCTTGTAAGTATGGTAACAGCTGCATCAGATTGCTGTAATACTTCTATGGGAATGCAATCAATGCCTGGTGCTTTGTTCTTTGATAAGGCTTTCAATGCTGCTTCAACTTCTTCTTTCATCACCAATGGTTCCAGATCATAAGGTACAGGTTGAAACGGCTGTTGGTCCACTTGATCTTTATCATATAAAAACTCTGTATATTCCTTCCATCTTTTCTTGATCTTCTCAGCATCATTCAACATAGAACCTTGAGCATCTTGTAACATTCCAATTCGAGGCTGGAACTTTTTCTTTAACTCTCGTAGCTTTAGGAAAGCTGATCTTGTTCTTCCTCTAATAGTTTCTGCTTCTATTTCCTTGCATGCGTCATTGTAGTACTTTTCCTTGTCCTGTCTTGCTGCACGTTGGAAATCTCTGTTGAGTTCTGTGATTGTCTTTCTTTCTCCTCTGGCTTTAGCTTCTCTGCGTTTCTGGGCAATTTTCAGAGTTTCTTCCGTCATCCATTTTGGCCGTTTTTTTTTTTTTTACCTTTTGTAGAGACTTCTCGCTTTCTTCCAACACAACCTTCTTGATGTCATTCCATAACTCTTCTGGAACTCTATCATTTATATCTAAAGCAGCAAATCGATTTTGCAGGCAGTCTTTAAATTCCAGTGGTATATTCTCAAGGTCATATTTTGCTGCATTCATGAGTGGTTTGCTCTTTTTCAGCTTTAGCTTGAGTTTGCATACTAGTAGTTGATGATCTGTACCACAGTCGGCTCCAGGTTTTGTCTTTGTTGATGTTATAGAGCTTTTCCATCGTTGACTTCCACAGATGTAGTCAATTTGATTTTTATACAATCCATTGGGTGAAGTCCATGTGTACAGTCACCGCTTGTGTTGCTGGAAGAAGGTGTTCGAGATGAATAGATCGTTGGTCTTGCAGAATTCTATCAGTCTTTCTCCAGCTTCATTTCTGTTGCCAAGTCCATATTTTCCAACTACTTTGTCTTCTTCTTTGTTGCCAACCTTTGCGTTCCAATCACCCATGACTATCAGGATATCCTGTTTGCATGTTCTGTCAATTTCAGCTTGTACTTGTTCATAGAACTCTTCAATTTCATTCTCTTCTGCAGCTGTTGTTGGGGCATATACTTGAATTATAGTTGTGTTGATAGGCATTCCTCGTAGACGAATAGAGATTAAGCGTTCGCTGACTGCATTGTATTTCATTACAGTTCTTGCAAGTTTCTTCTTTATTATAAATGCAACACCATTTCTTCTTTGTCTTTCATTTCCAGCATAGTAGACCATGTGATCATCTGATGCAAAGTGCCCCATGCCAGTCCATTTCAGTTCGCTGACACCCAACAGATCAAGTTGTACACGTTCCATTTCATTCTTGACCACCTCCAACTTCCCTTGGTTCATGCTTCGTACGTTCCATGTTCCAATGTGTAAGACATCTTTACAGCTTCTGACTCTCATTTCATGCGCAGCTACATCAGCAGTCAGACGTCCCGAGGGCTTTGATCCAACCACATCATAAATGCTGGCTTTACTCTGAAAAGTCTTCAGCTCTTCCCCAGTAGCTAGTTGAGTGCCTTCCAACCTGGGGGTCTCATCTTCCAGCACTACAGCACAATTTGTTTTGTTGTAACTATCCATTGGGTTTTCATGGCAAGATACAGAAGTTGATTGCCGGGCCTTTCTTCCGCGCAGTTTAAGTTTGGTGTTGTTGCCGTTGTCACAGAAATGTGATCCTCCGCCGTCAACACTATCCCATTCTGCTACTGCCCAGATGGGTGGTTTGTCTTGGTCTGGCATCTCAGCTGAGACCTGTCCATCTTGGGAGACCCTGCCAGTAGTTAAACTACCGATAGTTTAGCTCTCAGCATCACTGATGCACACAAGCCCTCACAGCACGACAAGCTGCAAACCAAGTGCAAACCAAGCTGCAAACCAATATTTTATTAAACACTTATTAAACACAGCTATTCTAACAGCTTTTACCAGATCCTCTGGCAATGACTTCAAAGCTTAACTATGTGTTGAGCGAAAAAATACTTTCTTTGATTTGTTTTAACGGTTATTTTAGAAGTACAATTTTTGCTTTGGATGTCTGAAAACGGGCATACAGACGTCCAAAGCAAGGAGACAGCCCTAGAGCCTTTTAGAAAATGGTTTTAAAGATGCTTCTGGCACAAGTATGTCTAAATCAGAATGGGTCTATGAAAACAAAAGGAGGCAGCTACACACCAAAATAAATCCCTACCAGGTTACAGAAAAAGACCACATGGCCTATCCACTGTAGTCTGTCCTTCCATATCAACAACTACAACAGTCCCCTTTTTTCCTTTAGAGATCCTCTGTGTTTGTCCCATGCTTTTTTCAATTCAAATACCGTCCTCATCTCTACCACCTCCACTGGGAGACTATTCCACATATCTACCACTCTTTCCGTAAAGAAATATTTCCGCATATCACTCCTGAATCTATCCCCTTTCACCCTCATCCCATGTCCCCTCGTAGCAGAACTTGCTTTCAATCGAAAGAGGCTCTCCCCCTGTGCATTTATGCCACGGAGGTATTTAAACATCTCAATCACATCACCTCTATCCCGCCTTTCCTCTAAGTTGTACATATTAAGATCCTTAAGTCTGTCCTCATATGCTTTATAATGAAGACCACTAACCATTTTAGTAGCCACCCTCTGTACTGACTCTATCCTGTTTATATCCTTTTGAAGATGTGGTCTCCAGAAATGCACACAATACTCCAAATGAGGTCGCACCAAAGATTTATACAAAGGCACTATCACCTCCTTTTTTCTGCTAGCCATTCCTCTCCATATGCACTCAAGCATCCTTCTAGCTTTTGCTGTCACCTTTTCTACCCGTTTAGCTCCTTTAAGATCATCAGACACAACCATGCCTAGGTCCTGCTCTTCTTTAGTGGACAAAAGTACTTCACCCTCTATACTGTATTGCTCCCTTGGATTGCTGCAGCCCAAATGCATGACCTTGAATTTTTTAACATTAAATCCCAGCTGCCAAATTCTAGACCATTCTTCAAGCTTAGCTAGATCCCTCCTCATGTTATCTACACCTTCCTGGGTGTCTACTCTATTGCGGATTTTGGTATCATCCGCAAAGAGGCAAACCTTACCTGACAGCACTTCCACTATATCACTAACAAAGATGTTAAAAAGAATCGGACCAAGGACAGATCCCTGGGGCACACCACTGGTAACATTCTTCTCCTCAGAGTGAGCTCCATTTACCTAGAGGTCTCTTCAGTAATGTTTTGTCTCCAGCAGATGCTAGATACCCTGTTTCCCGAAAATAAGACCTATCCTGAAAATAAGACCTAGCACGTTTTTCTGAGATTCCCATAATATAAGCCCTACCCCGAAAATAAGACCTAGTGCAGATCATGGGCGGACTGACAGATTCGGTGCCTGGGGGGGGGGGGGTGCGCGCTGGCTGCACAAATATTTGATTTCTGACTGTTCATAGTGGGTGGGTGCAGGTTATTAGTGCAGGCGGGCGTTTAAATATCTGTGGTGGAAGGCACCTCAGTGCCACTAAGCCAGGCCGGGTTTTACTTTATCCTCAAGCAAACCTCATGCACAGTTCAATACTCTCCAAACCAGCTAAGTTCCAGCTCAGTGCCTAATCAACTGGCACACTTCAGAAACAGAGAGGCAAACATTTCACCTTTAAATACACAGCGCTCTCCTCTCTCTGGGGAAAATCTCCCCCTTAGTTCAGAGCCCTTTCTTTTTAATGAGCACGTGACCTTGTCTCTGGGCTCCACCCATTGATCCAGTTCTTCAGCTTAGCCCCAGTAACTTCTGAGACGCGTAGTCCCTTGATAGAGGCCATATTATATTATAGCTTCCTCCTATGTTTAAGGACAGATGTTTTATAGCCAGATTTCTTACAGATAAAACACTTTTTCCTACAACTCCCAATATTATTCAGGTTGGTGAGCACAGTAGTGAGCAGATCCCTGTCTACTCACCTCAGTGCAATTTATGAAGATCTTCATCACTGGTAGATATGTACAGGGCCTGGTGCTCTAGGCGACTGCCTAGTTTGCCTGATGTGACTGCTCTCCACCTTGCACATCTGTGCCCATACCATGCAATCTTTTTCTTTATTTATTCTTTAAAGATTTTCCAAAATAAGTTCTCAACAAAGAAAATAAAGGTAATCCATTAGGATAATACACACAATTAGGTATAACAAAATAATATCACAAAACAAATCCCAATATCAATATTAGACCACCAAAAGAGAGGCAAGCATTAGGGGGGAAAAAAAAAGAAAAAAAGAATTCTCCCACAGAAAAGGGAAAACTACAGGGTCCCTAAGCGACACAGTCAGCTAAATTGGGAGAAGACTAGTCAACCTTTGATCCCTCACAAACCACAAAAAAAGTTACTAATTGTTTTGGGTCAAAGGAAATTGTTTACCGTCAAGGAAAAAAAGGCACCTGCATGGAAACTATAACAAAAAAGTGGCACCCAATGCAAGGATCCTGGGCTTAAGGTCTAGGAAGTCCTTGTGCCGCTTTTGGGTTACCGTCAAAGAGTCAAGAAATATTTGTATCTTTGCCCCCATAAACAATTCATGCATATGACACAAATATAAACACAAACCCATCTCAAGTGCAAAACTAGCCACCAGAGTGGTTCTATCCGTCACAACCTCCAAAACCCCAGTCAGGTCAAACAAACCCTGCTGGGCTTGGATTTGGGCTTGTTCCCCCTCTATTGGCCGGGCCACAGACTTTGAGGACAAATACTGCACCCTGGCAATAGGTGGTAGATTATCTTCGGGCATCTTCAGAATCTCCCGGAGATATTTTTTAACCATTTCTACTAGGGCAAAAATAAGCAACTTGGGAAAGTTAGTAAAGCGCAGTCTATTCTGCCTGGAAAAGTTCTCCAAGTGCTCTATCTTGCAAGTCAGAATGGTAGATTTGTTAACCTGAGCTCCAGAGGTTTCTTGCAACAGCATAGTGGGTTTCGAAAAGAGTCAATAAGGCAGCATGCTGTGTTTGCTCCTGAGAAAGTACCTTCAATAATTCTTTCACAGATAAAAGCTCTTTCCCAAAAGTACCTGTGAAGGTGAGAAATTAACAATTCACCATAGCTGTTGCCTCCCACAAAGCGTCCATTGTCACTACTGCAGGTTTCTGAAGTCCGAGGAAACCTCTCTGTTAACACTACACGAATATTTGTCTAATCTTTAATTACTTCTCGCCTTGACTATTGCAACCTTCATCTTACTGGCCTCCTTCTAAGTCCTCTCTCTCCAATCAGTTCAAAACTCTGTTGTGCATCTCATCTTTTGCCAGCCTCATTTTGTTTATATCATCCCTCTTCTCAGATCACTTCATTGGCTTCCTCTCCATTACTGTATTCAATTCAGACTCCTCATTTTGACTTTTAAATGCATTCATTCTGCTGCTCCACTCTATTTCTCTTCTCTCCTCTCCCTCTACTCCCCTACTCATGAGCTTTGTTCTTCTTCATGCCTGCTCCTGTCTTTGCCCTTTTCTTCTTCTGCTAACTCCGGACTTCGGCCCTTTCACCTTGCAGCTCCTTATGCTTCGAACTCTCTTCCCAAAGCTGTTCATCAGGCTTCATCACCACCCCTCTCTCCCTTCAAATCTCTGCTAAAGGCTGCCTTTGGTTCCTAATCCTCTGTTCCTTGTATCTCCTTTGTTGTTTGTCTCCCTCCCCTACTCCTTCTTTGTCTTGATTAGATTGTAAGCTCTAATGAGCAGGTCCTGTCTTCATCTGTGTTTGTACAGTGCTGTGTGCGGCGAATAGCGCTCTATAAATGTATAATAATAATAAAAATAATAAAGGCATTCCACCCTCAGAAGGAGCAGATCCTATCACAGTGATGGCACTCATCAACTCTCCACTCCCAACCAACAGGGAGGACGCTGCTGCCAGAGCCCCCTCCAAACTCTCAACACAGACGAGAGGGACGGCAAACGTTCACTGGCGCCGTCAGAATAGTTTCCGGGTTTCGGCAAAGCAGCACTGTTTTCAGGGCTCAAAGATGCCTTGCTCAAGACCAATGCAGATAACACTGTCGGCCCCAATGAGGTGCCGCTCGGAGAGCCCAGGCTAATTCCACAATCAACCAGCATCCACTGGACCTCTGATGCAGAAAATCCTGCATCGGAGGGCTGGAGTTTGGACTTCCTCTTTCTGTCCACAGTGGCACTCGACAGGGACTTGGAGCTCAGCGATGCAGTAAGAGCTTGACTTCAGTCAGACACCATCTTGCCTCAATGCTGCTTCCATACAATCTATCTTTGTAGACTGCCTGGGGAATGTTTATGTCATTTTGTTCCCTGTTCTTTCCCTACAGATCAAGCACAGGCAGGGAGCTTGGCACAGCCGGCGGAGAGCAGACCCATGGTTATACAAGATGGGGCCCCTTCAGAGAGTCTGCCAGACATGTGAAGCACTATGCAGATGGTATGGGTGAAAGGATGTGCAGTGAGCCCATGATGTGTTCAGTGTGCCCACCCCCTGGACTGTGGCAGGATCAAGGGTGGCCAGGACCCTCTGCTTCAGCTCCGTTAGGGTTAACGGCTATCCATCTAAGCCCATGCATCTTGCTTTCTTTGCTGTGTCGCGGCGCGTCTGCCTCCACTTCTGCTTCGGGTCCTTAATGTGATATATGCAGATGGCTAGCCATTGCCACTGTTTCTCATATGCACCGACTCATGACGATTAACCACAAAAAAACAGAGGTCATGTATATATCCAGTAAACCGAACTTCAAGCCCCCGTCTACAATCACCCTGTGCAACAACACGTACAACGCGAAAGATGAAATCAAATATCTAGGAGTCACACTTGACTGCAACCTAAAAATGGAGACACACCTATGTAAAACAAACAAAGCCATCTTCCATAAACTTAGGGTGATACAACCTCTAAGGAAAATAATAGCACCCTGTGACTTCCGGTCCGTGGCTCAAGCACTCATTATGCCACACCTAGACTACTGTAATGCCATCTTACAAGGTCTGCCTAAAAAATCACTAAATATCCTTCAGATGGCCCAAAATGTGACTGCCAGGATCATAATGGGAACAAGCATTTCTGAACACATCACCCCCATTTTAATCGACCTACATTGGCTTCCAATTGCAGCTAGAATACAGTACAAGATGCTAGTAACCACATTCAAACTTATCAACAACATAGCCCCCTCATTCCTGTCCACACTTATCAGCACACAACCTGCAAATAGGGACAGAAGAACTACCAACTCGGGCACCCTGCAGGTCCCCACCAACATCAGAACTGTGAAAACAAGTACATGTCGCAGAGCTTTCTCATTCTCTGCGCCAAATATCTGGAGTCAACTCCCTTTTGAACTGCGTCTAATCAAGGACATTACAATCTTCAGGAAGGAGATAAAAACCCACCTATTCAAATGCTACTACAATCAGCCATGACTCTCAAGTTCCATGGAATCGTAGCAAAGCAATCAGATAATTATATGCTGTTGAATCCACTTCATGTATAAATATGTAAAAAATGTGTAATCCAAAAATGTGTAAATATGTATGTATAAATGTAAATATGTATAATCCCATCCCCAAGACACTAATCCTGTGTGCTGTGACCTTCCCCTCGGACCTATGTATTTACTATCCCCCCCAGTCCTGATTTGACAACCCCAAAAGAAGAATCGAACCGCTGCTGATCGCTGGAAGCAGCGGTATATAAGTGTGTATTAAATAAATAAATAAATAAAAATAAATAAATATCACTGCAGTCACCAGAGGGGGAGCCAGCAGAGGAGGTGCAGGGGCCACCTGATTCCCCCAGCCATCCACAGCTGCCTGTGCCTGATGCCACCACCCTTATTCCCTCATCCAAAGTCAGCAGAAGACTTTTTCAGGGAGGAAAAAGAGGAACAGCAGCTGGAGAGGGAAGAAGCGTAGATGGTGACCTCACCCAATGCATTGCAGATGGGGGCACAGAGATCACATCGAATATCAGATGCTGGAAGACCACCAAGGTCAGCAGGCACAAACGATGCAGGATGAGCTTCGTCTCCAGAAGGAGCAAGCATCTTACCTGAAAAAACCTTGCTCGCTCACTCTATCCAGTACAGTGCAGACTCATTGAAGGGTGGAGTTGCAGCTGGCATTCCTCTGCTTCAGGACAAACCTAATCCACTGGCTGTCTCAAATGTGAGGATTGTATCTGTGTTTGGGAGGGGGGGGGGAATGATGAAGGGAGCATGACCTCTGAAATGGTACCACTGCATCAGACTGCATGGATGAGGGAAGCAGTCACACATGGGTGAGGGGTGTGATGTGGAGTGAAAAGCACATTGAACTTGTTATGATGTTCTACCACTGGCATCTATAAAGACATGCACTTTGCATTCACTAGAAGTTCTAGGGTATGAACCTCCTTCTTGTAGCTGTGGCTGCTGGGGTGCATGACTGTCCCTGACTTGCTAGCTCTTCCTCTATAGATGTAGGACTTTGGTAGATGTGACAATGTTGTACAGGATAAAGCAGGTGGTGAGGACATTGCACAAGTTGTCAGGGCTCTACAACAGTTCCCTTTCTCTCTCCAGTCCAGGCACCTCAACCTGCTTTTGAGGACTCCATGCAATCTGTCATGGGCCTGATTTTGTGGTGCACCCTCTTGTACCTCTCTTCTTGAGGTGTCTGTGGCTGTCTCACTGGTGTCATGAGCCAAGTCCTGAGGGGATATCCATGGTTGCCTATGGGAGTGGGAAGACATGGTACCATTGTTCAATGACATGGGCAGGTGACACCCACCAGAGCACTATTCATTGTGGGCATTGACATTTGGCATGGTGTTTGCAGTCATATAAGAATGGCCATATGGGGTCAGACCAAGGGTCCATCAAGCCCAAAGTGCTGTTTCCAAAAGTTGCCAATCCAGGTCACAAGTACTTGACATATCTCAAAGGTAGCCAGTTCCAAGCTACTTATCCGCAGGGATAAACAGTGATTTTCTCTTGGACTACCTTAACAACAGTTTAAGAACTTTTCTTCCAGGAGTTTGTCGAAACCTTTTTAAACCCAGCTACACAACCTGCTTTTACCACATCCACAAGCAATGAGTTCAAAAGACTAATTATACATTGAGAGAAAAAATATTTTCACCTATCTGTTTTAAATATTTATTTATTTATTTATTTAACATACGACTTTGTAACTTCATGGCATGTCCTCTTATTTCGAAAGAGTAAACAATCAATTGGCATCTACCCGTATCAATCCACTCAGGATGTTATAGATATCTAATTTTCATCGATGTCTCAGCAGCATTTGATACTGTGTCTCACACAATAATGTTACAACGTCTACAAGATATTGGCTTATGCAACAATACATTAAAATAGTTTGCCTCTTATCTAATCAATCGTACGCAGTTAGTAAAATATGCTGACAAAAAATCCTCTCAATTTTCAATTGGACAAGGCATACCTCAAGGTTCAGCTTTATCATATAAATTCAACCCATATGTCAAATTATTAATCTTCATGAAATTAATTATCATTTATACGCTGATGACATTATGGTTTATACTATAACTGACCAAAATACCTTTGATACAACAAAAATTAATAACTGTTTGGCTGATATGAATTATTGGCTTAATAACAACTTAAAAATAAATTCTGACAAAACAGAAGCAATGTTCATATCTAAATGTCAGTCCTTAAAACTACCAATTGAAATTAATTTATTAAATAGAGAAATAAAAATTAAATATGAAGTAAGATATTTAGGTGCAACATTAGATAAATATTTAAATTTAAAATCTTATATAAACAAAATTGCGTCAAAAGCATACCATCGTTTAAAGATTATAAGAAGACTAAAACCAATACTAAATACAAATCACTTTTGCACGGTATGTCAGGCAGTCATAATACCTCTACTTGATTTTGGAAACATCTTGTATCAAGGTCTTCCTAAACACTCTATCCATCCTCTCCAATTAGTTCAGAACACCACTGCGCGTATTATAAGTGGCTCTACAAAATGTGAACACATAACTCCTGTCCTCAAACAATTACATTTCCTTCCGGTTATTGCAAGAGCAAAATATAAAAACCTAATGACTATTTTCAAAAATTTTCACCAATCCTCAGCGGATATTCTACAATCTATAATTTCAAAAGACAAGAGCATAAGACCAAGACAATCTCAAAATATCAATAAACTTAATACTCCTTTGAACTTCAACAAATCAAAACAAGTGACTTCTAAAAGAACATTTTCTTTTATGGCACCAGAGTTATGGAATTCTATTCCTGAAGACTTAAGAACTCAGGAAGACATTAAGGACTTTCGCAAATCTTTAAAGACTTATTTATTTATAGAATCATTTGGTGAAATAACAAATTTACCATTATGTATATTAATTTCATTATGATACAGTATTATAACATACTGTTTTGTTTTGTATTTGTATTGTAATGTATCGTTTTTGTTTTCCCATACCCTCAGTATGTTAGCCTTTGTTGTCTTGTCAACCACTTTGATTGAAAGATAAGGTGGTATATAAAACTGGTTAAATAAATATCACCCCTCAGCTGTCTCTTCTCCAGGCTGAAGATCCCCAACATCTTTAGCCTTTCCTCAAAGGAGAGTTGTTCTATCACATTTACCATTTTGGTTGCTCTTCTCTGTACCTTTTCTAATGCCACTATATCTTTTTTGCGATGCAGGGACGATAACTGCAGACGATACTCGAGGTGTGAGTCACATTGAACAGAAGGATTGTGGACCATTAATGGTGCATCTGGACACTTGTCTCTGTTACAGTGCATATATGTGGTACTTCTGCCAGCCCATGTGCATCTCCAGGGTCCATAGTTGAGCAGTGTGGCAGCTCCAACTGCTAGTATGTTGTGACTGTCAGGCATTGAAGCATTCCCCCCTTAGGGTACCCACATATCACAGTACACTTACATGTGACTTGTTCCTGACTAAATCCAAGGGCCTTTATTCTATCCTCATCCTTCTTGATCTTTCTGCTACTTTTGACACTGCCAATCACCACCTTCTCCTTGACACATTACCCTCACTTGATTTTAGGGACTCAGTGCTGTCCTGGCTCTCTTCTTATCTCTCCCATCACTCTTTCAGTGTTTCTTCTGGTGGTTCCTCCTCTTCTGCTATTCCTCTCTCAGTTGGTGTACCCCAGGAATCTGTTCTTGGCCTCCTCCTTTTCTCTCTCTATACCCAGTCTCTTGGTGCTCTCATCTCTTCCCATGGTTTTCAGTATCATTTTTATGCTGATGGTTCTCAGATCTATCTTTCTACACCTGATATTTCTTCTGCACTCCAGATCCACATTTCTGTCTGCTTGACATAGTCACCTGGATATCTTCCCTCCGTTTGAAATTAAACATGGCTAAAACTGAACTTCTTATTTTTCCCCCTAAACCGTCCTCCCTCCTTTTTCTATCTCTGTGGATAACATTCTTCTACTTTCTGTTTCCTCAGCATGCAACCTTGGCGTCATCTTCGACTCCTCCCTTTCCTTCTCCGCTCATATCCAACAGATAGTTAAACCTTGTCATTCAATATTAACAAAATCCGCGCCCTTCTTTATGAACACACTACTAAAACACTTGTCCACGCTCTAATTACTTCTCATCTTGACTATTGTAACCTCCTTGTTGCAGGTCTCGCTCTTAGCCACCTTTCTCCCCTTCAATCTGTTCAGAACTCTGCTGTGCGTCTAATTTTTCGCCAGCCTTGATATACTCACATAACCCCTCTTCTCAAATCACTTCATTGGCTCCTCTTCCGTTTCCGTATCCAACTCAAACTTCTCCTTTTGACCTATAAGTGCATTCACTCCTCTGCTCCTGACTACCTTTCCTTCCTCCTCTCTCCCTATATCCCTCTTCATAAACTCTGCTCTTCTACTGGCTTGCTTTTCTCTTTGTCATTTTCCTCCACTGCTAAATCTAGACTTCAGTCCTTTCACCTTGTTGCTCCCTTGTGCCTGGAACAAACTCTCTGTGTCTGTATGTCAGGCTCTGTCTCTTCCCCTTTTCAAGTCCATGCTAAAGGCTCACCTCTTTTAGGCTGCTTTTGAATCCTGACCCCTCTTTTCCCTTGTGTCTACTTCCCTTCCCTTTTTCTTATCCTTTGTCTTGTCTGTTTTGATTAGACTGTAGTCCAGTGGGAGCAATTTGTCTGAGGGCAGACTACTAGAGGACATATGTGTCATGGCAGGATCCTGGATAGCAGGTACAAACACTGGTGATGACCATTTCAGCATTGCAGACCATTTAGTGGACATAGAGTGGTAGTTGGACCAAATTCTGTACTTCCTTTCCTCCTGCCCAGGTGCTTGACAGCCATATGATGTCAATGAAGGAGGAGAATCCAGCAGTGGCATGGAAATCTTGCACAGTCTGCTCTTGCTGATCTTGGCTTTGGGAGAAGGCAATGAAGTCCCACACCTGCCTCTTGTGAAGGGCTCTCATGAATGTCTCAACATAGTGGAGGATGGCAGACTGGGAGATGCCAGTCATTTATGGAAGGGCAGACTAGCTAGGTCATGTGGTCTTCTTCTGTCCTCATGTTTCTATGTTACTCCCACAATGTGCCAAAAGCTGTCAGTGGCAAGGAAGGCCAGGGGTGCGTGAGCTTCACTGCCAATAGCAGTGCATGGTTTCTCTGTATTGCTGCCTCCAGATCTCACCAGCTCACAGAAGTCAGTGATGCTAATTCTGTTCAGCCTGTACCTCTGGAATACTTCCTCCTCCATGAGTTCCCCTCCACCCAGCTATATTCAGTAACTCACTCTTTTTGAGCTTTATGGAAGCCCAGTGATATCAGCACCCCCTTCAGTGCTTGTGCCCTGTGCGGCCACACTGCTCACACAGCCCTTGGTATAGCCCTGGGACCCGGTACCCCTACCTCCCATGCTGGTCAATTGGTTGCAACTGTTGCTGGGCTTGGTCTATAAAATCTTGAGTGGACTGGGTAGATATGAACTGTTTACTCTTTCAAAAATACAAGGGCTAGGGGACACATCATGAAGCTACAAAGTAGTTTATTTTAAAAAGATTGGAGACAATTATTTTTCTCTCAATGTATAATTAGTCTTTGGAACTCATTGCCGGTGGATTTGGTAAAAGGAAGTAGTGTAGCTAGGTTTAAAAAAAGACTTGGACAAATTCCTGGAGGAAAAGTCCATAAATAGTTATTAATGTAGTCCAAGAGAAAACCACTGCTTATCCATGGGGATAAAGCAGTATGAAATCTGATATTTATGGGATGTGTCAGGTACTTGTGACCTGGATTGGCCACTGTTGGAAAGAGGATACTAGATTTGATCGACCTTTGGTCTGACCCAATATGGTAGTTTTTATGTCTCCTTTGGTGTCCTTGTCTGGTTCTCACCACATTTTATCCAGATATATGTTGCCTATAGGTTTGAATATTGGCCCATAGCATATAACACTGGTAAACAAAATTCAAAAAGTTTTCTGTCACAGAAATTAAAATGGCTGATTCTAGTACTGTTTTTGATTACGAACTCGGATATGTACCTAGAAATTCTCCATCACGTCATGTTTTTGAGTGGCATGTAGTTTAAATTTAGACTATGTTGCTCATATTTACATTAGATGTATATAGATGCATATTGTAACGTAATGTCTCCTAAAAGGTAGTTGTATATGATTTTCTGCTGTATTGTGCCTCAAGAACATCCCTCTTAAGGGTCCAACAATAGTCTGCAAGCATACTGGAGCTCCACTTGCCCTGGTACCTATTTTCCATTACTGAAATGTCCTGATGAAACCTTTCCCCATGTTCACCGCTGACTGCTCCTAGATTTGCAGGAAAAAAATCCAGGTGTGAATGCAAGAAGTGCATTTTCAAAGACATGTTACATCCCAGTTTCTGGTAAGATTTCAGTAGAGTATCCACTGATTCTGCGTAGTTGTCTGCCTTGTTATTTCCCAAGAAGTCACAGCTAACAGTCTTAAAGGACTACCATGCAGCTCTTTCCGTTTCATTCAACTGACCGTCAAAGTTTTCATCTTTCATCAGTTTTCTAATATCAGGTCTTACAAAGATCCTTTCTTTGATCTTCACCTCACTGATTCGTAGAAATGTCTTTCTTAGATATGCAAATCCAAGTCCACTTCTATCCATGGCTTTTACAAAGTTCTTCATAAGACCCAACTTTATATGGAGTGGAGGTAGATATACTTTACTTGGCTCCACAAGTGGGTCATGTGCAACATTTTTCTGGCCTGGGACTAGTGATGTTCTCTTTGGCCACTGTTTCCTTTCCCTGCTGTCCCACTCACAAAGAAAGCAACAATACTTTGTCCAACCAAACTGTTGTCCAAGCAAGAGGGCAATTTCTTTTAAATCGCCACAAATATTCCATTTGTGTTCTTCATACTAGATATTTGTTAGCAGGAGATGCATACTGCTGTAAGTTTCTTTCATAATGGCGGCATGAGCTACTAGAACTGATGGTAAAATATTTCCGTTGTGGATAAGCACAGCTTTTAGGCTATATTTTGAAGAATCAATAAATAGTCGCCAATCCTCTGTTCTATAATCCAGACAAAGAGTTTCCATCAGGGATTTAACTTCACAACAAAAAGCAATGCCATCTTCAAAGGCAAAGTAATCCACAAACTCGGTATGCCTATTTCTAAAAGTGCACACTTTGGTTTCTTTCTGAAGAAGATTCCAGCCTTTCAATCGTGACCCTAACAGTTCTGCTTGTCGCTTTGAAAGATTCAAATCTCTGACGAGATCATTCAAATAGCCTTGGTCCAGTAAATGTGGTTCAGAAGAGGAACCGGATGCCTCAAAGCTTGGATCCTGCATTACAGCATTGCCATCATCGTCAACATCATCAGCATTCACTGGTTCTTCTTCTTCATCCTCATTCACTGTAAGATTTTCTGGAGGTTTTGGCACTGGCAATTCTTGACAGTGAGGCTCAGGCCTCATGGCAGATGGTAAATTTGGGTAATTTACAGTGTGTTTTGATTTTGAAGTAATGCCTGCAATGTTTGTAAGGCAAAAGTAGCAATCTGTCAAGTGATCTCTTGGTTCCCTCCAGATCATTGGAATAGCAAAATTCATGTGTCAAACACCCTTTACCCAATCTGTTAGGAATCTGACACAGGTAATACAGCAGACGTGAGGCGCCCAATTTTTGTCCTGGTCACCGACTTGACATCTAAAGTACAGCTTATAACATGTCTTAACAAGCAGAGTAAAACGTCTTCTCTGCTTCTTAAAAGTAACCTCACCGCAAATGTAGCAAAATGAATCCGGACTATTAACACACTTTCGAGGCATTGTTAAACATCTAGAAGCGATAACGGTAATATTTATTAACCAACTGCTGTTTATTAAATAGATTAACGCAAACTCACATCCATTCAGATTCAGTTTTTTCAAACAATACAAACCACAATCACTGACGGCGACAGAAAGCATACCAATACATGACTCAGCGTTTTCTGCTTGTATCAGCCAGACCAATAGGGCAAGGGGCTCGGTTAATTAATTATATTATAACTACATGACTCAGCATTTTTGGTTGTGGCTGACAACATAAAATAATAATTATGATGGAACTTTTCATATTCAACCTTTGTTTACGGAAACAAAACTGTAATGGCTAATTTATAGTAATGTACACACTTTACTAGATGATATCTCCTGAACTATGGGCGATAGAAAAATTCTGATACCATATTTGTAAAAAATGGGAAAAATTACATATGAAACAGGTCAGAGTGGGTCTGTGACAAAAATTGTGTTGACCAGTGGAATTATTCATTCACTTGAACCATTTCCATCAATGTTTCTATCTGAAGAAAATCTTTGCACAGAGGTTCAGGCTTTGGTTACACCAATCTACTTCCAGTCATACCTTGCCAAGAACGCCCAGGGGCTGCTGAGTTGCCAGGAGTCAGCATTAACTTGATGGTACTTAAAAAAAAAGCATAGTTACTCACCTGTAACAGGAGATCTCCGGGAACAGCAGGAATTTAGTCTTCACATATGGGTATCGTCGGTACCGACGGAGCCTGCGCGGGAACGCTCCCCAGCGTCCAATTAGAAAGCTTTTGGGAGCATACCACAGCGCCTGCGTGCTGCCTTCCCGCCTTTCCCAACTGCCTCTCTCCAGTTGAGTATTAAAGCTGAGACAAAGAGAGAGAGAGAGAGAGGGAAAGAAAAAAAAAGAGAGATACAACTCCTAGGGGAGGTGGGTGGGTTGTGAAGACTAAATTCCTGCTGTTCCCGGAGATCACCTGTTACAGGTGAGTAACTATGCTATCTCCAGGAACAAGCAGGGATGTAGTCTGCACATATGGGGACTCCCTAGCTACAGATGCCAGGGAGAGAACCCAGAAGTTGTGTGCCCCTGTGAAAGGGCTCCACTTCCCCCCATGGATCTCTGGCATCCTACCGGGAATGGTGGGTAGGAGTTGATTAAGTATGGAACAGGTGTCGTAGAACAGCCTGACCAAACAAGGCATCCCGGCGGGAGTCTTTGTCCAAGCAGTAATGGGCTGTGAAGGTATGAACCGAGGCCCAAGTAGCTGCTCAACAGATGTCGTCAATAGACACAGAGTGTAGATGAGCCATTGAGGCTGCCATGGCTCTCACATTGTGAGCTGTGACATGGCCTTCCAGAGAAAGGTTTTTACTCTGATAGGTAAAAGAAATATACTGTGCAATCCAATTGGACAATGTTCTCTTAGAGACTGGAAGTCCCAAATGAGAAGGATTAAAAGCAACAAAGAGTTGAGAGGACTTTCTATGTTGCTGTGTCCTTTGTAAGTAAAAATCAAGTGCTATTTTACAGTCCAAAGTATGAAGCTTCCTTTCTGCATTTGAAGCATGAGGCCTTGGAAAAAATACAGGCAGGTAAACTGCTTGGTTTAAATGAAAAGGTGAGACCACCATTGGCATAAAGTGTGGATGAGTCCTAAGGACTACCTTATCATGATGGAACCTCGTATAAGGAGGATCAGCCACTAATGCTTGCAACTCACTAATGCGACGTGCTGATGTGATTGCAATGTGAAAGATAACCTTCCAGGAAAGGAATTTCAAGGAGGTAGTAGCTAGAGGTTCAAAAGGTGGCTTCATGAGCCGTCCAAGAACCAGATTTAGGTCCCATGCTACCGGTGGTGGCCTAATGGGAGGCTTAGTTAGAAGGAGGCCTCTCATAAATCTCGCTATGAGAGGATGAGAGGAAATAGGTTGTCCATTTAAAGGCTTGAAAGAAGCTGAAATAGCACTTAAATGGACTCGTACTGAGCTAGTCTTAAGCCTTGCATCAGATAAATGAAGGAGATAATCCAGTAATGATTCCAGAGGTATCGCCAGGTGGTCAAGACCCTTCTGTGAACACCATATGGAAAACATTTTCCACTTGAAAGCATAAGAGCGTCTTGTGGATGGCTTTCTAGAAGCACAAAGGATATCCTTTACTTGTTGAGACAGGTTAAGACCATGAAGGTCTAGGCCCTCAGCAACCAGGCCCTGAGATGCAGGGAGTGGGGATCGGGATTCCACAAAATCCCGTCCTCCTGAGACAGGAGATCTGGAGTAGATTCTAACTCCAGAGATGGAGCTTGAGAGATATGTAGGAGCAGAGGGTACCACACCTGCCGTGGCCAATGTGGAGCTATGAGAATCATATGGCCTCTGTCTCTCTGAAACTTGAATAGGGTTTTGGGAATTAGGGGAATGGGTGGAAAGGCATATAGGAAGTCCTGACCCCAATGGAGGAGGAAAGCATCCCTGGCCTGAGAACCCTGAGCCAGAATTCTGGAACAGAATCGGGGAAGTATGGCATTCAACGGATTTGCAAAGAGGTCTATGTCCGGAGTCCCCCAAATTTGAAAAATATTTGCTACCTGGTCCGCACGAAGAGACCACTCGTGTGGAAGCAGAACTCGACTGAGTCTGTCTGCCCAAGAGTTTTGAATGCCTGGCAGATACACCGCAAGTATATTTAATTTGATGCTCTCTGGAGAGGGCCCATAGTCGCAAAGCTTTGTTGCAAAGCGACAGAGAGCCTGTTTCTCCCTGCTTGTTCAGATAGAACACAGCTACTTGATTGTCCGTCTGAATTAGGACTGTCTTTTAGCTGAGCTGGGTGTGGAACGCTCAAAGAGCAAGGAAGATTGCTCTGAGTTTCAAGAGACTTATGTGTAGATGGGTCTCCTGTGAAGTCCAGGTGCCTTGGGTAGAGAGATCTTGCAGGTGAGCTCCCCAACCCACCTGTGAGGCGTCTTTTGTTAGAGTGACCTGGGGTGGGGGCTGTTGGAAAGGGGACCCCACCAACAGGTTTTAGGTTGACTGCCACCATTGTAGGGACAAAATAAGGTGACTTGAGTTTGCTATTTTGTCTGATAGGCAGACTGATGCTTGAGTCCACTGAGTGGATAGAATCCATTGGGCTGCTCTCATATGGAGGCAAGCATAGGGAACCACATGCATGGTAGATGCCATGTGGCCTAGCAATTGTAACATTTCCCAAGCAGTGAGATGAGTTTTTAACACTGCTTGGGAAGCCAACTGCACAATGCGAAAGCAACGGGGCTGTGGGAGATAGGTCCTTGCTTTCCTGGTATCCAGCATGGCTCCTATAAACTCTAGAGATTGAGTGGGAGTTAGGTCCCCTTCCCCGGGGATCGAGCCATCGCCGGCAGGAGGAGCCTGCAGCCCACGAGGCCCAATCGGGACAAAGATCTAGCCTTTAAAGGCAGCACGCCGTCGGGAGCCGTCCCTTTGAGCCCCGCCACCAGCAACAGCTCTCCCCTTCCCTGGGGATCGAGCCATCGCCGGCAGGAGGAGCCTGCAGCCCACGCGGCCCAATCGGGACAAAGATCTAGCCTTTAAAGGCAGCACGCCGTCGGGAGCCGTCCCTTTGAGCCCCGCCACCAGCAACAGCTCTCCCCTTCCCTGGGGATCGAGCCATCGCCGGCAGGAGGAGCCTGCAGCCCATGAGGCCCAATCAGGACAAAGATCTAGCCTTTAAAGGCAGCATGCCGTCGGGCGCGCCCACGCCGGCGGGCCCGCGCCTGAGGGCCTCGCCAGAGGGCCCTTTGGCGTGGCCCTTAGGCGAGGACCGAAAGAAGGAGCATCAGAAGAACCCTTGCCATCATTAGCAGCTCTCCCCAGTCAGGGAAAGAGCCTCCGGCAGTAGGATAACAGCACCAGCAATATTCACCCAATCGGGGCTACCTGCATGGATTTTCATGGTTCTTCTTGAGTGGCCGTATGTTGAGGCCTGATGGAGGCATATAAGGAATGTAATCTCATAGCAAGTATACAATAACCAAAAAAAACAAAAAAAAAAAAACACACTCCCTTAAAGCCTATATTAAATGTAGTTAGATATTAACTTCAATATTATATAGCCAGTAATAATTACCCTCCTACACCTTTATTATGAGATACCATTGCCAGTAGTAATTATTGTGAGATACTGTTGCCAGTAGTATTTTCCCACTACAGCCAGTCATTGTGAGATACTGTTACCAATAGTATTTTCCCACTACAGCCAGTCATTGTGAGATACTGTTACCAATAGTATTTTCCCACTGCTGCCAGTGATAATTATCTCTTCTTGCACTGCTATTCTGAGATACTGTTGCCAGTAGTAATTATTGTGGGATATCACAGCCAATAATAATTATTGTGAGATACTGTAGCCAGTAGTAACTATTGTGGGATATCACAGCCAATAATAACTATTGTGAGATACTGTTGCCAGTAGTGATCTTTGTCAGATAATATTGTCAGTAGTATTTTCCCACTGCTGCCAGTGGTAATTACCTCTTCTTGCACTACTAATCTGAGATACTGTTGCCAGTAGTAATTATTGTGAAATACCATTGCCAGTATTAATTATTGTGAGATACTGTTGCCAGTAGTATTTTCCCATTGCTGCCAGTGGTAATTACCCCTTCTTGCACTGCTATTCTGAGATACTGTTGCCAGTAGTAATTATAGTAAGTTACCATTGCCAGTTTTAACTATTGTAAGATACTGTTGACAGTAGTAAATACCCTCTCTGCACTGTTAACTTGAGATACTGTTACCAGTAATAATCTCCCTCCCCCAACTACTCCTCTCCCACTCTACCCTTTACATCATAATGGAAACAATATCTCCTACCAAGATTATAAATCTCCTTTTCACTCTCTTCTTAATAACCCTCCTAACTCAACACATATACACTTACAAAACCAATCAATGTCCATACAAAAACATTCCAATCATCCACAATTATAACCGGAACCCTTATAATAATCTTCCAATCACATACAATCAGTACCAAAACCCAATATATAGCTCTACATACTCAAACTCTCACAATCACCATTCGCGCCACACCTCACACAAACGCCAGCACCGTCTCATCCAAATAAAGCACCAACCCATAAGTGATAAAATTGACCAAAATGACAATACAATCACCAAATTACAACTCATCCTAATAAACATCCGATCCATTAGAAACAAAATACCAATAATTAATGACATAATTAAAGATACATCCCCTGACATTATCTGTATTACTGAAACATGGCTCTCACCCTCAGACACTATACTACTAAACCAACTTACCACAAATCAATATGACATATTCAATTGCCAACGGAATATAAAAAGAGGAGGGGGTGTACTGATTCTCACCAAAAATGACCTAAAATTCACCCTAACAAACCTAAATAATATAGATGGAATGGACATTGTTAACATAGAAAATAAAACCATGGCTCTCACCCTCATCTACAGACCCCCTTCATCCGATCAGAAAAACCTCACCCCTATCCTAGAACTCGCATGCACAGCGCCACGAAGCAAACCACTTATACTTCTTGGTGACTTGAATCTTCCATCACTGAACCACTCACAATCAGATAACTTCATAGATGCTATGTCACAAATGGGGTTCACACAGATAATACACGCTCCTACACACAAAAAAGGTAACATACTTGACGTAATTTTCCTCCCAGCCACACTCTACAGTCACTCACTACATTCCACCCCGAGTATAACCGAAGTACCCTGGTCAGACCACCATCTAATCACAATCCAGTTACCAGCACAAGTCCCAAGAAACAATGGGAACACAACCTCACATACATCACGCTTCATACGCTTTGACAAAGACACATTCCTCGACAAAGTACTACCCAAACTAGACACAAGATCACCAGACATCAACTCAACCATAGCACATTGGAATCTTACTATTCAAAAAGCAGCTGTCCAAACACAAGTCTTACACAAACAAACAAAAAAGACAGAAAAATGGTTCACGAAAGAGCTGACAAAACTAAAAAAACAACTAAGGAAACAAGAAAAGAGATGGAGAAAACTTAAATCTGATGAAAACAAATCACAATACATGCTCCTACTCATAGAATACAAAAACGCAATTAACAAATCAAAAAGAGACTACCACTCAAAAGTAATAAACTCATCCATCAACCGCCCTAGGGAGTTATTCGCGATAGTAAAAACATTAACCAAAACTAGTAACACCGAACCTAAACAACAAGCAATAAACATACAAACTCTAGCAAAACATTTTGCAGAAAAACTAAAAAACAAGACCACTACCCCAACCCCGCTATTATCAAACACGAAAACCACACATGAATGGACAAGCTTCCAGTTGGTAGAACAAAAGCAACTTCTCAAAATCATAACAATGATAAACACCACCACCTCCCCACTCGACCCATGCCCCGTTTCATGGATTAAGTGTGTGAAAGATGAACTAGCGGTAAATCTACAACACATAGTTAACCAATCCCTTTCACAGGGCATCATGCCTGATGCCCTAAAACTCACAACACTCCGACCAATAATAAAGAATAATAAGCTCGACTCAAAAGACCCAAACTCATACAGACCCATAGCCAGCATTCCATTCATAGCTAAAATAATAGAGAAAACAATTCAAATTCAGTTACAGGAACACATTGATGAACACAAACCACTTGACTCACACCAATTTGGTTTCCGCCCTTTCCACGGAGTAGAAACCCTCCTAATCACCCTTATGGACTTCCTCATCAAGGGCACAGATGACAAACACCAAGGCTTCTTACTCCTATTTATAGATATCTCTGCTGCCTTTGATAACATTAATCACCAGACACTGATCAACAGATTAGAAAACCTAGGAATAAGCGGGATTGTCCTTAACTGGTTCAAATCCTACATCTCACATAGATTAATACGCGTCCAAATTGATCAACAAACATCAGAAACATTCCCCCAAGGACAAGGAATACCCCAAGGATCAGCCCTTTCAGCCCTCCTATTTAACTTGTATCTGCAACCGATAACAAACATATTTAAAAAACACAGGATTAACCATTTTATATATGCTGATGACATCATGCTAGCTATCCCCATAACCACTAAAAACCATACATATGACTCTCTATCCAAATGCATGGCCGAGACCACCTCCTGGATGGAAACGAACTACCTCAGCATAAATCTCAAAAAAACTGAGGCAATGTTTGTAACAAGATCTTCTATGACTGAGAACACTTACCCGGAAACAATCACAATCAACAAAACTTCAATACCTGTCAGAAAACAGGTAAAATACTTAGGGGTAATAATAGACCACACCCTATCCATGCTGCCACACATAAAACAAACAGTAAAAACCATTTTCTACAAACTCAAAACTATTCAGCACCTAAGGCCACTCCTTGAAACACAAGACTTTAGATCCGTAGTAAGTACACTGATCACCCCTCACTTCGACTATTGCAATAGTCTCCTAATAGGCCTCCCTCAAAAAAGCACATACCTTCTACAAAGAGCACAAAACATCTGTGCAAAAGTAATTGCTAAAGCCCGCCTAACAGACCACGTAACCCCAATACTGCTGGAACTCCACTGGCTTCCTATAAACAGCCGAATCAAATACAAAATTATCCTAACAACCTATAAACTCATAAACGACATAGCCCCCTCACACTTAACCACATTACTGCAATCTCCAACATCGACAAGGACCCTCAGACAAAACGCAGCCCACTCCCTCATCATACCTAAAGCCATCTGTAAAACCAAGAATACCACTAGCTCTAGAGCATTCTCATTCACTGCTCCTACACTCTGGAACGACCTCCCTATTGAACTTCGCACCATAAGAGACCTCATCCAATTCAGAAAAGAATTAAAGACCTACCTGTTCACTGAACACTTCGAAATCCCCTACTCCCCCAAAGCCAGCTCTACTACAAATGTGGGCACCCATGCACAAACTCCCTTAACCCCAACAATGTAACCACAAGCCTGTCCCCCCCACACACGCCCCAAAGATGACAAAAATAAAAGGAACTAAATTCCAGCACCTACGACAATTTCTACCCTATACACCACTGACACTACACGATGTAAATATACTTTTGTACAAAGTTTGATATGTTTGCTTTAATACCTACAAAGATTTTGCTTTAATACCTTCAAGTTGTTTTTGTTACAATACCTACAAAGTTTATATTTACTGTTCAATGTAAATAAATAGTTGATTTCTACTGTTCTATGTAAAATGTATACAAATTGTGTACAAGACTGTTAATCTGTTATATGTAAACCGCCCTTGATCTCTGGAAGGGGCGGTATAAAAGAAATAGTTAAATAAATAAAATAAAATAAATAAATAAATAAATAACCAGGCCCAAATGCTGAAGGATATGCATTGTGCAAGATAGGGAAATTCTGGCCTCTGACTCTGATGGGGCTCGAATGAGTCAGTCGTCTAAGTAGGGGAAGATGAATATTCCTAGAGTGCGAAGAAATGCTGCCATTACAGCCATGCATTTCGTAAACACCCTTGGTGCTGAGGCTAGGCCAAAAGGAAGAACCCTGTACTGGTAGTGCTTCCCCTGACATAGAAACTGAAGGAATCTTCGGTGAGTTGGATGGATGAGAACATGGGTGTACGCATCCTTGAGATCTAGAGAACAAAGCCAATCCTGACTCTGAAGGTATGGCAGAAGAGTTCCTAGAGAAATCATCTTGAACTTCTCCTTGAACAGGAATTTGTTCAATTCTCTGAGGTCTAAAATGGGTCTGTGTCCCTCTGTTTTCTTTGGAATAAGGAAATAGGGGGAGTAAAACCCCATACCCTCTTGGGAAATGGGTACATCTTCTATTGCCCCCTGGGCAAGAAGTAAATTGACCTCTTGACCCAACTGATTTTCGAGTGACGTCTGAGAATTGAACCCTCTTACAACTGTAGGAGGGGGCATGTTGAGGAAATGAAGCTTGTACCCCTTCTTTACAATGGAGAGAGTCCATTCTTCTGCTGTTATCTGCTCCCATCTGGGGGCAAAATGACACAACCTTCCTGGAATGGTGGAGGGCTCTGGCCCGTTGAGGGCCAGGAAGGCCAAGTTCTCTAGAAGGGAGTCAAAGCCCCTGTGGAGGCTGAGTCTGCTGGGCCGGTTGAGGCTTAGCAGACTTAGTTTTCCTTTGTTTTGGTGGCTGCTGTCCCTTTCAGGCAGACTGACTTGCAGAATGCCCCTGCTGGGTATAGGAGGGGTAAAACCTCTTCTTTTTAGAGAAGAATGGTTTCTTGTAGGATTTTCTTCTTGCAGGATCAGATGTAGCCCTGGATAGTCTATCCAAAGTGGTGTTATCAGCATCCAGCTCAGTAGCTTTCTCTTGCCAATTTTTGCCAAAGAGATTTTTGTCTGTACAAGGGATATTCCCCAGTTTGTCCTGTACCCAGAGTTCTAAGTCAGATGCCTGGAGCCAGGCAATCCTACGAGCACCTATGGCAATGGCAGAGGTTCTGCTTATGTACTCAAAGCAGTCAAAAGCTGCACGATTAACAAATTTGGAAACATCTTGGCCATGTTTGACAAGTGTAAGATAATCTTGCCTCTTATCATCAGGAAGGAGAGGGCTCATAAGCTCTAGATCTCCTGTAACCTCCTTAAGGAACATTCCCATATATAGAATGTAGGAACTAATCCTGGCAGAAAGCATAGAGGCCTGGAAGGTTCGACGCCCAAAGGCATCAAGAGTCCTACATTCACGTCCTGGTGTTTTAGATGCATGTCTTTTTGCACTCTTGATCCTTCTCATAGCTGATTCCACTACCATGGAGTGGTGTGGTAGCTGGGTTTTTTGAAATCCAGGACAAGGAGGTACTCGATACATGGTATCAAGCCTACGAGAATGAGGAGAGGTGATAAGAGGTGTTTCCCACATTCTTAGCATGAGATCATGCAAGATCTCATGAATAGGCAAAGTGGCTGCCTCTTTGGGAGCTTTAGGATATTGTAAAATCTCCAATTCCCTTGCTCTGGGCTCTGCTTCAGGAGCCACTGTGATGGAAAGACCTCTAGCCACCTCCCGGATGAAATCCTGAAAGGATATATCCTCTGGACGAGACATCCTACGTTTAGGAGAGGAAGGCTCCTCAGAGAGAAGTACTCCGGTACTGACAGAGCTGTCAGAATCCTCAGACTCATCGGAGGATTCAAAATATCTCCTGTCCGGGTGCTCTTGTAAAGCACGATACCGGTACCGATCGAAGTTGGTACCGGAGGGGTCTGGTACCGGCCTGTCGATACCGGAGGAAACAGCATGACTCGGTGTCGGTACCGGTACCAGTATCGGTGCCGGAGCCGGTGTCGATACCGGTTGTACCGTCTGAAGTGGTCCCGAAGGCACTGAAGCCGCAAGGAGAGCCACCAGACTGCATTCAATAGCCAAGAACCTCTGGTCTATTGACGCTGCCGATGCCTGGGTATCGGTACTGGATGAAGCGGCCGGTACTCCAGAGCATGGCACCAGTAGTTCTGCCGAGGTTGAGGTCTCGAGAACATCCTGGAGCCCTGATAGTGCTTTGGAAGCTGAAGCCTCCCGCTGGGGCAATTTTGCTGGTACAAGTCCCTCAAGGGCAACGCCAGAGGCATTTCGATGCTTGGAAGGAGAACTACCCTTTGAGGACCGGCCAGATTTATGTTTGGTTACCTGAGATCCATGGGAGGAAGACGAAGCCCTGGAAGACGTCGATGCCACGGATGCTGCATCGAAGGGAAAAAGGGTGCTAAGCTTAGCCAGGGCCGGCCCGTCCATTGAGCAAGAATGTTTTTTGCACAGGGCCCCGCGTTTCAGGGGGCCCCGCGCAAAGAACATTCTGCTTTTTTTCAAAATTAAGTAAAAAAAAAAAAAGCTGGCTGCTACCGCTGCCGCCGCGGCAGCAGCAGAATGGAGTGTCCCGCGGGGCCCCCTCTGCCCGGCTGAGCTCTCCCTCTGCGATGGCTGAGCCCCCTCTGTGCCGGCTTTCAGATACGCGAAGGGAGAGTGTCTCCCTCGCGTCTCTGTTAAGCCTGCAGGGCAGATGGGAAATTTCCCATCAGCCCCTGCGGGCTTAACAGAGATGCGAGAAGAGTGTCTCCCTCGCGTCTCTGTTAAGCCTGCAGGGGCAGATGGGAAATTTCCCATCAGCCCCTGCGGGCTTAACAGAGATGCGAGAAGAGTGTCTCCCTTTGCGTATCTGAAAGCCGGCACAGAGGGAGGGAGGGACTCAGCCGGGCAGAGGGGGCCCCGCAGGACACTCCATTCTGCTGCTGCCGCGGTGGCAGCGGTAGCAGCCAGCTTTTTTTTTTTTTATGTTCCTTGAACCGATGGGGGGGGGGTTAGGGCTGGTAATGGGCTATGGTGGGTGGCTAGGACTGGAAATGGGCTGGGGGGTTAAGACTGTAAGTGGGCTGATGGGGTTAGGACTGGTAATGGGCTGTGGGCTGTTGGGGGGGGTAGGACTGGCAATGGGCTGTGGGCTGATGGGGGCTGTCTGGTAATGGGCTAGGGGGGTGGTAGGACTGATAATGGGCTATGGGGGGGCTAGGACAGGAAATGGGCTGATGGGGAGGGGTTAGGACTGGTAATGGGCTGTGGGCTGATGGGGCTGTCTGGTAATGGGCTATGGGGGGTGTGATAAGGAAGCTTATCATAGTTCAGGAGGGAGCTATAAAAGAGGTGAATTGGCTCTGAACATGCAACCTGTCTTTGCTGGTAGGAATTCTAAAACAGAAAGTTTTCATAAAAGACTACCCGTCCCAGAATGCACCAGGTTTCAAACAGCCTCTAGGAGGGCTGAAGTGGGGAAACGTGTGTTCAATCAGGAGAGCTATGAGGTAATCCCCAATCACTCATCTCCAAGGGCAGGGCTTGATTCAGCACACCTGGGCTGTGCTAGGGTGGAGTGTCCCTCTAAGCACTTTAAAAGTAAAAGATATTCTACACAGAACCAGAACAGGGGGAAGCAGAAGCTGCAGAAGCAGAAGCCATTGGAGAAAGAAGAGAGAGGACTACAACAGCAGAGGCAATGTGGAAGGAAGAACAGAAAGACATCTTGGAGGTCTAAAGAAGGAGCCCACAGCAGTACGTGTGTTAGGAGTGATTCCAGAGGCAAGCATACTCCATTGGACTGGAGGAAGCCAGAGGATTGGGGTTATAGAGGCAGGAATTCCCAGATGGCACCTTTGAAGGAGACGGCTGCATTTGAAAGGGTCCCTAAGACCGGTGCAAGAAGGTATGTGAAGAGAGACCCAGTGTCCAGGGATCTTGATTGGAAGGCTGGACATAAAAGCTGGACTACCTACTGGCCAGGATACCTGGAGAGGAAATCTAACAGCAAGGGGATCACAGGTATGAACTTTGATCTATGCCCTAGCTCTTCACCTGGAAGACAGCAGGGAAACAAATATTATCTTGAGAGTGATCAATTAAGGAATTCCTCTGAGCCAGACCATGATATTGATTCCATGATATTTGAGGAAGAAGGAGATATATCAAATGACCAATTGGAATACATGGATTGCTCTCTGTCTAGGCTGCTGTTTTAAAGTAGTTTCTCACTAATATAACAACCACCAAAAGGAACTGTAACTTGTTCTTTTATCTACCCAGAAAAGTCTCTGCAAGAAAGCTTTAGGGTAGGATTGAGCCACGTAGAGAGAGTGAACCAGCAAAGGGGTTTGCAGCTGGCTAATTATTTGTAATTGAGCCAGGCACAAGTGCACGTGAGCTCTAGAAGGAAACTTCTTCCTTGTGTGTGTGAATAGAAGAAAGTTATCCTTGATAAAGAACAGTTTTGTTACTTTTGGGTTTGTTTTTGCCTTTTGGAGCACTGCTAAGGTGGTCATTAGCAGGAGCCATCAAAAAGACCTTTTCTGTTTCCCATCAAGGTCTTTATTGATTTATTGCTTAAGAAGTTCAGTTACCTTATATCATGTTTTGTTTTTCCTGAGTACAATACTTGAAGCAAGTGTCCTTTTGTGTTACCAAGTAAATCTGTGTGAGAGAATTAACCCCATGAATAAAATCTGTTTTTCTTTGCTTACACTTGAGCATCACAACTCATTATTTTGTGAATGGCTGATTCTGGTATGAATGAACTACAACCCCCACACTCCTTTGCAAGTCATAATAATATTTTGCCTTTGCCAAGACTGTGGACTTTCACGACCAGCACCCCCGTTTACAGGGGGTTAGGACTGATAATGGGCTATGGCGGGGCTAGGACAGGAAATGGGCTGATGGGGAGGGGTTAGGACTTGAGGTGGGCTGATGGGGTTAGGACTGGTAATGGGCTGTGGGTGGGGGGTTAGAACTGGTAATGGGCTTTGGGCTGATGGGGGCTGTCTGGTAATGGGCTATGGGGGGGTTAGGACTGATAATGGGCTATGGCGGGGCTAGGACAGGAAATGGGCTGATGGGGAGGTTTTACGACTTGAGGTGGGCTGATGGGGTTAGGACTGGTAATGGGCTGTGGGCTGATGGGGGGGTTAGGACTGGCAATGGGCTATGGGGGGCTGACTGGAAATAGGCTGATGGGGGCTTAGGACTGGTAATGGGTTATAGGGGGGCTTAAACTGAAAATGGTGTGATGGGGGTTAGGACTGGAAGTGGGTTGATGGGGGGGCTAGGACTGGTATTGGGTTGGGGGGGCTAGGACTGGAAATGGGCTGATGGGGGGCTAGGACTGGAAATGGGCTGATGCAGGGACTAGAAGGGAATGGATGCTGGGTGAGGCCGGAACTAGAAGGGAGCTGATGTTGGGGGAGGATTAGAATGGGATGGGGCTGGGAGAGTAAAATGGAGAGGGGAAAAATATTTTGTGTGGGAGGGATAAAAAATCTACAATTGGCCGGGTATTGGGAGAGTAAGTGGGGATTGAGGATGGAGGGGTAAAATTTGAGTGGATGAAAAAGGAATGAGGAAAGAGCAAAAGGAGAAAGATTAGTATGTTAAAGCAGATGTAGAGAGAGAATGGAAAATAAACTAGGAGAGAAGAAAGGACAAATGGACAGCAGACGATGGAGAGTTAGCAGAAGACACAAAGAAACCAGAAGAAAGTGGCTGGAGCAATTGCAGCTGAAAAAAATGCACAAAAGGTAGAAAAATATCTCTTTATTTTGAATGTATTAATTGGAATATGTCAGCTCTGGTAAATGTGCATCATTAACGTCTGCGCTTTGTTTAGTACAAGAGCAAATTAATGTATAGTTTTATTTCTACAGTGTTGTACATTCCAAGTTTGGCTTTTGGGATTCCCAGTTTAATTATTGTCGTCCTGTTTCTAAATTGTGATTCCTTGTTTGGTGATGGTTTATGTTCTGTTCATGTGTAACTGAGCTGAGGTATTCTGTTTATATAATTCCTATTTGACATTGCCACTTGTTCTCTTTCCCCAGTAGGTCATGTATTGGTATTCTCTGAAATGTATTGGTTTAATATTTGCATGTTTCCTTTTGATAGGTAGGGTATGGTGCTTTGTGAGTCCTGGTAGTGCTGTTAGGATACGGCGGGTTTGCTATGGGTTCTAAATGGGCAGTGTTTGTAGTAGTTCCTAATGTGTCTGGCGGTTGGCACTGGATTATAGTAATGTAGAAATCTTTTAGTCTTTCTTTATTCATACACTCATTAAGAGGCATATTTACTAAAAGTTAGTATATGGTAATATTATGCAAATATTTATGCAAATGAGGCCCCTTATGCAAATGAGGCCCCACACTGAGTCTCCGCACCCCCCCTTGGGCCGCCCCTGAGCTTAGCAGCTCGGTTTTGCCGACCCCTCTTCGACATCATCCCACAGGCAACACACTCCGATATGGAGTGGTCAGGACCTAAACATTTAAGGCACCACTCGTGGGTGTCGGTGACGGAGATGGTACCGCCACACTTGGAACACTTTTTAAAACCCAAGGCGGGTTTTTCCATTCTGAAGGAAAAGTTGGGCCTGGTGCCCAAAATGGTGCGTGGCACCCGACAGAAAAAAGACTAGAAAGTCCAGAAAAAAGATTACAATTTTTTTTTTTTTTAAAGAAAGAAAGAAAGAACTGGCGGTACCGGTATAGCGTCGAAGAAGGCAGATGCAACCACAAAAAAGAATGAAAAAGATGGGATAATTTCTGCGGTGACAGGAAAATGACCTGCTGGCTCCGCGGAAAACGAAGAAATGGAGAGAGGCAGTTGGGAAAGGCGGGAAGGCAGCACGCAGGCGCTGTGGGATGCTCCCAAAAGCTTTCTAATTGGACGCTGGGGAGCGTTCCCGCGCAGGCTCCATTCCTGCTTGTTCCTGGAGATAGACTATTATAACAGCTTACCATTTTGAGCTTCTAGCCTATGTTCAACATTCAAAACTCTGCTGCATGACTGATTTATTTATTTATCAAACACTTTTACACATACTACACATTACTGGACGATTACACATACTGGATGATTTGAACACGTGTGCGCCACCCGCAGCAGCAGCAACAGCATACTAACACTTCACTGATTGGCTTCCTGTTATGAGGTGGCAGCCAATCAGCTTCAAGTGCTATCAGTACTGATTGAGAGGTATAGAACAGTACATTGAGAAATCAGCGTGGAAACTTTGTGAAGCATTGATAGGGGTAGTGCCCATCTGTCAGGGTCATATAGGAATATATGAATATCTGAACCTAAACAGACAGATAGATAAGTTCGTAGATACATATCTATCTAAAAGATATATCTCGACAGATATATTTATTTATTTATTTATTTATTTATTACAGTTTCTTATATACCGCGCTATTTAGAATCAGCGCGGTTTACATCATAACAAAACGACCATTACGACAAACTGTCAGGTTTTACATTGAACAGGAGTACAAACTTGGATAACTGGGTTAACTATATACATAATCTATCTACACTGCAGTGTGCAGGCATTTCTAGATTGGGTATTCATAAATATATATACATATAGGGTATATATGCATATATATATACAGAGATATACCTGGGCAGAAGATATACCGATATATATATATATATATATATATATATGTAGACATATGGACACATGTCTCCAGGTATGTGGATGGAGACATGCCTATATAACTAGATCCCCATAGGAATATGGGGAGAGAAAAAGATTCATCTAATAGCAAGAAGGGTGATACCTGCTTGAATAGATGCATAGAGAATCTTCTTTCCCTGGTTATGATTGACAAAGTCAGAGGAATGGTCTCCCTGACAAGAAGGAGTCTAGATTCCTTTAAGAATTCGAGCTCTTGAATAACCAGGATGGCTTACGTGAAAAATGCAGAGGATAACTTCAGTCTGCAGGCAGCAAGTCCAGATCTCTCCAGAACTGCAGTATGGTGAATGGATAGAGGACGCCACTGGAATAAGATACCATAGTGACCCACCTATAAGGGCAATAAGGGTATCAGGCGTCCTTGAAAGAAAACTATCCCTGGCGAGGAGTCCAAAGGAAATATGGACCAAGCCAAGGAATTGGGCATTCTTTAGGTTTTCACGTGATGAAAGACCTGTGTCTTTTGTCTCAAAAAGAGATTTTAGATGAGATGGTAAGGGCAGGGAACACCTGCCAGTCATGGGACATGACTGGGTGAACACCTCCTAACCATCTGGGATTATCTGCTAGGCAAGATACTGATGCTCTCTAGCAAGGGCCCATAGTGCAAAGCTACTCTGTAGAGTTGCAGAGAGCATGTTGCAGGTTGGTTAGAAGAAAAATCTGGCTGTTTAAAGCCAGTAGGTGACTTAAACTATTCTGCCAAAACAAGGGGGCGAAGAATAGAAGTCAACCAACTAGTCTGTGATAAGAGGGTTTCCAAAAAAGGTTGATAACCTGTTTGGGGTTTAGCACTGAGGCTAGAAGGATTGCTAGTGGAGGAGAAACCTTGGTTGTGTGGTGAACAGAACCAGTGGGTTAACCACTAGGAATTGCTGCATTTGCAGCAACTAGCAGGGCAGCGGAAAAAAATTTCTTTCTCCCTTTTTTTTTTTCTTAGATTGGGAAAAAGAAGGAACAGACATAGTAGGAGTGGTAAGACTCCCTTATTGTCTGATGAGCTGCCCTAAAGTAAGAAAAAAAGAGGAGACAACTCTGGAAGGGAAAATCCCCTTGTGGAATAGGTAGAGAACCATAGGGGCTTACCAGTGTAATAGAGCCACTCTTACAAACCGATTGTTGTAGTAAGAGGGAGGTAAGACAGAGTTGAAGGAGACTGACTATGTAGTAAGTCTCTGAGAGGTAAGATGATACATGCTAGTACAGGGAAAAAACTGTCTTATGGATAGTTGTCACTTCTCTTTTCCCAGAAAGAGGAAGAGAAACCTGTTAACTATAGGCATGATCATCATAAAGACTCTTAGAGCAAAAGAAAAGATGTCTCGTGAAGAGAGATCCAGGAGAATTTAGGATGAAAATAGTGTAGATGCTTCAAGTGAAAAGAAGCAGACTGCAACTCTAACCACCAAACAGGAGATGTAATGATAATCTATCTGAAACCCTGCGACTGCTGGGTTTGCTGACCCTGTTGAGGTTGTAGACCAGTGTGATGTTTCCCCTGTTTGGGAACATCTGTATGATGGGCAGAAGATGGATACAACTTTTTCCCCCTAGGGGAAGAAAGTTTGGTAGGACATTTCCTACCAACTGGGAAAGAGGAAGGCGTAGTACAGCCTCTGGAAACAGGAATGTCAGTGGTTAACTGAGCAACTTGGAGTAAAGACTCCTTGTTAAAGAGATTTTCTCCAGTGCAAGGAGTATTTCCCAGTCTTTCTTGTGCCCATTTGTTCAAGTCTGAAACCTGGAGCCAGGCTTTATGTTGTGCCCCTATAGCTGTAGCAGAAGTTCTGCTAACAGACTCAAAGGAGTCTAGGGAAGCACGAGTAAGGAACCTAGAGATATTGTGAGCATGACTAACCAAGTAAGGAATAGTCTGCACTTTTGGGCTCTTGAAGAAAAGGAGTCAAAAACAGTAATTTCTTTGTGACCTCTTCAAGAGATAAACCCATATAGAAAATATATGAGAGAATTCTTGCTGAAAGCATGGATGCCTGGAAGGTTTGGCGTCCAAAGGCATCTAAAGTCTTAGACTCACGACCTGGCGGATAAGAAGAGTGATTTTTAGTACTCTTAACCCGCCTCATTGCTGATTCTACAACAATGGAATGATGAGGAAGTTGAGTCCTTTGAAAACCTGGAGAGGGGGGCACCTGATATAGAAGATCAGTTGCCCTAGAAGGTGGGGGGTACCGTTAAAGGAGCTTCCCACATTCGTAGAAGGAGATCCTGCAAGGAATGATGCAAAGGAAGCATGATGTTCTCCTTTGCTCTCCCAGGAATATACAGGGATTCTGTATTCCCTTGTGTAGGATCCTGTCCAGGTATAGAAATGGCAACTGATTTTGCCATATCCAGGAGAAAAGCTTAAAAAGAAAAATCCCCAGAGGGAAATCCTTTTGGACAGGCTAGATCTGTTGAAGAACTAGCATTGGCACCCAGGGATCTATCCAACTTTATAGGAATATAAGATCCTGAATGGTGGAGTATGGGATCCTTAGAGGATGGTTGCCGGTACCGTAGGAGGTCGGGACCAGTAACAGTCGGTAGCATATCGTCCATGCCAGGAATCGATTCCAGACTCGGTATCGAGGGAAGCGAGCCTGATGAAAGAAGCATGGATGGTACCGACCACGATGGTAAAAAGGATACCGGTACCGACTCCGGTACCGTATCCAATACCGGTGGAAGAAGGCCAGCCGGTGACGGCTCTAATGGTAACAAAAGAACCATCGATGCCGAACATGGACCATCGGAACCGTGCCTTCGGCACCGTCTGGTGTCGGTACCAAGGCGAGTCGGTACCCAGACCTCCAGACTGGAGATCGATTCCAGACTCGGCATCGAAGGAAGCGAGTCTATCGATGCACATCTGGAGGGTACCGACGTCGGTACTAGTACCGGTACCGGGATCGATACCGATACTGGAAGGTCGGCCTGCAGCGTATCCAACGGCCCCGTAGATACCGAGAACACCAGACTACGATCCTTGGTGAGGAATGTTTCATCCAACACCATTGCCAATGCCGGGGTATCGGTACCACTCGAAGCGGATGCCACCACCGAGCATGGCTCAGGTATGTTCTGTGAGGGGTGAACCTCAGGAACAACCTGAAACCCCACATAGGCTTTGGAGGCCGAAGACTCCCACCGGGGTTTTAAAGCCAGTGTATTCTCGAGGGCAAGGCCAGAGGCATCTCTATGCTGTGCATGAGATCTACCACTCGAGGACTGGCTAGTCTGTAAAGACTGTTTTTGGGTTACCTGATCCCGTGTAGAAGAAGAGGTGGTCGGTGCCCTGAAGTTGGATGGGGACCGCGTATCGAGGGGAACTCGATGCTGAAGACTTCTTCCCACAATACTATAGCAGGAGGGACACTCCGGAGGAAAGTGGTCAGGACCCAAGCAGGATAGACACCAATTATGAGTGTCTAAAATAAGTTTTTTACCGCCACAGTTTGAACATTTCTTAGGAATAGTGGCTGGCGTTTCCATGAGGAAAAAAGGGGTAGGCCTAGAAGGCCGGGAGAACCCCGTCAGGCACTAAGAGGGAAAAAGTTATTCCCTAACAGGAATAAATTGAAGAAAAAAAGAAAAGAAACACCGGCGGTACCGGTGGCGTCGGGGAAGGCAGCCGCGACCACAAGAAAACTAAAAAATAAAAGAAGAATTTTCTGCGGTGACAGAAGGACGTCCTGTTGGCTCCGCGGAAAAATGAAAACTGAGGAGAGGCAGTTGGGAAAGGCGGGAAGGCAGCACGCAGGCGTGTTGGGATGCTTCCAAAAGCGTTCTGATTGGACGCTGGGAAGCGTTCCCGCGCAGACTCCGTCGGTACCGACGTACCCATATGTGAAGACTCATTCCTGCTTGTTCCTGGAGATCAGCTGTATTCCACGCTTTAAGAAAGGTGGAAGAAGTTCAAAAAACTGTCAGTATGCTTTAGAGGTGAGGTCAGAGCAGCTGTTGGAGCCAAAAAAATCATCTTTCAGGAAATGGAAAAAGAAGCCAAATGATGAAAACTGGAAACAACATAAGCACTGGCAGGTTAAATGCAAAGCATCGATAAGGCAGACAAAGAGAGAATTTGAGAAGAAGCTTGCTGTGAAAGCAAAAACGCATAATAAAGCCTTTTACAAGTATATTCATAGCAAAAAACCTGTCAGAGAGTTAGTTGGACCAATAGATGATAGAGGGGTAAAAGGGGCACTAAGAACGGACAAGGCCATAGTGGAGAGACTGAATGAATTCTTTGCTACGCTCTTTGCTGAAGATGTAGGGAAGTTACACATGACTGAAATGATATTTAAAGGTGATGCATTGGAAGAACTGAAAGAAATATTGATAAACTGGGAAGATATATTACAACTATTTGATAAACTAAACAATAGCAAATCACCTGGACCAGACAGTATACACCAGACACTCCCTTCATTAATATTCAACATCTTTCTCCAACCAATTTGCACTATCATAAAAGCATTCAACATCTATACCACATCTATGCTGATGATATTATGAACTATACACCCATCAGCACATCAAACCCAGATATCACGCCCACAATAAAATGCTTCTCCTTTGTCAGCGAATGGCTCAGAAAACATAATATGGCCATAAACGTCAAGAAAACAGAAGCCCTAAACATTACCATTAACAATAGCTTCAAACCACCAAGCTCCATAACTCTCGATGGGACCCAAATCCAAATGAAACAGGAAGTACGATACCTTGGAGTTACATTGGATCAACACCTCACTTTCACAGGACACATACAAAACATTACAAAGAGCATTTACTTCAAACTCAAAACAATCAAACACCTCCAACTTCTCCATATCCAAGACTTTTGTTTAGATCTCCAAGCAACTATCTTTCCACATTTTGACTACTGTAATATCATCATTCAAGGCCTACTAAAAACAGCTATCCACCCACTCCAACTTGCACTCAACACAGCAGCATGAACCCTCTTCAACTCACAAAAAACAGAGCACAACAACCCTGCTCAAACAACTTCACTGGCTACCAATAATACAAATCCATTCTCACAACCTTCATGATTCTCAATAACTCATCCTCGCAACACTTGCAAGTCACATCTGATAACAGAAAATGATGAACTGGCTCACAGAACATGCTATCCATACCAATACTATTTACTAAAACCAGCTCTACCACTTCAAAAAGAGACTTCTCTCTCTTCGCTCCATCCTTATGAAACTCTATCACTAATAAACTACAGGTCACAAAGGGAATATCAACCTTCAGAAAAGCCCTAAAGACTCACATATTCAAAGACTGCCTTCTCAGAGAACATCACTTAGCCAGCCACCAAATCCTCAGTCCCTTAACCCCCTTCCTCCTCCCACCCTCCCAAGTTTTTTCTCCCCTACATACTCTACTCTCCCTTGACCACCTAATGTAATTAATGTAACCCTAGACATACCAACTTAAGTTAATGTTAAATATAACCTCCAAACTGATTTCCCTGTTTCAATGTATACTGTTCTGCTTCACTGTAAACCGCTTTGACTGTAGGATAAAGCGGTATAGAAAAACTGTTAAATAAATAAAATGTTTGTTCATCCTGGTTACCTTAGCTAGCTTCCAGCTGGGTTCTCATATTTTTCTATAAGAAATTGCTATTTTTATTTCAGGCTAATAAAAAAAAGCTAGAAAAAATTATGTGGTATGCATAAATGCTAAAAGTGAAGAGAGAGAAAAAAATGAAAAAAGGAGAATGAATATAACAAAATCAGGACTACCAAAAGGTGAAATTAGGCCTTACCTGCTAATTGGTTTTCCTTGAGTTCCTCCAGTCCCGTTACCTGTGGGTAGTCACCTCTCACCAGCAGCTTTGAGATTGAGCATGTCAGATTCTCTGACCTCATCACAGAAAGGCAGCTGGCACCTCCCACCAGTCCTCAGTATCCTATTGACAAAGCAGACTCATGGGAGCAACAATTAAGAAACATGTCCCTCAAATAACATTTCAGAACATGCATAACCACCAACAGGCAGAAAAAAACACCCTCACCCTAAGATTTTTTTTTTTTTTAACGCCCTGACACTTATAGTGCCATACACTTATGTGAACACCTGTCCATGTGCTCTCTAGACTTTTTCCTCCAGAAAGGATTCTGACCCCTCCTCTGGGAGCCGCAGCCACTGATGGCTTCCTGATCAACTTCCAGATCAACTGCAATGCAGATGAACTTCTTTAGGCCTGAGAACGCCATCATGCCTTAGCCAAATAGAAATCAGGAAGGGCCTGGGACCAGACTAGAGAAACTCAAGGAAAACCAATTAGCAGGTAAGGCCTAATTTTACCCTACTTATCATTCCTCCAGTCCAGTTCCGTTACCTGTGGGCTGTACCATAGCAGTATTAACCTCAAGAGGGACCCGCAAGCCCAGCCTGAAGAATTGCCAAACCAAAACACGCGTCCTCCGCTACCTGAACATCCAGGTGATAATGCTTCAACAAAGGTGTGCAGAGACAGAGTAGTTACTCACCTGTAACAGGTGTTCTCCAGGAGCAGCAGGAATCAGTCCTCACATATGGGGTGACATTGGCGCCGACAGAGCCCCCATGCGGAGCATTTCCCCAGCTTTCAAAGAAAGCCTTTGGGAATGCAGCGCGCATGCGCGGTCCCCTTCCCGCCCAAGGGTGCCATCTTGCTCAGTCTGATGACATAGCTAAAAGACAGCAAAAAACAAACAAAATAAATCATATGACCTCAACTCCCAGACGAGGAGGGAGGGTTGTGAGGACTGATTTCTGCTGCTCCTGGAGAACACCTGTTACAGGTGAGTAACTACACTTTCTCCAGGACCAAGCAGGAAGTCAGTCCTCACATATGGGACTCCCCAGCTTCAGGCTATCGGGGACCCAAAGCTGAACAATGAGCTCCCTCTAGAGCCCCAGCATGCGTGAAAGAATCTTCTCTGAGAACGCCCCTGAACGATAGCCCAACACCAAGGCCGGAGGGTAGGAGTTGCTTATACCTCAAAGAGATTACGGAGTACCGCCTGTCCGAAAGCACTGTCCTACGGGACTCCCTCTCGAGGCAGTAGTGGGCCGCAAAGGTCTGGCTTGAACACCAAGTAGCGGCCCGGCAGATGTCTTCCAACGGAACAGAGCGGAGATGAGCTACTGACGCAGCCTTCGCCCTGACACGGTGGGCCATGACTCGACCCTGCAAGGAGAGGCCGGCTGCCCTGTACGCTTGGAGACAGGTAACCCCAGCTTATTAGGGTCAAAAGATACGAAGAGCTGAACAGCCCTTCGGTGTCCCTGCGTACGGTCAAGGTAGAAGGACAACGCTCTCCTACAGTCCAGGGTATGCAAGACCATTTCAGCCCGATTGGCATGCAGCCTGGGAAAGAAAGAAGGAAGAACCACCTTCTGAGATGGAAGGAGGAGACAACCTTTGGAAAGAACTTTGGGTGAGTCCGTAAGACCACCCTGTTCCTATAGAACCTTGTGTATGGTGGCTCTGAGACCAGAGCTTGTAGCTCACTGACTTGCCTGGCTGAGGCAAGAGCTACCAAAAACAACGCCTTCCAGGAAAGAAAGCGTAAAGGACAAGTAGCCATAGGCTCAAATGGTGGACAAGTAAGTTGTTGCAAGACCACATTCAAATCTCACTCAGGTGCAGGTGGACGAATTGGAGGCTTGAGCAAAAGGAGGCCTCTGAGGAAGCGGGCCACTAAAGGGTGGCCTGACAGAGAGTGGCCCTCCACCGGTGAGTGGTGCACTGACAGAGCACTGAGGTGGACCCGAACAGAGTTGGATTTAAGGCCCAGGTCGGACGGGTGAAGTAAGTATTGCAGCACCACTGGCACCAGGCACGAAAACAGATCCTCCTTGTGCTGAACACACCAGGTGGAGAACCTACACCACTTGAGGGCATAAGATTTTCTAGTGGAGTGCCTCCTAGAGGCCAAGACCACCTCCTCCACCTCCCTAGGTAGCAGTAAGGGAGCTAGAACTACCCTTTCAGCATCCAAGCCATCAAATTGAGGGACTGGAGGTTGGGGTGAAAAAGAGATCCTTGATCCTGAGATAGGAGATCAGGTTGCACCCCCAGAGTGAGTGGAGTGTCCACAGCCAACTGCAGAAGGAGTGGAAACCACGGTTGCCTCGGCCATCTTGGGGCTACCAGGATCACCGAGGCCTTGTCCCGAAGCACCTTGAACAGGGTCCGGGCCACTAGAGGCGTGGGAGGAAACGTATACAGTAGGCCCGTAGACCAAGAGATTAGAAACGCATCTGCTGCTATTCTCAAAGGATGCGGTTGTCTGGAGCAGAACCTGGGTAGCTGACGGTTGAGCGGACTGGCAAAGAGATCGATGGTTGGAAGACCCCATCTTAGGAAGACCCTCTGGAGCACCAGAGGATTCAACTGCCACTCGTGTGGCTGCAGAATCCTGCTCAACCTGTCTGCCAGGCAATTCTCTTGGCCGGGCAGATAAATCGCCTGGAGAAGTATGCCTTGTTGGACTGCCCATGAGCACAGGGCTTGAGCCTCCTGACACAGAAGTCGAGATCCTGTGCCTCCTTGTTTGTTCACATAGAAGATGGTGACTTGATTGTCTGTCTGAATCAGAACAGACTGGTGAGAGAGGGCATGAGAGAAAGTTTGGAGAGCTAAGCGGATAGCTCTCAGCTCCAAGAGGTTGATCTGCTGTGCGGCCCTCCCAAGGGGATCAGAGGCCTTGGGTGCATACCCCCTGGCAATGTGCACCCCAACCCTGAAGAGAAGCATCTGTTGTCAGTACTTGTGTTGGTGGTGGTGGCTGAAAAGGCACTCCGCGCAGTAGATTCGGGAGATGCAGCCACCATTGCAGGGTGGCCGCCAGCAGCTTGGACTCCATTACTTTGTTGCTCAAGTGTCCTGTGGATTGTAGCCACTGAGTTCTTAGGCCCAACTGAGCAGGCCTCATGTGCAGACGGGCATTTGGAGTAACATGGACCGTGGATGCCTTGTGGCCCAATAGTCTCAGGAATTGCCTGGCGGAAACCAGAGAATTGCTGTGGAACTGTCTGGCCAAGTCCATCAGTCTGTGAGCCCTGTCTACAGGCAGATAAGCCTTCGCCTGAAGGGTATCCAGTCTTGCTCCTATGAATTCTGTGTTCTGTGAGGGGTGCAAAGTGGAGTTTGCGAAGTTTACGACAAAACCCAGATGCTGTAGAAGGCAGACAGTGCAGAGGGTGGCCTGTCTGGTTTCCTGTGGAGACTGACCCCTGATGAGCCAGTCGTCCAGGTATGGAAAGACAAATATGCCCTGGACTCTGAGATAGGCCGCTACCACCGCCAGGCATTTGGTGAAAACCCTGGGTGCGGAGGTTAGGACAAAGGGAAATACTCTGTACTGAAAATGATTTCCTCCCACTACAAATCTGAGATATTGTCTGTGGTCTGGATGAATGAGGATGTGAGTATAAGCATCCTTTAGGTCTAAGGAGCATAGCCAATCTCCCTGCTGGAGGTAGGGCAGCAGTATTCCAAGGGTAAGCATCTTGAACTTTTCCCTCACCAGGAACTTGTTGAGATTTCGCAAGTCGAGGATGGGCCTGAGGCCTCCTGTCCTTTTTGGTACCAGAAAGTACCTGGAATAGAAGCCTTGCCCTCTCAGGTGGTGGGGCACTGGTTCCACCGCCTGCACCTTTAGAAGACTTGTCAACTCCTGAAGGAGTAAGTCCCTGTGCAGAGGGAGTCTTGGAGGCTCCCCTGGAAAGTAGGAGGGGGGGTAACTGGTCGAAGTGGAGCAAATAGCCCTTTTGGACTATGCTGAACACCCAGGTAAATCCTCGGTTATGGCTGACCACCTGTGGGCGTTGTGGTACTGCAGAGCCTATGCAAACAGAAAAAAAGGTTTTAAATTCAGAAAAAAGATTCCAACACCAGATGCGACATTACGAGGAGCCAGATAGGGGGAGCAAGAGAGACCTTCCAGGGCCTAGAGAACCGCACCCCAGAGCTTGTGATGTGATGCCGGCCAACAGCCAATCCAGGAAAGGGGGAGTTCCTTTTAAGAAAGGCTGGGAAGTTGGAAATGGAGAAGAGGAGAAGGAGGAAGAGAAGGAGTCTTGGCAAAGAGACCCGAGAGGAAGGAGTTCCTGGCAAGGAGACACAGGGAGTCCGGTGCAGCAAGATACCAGGAGTTCTTGGCAAAGAGACACTGGGAGGAAAGGTACCAGGAGAGAAACAGAAGTCAGAGTTTTATCTGATGAACTGGTACCAGCAGACTCAGGACCCTGTGGAAGTTACCAGAAGGGTGGTGAAGTCATTGCCATAGGTGGTAACACTCTTTATTCAAGGGGAAAGAGGTACGGGTGTGAAAGAGAGATAACTCCACCCGAAGGCCAGCTGGACAGTGGGAGGCCTGCTAATCGAGTAAGGCTGAATTGCAGCAGGACTAGGCCTCAAGCCTCAGCTCACTGGGATAGGCCTGGAGAACAAGGTAATCCACATTTTTATACTTCTAACCGTTATAACCTGGTGACACAGGGAGCACAAGGAACAAGGGTGTGCTCGCCTTATCAAGCTGTTTGTAAGACAAGACACATGCTTTTACCAGATGAAAGACTGTTTAATACAAGGCACCAGGACAAGGGAAGGTATTCTCATAGTAAGCATTCACATGACCAAGGCCTAAACCTAGGCCCAGAACATTGGAGGCTGGTACAAGCAGTATATGAAAAGCCTCAGCGTATTCCACCAGACTATACGGATACAGAGTCACGGCTCTCAGACCCACAGCCCATGCAGGTGGAATTTACTGAGGTCCCTTATGAAGTGGCCATGGATTGTAGCTACTGTCAGGCAGGAAGCCTAGAATCCCTGCCTAGTGTATAAAGCAGGGCTCAGCAAGCAAAGACTGTGTGTTTTATTATATAAATTCCTGTGAAGATAACAGAGGATAAAGCATTAACTGGTTATGTTTCTTTTTTACCTGAAGTAAGGTTTCTTTATGTTGACGTAGATTCCACTACCTGAATCATTGTGCATTAAGGGAAATAAAAAGCCTTTCTTTCCCTACCTTCGGACTTTGTGTTCATTTGAGGCTTTGGTACACGGAAGGCCACTGGGAACAGATACCCAGACCCCACATGCAAGGACCAAACTCAAACTAGAAAAATAACTCATGTCCACCCGACCTGCCTTAACCACCTTTGACCACTAGGGCAGCGGTGCGACAGCATACAGGGTCAGCCGGCCTCCTGTGCTGAGAGGGGCCAGCTGAGGAGGAGAGGCTATGCCACTGGAGTCAAAACTCAGCTCCCTGCTGTGTAGGAGCCGGAGCTGGTGGCTTGGGGGTTTTCTGCTTACGGGGCCCATGTCCCTGCCCTTTGGCCTGTTGACCCTGTTGGGGAGCTGTGGAGGCCTGGTATTGAGGGTAAGATTTGTAGGCAGATGACTTCCTTGGGTAAAAGGACTTTTTCCCCGAGCCCTTCTTCTTTTGAGAAGGGGCAGAGGTCTTTCTGGACAACCTTGTCCTGGTGAGAGTCTCGGACTCGAGTTCTGCAGCCTTTTCAGCCATAGGCTTGCCAAAGAGGTTTTCACCTCGGCAAGGGACATCAACCATCTTGTCCTGCACCAATGGCTCGAGGTCTGATGACTGTAGCCAGGCCTGACGGCGTGCACCGATGCCGGCCGGGGCTACTCAGGCCGAAGCCTCGAAGCCATCATAAGCTGCTCGAGACATAAACTTCAAGCACTCTCGGATCCCAGCTGACAAGGCTGTGAACCTCTGCAATGGTTCCTTGGAGAGACCAGCAGAAAACCCGGCAATCTCCTATGCCTGGTTTCGAAGGTACATGCCCATGTACAGCTGGTAAGTCTGGACACGGCAAGCAAGCATAGAGCCCTGGAAGCACTTTCTACCGAGGGCATCCAGGTTCCGGGCCTCCCTGCCTGGAGGCACCGAGGAGTGCATCTTCTGATTCTTCAGACGATGCATGACCGATTCCACAACCATGGAGTGGTGCGGCAGCTGTGCCTTCTGGAACCCAGGGCTCTTGCAGACTCGATAAATGGAATCGACCCGCTTGCTAAGAACCGGCGTTGAGGCTGGCGCCTCCCACATGCGGAAGAGCAAACGTTCCAGCATCGGAGGAACCGGTACAGTAAAGGCCTCCTTGGGGGGAGAGTCATACTGCAGGGCCTCGAGCTCCTCGGCTCGAGGCTCCTCCTCGGGGTCTGCGGGGAAGACCAAGGCCTTGGCCATGTCCCTCACGAAATCCGAGAATCAGGTATCCTCCGGGGGGGGACCTTCTCCGAGGTTCAGACTCCGGTGAGTCTGAAGGGACGCACCGGGTCTGAAAAGTGTCCAGGGACTCCTCGTCCTCTGTTTCCCATCCCGACCCCTCCGGTCGGGCGGGCACCGATGCCATCCGCCCCCGAGGGCACCGGTGTCGACGACCTCAGTCCTGCACGGGAGATCGAGGGTGACCTCGGCCGAGGATCAACTTGAGATCTCATGGACTCGAGGATTGGCTCGGCCTCCGGGGTCGACTTGGACGTCGAGGTCCCGGTGGTCGGGGCAGATGCACCAGTGAGACCGGCCATCAGTACCCGCTGCTGTTCCATGAAGTCAGCCAAACTGCTCTCCAAGGCCGTCATCCTGAGTCCGAGCTCAGGAGACCCAGCAGCCTCCGACTCGGGTCCCGACGGCGTCGGGCTTGATGTCGGCTCCCTGGGAGGAGAGTCCACGAGGACCACAGTACTCACGTGACCCGGGGCCTCCATCTCTACACGAGGTTGTTTAGCAAGTCTCTCCGAGTCCGAAGCCCGGGACGGCGGTCAGGGCTATGCAACCTGTCCCTCGAGGAGCCAAGAGCGCCCAGCGGCCCGCCATCACGGGTTTCTTCTTCCTGCGGTGCTCCTGCGAAGGAGACCCCCTCTCAGAGGAACCCTGATGATGCTCGGGGTCGGACTCCCGAGACGTCGAGGCCTCTGACGAAGTCCGGGCTTGGCCGGACGCGGAATCAGAGAAGATCCTTTTGCGTTGATGCTGCTGGCTCCTGAATGCCTTGGAGGACATTTTGCCACACTGGACACAGACCAGCAGGTCATGGCTGGGCCCGAGGCACCGGAGGCAGCAGTCGTGTGTGTCGGTGAGAGACATTAGTTTCTTTCGCCGATCACACTTCTTAAACCCGCTGGCAGCCATTGGGGGAAAAAGAGCCCCTGCAAGGTCAAAAGACTGGGCTGCCAGGGAAAAATGAAAAAATGGCGCGAACGCTAGTCTCTAAGGACAAAAAACGAAAAATGAAATCCGGGCTCGATACTGGTGTACCGGGCCCAGGCGGGAAAGGGAACCGGCGTCGAACTGAGAAAAAACACGGATCCACACTGAAAAATCAACTTTTTCATGGGTGACCACGACACACTTGCGTTGGGCTCCGCGGAAAAAAGAAGACTGAGCAAGATGGCACCCTTGGGCAGGAAGAGGACCGCACATGCGCGCTGCATTCCCAAAGGCTTTCTTTGAAAGCTGGGAAAATGCTCCGCATGGGGGCTCTGTCGGCGCCGACGTCACCCCATATGTGAGGACTGACTTCCTGCTTGGTCCTGGGGAAGACTACGTTGCTGCCCTGCAAATAGCTGCTGGTGGAATGATGCCACTTGAGCGTGCGTGGAATGAATCCATAACCCCTTAGGCAACTCCTTTCGCCTCAGCAAGTACGCTGAGGAGAAAGCCTCCTTCACCCACTGCGAGATGGAAACCTTTGAAGCCATTTCCCCTTACACAGACCTCCAAACAGTACAAAAAGACGATCTGACTTGTGAAATGCTTCCGGTCTGCTTCAGATACCACTGCAACATCCGATGCACATCCAGACGTTGCAACAGAGGATCTTCCACCTCCGAAAACATGGGAAAAGCCACCCGTTAAATAAGATGAAAAGCTGACAGTGCCTTGGGAAGAAAGGAAGGTACTGGTTGTAGCACTACCTTCTCCTTAGAAATGCACAGTAAGGGGAGTGATAGGATAGTGCCTGCTGCTCTAAAATTCACCCGGCCAAGCAAATAGCCACCAAAAAGATGGTCTTCAACATTAGATCTTTCTAGGAGCAAGCACTCACCGGCTCCTCTATCAACACTGATAACACCAAATTGAGGTCCCAAGAAGGAACCACCGCGCAGACAGGGGGGGGGGGGGGATGAACATGTTTTACCGCCCAAAGGAATTGGATGACATCCAGAAAACCCCCTGGACCTGACCGCAATAACAGGTGATTACCGCCACCTGTACACGAAGAGAGCTGCAAGCCAAATCTTTGTCGAACCCTACCCGCAGAAAGGCGAGAATGTCCAGCACTGCGGTTAAAAGAGGACAACAGTCATACTCTGAGCATCAGCCCTTGAAGACCCTCCACACTCGAATGTAGGCGAGAGAAGTGGAGCGCCTACGGGATTTTAGCAAGGTGGAGATGACCGAGGCTTAATAACCTCAGCTCCTCAATCGAGCCCTGTCAAGAGCCAAGCTGTAAGCGAGAATCAAGCCACCAGAGGCATTAGAATTGGACCCTGCAACAGAAGATTGTCCCGCACCAGCAGAGGCCACGGGTGATCGGCAGCCAGATGGATCAAGTCATCATACCATGGCCCTTTGGCCAATTGGGAACTATTAGAAGTTCCAGCCCCTGATGCACTTCGATTCTTTGCATGACCTGACGTATGAGCGCCCATGGAGGAAAGACATAGAGCAGCCCCTCCGCTGGCCATTGTTGCACCTGTGTCCTTGAACGGGCATTCCCAGTGGCACACAAGCTGAGCAAAAACTACCTTGATGAGGGTCCACTCCCCCGGATCCAACCGGACCCAGCTGAGGTAGTCGGCTGCCACATTGTCCTTGCTGGCCACATAAGCCACAGACAGTACCTGTAGACTGGCCTCTGCCCATTCCAACAAGGGGCCTACTTCCTCTTCCAGCTGTATGCTGCGTGTGCCCCCTTATTGACTGATGTACACCACCACAGTGGCATTGCCCGAAAACACTCTCATGGCTTTCCCCTACAGGAAGGGCTGAAACTGCTGCAATGCCAAAAAATATCGCTCTCAGTCCCAACCGATTGATTGGCCACCTTCTTTCTGGTGGCAACCAGAGCCCTTGGGCTATCTGGGCCTCGCAATACCCCTCCCATCCTGACAGACTTGCATCTGTCATCAGAGGGATCCACTCCAGAGTCTCTAATGGCATACCCACCAAAAGCTTGTCCGGCCATAGCCACTAGTGCAGAGCCACTTGCACTGACCGCGGGCATGACAATGGGTAAGTGAGCTGGTGGTGCTGACCCTTTTGCAACAGTGCCCTCTGCAGTGGTCACATGTGGCTCGAACCCAGGGCACCATCTCGATCAACGCAGCCATCAAACCTAGCACCTGCAGGTAATGCCACGCCGTGGGCACGGTCATGCGGAGAAATTGATGAATCTGTATTTGCATAGAGACCATCCTGTCCCATGGCAGGGACACCCTCCCCTCGTCCATCTGGAACAGAGCTCCTAGGTATACCAAGTCCTGAAATGGCTGGAGATGGCTCTTGGCAAAGTTGACCACCCAGGCCAGGCTCTGCAGGTAGGCTATGACTCGCGCAATGGCATATGCGCTTTCTTCCTTGGAATTCGCCTGGATGAGCCAATCATCTAGACAGGGATGCACCAGAATCTCCTCCTGCCAGAGGCCCACTACCATTGCCACCATCACCTTGGTAAACATACAGGGGGTGGCTGCCAACCCGAAAGGCAAAGCCCAAAATGGAAAATGACCCATGGGCACTGCAAATCTTAGGAACTGCTGATGCTTGGGCTGAAGGGAATGTGCAAATATGCCTCCATGAGATCTAGCGAAGTCAAGAACTTGCTTGCCCTGACCACCACTATGACCGAGTGGAATGTGTCTATGTGGAAGCAGGGTACCCTTAAGCAGCGATTTACATGCTTGAGATCCAGTATGGGGCAAACCTTCCTTCTTGGGGACCACAAAGTATATGGGGCATTGACCACAACTGTGCTGGTATCTGAGCACCTCCAACACCACCTGCAACTCTAGCAGGTGCCATAATGTGTCCTGTATGGCCTCGCACTTCCGAGGGGCCCTGCATGGAGAGTTGACAAAGACGTCCACGAGAGGATGGGCAAACTGAAACATGTACCCTTCTCTGATGATTTCCAGCACCCACTGGTTGGAATTGATCCTGGCCCATGCATTGTAAAAGTCCCACAGTGAACCTCCCACAGGAACCAACCACTCCTGGACCTGCCTGACATCATTGTGTTTTCTTGGTCGAAAGGCTTGCCCCCATGAAGGGAACCATCCTCTCTGATAAGGCACAAACCAAACAGCCCGAAAATGCCAAAACTCCTGTGGCTGGCACTTCAACGGGCCCATGGAACAAACTGGCTTCTGCTCCTGCCTCCTTTGGACTCCCAGAAATCCTTCACCAACTTATCGAGATCCTCTCCAAACAGCATCTTCTCCCAAAAGCGAAGTTTGTTGAGCTGTGATTTAGAGGAAATGTCTGCTGCCCAATTATGCAACCACAAGTAGTGATGAGCGGCCATCGCCGAGACCATGTCTTGGACAATCCTCTAATCAGAACATAAAAGGTGTCTGCCAAGTAGGTTGCCCTGGACTCTAACTTTGCCGCCTGCGGCAGAAGCGACTTCAAGTCTGATGCGCCCTCCTGCACCATCTGCGCCCACTGCAGACAGGCTCGGACCACGAAAGCCCTGCACACCAAGGCCTCCAATATTAGTGCATTAGTTTCAAACACCTGCTTGAGGAGGGTCTCCAACTTCCTATCCTGTACACCCTTGATCGCCGACCTGCCCTCCACCTCGATAGTGGTCTTCTTCATGACAGTCGCAACTACGGTATCCATCTTGGGAGAGTAGAAAAGCTCCTTATCCCAATCCGGTAGCAGATTGAGCTGGGCCATAGCTCGAGTGCCCTTAAGGGCCACCTCTGAGATGTCCCATTTATCCTGAATCATCTGTCTGATCATCCGACACAGCGGAAAAACCATCTGATTTTCTGACTGCTTGAAACAACGGATCCTCCAGCAGCTCTTCCTCTACTGGAGCGTCAGCTGCCATATTAAGGGCTTTAGCAGAATGCATGATCAATGCCGCTAACTCCTCTCTATGGAAGCTCCAAAGCCTCTGCTTCCATGTTCACCGCCGCCCTTAGATCCTCGGCCTCATCCAAATGAGCCAAACCCAGGTCCTCCCAAGGGTCAGTTTTCATATGCTTTCTACTAGGGCCAGCTTCCCCTTCCTCTCCTTAGAGGTGGATGGTCTAGGGCAGGGGTGGGCAAGTCCGGTCTTGGAGAGCCGCAGACCAGTCAGGTTTTCATGATGTCCCTAATGAATATTCATGGACCTATTTCCATACAATGGAAGGCAGTGGATGCATATAGATCTCATGAATATTCATTAGGGACATCATGAAAACCTGACTGGACTGCGGCTCTCCAGGACCGGACTTGCCCACCCTTGGTCTAGGGGACCTAGGCACCCTACGTCTGGGCTCCAGTATCTGTGGGGCAGGACTAACTCTGCCCCCCTGTATACTGGCAGCTACATCACCAGGGGTTGGAGAAAATGGACCCTCTAACAGGAAAGGTTCTTCCGCTCCTCGAGAAGCTCAGACCATTCTCTACCCTCTCAGCAGCCAAGCTGTCAGTGACAGGAACCCCAGATTGGGATGCAGAAGGGAGCCCTCCTCCTGAGACAATAACCCCGGGATATTCCCCAGGGGAACGAGGGAGCTCTGCCGTCAAGCAGAGAAGCTGCGGGAACCACGGTAGCCTGGGCCACCTGGATCAGTGATGCCCTGTTGCAAAGAGCCCTGAGAGAAGGTCTTGGAAATCAACGGCATGGGCGGGAAAGTGTACAAGAAGCCCTCTGACCTTTCGGATGAGGAATGCTTCCACAGTCACCCGGAACGGGTGAGGCTGCCAAGAGCAGAAATGGGACAATTGGGAGTTGTCCAGGCTGACAAAGAGATACACTAGTAGGGTTCCCCAGAGCTGGAAGAGCCGATTGGCCACTCTGGGGTCCAGCCACTACTCATGTGGCTGGAGGACCCTGCTCAGTATGCCGCCAGGGTGTTGTCCTGCCCGGCAGATATACCACCCACAACAGCATCCCTTGGCGGATTGCGTAGGAGCAGAGAGCCACTGCTTAATGACAGAGGGTGCGGGACCCCCTTGCCCTCTTGTTTTTTACAGAACATTGCCACTTGATTGTCCGTTTGGACCAGCAGTGACTGGTGCTATGAACGGTGTCAGTTGGCCCGGAGACCCAAGTGTATGGCCCAGAGCTCCAGGAGGTTGATCTGCTGCTGGCTTTCCACCTCTGACCAACTGCCCTGAGTGTAGAGTTCCTTGTAATGTGCTTCCCAGCCCAGCAAGGAGGCATCCGTATCAAGGACCGTCTGTGAGGTGGGGGTCTGAAAGGGCATCCTGCTCGAAGGTGCTGTGTGTTCTGCCACTAACTCAGGGACTTCGCCAACTGGCGGGTCACTGACACACTCTCTCACAGTCAGCCTGTGGCCTGTGTCCACTGGGTACGGAGGCACTACAGGGCCACCCTCATATGAAGTCGAGCGTCTAGGGTAACATGGACCATGGAGGCCATGTGGCTGAGTATGCACAGCAGGAGGCGAGTGAACAGTGAGGGTCGGTGCTGTACATCTGTGGCCAGTGCCCTGAGACAGTCGGCCCTGTCCAGGGGGAGGAAGGCTCTCACCTGAACAGTGTCCAGCATTGCCCTGATGAACTCCAGTCACTGTGTCAGGAGGAGGTGAGACTTGGGGCGGTTTATCACGAACCCAAGATGTTGCAGGATGATCCCAACTGATCTAACTCCCTTCTCAGTAACTACCTATCAAACATGATTATTCCCTCTTCACTGGTAGTAATCGCTTAATTACCATGTAAATAGTTAAATGTTAACCAACTTCCACCAGACTCCAACCTGTATGGACAGCTGGTATGTAAATGGTTTAATGTAAATAAGTTTTCTGCATTGTTCTCTGTAATAGACAATTGTTTGATGTAAACTGCCCCTGATCGTTGGAAGGGGCAGTATAGAAATTCTGTTCAAATAAATAAAAATAAATAGATGGTGCGGGCTGTGGTCTGCTGCACCTCATCAGCCATGTTCCCCTTTATGAACCAGTTGTCCAGGTAAGGGAAAACAAAGGCCCCTTGGAGACGGAGGTAGGCAACAACTACCGCTAGGTATCTGGTGAAGACTCTGGGAGCCTGTAATGATAATGGCTGCCCCCTACCATGAATCTGAGATACTGCCTGTGGCTAGGATGAATGAAGATGTGGGTATAAGCATCCTTCAGATACAAGGAGCACAGTCAGTCTCCATGCTGGAGGTAAGGCAGGAATATTCCAAGGGAGAGCATGAACGTCGCCCTCACCAGGAACCTATTCAGGTCCTGCAGGTCTAGGATGGGCAGGTCCCCCTTCTTTTTGGCATGAGGAAGTACCTGGAGTAGAACCCCTTGCCCCAAAGGTGTTGGGGCACTGGTTCCACCGCCCTATCCTCAAGGAGACTTGCGAGTTCCTGCAGTAATAGATCCCGGCGAAGAGGAGTTCTGGAGGGCTCCTCTGGAAAAAAAGGGGGAAGCATCTGTGCCAGGTGGAGGAGGTAACCCTCCCTGACCAAATGGAGTGCCCATTGTCGGTGGTAATGGCTGGCCACAGATGGGCAAAGTGGATTTGATGTTCTCCTGTGGGCTGCTGACCTCCTGGGGATGGAGAGGCTATGCCCAAGAGGTCAAAACCTCCCGCCATACTGGGTCGGGGCCTGTGCCTGGAGCTTGGGAGTCTTCTGCTTACGAGGGCCATGCCCAGGTCCCTTTTCCTGCTGACACTGCTGAAGAGCAGGGGAGACCATAAACTATGGGTAGTTTCTGTAAGCAGCTCCCTTCCTTGAGTAAAGGGCTCTTTACTTGAGCCCTTCCGTCGGGGAGGGTAGCGGTCTTCATGGAGAACCTGCTCCTCTTCATGAACTTAAACTCAACAGCCTTATTGGTCATGGGTTTACCAAAGAGATTCTCTTCCTGACAGGGGACATCAATCAATTTCTCCTGAACCCATTCCTCCAGGTCAAAAGACTGTAGCCAAGCCTGGCATCAGGCACCGATGCCCACCGCGGCTACTCTAGCTGCCAACTTGAAGCTGTCATAGGCTGCTCGAGTCATAAACTTGGAGCACTCATGGACAGCTTTGGCCAGGCTCCAAAACCACTATAGGGGCTCTTCAGAGAGACCAGCCGAGAACCCAGCAAGCTCTTTTGCCAGGTCCCTCTGGTACATGCCCATGTACAGCTGGTATGCCTGGATCCAGCTGATGAGCATCGAACCATGGTAGCAGTTCCTGCCGAGGGCACCGAGGAGTGTGTCTTCTGGCTCTTGAGCCGATGCATGGCTGACTCCACCACCATGGAGTTATCTGGTGGCTGGGCTTTCTGGAAGCCCGGGCTATGGTGGATTTGATAGATCGAGTCAAGCCATTGGCTCATGATGGGCACAAATGCCAGTGTTTCCCACATGTGGAGAAGTAGCCATTCCAGGATGGATGAAACGGGCACTGTCTGTGCTTCCCTTGGCGGGACCTCGTACTGGATGATCTCAAGCTCCTCCATGCGAGGGTCCTCCTCCAACTCAGTGGCGAATGCCAATGCCTTTGGTATGTCCCGTATCAAGTCGAGGAACACCATGTCCTCGGGCAGGGATCGGCGAGTCTCTGAGGGGGATGGGTCTGAGGGTAAGTTGAGGTAGAGACAGCAGTCCGGGGACTCCTCATCCTCAGTCTCCCAGTCTGAGTAATCGGTGAGGAGTCGAGTGAGGGCCGGGCCAGATGATTGGCTCTGAGCCCGGTCCGGGTCCATCGAAGGCTCTGCGCCGAAGCCTTGGGCACTCGCTGCGGAGGACCTCTGTCCCGTGGAACAGGACCGGGACCGGGACTGATGTTGAGGATCAACTCGAGGTTGCATGCCCTCGAGGATCAGCTCGACGTCCAGGGATGTCCTCGATGTCAAGGGCACGGTGGTCTAGGCGAATGACCTAGCAGAGCAGAGCATCAGGGCCCACTGCTGAGCCATGAAAGCAGACAAGCTGCACTCCAAGGCCGCCATTCTGTTCTCAGCCCAGAAGGCTCCATAGCCATTGGCGTGAGCATTGAAGGATTTGGGCCCGGTGCCAGTTACCCTGAAGGGGCATCTTTGACGAGGATGGCCTCGCAGATCCAAGGTTCTTTCTGGGCGACCTTGGTAGGCTGCTCCTGCTCCGAGCCCTCAGACAAGTGTCATGGACGTAGGATCTCGGTTGGGACTAACCTGCTTTCTCAGATCAGTCCACGAATGCGGCCCTCGAGGATTTCTTTTTCTTCTTGTGTTACCCGACAGGGGAGGATTGCTTGGAGAACCCGCGGCCTTGCTTGGGGCCCGCAGAATCACCACAGGAGTCTGAGGCCTCAGAGGGGGCCTTGGAGCGTGCTGTCACTGGAGACACCGAGAAGAACCTGTGTGCTGCTGCTGATGGCTCTTGAAGGCCTTGGATGACATTTTCTTGCAAAGGCTGCAGTCCACAGGGTCATGGTCTGGCCCAAAGCAATGGAAGCAGCAGTCGTGCATGTCGGTGAGGGACATGATCCTTGAGCATCAAACACATTTCTTGAAGCCACTGGAGGCCATGGGGGGGGGGGGGGGAAGGGCCCCAGTTAGGTCGAAGACCCGAGGTTTTGCCAGTGGCAAAAAAGGTGCGAACTGCACCAAAGAAAAAAGGGAAAATTCAAACAGACCCAAGGCGCGATGCCAAGGCTGCGTACTCGGGGGGCGGGAAGAGTACCAGTGCAAGACTGGAGAAAAGGAGTAAAAAATTCAAAAAAACTGATACCTTTTCTGGGGGAAACAGACAGACGTCTGGTGGGCAGAAAAAAGGAGACTGAGGCAAGATGGCACCCTTTGGCGAGAAGGGGACCACACATGTGTGGTGGCATCTCCCAAAGGCTTTCTTTGAAAGCTGGGGAGATGCTTCCACAAAGATTCTGTCGGCGCGGATGTCACCCATATATGAGGACTGACTTCCGGCTTGTGACCGGAGAATATAGTGTATCTGGATTTTCAGAAAGCCTTTGACAAGGTCCCTCATGGCAAAACTAAAAAGTCATGGGATAGGAGGCAGTGTACTATTGTAGATTAGGAACTGGTTTAAAGACAGAAAGCAGAGAGTAGAGCTAAATGGCTAATTTTCTCAATGGAGAAACGTGAGTACCCCAGGGATTTGTGCTGGGACTGCTGCTTTTTAACATATTCATAAATGACCTGGAAAAGGGAATAATGAGTGAGGTGATCAAATTTGCAGACGAAACAAAATTATTCACAATTGTTAAAACACAAGAGGATTGTGAAAAATTGCAGGAGGACCTTGGTTTTGCCAAGAGTCTCTCATTTGCCTTCTTGCTGTGGAACGTGCAAGCCTATTACAGGCTGTACTGCTAGCTTCTGGCTAGGGTCTGACTTTTTAACTGCTTGCTTGTATATCTTATTTATCTTATCATTGTTAGAGTATCTTACTTTTCAGTATTCTTGTTTGTGGTCTTGTTCAGCTCTCCCTCTCTGTTTTCAGCTGTGAGTCTCTCTCTCTTTCTCCCTTATTATCCCACCCTCCCTCCCCACAGTCCACTCGGTCCCTGGCTTATAGTCTCTTATAGCTGCCCTGTGCTCATTACTATGATCACTCACAGGTGCATCTTATCCTCTGCAAGTTCTACCGCTTATCCTTTTATTTCCTCTGACTTCTGTGCTCCTCTCCATCTCCCTCTTTATGGCTCCTCAACACTTTCTCTTCCTATTGCTCATACTCCCTAATTGTCTCCCCTCCTACCAACTTCAAGCTCCTCCCCCTTAACTTCCTTTTACCATATTCACTTCCCCCACCATTTTGTCATCTACCCTATCATCAGCCCTCGAGCTTCACCACTTTCTCCCTCTCATTCAACCATCTCCTCTCTCTCTGAAACAAACTCACCCCTCTTTACCGTCATGCTGTCTTCTTTCTGCTCCGAACTCTTCTACTCCTTCTCTCTTCTGGAGATATCAACCCCAACCCTGGCCCCCCTAGACTTTTGTCACACTCCCAGAACAGATCCTCACACAACAGCTCATATCTTATACATATCCCTCTCCTTTCCCCCTCCTCTCTCCCTTTCTCATGTACCTTGTGGAATGCACAATCCATCTCAAATAAACTTGCCTTTACTGATGATCTCTTTATCTCTAATGCTCTCCATCTCCTTGCTCTAACTGAAACCTGGCTCCTCCCAGAGGACTCAGCTTCAGTCGCTGCTCTCTGTCATGACGGCTATCAATTCTCCCACACCCCTCATCCTACTGGCTAAGGTGGTGGTGTTGGGCTTCTATTCTCTTGATCTTGCTAATTTCAACCCCTCCTTCTGCCTCAATCTCACTCCTTTCCCTCCTTTGAAGTCCACTACATCCGGCTTTTTACTCTACTACCTCTCTGATTAGCTGCTATTTATCGACCCCCTGACAAGTCCACCTCTACCTTTCTCTCTAACTTTGACTCATGGCTTTCCTTCTTTCTGGATGCATCTTCCCCCTCCCTTATTCTTGGGGATTTTAACATTCATGTTGATAACTCCTCTGACTGTTATGCCTTAAAGCTCCTCTCCCTTACCTCATCATTCAACATCCAGCTTTGCTCTACTGCTCCTACTCACCAGCAAGGCCACTGCCTTAACCTTGCATTCTTCTCTAATTGTTTACCCTCAAACCTTTATTTATTTATTTATTTATTTAACAGTATTTCTAAACCGCCTTATCTTAATAATCAAGGTGGTATCACAGCAAGCAATCAGGTAAAGTGTGTGTGTTGTACATGCAGTGAGGATAAAACTTAGTTGTGTGAGGGATGTGTTGGGTGCTTGATTTGTTTGAGCTATATACAGGGTGGGCTATTTACAGTGGTGCTAGAATCATATTTTATATATATTCAGTTGTTTGGGAGGATTGGAGTGCTGTTATCCATTCTCTTAGGTTATGTGATGTGACCATAGTGCTCTATGAACAGCATGGTTTTCAGTTGTTTTCTGAAGTCTTTGAGGTCTGGAGTTGCCCTTAGATCGTCCGGTAGATTGTTCCATATTGTTGGAGCAGCCATGGAGAGAGCTCTGTCTGTTGTGTCCTTGCGTGTGTGCTTGTACTCATTTGGGGTGCTGACTCGGTTGCGTGTTTGACTTCTTCTGGGACGTGCGCTGGTTTCCGGTTGTATGAGCAGGTGGAGGCTGTTGGCTGATGTGTGTTCTTTTATCTTAAATAGGTTTATGATAGTCTTGTATCTGATGCGAGCAATGATTGGGAGCCAGTGTAAGTCCTTTAGTGTAGGTGTGATGTGCTCCTGCCTTGCGGCTCCGGATATGATTCGAGCTGCAGTGTTTTGTGCCAGCTGTAGTGGTTTGAGAGCTTGTTTTGGTAGTCCGAGGTATATCGGATTGCAGAAGTCCAGTATTGGGGTTATCAGTGCTTGACAGACTGTACGGAAGTGTTCTGGAGCGAGGAGTGGTTTCAGTCTCCTGATGATTCGCATCCTGTAATATGCTTTTTGGATTGTTTTGTCTATGTGTGGTTTGAGGTTGAGTTTACTGTCCAGAGTAACCCCAAGGTATCTCACCTCCGATCTTATCGGTATCGTGGTGCTTTGTATCTTTATGTTTGGTGGGTGTGTGAAGCTTTGGTTTCGAGTGATGATTAAAGCTTCAGTCTTGTTGTAGTTTATAGCTAGATTGTTGTTTTGGCACCACTTCGCCATTTGGGTAAGGCAGTCTGCTATCTTAGAGAAGTCCGGGTTTTCGATTGATATCGGGGAGTATACCATTATATCGTCTGCGTATATTGTGTATTGGATGTTGTTCTCTTTCATAATGTTGCATATTGGTTGGATGTAGATGTTAAAAAGGAGTGCTGAGAGTGCGGATCCTTGTGGTACTCCTTGTTGGACGTTTATGGGCCGGGAGGTGTCCTGTCCCACCTTGACCTGTAGCTGTCTTTCTGTTAGGTACGAGTGGAACCATTTTAGAGTGGTACCGTGTATACCAGTGTTCTTCAGTCTCTCCAGGAGTATATTGTGATCAACTGTGTCGAACGCTGAGGAGATGTCGATGAAGATCATTATAATTCCATTCCTGATGTCATCAATTATTCTTATGATGCTGTCGAAGAGGTAGATCATGAGAGTTTCGACTCCATGGTTGGGACGAAATCCGTGTTGGTTGTCGTCGAGAGTTCCGTGTTCGTCAATGTGTTCCTGAAGTTGTAGTTGAACCGTCTTTTCGATTATTTTTGCGAGGAAGGGTATGCTGGAGATTGGTCGGTATGCTGCTGGGTCCTTTTTGTCGAGAGAAGTTTTCTTTGTGATTGGTCTTACTGAGGCAAGCTTTAATTGCTGTGGCATGAGTCCTTGAGTGAGTGAGTTGTGTACCATTTTATGAATGTTTGGTATGAGGCTTGCTTTGGTGGCTTTGACCCATGACACTGGGCAAGGGTCTGTAGGAGCAGTGCTTGTGTTGATTGTGGAGATGATGTCTGATATCTGCTCTTTTGAGGGTGAGTGGAATGTGCCCCAGGTTTTGGGGTGGACGTTCGTTCTGTTGGTTCTACTGGGTGTTGTGCGCTCTGTGGAGTGAAATTTGTCTTTGATGTGGTCGGCGAATATCTGTGGATCCACTTGTATTTCTCTTTCTGCTGCTTGCTCTTTTGTCAGGGTTTTTACTATTTCGAAAAGTTCTCTGGGTTTGTTGATGGAAGAATTTATCAGGTTTGTGTGGAATTCTCTCTTTGATTGGTTGATGTGTTCATTGTATTGTTTTTGCTTTGTTAGGTAAAGATGTTGGTCGGAAGTAGTTTTGTTTTTTCTCCATCTCCGTTCAATTTTCCTGAGCTCCCTCTTTTCCTGTCGTATTTTTGCTGAGTACCATGGTTTGTTTTGTCTCTTGTTGTGGTGTTGTTTCTTGGTCCTGTCAACGGATGGTTTGGCGGCGTTAGCTAGGACATTGTTCCAGTTGGAAACTTGTTCCTCCAGGTCCTCTGAGTCAATGTTCAAGTGTTGTATTGTGTCCTGGATGAATTCGTCCTTGTCAAAGGACTTGAATCGTCTTTGTGTGTGTGGGAAGTTCGCTCTTTCGCTTGTCCAGTTTTCTTGTGATTGCAGATTTGTCTCGATTAAGTAATGGTCAGACCATGGTACTGGGGTGATGGTGGGTGTAGAGATTAGGTCTCTTGAAGTTAGGTAGTTTGATGCGAAGATGAGGTCTGGGGATGATCCTAGTCTGTGTGTTGGTGCATTGACTATCTGTGTGAATTGAAGTGATGACATTGCCTGAAGGAAGGCCTCTGCATCTTTTGTATTGGCGGACTTGAGGTTGAAGTCTCCGATTAGTAGTGCTGGTTTGTTGTTTGACGTTATGGCACAGGCTTCTTCGAGTATGAAGGCTAGTTCGTCGGGTGGAGCACGGGGTGCTCTGTAGGTTAGGCAGATTGCAATATTCTTGTTCTTGATGCTAATTGTGTTACACTGCTTTGTATCTGTGAGATTCAGTGTCTTGAACTTGAGTTCTGTTTTTGCTATTATTAGGACTCCTCCTCCACGCTTGTGGATGCGTGGGCAGTTGTATGCTGAGTAGTTGTTCGGTACTAGTTGGTTGAGTAGTACACTGTCGGTAGGGTTGAGCCATGTCTCTGTGATGCATATTATGTCTGGCTGTCGCTCTTCAATGTGGTCTACCAGAGTGTGTATCTTGTTGCAGATGGATCTGGCGTTTATGAGCTCAATTGATGTTTTCTTTGTGGAAGAGGTTGTTGCGACGTGTGCTTCCTTAGGGCCGGTGTTGGGGTTTGATTTGTGTCTGTTTTGTCTCTTTGTTTGGGAGGTTGCGAGTGTCTCTTTGTGTGTGTGTTGTGGACCGAGATATGGCAGTGCAGTTGGTGGGTACCATGGTGTGTTTGTTTGGGGGTAGTGGGGGTGTGTAGTTGGTGGGAGGAGTTGTGTGACTAGTAGGTATAGTGGGAGGAAGTATGTGGTGTGCATGTTGATAGCTTGTGATGTTCTGATAGGGCGACGCCTGTGTCCTTAGGTTTTCGTCTGTTGTTTGCTTTTTTGAGGAGAGCTGTACTTGTTGCAGGGGCTTGTCCTGGGGATGTGAAGTTGTATCTGTTGCGGTGCGGGAGCCTGTCCCGTGGAGGGAGCCTGTCCCTTGGATGTGAAGCTGTATCTGTTGCGGTGCGGGAGCCTGTCCCGTGGAGGGAGCCTGTCCCTTGGATGTGGAGCTGGATCTGATGCGGTGCGGGAGCCTGTCCCGTGGAGGGAGCCTGTCCCGTGGATGTGGAGCTGGATCTGTGGCGGACGCCTTGGTGCGGGAGCCTGTCCCGTGTGTGTGGAGCTGGATCTGTGTTGGTCGCCTTGGTGCGGGGGCCTGTCCCGTGGATGTGGAGCTGGGTCTGTCGCGGTGCGGGAGCCTGTCCCGTGGAGGGAGCCTGTCCCGTGGATGTGGAGCTGGATCTGTGGCGGTCGTCTTGGTGCGGGGGCCTGTCCCGTGGATGTGGAGCTGGGTTTGTCGCGGTGCGGGAGCCTGTCCCGTGGAGGGAGCCTGTTTCGTGTATGTGCAGCTGGATCTGTTGATGAAACTCTTGGTCTGACCCACTATGGTACATCCCAAGTCCCTATGTTCTTATCTAGCTAAAGATGACATTGCTCTAACATAGCATCAGCACTGGCATATCTCTGGGTTTAAGGTATCAATCTGGACAAACATGGTAATACCAAATATGGCCTATAAACGATGGTAGTTAACAACACTGGCATATCCCTGGGTTTACAGTATCGATCTGGACAAACATGGTAATACCTAATATGGCCTGTAAACGCTGGAAGCTAACAACAGTATCCAGAGGGAACTAGTCACTAGAGTGCCCAACACTGATCTTGGATTCTAGTCCCAAACATGAATTTCTACCCTTTAAATTAGTATTTTTATGAGAGGCAGGAGGATAATCCTAGCTGTAGAGAGTGGTGCTGCTGCAATCAGATGATTTAAACAGAACTATACATTCAATTATTGTTAGGAGTGCAGTTAATTCATATAAGTAATGAAGCAGTGTTGATAGTTTAAAAATCACTCAAATGAGTGTGACTTACGTGCCCCAGAGTTTCAGCTCTTTAGGCAGTTCGGCGTCTTCGGAGTTGGTATTCTGCGTTTCCACTGTGAGTTGGTGGATTGTCAGTTCCTTGATTGTACGCGAGCTCGACCCCGAGGGAGCTCAGCTGTACCAAGAGGGAGGTGTAGTCTCAGCGTCGTTTTTTCTGTTATGTTTCTGTGACGATCTTGGGGTGCCTTTGCCTAAGGGCCGTGCCAAAGGGCCGTGCCAAAGGGCCCTCTTGCGCGGCCCTCAGGCGCGGGCCCGCAAGGCGCGGGTGCGCCTGTGGCGTTCTCCTCTTAAATGGAGAGCTGTGCCCCGATTGGGTAGAGATGCTCTGAGACACGCTGCTGGAGGGGTGGAGCCAAAAAGCAGCTTCCCCCGAAGAGCTCTTTTGTGTGCAGCAAGGTCTTTTGTAGCTGGCTTGCTCTTTTCTTGCCGCCGATCTTCTGGAGCAGGGCAGGCTCCCTTCGATGAGGCTTCGACTCGGGTAGATGGCTCAGCTCCTCCTGGAGCTAAGCAGAGCAAGAGAGGATCCTGTGCCTGTGGCTTCTCCTTTTAAATGGAGAGCTGTGCCCCGATTGGGTAGAGATGCTCTGAGACACGCTGCTGGTGTGGAGCCAAAAAGCAGCTTCCCCCGAAGAGCTCTTTTGTGTGCAGCAAGGTCTTTTGTAGCTGGCTTGCTCTTTTCTTGCCGCCGATCTTCTGGAGCAGGGCAGGCTCCCTTCGATGAGGCTTCGACTCGGGTAGATGGCTCAGCTCCTCCTGGAGCTAAGCAGAGCAAGAGAGGATCCTGTGCCTGTGGCTTCTCCTTTTAAATGGAGAGCTGTGCCCCGATTGGGTAGAGATGCTCTGAGACACGCTGCTGGAGGGGTGGAGCCAAAAAGCAGCTTCCCCCGAAGAGCTCTTTTGTGTGCAGCAAGGTCTTTTGTAGCTGGCTTGCTCTTTTCTTGCCGCCGATCTTCTGGAGCAGGGCAGGCTCCCTTCGATGAGGCTTCGACTCGGGTAGATGGCTCAGCTCCTCCTGGAGCTAAGCAGAGCAAGAGAGGATCCTGTGCCTGTGGCTTCTCCTTTTAAATGGAGAGCTGTGCCCCGATTGGGTAGAGATGCTCTGAGACACGCTGCTGGAGGGGTGGAGCCAAAAGCAGCTTCCCCCGAAGAGCTCTTTTGTGTGCAGCAAGGTCTTTTGTAGCTGGCTTGCTCTTTTCTTGCCGCCGATCTTCTGGAGCAGGGCAGGCTCCCTTCGATGAGGCTTCGACTCGGGTAGATGGCTCGGCTCCTCCTGGAGCTAAGCAGAGCAAGAGAGGATCCTGTGCCTGTGGCTTCTCCTTTTAAATGGAGAGCTGTGCCCCGATTGGGTAGAGATGCTCTGAGACACGCTGCTGGAGGGGTGGAGCCAAAAGCAGCTTCCCCCGAAGAGCTCTTTTGTGTGCAGCAAGGTCTTTTGTAGCTGGCTTGCTCTTTTCTTGCCGCCGATCTTCTGGAGCAGGGCAGGCTCCCTTCGATGAGGCTTCGACTCGGGTAGATGGCTCAGCTCCTCCTGGAGCTAAGCAGAGCAAGATTAGCTGTGCAGCCTCACTTGCACCTCACTTCTTCCTTTATCGGACCATCACCTGCTAAGCTTCATTATTAATCACCTGCCGCCTCAATCTCACCCTGTCTCCTCTAACCTCTTTAGGTTCATGCTATTGACCCGTTGGCTCTCTCCTCCATTGTCTCATCACCTCTTTCCTCCACTATATCGATTCTGTTTATGAGGCAGTAGCTTCGTTTAATACTGCACTCTCCTTTGCTCTGGATACTCTTACTCTGCTCATGCCACGTCCAGTAAGGCGTACTGTACCTCAACCCTAGCTATCTTCCACCACCCACTATCTATGTTCCTGTGCCCACTCAGCTGAGCATGCTTGGCTCAAATCCCACACCCTTGCAGACTTTCTACACTTCTAATTCATGCTTGTCTCTTTCCAGTAAGCCATAGCACTTGCCAAACAAGACTATTAAGTCCATCTGACTCTCTTGCCTCTGACCCTTCCCATTACTTTAGAACGCTCAACTCTCTCCTCAAGGTGCTTCTGCCTCCGACCCCTCCCTCACTTTCTGCCTAAATCCTGACTGACTACTTCCATGACAAAATCCACAAGATCACACTCCAATTCCCCACGAGGTCAGCTTCTTCTCCTCCTCCCCCCTCTTCACTCCCAACTTTGCCCCCCACCTCTGCTACCTTTTCTATAATCTCCGAGGAGGAAACCATTCACCTTCTTTCCTCATCATAACTCACTACCTACTCCTCTGATCCTATTCCCACACATCTCCTTGGCTCCATCTTTTCCACTGCTGTCCCTTCCATCTCTCATATTCTCAACCTATTGCTCTCCACTACAACTTTCCCTGCAGACTTCAAGCATGCTGTGGTCACTGCTCTCAAGAAATCCTCTTAAGATCCTACCTGTCCTTCTTATTATCAACCCATCTCCCTCCTCCCCTTCGTTTATAAATTACTTGATCATGTGGTTCACCGCCATTGCCTCAGTTTTCTCTCCTCTCAAGCCCTTCTGGATCCTCTACAATCTAGCTTTCGTTCTTTATATTCTACCAAAACGGCTCTTGCCAAAGTCTCCAGTGACCTATTCCTGACAAAATCTAAGGGCCTTTATTCAATCCTCATCCTTCTTGACCTTTCTGCTGCTTTTGACACTATTGACCACAACCTTCTCTTGATATCTTGTCCTTGCTTTGTTTTAAGGGCTCTGTGCTATCCTGGTTCTCTTCTCTCCCCCATCGCTCTTTCAGTGTTTGTTCTGGTAGATCATCCTCTACTGCTATCATACTCTCATTTGGTGTTCCCCAAGGATCTATCTTGGGTCTAATCCTTTTCTCTCTATATACCCAATCCCTTAATGCACTTCTCTCTTCCCATGGCTTTCAGTACCATCTTTACACTGATGACTCCCAGATCTACCTCTCTACACCTGAAATCTCTCTGGAAATCCAGGCTAGGATCTCTGCCTGCCTTTCTGACACTGCTGCTTGGATGTCTCACCGCTGCTTGAAATTGTAGATGGCCAAAACTGAGCTTCTTATTTTTCCCGCTAAACCCTCCTCTCCCCTTCCTTCTTTCTCAGTCTCTGTGGATAACTCTCTACTCCTCCCTGTCTCTTCAGTTTACAACCTTGGGGTCATCTTTGACTCCTCTCTCTCCTTTTCCACACACATCCAACTGATAGCTAAAACCTGCTGTTTCTTTCTTTACAATATCAACAAAATTTGCCCATTCCTTCCTGAACACACTACTAAGACACCTATCCACTCCTTAGTCACCTCCCGTCTAGACTACTGCAACCTACTCCTTGCTGATCTCCCTCTGAATCATCTCTTCCCTCTTCAATCTGTTCAACATTCGTCTGCACAGCTAATCTTCCACCAGCCTCGTCATGCTCATATTACCTCTCCTCTCAAGTCACTTCATTGGCTCCCTATCCATTTCCGCATCCAGTTCAAATGTCTCCCGCTGACCTATATGTTCATTCATTCTGCAGCTCCTCACTACTTTTCCTCTCTTCCCTCTCCCTACACCCTTCCTCAGGAACTCTGCTCTTCTGGCAAATCACTTCTATCTGTGCCCTTCTCTTATACTGCTAACTCCAAACTTCACTCCTTTCACCTTGCTGCTCCTTATGTATGAAAAACACTACCCGAGTCTGTACATCAGACACCTTCTCTGACTCTTTTCAAATCCAGGCTGAAAACTCACCTCTTCACTGCTGCTTTTGGATCTTGACTCACCTGATCTCCTTTGTGTTTCCTTACTATTCCCCCTAGATGTAACCCATGCCTACAGCTCTTGGGTTGTCTGTCTTGATTAGATTGTAAGATCTGATGAGCATGGACTGTCTTTTACATGTGTCTGTGCAACGCTGCGTATGTCTTGTGGCGCAACAGAAATGTTCAAAAGTAGTAGTGATAATTTGGAAGACTGGACATCCAAATAGCAGATGAAATTTAATGTGCACAAGTGCAAAGTTATCCACCTAGGAAAGAATAACCCCAACTATGGTTACATGATGCAAGGTTCTACATTAGGAACCACCACCCAGGAAAAGGAATTAGGCATCATCATAGATAATACAATGAAAACCTCTGCCTAATGTAAAGCGGCAGCCAAGAGAGCAAATAGAAAGCCAATAATCATAAGGAAAGGAATGGAGAATAAAACCAAGGATATTATAATGCTTCTGTATCATTCCATGATGCAACCACACCTTGAATATTGTGTGCAATTCTGGTCACCATATCCTAAAAAGGATATAGAGGAATTAGAAAAGGTACAGAAAAGAGTCACTAAAATCGTAAAGGATAACTCTATGAGGAATGGTTAGGGCTCTTCAACTTGGAAAAGAGATGGCTGAGGGGAAATATGATAGAGGTCTATAAATGAATGAATGGAGTAGAATGGGTAAACATACAGTAGATCGGTTGTTTAACCCATCAAAAAGTAGAAAGGCTAGGGGGACATGAAATGAAACTATGATGTAATCCATTTAAGAGTAGTAAGATAAAATATTTTTTTTCACTCAACATGTAATCAAACTCTGGAATTCGTTACCAGAGGATATAGTAAAAGCTGTTAATGTAGCTGGGTTTAAAAAAAGTTTGGACAAGTCCCTGGAGGAAAGGTCCATAAACCATTTTTAGAGAGGACCAGAGGAATCCATTGTTTACCACTGTGGTACCTGTGTACCGTTTTGGGAACCTGGCAGGTATTTGTGACCTGGATGGGCCACCGTTGGAAACAGGATACTGGACTTGATGGACCTTGGTCTGACCCAGTATGGTATTTCTTACGTAGGACAAAATAGTAATGATATAATGTTTCGCTATTCATCAACTACACAATGTACAGTATAAATTATAGAATGAGCTGGGAGTACTCATAAACCTACTGTGGTTTTTCATTCAATTTTCATACAAACAGTGATGGTGAAAGCAGTATAATCATGACACACCAATTATAAAGTGTTAATGTGTGTCAATTCATGAAATATCAATTAAAAATTCATCTTTTTATCTTCAGTTCATCCATTAATTTGTCAAAATTCATGCATTCTTGTAATCATATTTTCGCTGTGCTGTTGAGTCGATGTCAACTCCTGTCAACCCTGCGGACAGTTGCCCATGTCTGTGTACTGAGAGTCTTGTAATCATACCTGATTTTAATATTAATATTTTAATATTTAATATTTTAATAGTCTCAAACTATATCCAAATTCATTACTTAAAAGGAGCAAGAGCATTTATCTTTATGGCTGCCACAGCAGTTTATAATAACTTGATCATTTGTTGGAGGAGGCAAGATGGCAGCATTGTTCAGCTTCTGACGAGCAGACTCCGCGGCGGTGCATCATTTCGGCGCGTGTAGCTGCTTGGCGATGGGAAGGAGGAAACACAAGCAGGCTTACCTACCCTCGGGTGAAGCTATTTACAACTCAACCGGCCAGAAGACATTGTCGATGTGTGGTTTTACAGCATCGGGAGCAGGAGCGGCGTCTTCGGCAGGTTTGACTTTATTGGCGGACCTGAGCACATCAGGGGTTGTATTATCCCTTGAGCAGTGGGCCCCCCCCTGCCATGCTCTGGAGGCACAGTGGCAGATCGTGGAGCGCTTTCCTCCAGCGTGAAAGCTAGTACGCCAGTGCAGGGAGGTGAAGAGGGCTCTGGTCTTGTTTTTGCTCCTCCGTGCGATGTCCCTGGAGAAGTTGGGAGATCTGTGGATTGTCCTTTTTTTGAAGGCAGCCCTGGCCCTGGCCAGGAGACGATTAATCCATTGGTTACTTCAGGTGCTGCTGTATTGGTGAGGCCTCAAAAAGTAACTTTGGAGGTGCTGTGGGAAGCTATATCAGCTATGAATTCTTCTCTTGGTACTATTGCTGCTTGTTTAACAACTGAAACTAATTCCCTTTGTAAGGAACTTTGGGAGGTTTCAAGAAAGCAAAGGAATTAGGAAGGGATGTTGGCCCGGTTAAATGGAGACCTAGAGCAACTTAAGGGTCTCCATTGTGCCCATATTAAAGATCGGAGTGTATCTGCTAGGAGAATGGAACATCTGGAGAATCAAGTCCAGAAGAACAATTTAAGACTGATTAATTTTCCTAGATCCCCACTGCAGTCGCCCATGGAAATGGTTTGTAGGTACTTTCATGAGGTGTTAAAACTCTTCAGGGAGGACCTGCCTCCATTAACTAGGGCTCAATACTTGTCAATGGGTCGGGGAGACCGTGGCGATGGTAGTGAGCTACCGGGGTTTCCTGGAGACCTTACAGGGTTTCTGGAGAACTCTGTTGAATTAGTAACTGCTCGCTCTACCCTTCTGATTACTTTAGCTCTGGAATCTGATAAAGGTTTAATTTTGCGATCTTATTTCAGAAATTTCAGTGAGCAGTTTATGGGTTCTCATGTCCGTATTTTCTCTGACCTTGCTAGAGATACCCAGCTGAGGAGGAAAGAGTTCCTGGGGCTTAAGTCCAGGGTGCTTGCCCTTGGTGGGACATTTTTGTTGAGGTTTCCTCTTAGATGTCATGTTTCCTATAAAGAGAAATTATATTTGTTTTTTGAACCCCGCCAGCTGCTGGAATTTCTGATTGCTAGAGAGGAATCTGTTGTTGTTGTTACTTCCCATACGGTCGACGCATAAGTTCTCACATTGCCATGTTTAATTGTATTTCTTTACCTAGGTAATTATGTATTTTTCCTGTAGCCTCCTCCCTTTTTTCCTTTTTCTTATGGGCTAAATTTTGGACAAATGTTTATATTTCCTTTGTGTTTATTTTGTAAATGGTTTTTCTTATTGTCAATTTGCTTTCATTCAGTTTCCTGAATGTATGGATAAATTCAATAAAAAAACCCCAACTTGATCTGTGTAATAAGTTCATAATTGTGCACTCATCAAAGTGGAGTAACACCAGGTGCTGCTTGTCCTGACTGGCGATGTTCAATATTCCTCGGAAGCAGGCATTTTATGCCAAAATGCAGTACTGATGTTGGGTATACGTTATACACCTTTGGGTCTTTTGATGGGTGCATGAATTATTTTGTAAACCATTTGTATGCTTGCCGAAGGTAGAATATCAAATGCAAATAAACTATGTGACATTTTACTTACCAGATAATGTCCTTTTCTTGAGTCCTGCGAGACCAGTCCAGACAAATGGGTTATGTTCCCTTACCAGCAGATTGGTGGAGACAAAGAACCAATGAAAAGTTCAGGTTTCAATGACATCACTCCAATGCCTCTATATACCTCAGTCACCAGAGGTCTCTTCAGTACCCATCCTAAAGCATATGGGAGAACATGGAAAGTCTCATTTAACCTCAATGTGGGCAACAATGAGTAATCAAACAGTAGAGAACTATGTACAGAAAAGGCTAAACAGAAGACTGTCAGCAGAAGATAGACCTGCAGAGTCAAATATATAACTCATAGCAGACCTCAGGATACCGCCTCAGAAGAACAGAACCAACACAGTTCCAGGGGTGGACCCTGGACTGGTCTAGCAGGACTCAAGGAAAGGACATTATCTGGTAAGTAAAATGTCACCTTCCATATCGTCCTGCTAGACCAGTCTAGACAAGTAGAAAGTACCAAAGCTATGTCTCCACTGTGTGAGAAGACACAGCTGCTTGAAAAACCCTTGAGCAAAAGGCCGTGTCTGCCCGAGCATGGACATCCAAGCAGTAATGCTTGACGAAAATGCAAAGAAATGCCCATGTTGCTACCTGACTAATGTCTGCAGGAGCAACCGAGCTCCACTCCGTCCATGATGACGCTTGCACTCAAGAAGAATGGGTGCACAAACCCTCCACAACTGGCCCCTTCTGCAACAGATATGTCGAGGAAATGACCTCCTTAATGCAGCACCCCCATGTAGACTTAGCTGCCCATTCACCCTGGCATGGGCCAGCAAACAGCACATAAAGATGGTCGGACGTACAAAAGGTATTCGTAACCTCCAAGTATCAGAGAAGCACCCTCCAGACATCCACAAGATGAAGATCCTCATCCTTCGCCCAACACTGCCCCTTAAAGAAGGAAAATATATTGGAGTGGAGGAGTGGCCTAGTGGTTGGGGCAAGGTACGTCAGGCCGGAAGGTCGGGGGTTCAAATCCCACTAGAGGACAGCAACCTTGGGCCGGAAGGACTGGGGTTTCTAGCCCCACAGGTGCTCCTTGTGGTCTTGGGCAAGCCACTTAACCCTCCATAGCCCATGTTCCCTGTAAAATAGTTATCTCCAAGTTATAATGCCCTGTTCAATGTAATTTCAGTTTGTTCAATGTAAACCGCACTGATGCAGAATAGCGCGGTATATAAGAGAATGTAAATAAATAAATAAAACAGATAAACCACCTGGTTCACATGAAAGGGAGAAATTATCTTAGGCAAGAAGGAAGGCACAAGCTAAATGGAAAGAGCCTCCTCTGAAAAAACAGATACAGTAAGAATCATAAGAACATAAGATATGCCATACTGGGTCAGACCAAAGTCCATCAAGCCCAGTATCCTGTTTCCAACAGTGGCCAATCTAAGTCATAAGTACCTAGCAGTTTCCCCAAAAGACACAGGTTCCTCAATGCTTGTATCGGGTCAAGCAGTGATATCCTGAGTCCCTTTTAATAATGGTTTATGGACCTTTCCTCCAGGAACTTGTCCAAACCTTTTTTAAACCCAGTTACACTAACAACTTTTACTACATCTCTGGTAACAAATCTCAGCAAGATTGAGCCTGCAGCTGGGAAATCCTCCTTGCAGAACAAATTGTGACCAAGACCACCATCTAGAGCAGGCATGTCCAACTTCGAACAGGTCATGATCTACTTTTTCCGGCCAAAAGTGCTGGTGATCTACCACCATGAAAATTAAGTTTCAAGTTAGTTTCAAATTAAATTTTAACCCAATAAAGTTGGAGGATTCCCCCCCCCCCCATTTTTAATGAATCTTCTGTCATTTACTTGGATGTGATCAGCTGTTAAGCAAATTAAGCAAAAACAAAAGAGAGAGACGAAGATACAGTAAGAACTGCGAGGGGAAATGGAAAGCACATTTTTTCTTAACATTTTATTGAGTAATAACTTTCTTTAACTGCCTTAATAATTTTCTTTAACTTTTATTGAGTAATTTGTGTTAAATTTAGGTCGAGTATTGATCCAGGCTGATCTTGCACAATCTTTAATATTTCGCTCTTGCTCATTAGTGAGACGTCTGAGCCTGCATTTCATCCACCAGCTTTTTGAAGTTGGGTGAATATTGCTTGAGGGCCAGTCTCAGGAAATCCTGGAGATGTTCATCTGTCATGTTGGAACATTGTGTACTCTTTGTCATTTTCAGATGCGAAAACGTAGATTCACACAAATAAGTTGAACCGAAACAGGAGTGTACAGCTTAACTGCATCTTCTCAAGTTGGGAAATTTGTCTCTAGGCACTAGCTTCCAAAACAATTCTTGTTCAGCACAGGTCTTGAGAAAAATGTCATTTTTAAGAGTTAATATTTTGTTTTCAAGAGATGGCTTGTTCAATGAGTAATTTTTACTGATAACAGCTGCAGTTTCTTTAATGTCCACATCTACTTTGAATGGGTATTACAAGTACTCCACAACTGTTCCAATTTTTTGGAAGTCATAGAATCTATTTTCGAATCCCTGGATAACAGAACAGATTTCTGTCACATACTTCTCATTCTGAAAAACAAAATTTGGATATTGTCCCAGATGATCCTGCGAATTAGGAAAATGATCAAAATTGTTGTTTGCAAGGTCAGTCATCATTAGCTCAAATTTTCTCTTGTAGGATGAAACTGTACTCATCATCTTGCCAATGCATTTGTTTTTACCTTATAGTTCAAGGTTCATATCACTTAGTTCGCCTGTAAAGTCAGCGAGACATGCCAGATCACATAAACACTCCTCATCTTCCAACTCTGCTTGGTCATCTCCCCTCTCCTTCAAAAAACATCTTATTTTATTCAGCAAATCACAAAATCTTTGCAGACATTTGTGCCTACTTAGCCACTTTACATCTGTGTGCAAAATGATTTCCGCTGCCCCTTCATCAAGAGTAAGATTGAAAAGCCGACTTTGAAGTGATCTTCCACGAACTGAATTTATAATTTTGAAAGTGATGTCCATGACAATCTTTGTATTGAGTCTCTTGCTTGCCAAAACTTGCTGGTGAATGATGCAGTGGTAAGAAAGGAAATCTGGGAAGTCGTCATGCTGCCTACAGAGGGCTATGAAACCGTTAACCTCACCTGTCATTGCTCTTGCTCCATCAGTAGTGATGGAAACAAGTCTATGCAATGGAAGATTACACTTTGTCACAAAAGAATGGAAAGAGCTGAATATTTCCTGATCGGTAGTTTTTATAGAAATCATTCCAAGTAGTTCTTCTTTAACACTGAAGTCTTCAAAAACCATCCGGATAAAGATTAGTAACTGGGCTATGTCTCTTATGTCTGTAGATTCATCCAGTTGGTGTGAGAAAGCAACACAATTTGAAACATCCTCCAACAAATTGTTCAGTTGTGTCTCCACATATCTTTTCTATTCGCCGCACGATGGTGTTTCTTGACAATTGTACATCTTGAATAGCAGCTATGATCTCTTTCTTATTTTTAAATCCTTCAAAAAGATTGTCAGCTGCTTCAAGAAAACAATCTTTTACAAATTCCCCTTCAGTGTAAGGTTTGCATTTCTTTGCGATCAGGTTGCTGACCTTGAAGGATGCTATGGTTGCATTGACCGAATGTGATCTTGGCTTCACCATCAACTGTTGCTGAGTAGCCAATTTCGATTTAAGTTCTTTGAGCTTCAGTTTACAACTTTCACTTTTGGGTGGAAAATCAGAATCAAACTTATTGCTATGCAGAGCCTTATAATGACGTTCCAGATTACCATTTTTGGGCAAGGATACTGGGGCGTTACAAATTAGACAACAACACTTGTCTTTCACCATGATGAAGAAGTAGTCCATTTCCCATTCATCATGAAAGTGGTAGGTTTTGATCTTCTTTGGAACACTCATCTTCGGTATACTGGGGTGGCTGGATGTAAGAAGGCCAAATCTGCTAAGTTTAAACACTGGCTGAATCTGGTCCAAAACTGCCATTGTCCCAAAGTATTAAAGGTCAACAGGAACTGAAGACCTCTGGATGATGTGCAATACAAGGACTGGAGATGCCAAAACCACACATGCAGTTCTAAAAGTAAAAATAAGAATTCATCATACTGGCACCAATCAAATACCACCAAACAATCATAAAAAAACCTCAAACACCTGTCCAGCAAACCAGATAAAATCAAATACCACCAAACAAGTTCAAAAACCACCACACGCAATTTAATAAATTCTACACACAGTGTAGAATCAACGCAAAGGCTAGGCAAAATAAAATTGCAGGGGCAAGCAAAGTCACATTGGTTTGAACCAATTTGAAGGCAAGGCATAGGCAAGTTAGAACAAAATTGGAAAAGCCTGCCAAAATCACCAAATTCTTGACACTTTGTTGTGTCTGCCCAAAAACATTTAATGAAGCGAGCTATAAAGCGACCAACGACCAGCGACCAGCACAACGTGTACCACAATACGGTAAGTGTATTCAGGTAAAGCCCGGGCGAATGGATATCACCCAGTATATAACACACTTCTAAGGGGTGTTGGGGCGGGGGCAGGAATGGGTGATTCTGAGAGGCAGGAGACCAGGAATGATGCCAGGCCTGTGGCGTCTCGTCGTGGGGCAGCAGCCCCCTGGGGTATCCACAAACTATTGGCACGAAAACAACAAGCGCCCCCAATACACCCGCAGGCAAGATTCCTGCAGGCAGGGAAAAAAGACAGGCAAAGGATCAGCAGCGGCGGCAAGCCTTCGGCAGACGACCTGCTGGCACGAGCTCTCTCCTAGCGATGGGGGCGAGCTGCTGGAGAGATGGAGCCAAGTGGGGCTGGCGATCTACCTCTGACCCCTCCACGATCTACCTGTTAGACATGCCTGATCTAGAGCATCAAATCCTTCAGAGTAGCATGCTTCAATGTCTCAAAGGGCTCAGACATCAGGGCTCAGAGCACCAGACACAGATCCCAGGAAGTGACCATAGATCGGAGGGGATGATCCAGACGCCGAACCCCGTGGAGAAAGCGCAAAACATCCGGATGTTAGGCTAATGACTTATGAACCACAAAACCTCTGAAACAGGCTGAAGATGCCAACTGAATCTTCAGGGAGCTAAGAAAAAGGCCCTTCTCCAGACCTTCCTGCAGAGATGATACCTGGGTCACCTCAGAAACCAGCTGGTGTGTGCCACACCATCATTTACAATGGCACCAGACCTGCATGTATGCCAGGTTGGTAGATTGCCTCAGGGCTCTGAGCAGAGTGGAAACCACTGCTGGAGATCAGCCCTTACGCATTAACAGTCTCCTTTCAAGAGCTAAGCCATAAGCAAGAAGGGAGCTGGGTCTTCCAGGATGATCAGCCTCTGATGCAAGAGGCCCCAATGCAGAAGCAAGCAAAGAGGTGGTGTTTGCAGGAGCTGCATCAGATTTCCAAGCCACACTCTCCTCAGTCAATCTGGAGTCACCATAAAGTGTAGTTACTCACCTGTAATAGGTGATCTTCAGGAACAGCAGGAAGCAGTCTTCACATATGGGTGAATGTCAACAACAGAACCGCGCAGGAATGCTCCCCAGTGTCCAATAAGAAAGCCTTAGGGAGCACTCCACTGCGACTGCATGCCTGCCCTCCCACCTTCTCAACTCCTCTCCTTAGTTGAGTATGTAGCCGAGAAGCAGAAGAAAAAAAAACAACCCCTACATCTCCTAGGAGAGGAAGACAGGTTGTGAAGGCTGAGTCCTGCTGTTCCTGGAGATCAGGTGAGTAAATACGCTATCTCTAGGACCAAGTAGGAATGCAATCTTCACATATGGGACTCACTAGCTCCCAGGAACCAGACTGGTATGGGGGGGAGGGCAGTGCGATCCCTGAGGCAAAAAACATGTAGACGAAGAGTCTGGAAGAGTTGTGGGCCACTGGACACAATTCCAGGAGGCGATTCTCCCCAATGATAGTCTGGTATCTTATAGAAATCTGGGATGGAGGGTAGGAGTTGAGTTTAAGTTCCAAAGAGATGCTGGAGTACAATTTGGCCAAAGACAGAGTCACGACGGGAGTCTCTGTCTAGACAGTGTACAGCAAAAGTATGAATGGAGGACCAGGTAGCTGTCCGGCAGATCTCATCAATGGATACTGAACAGAGATAGGTTATGGAGGTTCCCATAGCCTGCACATTGTGAGCAGTGACATGACCTTCCAAAGAGAGTCCTGCTTGTGCATAGGCAAAATAAATGCAATCGACTATCCATTTAGCGAATATTTCAACACTGGTAGACCCAGGTGACTAGGATCAAAGGAAATGAATAGTTGAGAGGATCTTCTGTGATCTTTAGTTCTATCCAAGTAACAGGCCAGTGCTCGTTTGCAGTCTAAAGGGTGTAGTGCTTCTTCAACCCGAGATGCATGTGGTCTAGGAAAGAAAATTGGGAGGATTACCAACAGGTTTAGATGGAAAGAGAAAATCACCTTTGGGAGGAATTGTGGATGGACACATTTCTGGAGGAAAAGTCCTAAAGCCACTGCTTACCCATTGGACAAGCAGCATGGAATCTACACATCTTTTGGGAAACTGGCAGGTACTTGTGACCTAGATTGGCCACTGTTGGAAAAAAGATACTGGGGCTGGATGAACCCTTGGTCTGACCCACTATGGCATATCTTTATGTTCTTATGTCCTTTCCTTACAGTCACAATTAAAAAGTGCAGTGGGGTTCCATCCTGAAGTGAGGGATGCACAATGTCAAGTTCATATCCTTGAGGCCTAGAATTGAGCTAAAGGACCGGTCTTTCTTCAGAAACACAAATTAAAATAAACTACGCTTTCCTGTGCCAAAGGAAGAATGAGACAAATGAGTATCTGCATTTGTCCCACTCTTCCTTTGGCACACGAAAGCGTAGTTACTCACCTGTGATAGGTGTTCTCCAAGGACAGCAGGAATTAGTTCTCACATATGGGTGACGTCGGCACCGTCACAGCCCTCGTGGAAGCATCTCCCCAGCTTTCAGAGAAAGCTTTTGCAAGATGCCACCACGCATGCAGGGTGCCCTTTCCGCCCAAGGGTGCCTACTTGCTCAGTCAGATGACATAGCTAAAAGACGGCAAAAAAAGATAAAGAAGCAACTCCAAGGGGAGGAGGGTGGGTTGTGAGGACCGATTCCTGCTGTCCCCAGAGAACACCTGTTACAGGTAACTATGCTTTCTCCAGGAACAAGCAGGAAATCAGTCCTCACATATGGGACTCCCTGGCTACAGGCTACCACAAGCCTGTAGGAAAAAACCACGGTCACCCTCAACGGGAGTCGTGAGCTGCAGCAATTGAGTCTGCAGATACAGACTGCAGTAGGACCCATATGTCCAATGGGAACCAATGCTCCGGTAGCAACACAGAAGAGTTGGAGGGTAGGTGTTGCTTAGACCCCAAAAGGATTATGGCACAAGGCCTGGACGAAGGTGCTGTCCTGTCGGAACTCCATCTTCAGGCAGTAATGAGCGACAAAGGTATGGACTGAAGACCACATGGCAGTCCGGCAAATGTCCATCGGGATGGAGCGTAGGTTTGCCACAGAGGCAGCTATCTCCCTGACACTGTGTGCCATGACCCGGCCATCCAGCGTGTGCCCTGCTTGCTCATAGGCGAGGGTGATATAGTCCACCGCCCAGGTGGACAGGGTTTGCTTGATCATTACCTCCCCCAGCCGACTGGGGTTGTAGGAAACGAAGAGCTGAGAACTTTGCATTGGCTCTGGATACATTGAATGTAGGAAGACAGGGCCCTTTTTGCAGTCCAAGATGTGAAAGACGGTCTCCGCCCTGCTGGTGTGAGGTCCCCTCCTGGGGAGGCTTGAAAATGTGGGTAGTTTTTATCAGCAGCCCCTTTCCGCAGGTAAAAGGGCTTTTTACCTGAGCCCTTCCATCGGGGAGGGCAGCGGTCTTTTTGGAGAGCCTGGTCCTTGTCATGACCTCTGTCTCCAACTCGGTGGCATTTCCCGTCATGGTCTTGCCAAAGAGGTTCTCCCCTTGGCATGGGACATTGACCAATTTGTTCTGAACCCATTGCTTGAGGTCAGAAGACTGCAGCCAAGCTTGGCGCCAGGCACCGATGTCCACTGCAGCTACTCTAATTGCCGACTCAAAGCCATTATAGCTTACTCGAGTCATGAACCTGGAGCACTCACGGATGACCTTGGCCAGATTTTGAACCGCTTCTGGGGTTCCTCGGAGAGGCCAGTTGAGAACCTGGTGAGCTCCTTCACCAGGTCTTTCAGGTACATGACCATGTACAGCTCGTAGGCCTGGATCCAGCTGATGAGCATCGAGCCCTGATAGCACTTTCTGCCGAGGGCATCCAGGGTACGGGCCTCCCTACCCAGGAGCAAAGAGGAGTGTGTCTTCTGGCTCTTCAGCCAATGCATGGCCGACTCTACCACCATGGAATTATGCGGCAACTATGCCTTTTGGAAGCCCGAGCTCCGGCGGACCTGATACATCGAGTTGAGCCGCTTGCTCACAATGACCACTGATGCCAGTGTTTCCCACATGTGGAGCATTAGCCGTTCCAGAACACATGGAATGGGCACCGTCAGCGACTTCCTCAGTGAGGTCTCATACTGGAGGATTTCTAGTTCCTCCGTCCGAGGGCCCTCCTCTGATTCTGTTGGGAATGCTAGCGCCTTTGACATGTCCCGCACGAAGTTGAGGAACACCGTGTCCTCGAGCGGGGATTGACATCGAGACTCGGAGGGAGACAGGTTCAAGGGGACACTGCTGTGGCGACGGGTGTCGGGGAACTCCTTGTCCTCAGTCTCCCATTCTGAGTAGTTGGTTGAAGATTTGAGGGGGGGGGGTTCGACCCAGAGTCTCCAGGCCTGAGCCCAGCCTGAACCCCTCGGAGGCCATGCAGCTGGTGTCGTGCATGCTAGCTGGGGAAGACTTTGGTCCCGTAGAACGAGACCTGGATTGAGACCTCGGCTGAGGATTGATTCAAGGTCGTATGGTCTCAAGGGTTGGCTCAGCTTCTAGGGATGTCCTCGATGTCGAGGGCCCCGTGGTTTGGGCAGAGGAACCGGCCATGCCAGACATCAGTGTTCACTGCTGGTCGATGAAGGCAGACAAGTTGCGCTCCAGGGTTACCATTCTGGGAAGAGTACTGGTGCACAATCGGAGGAGAGAGTATAAAACTCAGGCAAAAATAAACTTTTTCTGGGTGAAAGAAGACAGACGTTTGAAGGGCTCCATGGAAAAAAGGAGACTGAGCAAGATGGCACCCTTGGGCAAGAAGGGCACCACTCATGTGTGGTTGCATCTCCCAAAGGCTTTCTTTGAAAGCTGGGGAGATGCTTCCACAAGGGCTCAGTCGGTGTTGATGTGACCCGTATGTGAGGACTGACTTCCTGCTTGTTCCCAGAGAATCACTGCTTCAGGGTGCAGCAAACTTTCCAGAATGGCCTCTACTGCTGCCCTCTTGCATGGAGCCTGACAGGGAGAAAAGGTAGTTACTCACCTATAGCAGGTGTTCTCCGTGAGCATATGCAAGCCTTCCAAAATAAGATCCCAGAGGCTTCTGACTCCTTGACCAGATCTTTTGATATGCTCAGTGCCAGCAAAGTCTGTGCAACCAAGGGTTGCTTGTTCCCTCCAGAAGAACCATACTACCGAAGGGTCATCATCTTCCCCAACAGGAAGTTCACCTTCCTCCAAAGGCTTATGGTGAAGGATGCCCTGATCTGCTTGTCTGGAATGACTCCAGTGGTCGGATCCCTCTCCAAAAGTCAGAGACCATACATCCCAGTTAATCACTCTGGATTAGGTTTAACAGAGGTGCAAGACGACTCCCAGATCCACATCAGTAAAAGAACATAAAATCCAGCGCAGCAAAATGGTTCTACAAAGAAGCAGAACAAACAAGGAAGGGCAAATAGAGTCCCTGGGGGACCCCTAATCTCCGCTGTGTCCCTGGAAAAGAATCAGCAACTTTCTCCACAGCTCCCTCTGGAGCCAGAGCAGGGAGATTGGGGAAGCCAGGGTCCTTTGATTGAGGGGCTCAAAAAGAGTAGTTGCTCACCTGTAATAGGTGTTCTCCAGGAGCAGCAGGAATCAGTCCTCACATATGGGTGACGTCGGCGCCGATGGAGCCCTCGTGTGGAGCATTTCCTCAGCTTTCAAAAAAAGCCTTTGGGAATGCAGTGCGCATGCGCGGTCCCCTTCCCGCCCAAGGGTGCCATCTTGTTCAGTCTGATGACATAGCTAAAAGACAGAAAAAATCAAAATAAAGTATATGACTGCAACTCCAGGGGAGGAGGGAGGGTCGTGAGGACTGATTCCTGCTGCTCCTGGAGAACACCTGTTACAGGTGAGTAACTACTCTTTCTCCAGGACCAAGCAGGAAGTCAGTCCTCACATATGGGACTCCCTAGCTTAAGGCTACCGGGAACCCAAGCTGAAAAATAAGCTCCCTCTAGAGCGTCAGCATCCATGAAAGAATCCTTTCTGAGAACGCACCCATATGGTAGCCCAACACGAGGGCCTGAGGGGGTAGGAGTTGCCTAAAGCTCAAAGAGATTACGGAGTACCGCCTGTCCGAAAGCACTGTCCCTACGGGTCTCCCTCTCGAGGCAGTAGTGAGCCGCAAAAGTGTGGCTTGAAGACCAGGTAGCGGCCCGGCAGATGTCTGCCAACGGAACAGAGTGGAGGTGGGCTACTGACGCGGCCTTCGCCCTGACACGGTGCCCCGTGACTCGACCCTGCAATGAAAGGCCGGCTGCCCTGTACTCCCAGGCGATACAATCCGCTACCCAAAGGGACAACGTATGCTTGGAGACAGGCAAACCCAGTTTATTAGGGTCAAAAGATACAAAGAGCTGAGCAGCCCTTCGATGCCCCTGCGTACGGTCTATGTAAAAAGACAACGCCCTTCTACAGTCCAGGGTATGCAGGACTGTTTCAGCCCGGCTGGCATGCGGCCTGGGGAAGAATGTTGGAAGAACCACCTCCTGACTGAGGTGGAAGGAGGAGACAACCTTCGGAAGGAACTTTGGGTGAGTCCGCAAGACCACCCTGTTCTTATAGAACTGTGTGTACGGTCTATCAGAAACCAGAGCTTGAAGTTCACTCACACGACTGGCCGAGGTAAGAGCCACCAAGAACAATGTCTTCCTGGAAAGGAAGCGTAAATGACAGGTAGCCATCGGCTCAAACGGTGGGCAAGTAAGTTGCTGCAAGACCACATTTAAATCTCACTCAGGGGCTGGTGGACGGATCGGAGGCTTGAGCAGAAGCAGGCCTCTGAGGAAGCGGGACACCAAGGGGTGGCCTGACAGAGATTGGCCCTCTACCTGTGAGTGGTGTGCCGATAGAGCACTGAGGTGGACCCGAGCAGAGTTGGATTTAAGGCCTAGGTCCGAGAGGTGGAGCAGGTACGAAAAAGGATCCTCCTGGCGCTGAGCACACCAGGTGGAGAACCTACGCCACTTGAGGACATAAGATTTCTGGGTGGATTGCCTCCTAGAGGCCAAAACCACCTCTTCCACTTCCTTAGGAAGAAGTAAAGGGGCTAGAACTACCCTTTCAGCAGCCAGGCCATCAGATTGAGGGAATTGAGTTTGGGGTGCAGGAGAGATCCCTGATCCTGAGACAGGAGATCGGGTTGCACCCCCAGAGGGAGTGGAGTGTCCACCGCCAACTGTAGAAGGAGTGGAAACCACGGTTGCCTCGGCTATCTGGGGGCTGCCAGAATCACCGAGGCCTTGTCCTGAAGAACCTTGAACAAGGTTCGGGCCACTAGAGGCGTGGGAGGAAACACATACAGTAGGCCCGTAGACCAAGAGATCAGAAACACATCTGCCATTTGCAGAGGATGCGGTTGTCTGGAACAGAACCTGGGTAGCTGACGGTTCAGTGGACTTGCAAAGAGATCGATGGTTGGAAGACCCCATCTTAGAAAGACCCCTTGGACCACCAGAGGATTCAACTGCCATTTGTGAGGCTGTAGAATCCTGCTCAATCTGTCTGCCAGGCAATTTTCCTGGCCAGGCAGATAAACTGCCTTGAGAAACATGTTGAGTTTGACTGCCAAAGAGCACAGGGCCTGTGCCTCCTGACACAGACGTATGGAGCCTGTGCCCCCTTGCTTGTTCACGTAGAACATTGCCACTTGATTGTCTGTCTGAACTAAGACAGACTGATGAGAGAGGACATGAGAGAAAGTCTGTAGAGCCAAGCGGATAGCTCGCAACTCCAACAGATTGATCTGCTGTGTGGACTCCCAAGGAGACCAGAGGCCCTGAGTGCAAGCCCCCTGGCAATGTGCACTCCAGCCCTGAAGGGAAGCATCGGTTGTCAGCACCTGTGTGTGTGAGGAGGGGCCTGAAAAGGCACCTCCTGGACCAGGGTCGGGAGATGCAGCCACCACCGTAGGGAGGCTGCCAGCAGTTTGGACACCCTTATCTTGTCTTTCAAGTCGCCTGTGGCTTGCATCCACTGAGCTCTGAGGCACCACTGAGCAGGTCATATGTGCAGCCGGGCATTCGGAGTTACATGGACCGTGGATGCCAGGTGGCCCAAGAGCCTTAGAATGTTTCTGGCGGAGACCAGAGAACCGCTCTGGAACTGTTTGGCCAAAGCTATCAGTCTGCAGGCCCTGTTCTTGGGCAAATAAGCCTTCGCCTGGAGGGTATCCAATCTTGCCCCTATGAACTGCATGTCCTGTGAGGGGAGCAAAGTGGACTTTGCGAAGTTTATGACAAAGCCTAGATGATGGAGAAGAGAAACAGTGCGAAGGGTGGCCTGTCTGGCCTCCTGTGGAGACTGACCCCTGATGAGCCAGTCGTCCAGGTATAGGAAGACAAAGATGCCCTTGTTTCTGAGATAGGCCGCCAACACCGCCAGGCACTTGGTGAAAACCCTGGGGGCGGAGGTGAGGCCAAATGGAAGTACTCTGTATTGAAAATGACTCCCTCCCACTAAAAATCTGAGATATTGTCTGTGGTCTGGATGAATGAGGATGTGAGTAAAAGCATCCTTCAGGTCTAAGGAGCATAGCCAATCTCCCTGTTGGAGGTAGGGCAGCAGTATTCCAAGGGTAAGCATCTTGAACTTTTCCCTCTCCAAGAACTGGTTGAGATTTCCCAAATCTAGGATGGGCCTGAGGCCTCCTGTCCTTTTTGGTACCAGAAAGTACCTGGAGTAGAAGCCTCGTCCTATCAGGTGGTGCGGCACCAGTTCCACCGCCTGCTCCTGTAAAAGACTTGCCAACTTGCTGTGCAGAGGGAGTCTTGAAGGCTCCCCTGGAAAATAAGAGGGGGATAACTGGCTGAAGTGGAACAAATAGCCCTTTTGGACTATGCTCAGTACCCAGGTATCCCCTGTTATGGCTGACCACCTGTGGGCGTACAGTGTCAGCCAGCCTCCTGTGCTGAGAGGAGCCAGCTGAGGAGGAGAGGCTATGCAGTGGGAGTCAAAAGCCCCCTCCCTGCTGTGCAGGAGCCGGAGCTGATGGCTTGGGGGTTTTCTGCCTATGGGGCCCATGTCCCTGCCCCTTGGCCTGCTGACCCTGATGGGGAGCTGTAGAGGCCTGAAATTGAGGGTAGGATTTGTAGGCAGTAGCCTTCCTCGGGTAAAAGGGCTTTTTCCCCGAGCCCTTCTTCTGAGAAGGGGCAGAAGTTTTCCTGGACAGCCTTGTCCTGGTGAGAGTCTCAGACTCGAGTTCTGCAGCCTTTTCAGCCATGGGTTTTCCAAAAAGGTTCTCACCTCGGCAAGGGACATCGACCAACTTGTCCTGTACCCATGGCTTGAGGTCCGAAGACTGTAGCCAGGCCTGACGGCATGCACCGATGCCGGCCACGGCTACTCGGGTCGAAGCCTCGAAGCCATCATAGGCTGCTTGAGAGATAAACTTTGAGCACTCTCGAATCTCGGATGACAAAGCCTTAAACCTCTGCAAAGGTTCCTCGGAGAGGCCAGCTGAGAACCCGGCAATCTCCTTTGCCAGGTCTCGGAGGTACATGCCCATGTACAGCTGGTAAGTCTGGACATGGCAAGCCAGCATAGAGCCCTGGAAGCACTTTCTACCGAGGGCATCCAGGTTCCGGGTCTCCCGGCCGGGGGGAACCAAGGAGTGCATCTTCTGACTCTTCAGACGATGCATGGCCGATTCCACAACCATGGAGTGGTGCGCTAGCTGTGCCTTCTGGAACCCACGGCTCTTACGGACTCGATAAATGGAATCGACCGGTTTGCTGAGAACCGGCGCCGAGGCTGGTGCATCCCACATGCAGCCGTTCCAGCATCGGAGGAACCGGTACAGTAAAGGCCTCCTTAGGCGGAGAGCCATACTGGAGGGCCTCGAGCTCTTCGGCTCCTCCTCGGGATCCGTGGGGAAGGCCAAGGCTTTGGCCATGTCCCGCACGAAGTCCAAGAACCAGGTATCCTCTGGTGGGGACCTCCTCCCAGGCTCGGACTCTGGTGAGTCCGATGGGACGCACCGGGTCCGGAAAGTGTCCGGGGACTCCTCGTCCTCCGTCTCCCAATCCGACCCCTCTGAGGAGGAAACCAGCGGCTCCGGCCGGGTGGGCACCGATGCCATCCACCCCGACGCCGAGGGCACCGGTGTCGACAACCTCGGCCCCAAGCGGGAGGCCGAGGGGGACCTTGGCCGAGGATCGATTCAAGACTGCATCGACTCGAGGATCGGCTCGGCCTCCGGGGTCGAATTGGACATAGAGGTCCCGGTGGTCGGGGAAGATGCACCGGTCAAACCGGCAATCAGTACCTGCTGCTGCTCCATGAAGGCAGCCAAGCTGCTCTCCAAGGCCGTCAACCTGAGACTCGGCTCAGGAAACTTGGCAGCCTACCTACGAGGACAACAGCACTCACGTGACTCAGGGACTCTGGCTCCACTCGAGGAAACTTGGCAGGCCTCTCCGACTCTGAGGACCCGGGACGGTGGTCGGGGCTATGCGACCTGGCCCTCGAGGGGCCAAGAGCGTCCATCGACGCTGCCCTCGCGGGTTTCTTCTTCCTTCTGTGTTCCCGAGAAAGAGACCCCCTTTCAGAGGAGCCTCGACGGTGCTCGGGGTTGGACTCCCGAGGTGTCGAGGCCTCTGACGAAGTCCGGGCCTGGCCGGACGCGGAGTCAGAAAAGAGTCTTTCACGCTGATGCTGCCGGCTCCTCAGCGCCTTAGAGGACATTTTGCCGCATGGGACACAGACCACCGGGTCATGGTCAGGCCCGAGGCACCGGAGGCAGCAGTCATGTGTGTCGGTGAGAGACATCAGCTTCTTACACCGATCACACTTCTTGAACCCGCTGACAGCCATCGAGGGAAAAAGGGCCCCTGCAAGGTCAAAAGACCGGGCTGCCAGTGAAAAAGAGAAAAAAAGCGCGAGCGCTAGTCATGAAGGACAAAAACCAAAAAAACAGCTCCGGGCTCGATACCGGTGTACCGGGCCCAGGCGGGAAGGGGAACCGGCGTCGAACCAGGCAAAAACCACGAATCCAACGCAGGAAAAATCGACTTTTTAGCGGGTGACAACGACACACGTCCGTCGGGCTCCGCGGAAAAAAGAAGACTGAGCAAGATGGCACCCTTGGGTGGGAAGGGGACCGCGCATGCGCGCTGCATTCCCAAAGGCTTTCTTTGACAGCTGGGGAAATGCTCCGCATGAGGGCTCCGTCGGCACCGACGTCACCCATATGTGAGGGACTGACTTCCTGCTTGGTCCTGGAGAATGGCTGTCATTCCCATGCTACCATGTACCTCAGCTGGTCCCTGTGAGGGAAACATTCAACCACCTGGGTACAAGCCCGGAAGCCTCACAACCGCCTCTAATTGTGGGACTGAAACCTCCTCCCATGGCAAAAGTGCTGTTCTGTACTGCTGCCATTGGAGCTGCACTGCCTTGAGCTGCTCCAGCAGCAGCAGCTGCAGGGGGAACAGTGTTTCGTGTATTCTGAGGGAACAGCTATGACTTCTTGCCACTAGAGCTTTGTGCCACCTGGCCCCCTGAATGTTCTGGAGAAGCTCCACCCTGCTCATCGACCTGCTGCTTTGAGCATCACTGCATCTCCTGGTTCTCTAATACTTCCATCCCAAACCTTGGCTCTGAGAGCATCCTTCTCCAACAGCTGTCCTTCAGATTGCTTCTCCTCTCCTTTTAACAACTCTCTTTATATAATGATTGTACACCCAAAGTGGCCTCTTGAGATATCCATAGGGTTGTGAGGTTATATGAATAGTCAAAGGATCTGAAATAAGGGCATGATAATCCACTGAAGGTTTTAAATACACAATATAATAAATTGTATTCTTTGTGAAACAGAAAGCCAAGGAGGGTCTGCAGCCAAACAGAGATGTGGTCTTGCTTATCATACCCTGTAAGTTTATGCACAGCAACATTTTGGACAAGTGCTTTATATATTAATTTAACAGGATTATACCGCCTTATCATTAAGTCAAAGCGGTTTACATTAAAACTCAACTCAACTGTTACATTACAACAAGGGTATCAAACTTGGAGAACTTTAACAAGTGTATGAAACTCAAGGTTTAGCAAGATCTGAGAAACAATGGATATGGTCCATGAAGCTTCTGGGTTAAGTGATATTTCTATAGTAGTAAGTGAACAGGAAGGCTTTGAGTTTCCTGCGGAAGTTCTTTGTGTATTCAGTTGACTTCAGGTCCTCTGGTAGCGTGTTCCATATTGTTGGCGCTACTATGGAAAATGTCCTGGTGCAGGTGGCCTGTTTACTTCTTGCCTTGTTTTTTGGGACTATTAGGTGGTTTATGGTATTGGACCTTCTAGGTCTGATTTCTGGGTCTTGTGTTATGAGTGATTTTAGGGTGTCAGCTGTTGTACGGTGAATGATTTTGAATATAGTGATAATGATTTTGGATTTTATACGGACATGTATCAGGAGCCAGTGGAGATGTTTCAGGATGGGGATGATGTGGTCTTGTCTTGTGGATCATGTTATGATACGGACTGCTATATTCTGTGCCATCTGAAGGGAGTATGTAAGGCATTCTTAAGAAATCCTTGATAGATTAGTTTACAGTAATCCAGGATTAGTGTAATTGTTGCTTTACAGACCATCCTAAAGTTGTCATGGTTGAGCAGGAGTTTAAGTTGTTGCATCAGTTTCATCTTGTGATAAGCCAACTTTGTTGTTTTCCTTATATGTAGTTGGAAGCGGAGGTTTGGGTCAAGGGTAATTCTGAGATACTTTATTTTCTGTTTTACTGTTATGTTACTGTGTGATGATTTTATGAGTGATGGGGATGTGAAAGCATAGTTACTCATCACCCATATGTGAGGACTGATTCCTGCTGTCTCCGGAGAAGTGTTCTCCGGAGACAGCAGGAATCAGTCCTCACATATGGGTGACGTCAGCACCGACGGAGCCCTCATGAAAGCATCCCCCCAGCTTTCAAAGAAAGCCTTCGGGAGATGCCACCATGCATGCATGGTCCCCTTCCTGCCCAAGGGTGCTATCTTGCTCAGTCAGATGACATAGCTAAAAGACGGCAACAATAAAAGATGGTAAAGGAACAACTCCAAGAGGAGGAGGGAGGGTTATGAGGAATGATTCCTGCTGTCCCCGGAGAACACCTTTTACAGGTGAGTAACTATGCTTCCTCTGGGAAAAAGCAGGAAGTCAGTCCTTACCTATTGGACTCCCCAGCTACAGCCTACCGAAAGCCCATAGGAAAAACAGGACTCCCTCAGGGGGAGCAGCAAGCAGCAGCAATCAAGTCCAGTGCCCACAGGCCATAATAGGACCCCTGTGTCCGGTGAAACCAGCACTCCGGTAGCCTGAACACAGAAAGGTCAGAAAGTAGGAATTGCCTAGACCCTGAAGAGGGTACAGAGCACAGCCTGGCCGAAGGCACTGTCCCGTTGGGACTCTCTTTCCAGGCAGTAATGGGCTGTGAAGGTGTGGACTGAAGACCATGCGGTTGCCCGGCAGATGTCCACCATCGGGACAGAGCGTAAGTTTGCCACCGAGGCCGCCATGGCCCTGACATGGTGCGCCATGATGCAGCCTTCCAGCGGGAGTCCCACTTACTCGTAAGCAAGGGTGATACAGTCTGCCACCCATGTGGACTGCGTATGCTTGGTCACTGCCTCCCCCAGCCTACTGGGATCATAGGAGATTTATTTATTTATTTATTTATTATTTTTATTCTCTTATATATCACGCTATTCTGCATCAGTGCGGTTTACATTGAACAAACTGAAATTACATTGAACAGGGCATTATAACTTGGAGATAACTATTTTACAGGGAACATGGGCTATGGAGGGTTAAGTGACTTGCCCAAGACCACAAGGAGCACCTGTGGGACTAGAAACCCCAGTCCTTCCGGCCCAAGGTTGCTGTCCTCTAGTGGGATTTGAACCCCCGATCTTCCGGCCTGAAGTACCTTGCCCCACCCACTAGGCCACTCCTCCACCCCTGAAAAGATGAAAAAGCTGAGAAGTTTTGCAGTAGCCTTAAGTGCATTGGATGTAGAAGGACAAAGCCCTCTTACAGTCCAAGATGTGAGGTCGTGGAAAGAAGGGAGGGAGCACCACTTCCTGGTTGAGATGGAAGGGAGATACTACCTTCGACATGAATTTGGGGTGCATGCAAAGCACCACTCTGTTCTTGTAGAACCTGGTATAAAGCGCCTCCGCCACAAGGGCCTGAAGCTTGTTAACTCTGCGAGCAGAGGTGAGCGCAACCAGGAAGGCCACCTTCCAAGAAAGGTAGCGAAGGTGGCAGGTAGCTAGAGGCTCAAAGGATGGGCGAGTGAGTTGCCCCAACACTACGTTGAGGTCCCATTTGGTTTTTGGAGGGCGAATCGGGGGCTTTGATAAGAGCAGGCCCTGAAGGAAACGGGTCACCAACGGTTGGAGCAAGAGGGGCTTACCATCTACCGGATGGTGGTGCGCTGCCAGGGCACTAAGGTGCACTCGGACAGAGTTAGACTTGAGCCTGCCCTGAGAGAGGTGGAGAAGGTACTGTAAAACCACAGCCACTGGGCAGGAAAAAGTATCAGCCCTGTGTTCGGCGCACCAAACAGAGAACCTGCGCTGGAAGGATGAAAGGGGCCAGAGTCACCCTCTCAGCAGCCACGCTTTCAGCAACAGGGACCACAGGTTGGGGTGCAGAAGAGAGCTTCCCTCCTGAGATAGGAGTCCTGGGGTGGTTCCCAAGGGGATGGGGGCCTCCACCATTAACTGCAGAAGCAGCGGGAACCATGGTTGCCTGGGCCACGGAGGAGCTATCAGGATGAGCAAGGCCCTCTCGCGGAGAGTCCTGAACAAGGTCTTGGCAATCAGAGGCGTCGGAGGGATCACGTACATAAGGCCCTCCGACCATGAGACCAGAAACGCATCTGCTGCCACCCTGGAGGGGTGGGCTTGCCGGGAGCAGAAGCAGGGCAACTAAAAGTTGTTCAGACTGGTGAACAGGTCCATCACAGGTTCTCCCCAGAGCCAGAAAAGTCGACTGGCTATCCTGGGGTCCAGCTGCCACTCGTGTGGCTGGAGGACTCTGCTGAGTCTGTGGGCCAGGAGGTTGTCCTGGCCTGGCAGGTACACCACCTGTAGGAGGATACCCTGTTGGGTCGCACATGAGCAGAGGCCCAGTGCCTCCTGACAAAGGGTACAAGACCCCGTACTCCCCTGTTTGTTCATGTGGAACATCGCCACCAAGTTATCTGTCTGGACCAGCACCGGCTGGTGACGCAGGTGGTGACAGAAGACCTTCAGGGCGAGATGTATGGCTCAGAGTTCCAGGAGGTTGATCTGCTTGGTGCTGTTGTCCGGTGATCAGTTGCCCTGCGTGCGGAGATCTCCGCAGTGGGCTCCCCAGCCGAGTAGGGAGGCATCCTTGGAGAGGACCCTCAAGAGGCTCGGGGCCTGAAAAGCCATGCCTGCCTCGAGATGTTGGGGCAACTGCCACCAGGCCAGGGAGTCCGCCAATTGGCAGGTCACAGTAATTCTGTCCCGGAGGCGACCCGTGGCATGAGACCACTGGCCCCGGAGATACCACTGTGCAGCCCTCATGTGGAGGTGAGCATCTGGGGAGGCCATGTGCCCGAGAAGGTGCAGGACAAGCCGGGCGGGCACCGAGGGACGGTACTGCATGTCCCGAGCTAGGGACCTGAGACGATCGGCTCGATCCCTGGGCAGGAAAGCCTTCAACTGAAGCGTGTCGATCTGTGCCCCAATGAACTCCAGACACTGTGTCGGGAGGAGGTGAGACTTGGGGTAAATTTATAACAAAGCCCAGGTGTTGTAGAACCTGGATGGAGCATGCAGTGGCCTGCTGTGCCTCCCTTTATGAGTCAGTTGTCCAGGTAGGGAAAGACAAAGACCCCCTGGAGCCAGAGGAAGGCGGCCATGACAGCCAGGCATTTTGTGAAGACTCATGGGGCAGAGGCTAGGCCAAAGGGGAGCACCCTGTATTGAAAGTGCCTACTCCCCACTATGAACCGCAGGTACTGCCTGTGATTGGGATGGATGAGGATGGGGGTATAAGCATCCTAGACGTCTAAGGAGCATAGCCAGTCTCCCTGTTGAAGGTATGGCAGCAAGGTTCCAAGGGAGAGCATCTTGAACTTCTTCCGCACCAGGAATTTGTTGAGGTAGCGCAGGTCAGGATGGGCCTTAGACCCCCTGTTTTCTTTTACATGAGGAAGTATCTTGAGTAGAACCCCTTGCCCTTGAGGTGGTGGGGCACCTGTTCCACTGCTTTCTCCTTAAGACGACCTGCCAATTCCTTCAAAAGAAGATCCCGGTGGAGGGGAGACCTGAGGGGCTCTCCTGGGAAATAAGGGGGAGGTGTCTGGGTCAGGTGGGGGAGGTAACCCTCCCTGACTACCCTTAGGGCCCAGGAATCGGTGGTGATGGTCACCTACCTCTGGCATAGAAGGCCAGACGTCCCCCTGTGGGCTGCTGATCTCTTTGGTGTACAGAGGCTATGCTCAAGTAATCAAAAGCTACCCCAGGCTGGGTCGGAGCCAGTGCCTGGGGTTTTGGAGCCTTCTGCTTAAGTGGGCCCTGCTCATGTCCCTTGGCCTGCTGAGCCTGTTGGGGAGCTGGGGAGGCCCAATAAGGTGGATAGTTTCTGTAAGCAGCTCCCTTCCTTGGGTAGAAGGGCTTTTTACCTGAGCCCTTCCATCGGGGAGGGGCAGCGGTCTTCTTAGAGAGCCTGGTCCACGACATAAACTCTGACTCCAGTTCAGCAGCCTTGTCGATCATAGGTTTGCCAAAGAGGTTCTCTCCTTGGCAAGGGACATTGACCAATTTGTCCTGAACCCACTGCTTGAGGTCGGAAAACTGTAGCCAAGCTTGGCGGCATGCACCGATGCCATCCACCGCTATTCGAGCCGCCGACTCAAACCCATCATAGACTGCCCGAGACATGGATTTGGAGCAATGATGGACTGCTTTGGCCAGGTTCTTGAACCGCTGCAAAGGTTCCTTGGAGAGACCATCCGAGAACCCGGTGAGTTCCTTTGCCAGGTCTCTCAGGTACATGCCCATGTACAGCTGGTAGGCCTGGATGTGGCAGATGAGCATTGAACCCTGGTGTCACTTTCTGCCGAGGGCGTCCAAGGTGCGGTCCTCCCTGCCAGGGGGGCATCGAGGAATGCATCTTCTGGCTTTTCAGCCGACGCATGGCTGACTCCACCACCATGGAGTTATGTGGCAGCTGTGACTTCTGGAAGCCTGGGCTCCGGTGGATTTGCTACATCGAGTCGAGCCATTTGGTCACCACTGGCACCGAAGCCGGTGTGTCCCACATTCGGAGCACGAGCCATTCCAGGATGGGAGGGATGGGTACGGTGAGCAATTCCTGCGTAGGGGCCTCGTACTGGAGGATTTCCAACTCATCCGCCCGAAGGTCCTCCTCCGACTCGGTCGGGAATGCTAGGGCCTTAGACATGTTCTTGAGAAAGTCCAGGAAGCCTGTGTCCTCGGGTGGGGACTGCCGTCGAGGCTCTGAGATGGGAGAGTCGGAAGGGATGTCGCGATGGCAATGGGTATCGGGAGACTCCTCGTCCTCCATCTCCCACTCTGAGTAGTCCGTCAAGGACTCGTAAGAGGGCTGCCCTGCGGGCCTCTAGGCTCCCGATGCCCTGTGGCCAGTTCCCGGCAAACTCGCTGGAGATGACCGCAGTCCTGTCAAGCGGGACTTGGAGCACGACCTCGGCCGAGGATTGGCTCGGCCTCCAGGGATATCTTGGACGTCGAGGGCCCGGTGGTCAGGGCAGATGAACTAGATGTACCAGACAACAGCGCCTACTGCTGGTCCATGAAGGCAGACAAACTGCGCTTCAGGGCCGCCATTCCGGACTGCAGAAGGTTCTGCAGCCTTCGGCGCGGGAACCGAGGGACTCAGGCCTGACGCCTGCTCTCCCAAAAGGGAATCCTCGACGAGGATGGTGTCTGGGGACCGAGACCGGTCCGCAGTCGGATCCTTCTAAAGGACCTTCACAGGCCGCTTCTTCTCCAATGCCTCAGACGAGCGCCTTGGACTGCGGATCTGGACATGGGGGACCCCTGGCCGGTCGGAACTGTCCAGGGATGCCGCCTTGGAGGGTTTCTTCTTCTTCCTGGCTTCCCTCGAGGGAGACCCACTTTCTGAGGACCCATAATGAGGCTCGGGCTCGGAGGGTTCCGTCCGAGATGTCACGGTCTCAGATGAAGTCCTGACCTTTGGATGCATCGGGGACTCGGGGGAAAAACATCATGCTGCTGCTGGTGGCTCTTGAGGGTCTTGCTGGACATCCTCTTGCAGAAACCACAGGCTGCCAGGTCGTGGTCTGGCCCAAGGCAGCTGAGAGAGCAGTCATGTGTGTCAGTCAAAGACATAATTTTAGAGCACTGATCACACTTCTTAAAGCCACTAGTAGCCATGGAAGAAAAACGTATCCCTGCGAGATCGAAGACTCTCTGAGCTGCCAGTGGGAGAAAAAAGGCGCAAAGATGCCAGAAAAGAAAAGATCAAAAACGAAGGAAAAATAAACCGAGCGCGATGCTGAGGCACAGAGGTCAGTAGGTGGGAAGAGTACCAGTGCGATACCAGAGGCGAGTATGAAACTTGGAGAGAGAAAAATCAACATTTTCTGGGGATAAGCCAGACAATGTCTGAAGGGCTCCGCAGAAAAAAGGAGACTGAGCAAGATGGCACCCTTGGGCGGGAAAGGGACCATGCAAGCATGGTGGCCTCTCCCAAAGGCTTTCTTTGTAAGCTGGGGGGATGCTTCCATGAGGGCTCCGTTGGTGCCGACGTCACCCATATGTGAGGACTGACTTCCTGCTTGTTCCTGGAGAAATCCTTGTTCCTGGTGATGTGCATAGCCTCTGTTTTTTTGAAGTTGATTTTCAGGTTTTGGTGGTTGAGCCATTCTATCATTGTGTCTAAGCATTCTGTTATTTTTTGTGTAGTCTGGCTTGTCTGTATTAAATGGAGTGTATATCACCACATCATGATCAGCATATATTTGATATTGTATGTTATGGTTGCATATTATTGAACATAGAGATTGAATGTATATATTGAATAATAAGGCCGATAATGATGAGCCTTGGGGAATCCCTGGTTGCTGTTGATGCCCGTGGAGCCACACACACGTGTTGATGTCTGTGGTTCAAGTATAATTGGAACCACAAGAGTATTGGTTTTGTAGGTCTATTCTCATTCAGCCTTTGGATTAGTTGTTGACGACTGATGGTGTCAAAAGCTGATTTTATGTCAATGAAGAGAAGAATGAAACCTTATTTGATGTTGTCGATACCCGTTAGGATATGATCTTAGTAGAGATGTGAGTAAAGATTTGACACTGTGGTTGGGTCTGAAGCCATGTTGGTGGTCGTCCAGGGGTGCCGTATGGTTGATATGATCTTGAAGTTGGAGTTAAACATCTTTCTCTATCATCTTGGTGAGGAATGATAAACTAGAGATAGGACGGTAAGATGCTGGGTCAAGTGGATCAAGCTGAGGTTTTTTAGGATAGGTCTTGTAGGCCTGGTTTCCCCGCAAAAGTTCCCCAAATATTGCCAAATTACCAATGAATAGTTCAGACAACAGTTGCTTGACTACAAAAACTTTTATTTAGCATAGAAAAAATAATTGTAAATGCAGAATAGCAAATGTCTGTCTGAGAGATGGCAGGCAACGTTCCCCGCTGCCCGTCACCTCTCAGACAGACACTTGCTATCTGCATTTATAAATTATTTTGCTATGTCAAATAAAGAGTTTTTGTAGCCAAGCAACTGTTATCTGAACTATTCATTGGTAATTGGTAATATCTGGGGAACTTTTGTGGGGAAACCAGGCCCACAGTCTGATGCAAGCTTCTTTAAGGATGGTTGGCAGGTATCCTTGTGAGAGTGAGAGATGGGTGATTTTAAGTAAAGTTTTTCCCAGCTCTTCTTTGCAAGCTTAATCCATGTCACAGGGCATGTGTCAAGTGCAGATGTTGTTATGTTCATGGTGGTTGTGAAAGGTTCCCCATGGTTTCGCATGATGAGAGCGTGTAGGCATATTGGTGGCTAATGAGTTACTGTTTGGAAATCCATTGGCATCTCTCATTTGTAAGAAGAGTGCCATGTGATTTGGGTCAATGTTGTTCACTGTACTTTGATTAGGGTATTTTTTGAGTTTGCGTACAATTTCAAAGAGCTCTCTGGGTTGATTGAGGTAACTGATTAGCAAATTAGTGAGATATTCCTTCTTGCGTCAGTTTATCAGTATGTTATATTCTTGCTGTTTAAGGTTGCAATGCTGTTGATCCTCAATGGCTATGGTGCATCTCCATTTTCTTTCAAGTTTCCTGAGTGATTGTTTTAATGTTCTGATATTATTAGAGTACCATGGTGCGGTGAGTCTGTTGAGTTTGAATCTGGTGCTGCTTTGGGTTGCAGCCGCTTTGGAGATGACTTGATTCCAAGTATTTATTATAGGTTGTTCATGTCTTGGGAAAGCTACGGTGTGACCTCTTCAATGAATTGATCTTTCTCAAATCTTTTGAACCTTCTTTGTTCTTATATAGGTTCCTCCTGAGTTCGTGAGGTTGGTCCAAGTATAACGTCAAATCTTAGCATGAAGTGGGGTTTGACCAGGGCACTGGCTAAATAGCAGGCTGAGATATTAGCTATCATATTTGTAGCAGCAAAGATGAGATCCAAGGTGTTTCCTTGTTTGTGGGTTGGTGCATGGACTATTTGAGTGAATTGTAGGTTGTCCATGGTTTGAAGGAAAGTATGAGCTTCTTGTGGGGTGGTGGATGAGAGGTTAAAGTCTCATAGGATTAGGATGGGTTTGTGTAGTTTTGAGTGTGTACATGCTGATTCTAGAATGGTTGAAAGGGCTTCTGTTGTTGCCTGTGGAGCTCTGTAAGTGAGGTAGACCGAGAAGTGTCTGTAGGCAGTTGTTAGGATCTTGTTGTTGTCAGAGCGGGATGAGCTTGAGGTTCTTGTGGGCGATAAGGGCTCCTCCGCCTCTTATTTATCCTGGAGCAGTTGTGTAAGGTGTGGGTTGTTATAGCAAGTTGGTTTAGCATGACATTATCCAAATCTGTTAGCCATTTTTCTCTGAGAAGGCACAGATCAATCTTTTAGTCGTGTATATAGTCAGATATTGTGTTGAATTTATGTCTAACAGAACGTGCGTTAATTAGAACACATTGTCTTTGCTTGTTAATCGAACCATTTTGGTGGCAGTTTCCAGTTATTGGGATAGTTTGGCTTTGAATAATTCAGCTGGGTCGTTTGTTGGGTATTTTAAAGCCGTGTGGAAATATCGGTAGGTGATGTAAAAGTTGTATTGTTGGAGTTAGTTATGTGTTTTCTTGTAGAGCGGTTGTTTTCACTTTAGCGGTTAGTATGTGCATGAGTATAAGGGTAAACAATAGAGCGTTTAAGGGTTGCATGATTATGTTTCTTGAGTATAACTATAACTGTGTGAATGTGTTCCAATTACTCACATATGTCCAAGTGTTTATAGGTCTGCGTCTTACCTGTAGATCTTAGCTATCCTGGGTCTGCTTTGCACTCAGCTCTCTCACACCTGCTTAGTTGGTGTTGCCAGGTAGAAGAATTATGTCCCATTGATTGTAGAGCTGGATTATGTTCCAGTACTGGTGTCGGGCTCCTTGTTCTGCTGTGAATCTTCAACACTGGAGTGTTATCACCATTGGTGAGGGACTACTGGAGGCATTCGCAGCGTTTGGGCACTTGAGGGCCCTCTGGGGTTTTCCATGGTTGTGTTGGTCTGTTTATGGCCACGCCTAAGGGCCCTCAGGCATAGGCCCGTCTGGAGACACCATTACTTTTAAATGCGGCTGTGTCCGGTGCTATGTGAGGCTCGATTGGCCTTGTGGAGGCGATCGGGGAGGGCTCTCCTTCCCGCTCACCTTAAATGATGCTAATGTAAGACCAAAAAATTAGCATTACAACGATTTCATGTAAGGTACCGTACCTCCTTTTTCAATGGAACAATAAAATTGCTTAACAGCGCCTAAGAAAGGAAATTAAGGCATCTTTATAATAATCATGGCATCATTATTTTACATTAATAGCCAAACCATTCTTAGCTATTGAGGAATGGCACTTAGGCAATGTGCCATAGTAGTCAAAGGTTGACATTCTGCATTAAAACATATAATGAATACTGTACTGCCTAAAAAGAAAACACAGGAGGAGGAAGTGACATCATCCCCAAAGATGACAGCATAAAAGTCAAGCTCCAAAGGGAAGCACCATTTAATGTTTTGTAAAATAGGCAATCAGCTGCCATCCGTCGGACTCATAATTGCAGAGTTGTTCAGGAGCTATTATTGAAACATCAATGTCCATTAAAAGAATGGAGACTTAAAAACCTTTTTTCCGAGTCAGCGGGAAGAAGATGAGGGAGGAGACACAAAGACTACCTAAAGAGCCATGAACCACATACTAGATGATTAGTTGGACTCAGTCAGTGACAGTCAGTCCCGTGGCATTCCTCCCTTAAAACTGTGGAAATGAAGGCAATGTTGATAACAGATTAATTGGAAGTTGAAATAAGAAATCAGTCAGGGTGCAACGGAGGTGAACGTTGCAGGCTGGGGTGGAGGCTGTGGATGTTTCTTTATGCCTGATGGTGCTTTTCTTTTGAAGATGTTTGCAGTGTCCCTGATTGGGATGGAGCCAGAGAATGGGGAGGAGATTGGCTTCCCGCTCTCACGCTCTACCCCGATCGGAGGAGCGTTGCAGGCTGCGGTGGTGGCTGTGGATATTTCTTCACGTCCGATGGCATGGCCCTCCTAGGAGAGATCTGCTTGGTTATATGCGAAGGTGATGCTGTCAGTGATCCATTTGGAGAGTGTGCATTTAGATACAGGGAGACCCAAGTGGCTGGGGTCAAAGGAGACAAACTGTGATGATTTGCGATGTCCCTGTGTCCTTTGAAGGTAGAAAGCTAAGGCACACTTGCAGTCTAGTGTGTGCAGGGTCGCTTCTGCATGGGAGGTGTGCGGTCTAGGAAAAAAGACCGGTAGCACGATAGACTGGTTTAAATGGAAGGAGATACCACTTTTGGATGGAAGTGTGAATGTGTCTGGAGGATGACCGTGTCATGATGAAACCTCGTGTAGGGAGCGTCTACCACCAGAGCCTGTAGCTCACTGATGCGTCAAGCCGAAGTGAGGGAAATAAGGAATATGTCTTTCCAAGATAGAAATCATAGTGAGGTGGTGGTTAAGGGTTCAAAGGGTGGCTTTAAAAGCTGAGTCAGCACATTGAGGTTCCAAGCCACCAGCGGTGGTTTGATTGGTGGCTTAGAGAGCAAAAGACCCCTCATAAAGCATGCTACGAACGGGTGTGAGGAGATTGGCCGTTCTTCCACTTGTTTGGGGGAGGCTGCGATGGCACTAAGGTGGACTCTTACTGAGTTCATTTTGATTTCCCTGGTAGATAAATGAAATAAATATTGGAGGGAAAAGTCCACCAGTGCGGTGAAGGTATTGAGATCCCTTTCTGCACACCAGAGAGCAAACCTGCGCCATTTGAAAGAGTATGTACATCTGGTAGACTCCTTTCTTGAAGTTAAAATGATGTCTTTGACCTGTTGAGGAAGTGTCAGGTCTTGTAGGTCTAAGCCCCATTGTCAGGAAAAGGGACCGGAGATTGGAATGTAGGATTGTGCCATTATCCTGTGAAAGGAGGCTAGAGGCACAGCCCAAACTGAGCTGTTGCATCTGGGCTGGACGGAGCAGAAGAGAAAACCAGGGTTGCTGGGGCCAGAATGGGGCTATGAGGATCATGCTCACTTTGTCGACCTGTAGCTTGAAAAGCGTTTTGGGAATCAAGGGTGTTGGAGGGAAGGCATACAGGAGCCCTTCTCCACAGATGAGCAGGAAGGCATCCAATGCCTGTCTGAGGGTGAATAGAACTCTGGAGCAAAACTGTGGAAGTTGTGTGTTCTGCGAGATGGCAAAAATATCTATGGATGGTATCTCCTACATCTAAAAGATTCAAGCTGCCGTGCTTGGGTTCAGAGTCCACTCATGTGGATACAGGATGCGGCTCAGTCTGTCCGCCTGGACGTTGTTCTCCAGGGAGATACACTGCTCTGAGGTGTATTCATTGAGCAATGGCAGCTGACCAGAGATGGAGAGCTTCATTGCAGAGAAGGCATGAGCCTGTTCCATCCTGCTTATTCACATAGAACAAGACTATTTGGTTGTCTGTCCTGACTAGAACCTGCTTCCCTGAGAGTTGGTCTTGGAACACTTGGAGACCATTGGTCAGTACTCAAAGCTCTAGCAGATTGATATGTAAGGCTGATTCCTAAGCCGTCCAGAGGCCCTGAGTTGAAAACTCTTCCAGGTGGGCTCCCCAAACTAGCTTTGATGCATCCATGGTTAGGGTACACTAGCACGGGTGTGTTTGAAAAGATGACCCTACAGACAGGTTTTCTGGGGACACCACAATTGGAGCGAAATGACCAGAGTAGGTGTGATCCATATCTGGTCTCGTAAGCTCCCTGTAGCTTGCGTCCACTGGGTGGAGAGAGCCCATTGTGCCTGATGCATGTGTAGCCAAGCGTATGGAACTACATGGACTGTGCAGTCCATGTGTCGTAGAAGGCGTAGGAAATTCAGAGACATTGCTTGGTTCCTCTGCTGCATTTGAGTGGCTAGTTGGATCAGGCGGGTAACTCGATCGTGAGGCAGGAAAGCTTTTGTCTCCCGAGTGTCTAGAAGCGCACCGATAAACTCCAGCCTCTGAGTAGGGAGTAGGTGTGACCTCTGAAAGTTTTTAGGAAGCCGAGATGTTGTAGAACTCCTATGGTGTGCTGGAGTACACAAGTGGCTTGCTGAGAAGAGTCTGCCTTGATGAGCCAATCATCTAAGAAGGGAAAGACAAATATCCCTAGTGTGCAAAGATATGTGGCAACTACTGCCATGCTCTTTGTGAAGACTCTTGGGGCAGAGGCTAGCCCAAATAGAAGGACTATGTACTGATAATGAGTTCTTTGAAAGGTGAAGCGAAGGTACTGTCTGTATCCTGGAAGTATGAGGATATAGATATACACCTCTGAGGTTTAGAGGAGAAAGTCAGTCCTGACTGTGGAGGTAGGGTAGAAGAGTTCCCAATGAAATCATTTTGAATTTCTCTTTTACGAGGAACTTGTTTAGATTCCTGAGGTCTAGAATGGGTCTGTCCCCCCCCCCCCCCCCACTTCTTTGGGATGAAGAAATATGGGGAGTAAAATTCCATTCTTTCTTCGTTTGGTGGAATTCTCTTGATTGCACCCTGGGTTAGCAGGGTGGCTACCTCTTCTGAGAGAAGAGCAGAGTGGGGAGGTTGAGTTGGATGCACCCATGTGAAGCTGAAGGGGGGCAGAATTTGAAAGTTTAGTTGGTATCCCCTGTGGACGATTTGTAAGGTCCACTGCTCTGATTTGATGAGCTGCCAGCGATGAGCATAGTGGCAGAGCCTTCCTGCTATGTGAAGGGGCCAAGGTGACTACAGAGGCAAGGTAGTGATGTTCTCTAGCACAGAGTCAAAAATTAGGTGCAGGCTGGGCCTGCGGGGCAGGTTGGTGGTTAGCAGCCTTGTGTTTCCTAGGTTGTCTAGGCCCTTGCTGTTTTTGCTGTGGCTGGCTGGGGATAAGATGGATTATATGTTTTCTTCTTGAAGCTGAAATTTTTTTTTAAATTGTGCCTTTTTCCTGGAAGCGTCTGCTGTCTTCCTGGAAAGCTTCTTGAGAGTGGTTTCATCATTCTCTAGCTCACCAGCCTTTTCCCTCCAATTTTGCCAGAAGAGGTTCTCTCCAATATAGGGAATGTTGCCTAGCTTGTCCTGCACCCATTATTCTAAGTCTGAAGCTTGTAGCCACGCTATCCTTCCTGCTCCAATAGCCACAGTAGAAGCTCTACTGGAGGACTCAAATGCATCGAAGGCAGCTCTATTGACAAATTTTGAAACATTTTGGCTGTGCTTCAGAAGGCTTTGAAAAGAGCCCTGTTTTTCTTCAGGGAGCAGGGAGAGAATGCTTCAAGATCCTTATTGAGCTCTTTCAAAAACATCCCCATATTATTTAAGCTTATAAATTAAGCTTGGGGATATTCAGCCTACTGGGAACTGAGTATCCAGATAACAAAGGTTTAAATCTTTGTAGAAAGCTTGCTTCTTCAAGGAGGGGGGAGGAGAAAGTTCTTTGCTCTCATCTCACACCTGGCCTGTGATCACACCTACGGGTCTGAGACCGGCTGCAGGAGCTGTGGATTTTTCACAAAGCTAAGACTCTAATTTTCCTGCCCACCCTACCCCTCGCCCCCCCCCCCCCAGGGACTGCATTGTCTATATAGTACTCACATACGTTGCCATCTATCCCTTTAACTTGGGTTAGAGCCCACGTCTTCTTCCTCCTTTTTTCTTCTTCCTCTTCTCCTTATAGGACGGCTTATTCAGCATGTCATCTATTCAGTGCAATAACTGCAGTACTTTCATTCCAAGACAAATCATTTGGAACCTCAGAGCTTGTCCTATGTGCCTCAGGTCAGCTGCCATGCATAAAAAACTGAATCTACTAAGGGAAGACCTAGCTGCCATGCATAAGGAGGTGACCCTACTGAGGGAAGAACTGGCTGCAATGAAGTGCACCTCTTCTAGGATACAAACTGAACAATATCCACCACCGCTCCCACAAATCATCAAACACCCCAGGAACAAGTGGATCACAGTGGGTTCTGGTAGATTGAGACCTGTAACGCACAGACATCCTATGCATCAGAGAAGGCATAATGCCTTCTCTGCCTTGGCGAATGAGGATGCCCAATCCAAAGAAACTGAAGGGCCCTTAAATGAGATAGACGGTGCCCAATCTCCTGCTAGAGGACCAAATATGAAGAAAACCTCACCAAACAGCAAACTACTACTACTTGGAGATTCCATCATCAGTGGCATCAACTTTGGAACACAGTTCAAAGGAGAGAAGATAGTCATGTGCCTCCCAGGCTCTTCAGCCAGCAAGAACATAAACCACATTGTTGAAGTACTTAGCACAGAACGTGAACACTCCAAACTTGATGTTGTTATCCACTTGGGCACAAATGACCTGGCTAGAAACAGTGCCTCTATAGTCCAAAAGGACTTCCAATCTCTGGGAGAGAAACTCAAGCCCATTGTTAACACTGTTGCATTCTCAGAGGTTCTACCTGTGCTTGGTAAGGGGGCATTAACAGCTTTAATACATGGCTCCAGACCTGGTGCAAACAAGAAGGATTCAGATTTATTGGCAACTGGGGTAACAGATGGACCAACAAGAGACTATACTGTGCTGATGGACTACATCTCTCTGTCGCAGGGAAAAGAATCCTAAGTGAAAAATTCAAGCAATATGTGGATATGCATTTAAACTAGAAAAAGGGAGTGATGGATGTTGAAGGTCAAGCTCTGGACATCATCCCCTGCAAAAGCAGATTAAAATCAGAAACAGCCACACCTTTATACCACACATCAAAAACAAGTGGGAAGATGTAGGCAGAACAAAATCAATGCTAAATACACACAAGCCAGGTAAATGCTGGAAAGCAATGAGCACAAATGCTCGAAGCTTAGCCAACAAAGTTCTGGACCTAGAAGCCCTAATGGTGAAAACGGATTTGGACATTGTGGCCATTACAGAAACATGGCTAAACGAATTGCATGATTGGGATATAGTCATAACTGGCTATAATCTATTCAGAAGAGACAGAGAAAATGGAAGAGGAGGAGGAGTAGCCTTGTATGTCAAAAGCAATATTAAAGTGTGGCGACAAAACCTTCTTCAGGTATATTTGGGAAAGGAAGAAGATCAGAGGTGGAATTGCAGGACTCAGAAGTGCTGCGAACAGACTGGTGGAAAGTGACATTGAAAAAGCGAAATTTCTAAACGAATACTTCTGCTCTGTTTTACTAAAGAAAGTCCTGGAGAAGGACCACCTGTGACTCCCAAATATTATAAAAATGAGAATGAAGTAGATACCTCACCATTCACAGAAGATGATGTGTTAGAACAACTTGCAAAACTGAAACTGGACAAGGCCATGGGACCAGATAGGATACATCCCAGGATTCTGAAAGAGCTCAGAGAGGTTCTTGCAGGGCCATTAAAGGATGTTTTCAACAGATCCTTGGAAACAGGAGAGGTTCCTCAGGACTGGAGAACGGCTGATGTCGTACCTCTACACAAAAGTGGTGAAAAGGAAGAAGTGTCAAACTACAGGCCTGTGAGCCTTACCTCGGTGGTGGGAAAAGTAATGGAGGCGCTCCTGAAAGAGCGATTAGTGAGCTTTCTCAAAACCAACAGGTTGCAAGACCCAAGGCAACATGGTTTTACCAAAGGACGATCTTGCCAAACAAATCTGATTGAGTTCTTTGACCGGGTGACCAGGGAGCTAGATCAGGGACATGCAATGGATGTCATCTACCTGGATTTCAGCAAAGCCTTTGATACTGTTCCTCATAGGAGGCTTATCAATAAACTCAGTAGCTTGGGTGGATCCTAAGATGGTAAATTGGATCAGAAATTGGTTGAGTGACAGACGACAGGGTGTGATGGTAAACGGAGCTCACTAGGATGAAGGGAAGGTAATTAGTGGGGTGACCCAGGGGTTGGTCCTGGGCCCGGCACTGTTTAATGTATTTGTGAGTGATATTGCTGAAGGACTGAATGGAAAATTGTCTTTTTGCAGATGACACAAAAATTTGCAACAGAGTTGACTCCCCCGAGGAAGTGGTTAACATGGTTAGCAGAAAAAAGGAGGTGATAATGCCTCTGTATAAGTCTTTGGTGCGACCTCATTTAGAGTATAGTGTGCAATTCTGGAGCACGCACCTTCAAAAGGATGTGAACAGGATGGAGTCGGTGCAGAGGGTGGCTACTAAAATGATTAGTGGGCTTCATTATAAAGCATATGAGGACAGACTTAAGGATCTTAATATGTACACCTTGGAGGAAAGGCGGGATAGAGGGGATATGATTGAGATGTTTAAATACCTCGATGGCATAAATGTTCAGGGAGAGAGCCTCTTTCAATTGAAAGCAAGTTCTGCTATGAGGGGACATGGGATGAGGGTGAAGGGAGATAGATTCAGGAGTGATATGCGGAAATATTTCTTTATGGAAAGAGTAGTGGATCCATGGAATAGTCTCCCAGTGGAGGTGGTAGAGATAAGGACAGTAACTGAATTCAAAAAAGCATGGGATCAACACAGAGGATCTCTAAAGGTAAAAAGTGGACTGTTGAAGTTGTTGATATGGAAGGACAGACTAGATAGGCCATGTGGTCTTTTTCTGTCATCATGTTTCTATGTTTCTATGAGGAAAGATCTACAAAAACTGGAAGAATGGTCTAATGCTTGGCAATTAAGATTTAATGCAAAGTGCAGAGTCATGCACTTGGGTAGCAGAAATCCAAGGGAAATGTACGTGATAGGGGGCGAGAGGTTAGTATGCACGGATCAGGAGAAAGACCTTGGTGTGATTATTTCTGTAGATCTCAAGGTGGCAAAACAGTGCGACAAGGTGGTGGCAAAAGCCAGGAGGATGTTGGGCTGCATACAAAGTGGAATCACCAGCAGAAATGAAGAGGTACTTATGCCACTGTACAAGTCACTGGTGAGGCCTCACTTGGAATACTGTGTTCAGTATTGGAGACCGTATCTTGCAAAGGATGTAAAAAGACTAGAAACTGTTCAGAGGAAGGCGACCAAAATGATTTGGAGCCTGCGTCAGAAGCCTTATGAGAAGAGACTTGAAGACCTAAACATGTACACTTTGGAGGAGAGGAGGGACAGGGGAGATATGATTCAGACCTTTAAATACTTGAAGGGAAATAATGAACAAACAAACCTCTTCCAACGACAGGGAAGCTGTACAACTAGAGGGCACAACATGAAGCTGTGAGGTGGTAAATTGAAAGGTAATGTCAGGAAATACTTTTTCACAGAAAGGGTGGTGGATGCTTGGAATGCCCTCCCGATGGAAGTGGTGGGGGCAAACACTGTGACGGAATTCAAAATGGCATGGGACAGACACAGTGGATCCCTTTACAGCAACAGGATAAAATCAAAATAAACGGAACCATCTAATTTCTCAACAAACAGGGGTGTCCTACATGGAGTGGTGGGGTCACCCCTAAACAGGGACGTGGGGAGGGGTGGCGGAGCAGTGGGTGCACCTACTCTTGCTGTCGTGCTGGGCAGACTGGATGGACCGTTCTGGTCTTTATCTGCCATCATTTACTATGGTACTATGTTACTATATATAGGTTGTAGGAGTTTATCCTGCAAGATAGCATGGAGGCCTGGAAACGTTTGCGGGCAAAAGCATCCAGGATTCTTTGTTCCCTACCATGTGGTATGGAGGAATGTTTTTTTTCACTTTTAATTCTGCACATCGCCAACTCTACCCCCATGGAATGGTGGGAGAGCTGAGGCTTCTGAAACCCTGGACACTCTGGGACTCAATACATACTGTCGAGTCTTTTGCTAATAGGTGACACCGTGAGAGGTGTTTCCCACATGCGTAGCATAAGGGAATGGAGAATCTGGTGTACTGGTAGTATGGCAGCCTCCTTAGGAGCAGTAGGGTACTGGAGAATCTCCAGTTCCTCTGTTCGAAGTTCCTTCTCTGACAAAGCAGTAATAGAGAAGTCTGCTGCCATATCACTAATGAAGTCCTGGAAGGACATGCCCTCAGGGGGAGATCTCCTCCTTTCAGAAGACTCTGATGACATGTTCTGGAGCTCTTGGGAATCGAAGGATTGATGATCAGAATCAGATGTATCTGAATCGGATGTGTCGAAGTACCATCAATGTCGATGCTTATGGATTGGCAGTACTAGTATTCACGCCTCAAGGAATCAGAGTCAGGATCCCTTTGCGCCAGAACCGCTGACGGACCCGAAGCCACAGGCTTTAGCGTTGGCATGGATATTGTCAATATCGATGCCGGCACTGATGCCAATGGTGATACTGGTGGAAGTATGGGATCAGGACCCGGTGCCTGTGTCGGTGCTGGGGCCTCGAGGGCAACCGGACTCACCAGTACCGATGCTGCCAGCAGTGCTGCCAAGGTTCTCTCAATAGACAGCATACGCTGGTCTAAGGAGACTACCGATCTCTGGGCTGAAGTTTGTACGGAGCTGGCTGCCACCGTCCCAGAACATGGCACTGGTAGTTCTCTGGAGGCGGAAGCCTTAGGAGTCTCCCGGGACCACACTACTACTTTGGAGGACAAGTCCTCCCGCCGGGTTGCTTGCCTGGATGGTCGGAGTCAGAGACCACCCTTGGTGAGTCTCGATGACGGGATTGGGATCATTGTCTTGGTCCGACATCAGACCTCGCAGGGGACCTCGATGTCCAATGCTGCTGCAGCTTGGCTGCACTAGTGTGCTTGGACTTCTTCGGTACCTGTGAGCCCTGTGAGGATGAGAATGCTCTCAATAACATGGACGCCACTGAGAGAGTGTCCGATGAAAAGAAAGATCCAAACTTTTTGCCCTGGTTCTTAAAGCCTCTCTTTATCATCTGTTGGCACAGGGAACACGAATCTGGGAGGTGCTCTGGGCCGAGGCACTTTAAGCACCAGTCATGCTTATCGGTGACAAACAATTTTGGAGCATTTTGAATATTTTTTAAAGCCACTATTTGGCTTTTCCATGTTTGGATAGAAAGGGCTGAGGCCTAACAGGTGGATGACTGTCCATGAGAAAAACTGAAGAAATATAGAGTAATGGAAATTAGAAGAAAATATAAAGAATTCTGATAGAGAAAGGGTAACCAGAGTCGGGTAAATGATACAGGCTTTGACGGGAAGGCAGAAAACGCTATCCACAAAAAACTAACGATTCTTTATCTGTGGTAACAGAAATTTTGGCCTGCTGGCTCCGTGGAAAATGAAAGACTGAGGAGAGGAGAGGAGTTGGGAAGGCAGTCACACATGTGCAGTGAAGGGTTCCCAAAGGCTTTCTGATTGGACAATGTGGAGCGTTCCCGCGCAGACTCCATTGGTGCCGACATCACCCATATGTGAAGAGTATATTCCTGGAGATAGACCAGTATAGTACATCTAATAACCCAGTAAGAAGACTTGAGTGGTTGCATCAGCTGCTCTGGGCAGGTCACTCCCTCTATGCCTGTTTAGAATTGTATCTACCATTCCGTGCAGGTCACTCGTTCACTTTACTGAAGTATAAAAGATATTTAAGTTTTTATGATTAAGAGGAGTAGAGGAGGTCAGAGCTGGGACAAGATACGTCTGATGCTGGAGGGAGGGGGGGGACTGATGCTTTTGCTTGGATTCTGGCCTGGAGAAAGGGATGCTAGAGCTGATTCTGTTGCTGGGGCTTGGGCGTCAAAAAGGGGTGCTGGGACTGATGCTTTGCTGGGGATGGAAAATTGTGTTTTAGGTTCACTGGGAATCTGCCTAAAATGCCACAATTTTTTTTCATGGCACAAATACATTGATACTCTTATTTTTCTGATGCTGGAAAAGCATCTAATTGCCTCAAAAATAAGCCATTAAAATTCCAAATGATAAAAACATAGGATCCATAGCCTTAATTATGGTCTTCAGCCAAGACAGACATTAAGCATAATTAGAGCAGAAGCCTAGAATCTAGAAAATCTTGAGCAAATTCTCATCTCTGGTCATATGCAATATTAGCATAAATTATGCTTATAAAAATAACCACCTTCAAAATATTGATTTTTGGAAGGAGAAGACAAAAAGGTGCTTAAAATTGGCAAACAAACTCTTAAAACACATAGGCACTGTTTGCTGGTGAACCTTTGCATGACCAACGTATTATCCCATTCTTCCTCCTTCCGTGTTGTCACGCCTATCCTTAGAAACTGCTTACCTCCTGCCCTCTGCTCTCTGTTTTAAATCCCAACTGAAAAATCACCTCTTTGCCCTTGCCTTTCCTAAGGCCACCTCCTCATGATTTGCTTCTTCATCACTCTGCTTGCTTCTGCATTCCTACATCCTCTAGTTTGTCCATGTACTTCCCTTTCTGTATCCTGTTATTGGCACTCGTCCAAACTCTGTAACTTAGGCCCTCCACCCTTTCTCCCTGACCTGTCTTGTCTTCCCCCTGCATCTTGTGTCCTGTCGCGTCCTTTTTCCCTCCATTATCCTATTTAAGAACATAAGATATGCCATACTGGGTCAGACCAAGGTCCATCAATCCCAGTATCCTGTTTCCAACAGTGGCCAATCTAGGTGATAAGTACCTAGCAGTCTCCCCAAAAGACACAGGTTCCTCAATGCTTGTATTGGGTCAAGCAGTGATATCCTGTGTCCCTTTTAATAAAGGCTTATGGACCTTTCCCTCCAGGAACTTGTCCAAACCTTTTTTAAACCCAGCTACACTACATCCTCTGGTAACAAATTCCAGAGTTTGATTACACGTTGAGTGAAAAAATATTTTCTCTTATTAGTCTTAAATAGGTTACCCTGTAGTTTCATTGCATGTCCCCTAGTCTTTTTATATTCTGATAACGTAAACAATCGATCTACGTTTACCCGTTCCACTCCATTCATTAATTTATAGACCTCTATCATATCTCCCCTCAGCCGTCTCTTTTCCAGGTTGAAAAGCCCTAACCTTTTTAACCTCTCTTCATAGGAGTATCCTTCCATTCCCTTTACCATTTTGGTGGCTCTTCTCTGTACCTTTTCTAATAACGCTATATCCTTTTTAAGATATGGCGACCAGAATTGCGCACAATATTCAAGGTGCAGTCGCACCATCGAACGATACAGAGGCATTATAATATCCTTTGTTTTATTTTCCATTTGTTTTCCTATGATACCTAGCATTCTATTTGCTCTCTTTGCCGCCACTGCACACTGGACGGATGGTTTTATGATGTTATCCATGATGACGCCCAAATCTTTTTCCTGAGAAGTGGTTCCCAATGTGGAACCATGCATCGTGTAACCATAGTTTGGGTTGTTCTTTCCTAGGTGCAGAACTTTGCATTTGCCCACATTAAATTTCATCTGCCATTTGGATGCCCAGTCTTCCAATTTATCAAGATCCTCTTGCAATTTTCCACAATCCTCTTGGCTTTTAACAAATTTAAATAGTTTTGTGTCATCTGCAAATTAGATAACCTCACTCGTTATTCCCTTTTCCAGGTCATTTATGAATATGTCAAAAAGCGGTGGACCCAGCACAGATCCCTGGGGTACTCCACTATTCACCTTTTTCCATTGGTTAAATTGGCCATTTAGCCCTACCCTGTGCCTTCTATCTTTTAACCAGTTCCTGATCCACAATAGTTCACTGCCTCCTATCCCATGACTTTTTAGTTTTGCCACAAGTCTCTGATGAGGGACCTTGTCAAAGGCTTTCAGAAAGTCCAGATACACTATATCAACTGACTCACCTTTGTCTACCTGTTTATTCAGATCTTAAAAAAACAGATTAGTAAGACAAGATCTTCCTTGTCTAAAGCCCTGTTGGCTGTCTCCCATTAAGCCACGACTTACTACATGATGAGTAATTTTGTTCTTTATAATGGTTTCTACCATTTTTCCCGGTACTGACGTCAGGCTCACCGGTCTGTAGTTTCCCGGATCACCCCTGAAACCCTTTTTAAAAATTGGCATTATATTGGTGATCCTCCAATCTTCAGGTATTGCAGATGATTTTAATGACAGTTCATAGATTACTAATAGCAGGTCTGCAATCTCATATTTCAGTTCTTTCTACACCCTTGGATGTATACCATCTGGTCTTGGCAATTTGCTACTCTTCAGTTTATTAAACAGTTGTAATACATCTTCCAGGTGTATCGATATTTCTTTCAATTCCTCTGCAGTATCACCTTTAAATACCACTTCAGTCATGGGTAACATCCCTACATCTTCCTTAGTAAAGACCGAAGCAAAGAATTCATTCAGTCTCTCCGTTATAGCCTTGTCGCCTCTTTCTGCCCCTTTTACCCCTCTATCATCTAATGGTCCAATTGACTCTCTCACAGGATTTTTGCTACGAATGTACTTGAAAAAGTCTTCATTACACGTTTTTCCTTCCACAGCAAGTTTCTTCTCAAATTCTCTCTTTGCCTGCCTTATCAATAACTTGCATTTAACTTGCCAGTGCTTGTGCTGTTTCCAGTTTTCGTCATTTGGCTCTTTTTTACATTTCTTGAAAGATGCTTTTTTGGCAACAACGGCCTCTCTGACCTCACTTTTAAACCATGCTGGCAGTTCTTTGGACTTCCTTCCACTTTTCTTAAAGCGTGGAATACAGCTGGTCTGGGCTTCCACGATAGTATTTTTAAACAACACCCAAGCTTGATATAAGTCTTTGACCTTTGCAACTGCTCCTTTTGTTTTTTTCTTAACTATTTTCCTCATTTTATCATAGTCTCCCTTTTGAAAGTTAAAAGGTAGTACTGTGGATTTCCTTACCATCCCTCCTCCATTAATTTAAATCAAACGCGATCATGCTATGATCACTATTACCAAGAGGCCCCAACACCCTTACTTTTGCACCAGATAGCACAGATACTTACCTGTAACAGGTGATCTCTGGGAACAGCAGGAATAAGTCTTCACATATGGGTTTCGTCGGTACCGACGGAGCCTGCGCGGGAACGCTCCCCAGCGTCCAATCAGAAAGCCTTTGGGAGCATCCCACAGCGCCTGCGTGCTGCCTTCCCGCCTTTACCAACTGTCTCTCCTCAGTTGAGTTTTAGAGCTGAGACAAAGAGAGAGAGAAAGAGGGAAAGCAAAGAGAGATAGAGAGAGAGACAACTCCTAGGGGAGGTGGGTGGGTTGTGAAGACTTATTCCTGCTGTTCCCAGAGATCACCTGTTACAGGTAAGTAACTGTGCTATTCTCCAGGAACAAGCAGGAATGAGTCTTCACATATGGGGACTCCCTAGCTTTAGATGCCAGGGAGAGATCCCAGAAGTTGTGTGTCCCTGGGACAGGGCTGCACTTCCCCACATGGATCTCTGGCATCCCATGAGGGATGGTGGGTAGGAGTTGATTAAGTATGGAACAGGTGTTTAAGAACAGCCTGACCAAACAAGGCATCCCGGCGGGAGTCCTTGTCCAAGCAGTAATGGGCTGTGAAGGTATGAACCAAGGCCCAAGTGGCTGCTCAACAGATGAGTTGAGATGAGCCATTGAGGCTGCCATGGCTCTCACATTGTGAGCTGTGGCATGGCCCTCCAGAGAAAGGTTCTTGCTCTGATAGGCGAAAGAAATACACTGGGCAATCCAGTTATATAGTGTTCTCTTGGAGACTGGAAGTCCCAAATGAGAAGGATCAAAAGCAACAAAGAGTTGAGAGGACTTTCTATGTTGCTGTGTCCTCTGTAAGTAAAAAGCCAGAGCTCTTTTACAGTCCAGGGTATGAAGATTCCTCTCTGCACTTGATGCATGAGGTCCTGAAAAAAAGACAGGTAGGTAGACCTCTTGGTTGAGGTGAAAAGGCGAGACCACCTTAGGCATAAAGTGTGGATTAGTCCTAAAGACCACCTTGTCATGATGGAACCTTGTATAAGGTGGCTTAGCTACGAGTGCTTGTAATTTACTAATACGACGTGCTGATGTGATTGCAATGAGAAAGATAACTTTCCAAGAAAGGTATTTCAAGGAGGTGGTAGCCAAAGGTTCAAAAGGCGGCTTCATAAGTTGACCAAGAACCAAGTTTAAGTCCCATGCCACCGGGGGTGGTCTAATGGGAGGCTTTGTTAAAAGGAGGCCTCTCATGAATCTGGCTACAAGAGGATGAGAGGAAATAGGTTGTCCATTTAGAGGCTTAAGGGAAGCTGCAATAGCACTCAAATGGACCCTTACTGAATTTGTCTTAAGGCCTGCATTAGACAGATGGAGGAGATACTCCAGATACTCCAGCAAAGATTCCAGAGGTATGGCAAGGGGGTTAAGACCCTTCCCAGAACACCAGATAGTAAACCTCTTCCACTTGAAAGCATAAGAACGTCTAGTGAAAGGTTTTCTGGAAGCATAAAGAACATCTTTCACTTGTTGAGAAAGATGAAGATCCTGGAGATCTAGGCCTTCAGCAACCAAGCCCTGAGATGCAGAGACTGGGGATTGGGATACCACAACTTTCCGTCCTCTTGAGAGAGGAGGTCTGGAGCAGACCCTAACTCCAGGGAGGGAGCTTGAGAGAGATGTAGAAGCAGAGGGTACCACACTTGCCGTGGCCAATGTGGAGCTATGCGAATCATGTGGCCTCTGTCTCTCTGAAGCTTGAACAGGGTTTTGGGAATTAGGGGAATAGGTGGAAAGGCATAGAGGAAGTCTTGACCCCAGTGAAGGAGGAAAGCATCCCTTGCATGAGCTCCCTGAGCCAGAGTTCTGGAACAGAACCTGGGAAGTTTGGCATTCCACGGACTTGCAAAGAGGTCTATGTCCAGGGTTCCCCAAATTTGAAAAATCTTGGACACCTGGTCCATATGTAGGGACCACTCGTGTGGAAGCAGAACTCGACTGAGCCTGTCTGCCCAAGAGTTTTGAACGCCTGGAAGATAAACTGCCAGAAGATGAATGTGATGCTCTCTGGCGAGGGCCCACAGTCGCAAAGCTTCGTTGCAAAGCAAGAGAGAGCCAGTTCCTCCCTGCTTGTTCACATAGAACATGGCTACCTGATTGTCCGTGTGGATAAGGACTGTCTTGTGGCTGAGCAGGGTGTGGAAAACCCGCAGAGCAAGGAAGATTGCTCTGAATTCCAAGAGATTGATATGTAGACAAGTCTCCTACTGGGACTAGATGCCCTGGGTGGAGAGGTCTTGCAGATAAGCTCCCCACCCCATTGGAGAAGCATCTTTTTTAAGAGTTGCTTGGGGTAGAGACTACTGAAAGGGGGACCCCAGCAACAGGTTTTGAGGGGACTTCCACCACTGGAGAGACAAAATGAGGCAACTTGTGTTTGCTATTTTGTCTGACAGGCAGCCTATTGCCTGGGTCCATTGGGTGGATAAAGTCCACTGAGCTGCCCTCATGTGAAGGCGAGCATATGGTACCACAAGCACGATGGATGCCATGTGGCCTAGCAACTGTAACATCTCTCGAGCAGTTAGGAGGGGCTTCAACTCTGCTTGAGAAGCTAACTGCACCAAGCGAAGGCAACGGGCCTGGGGAAGATAGCCCTTGCCCTTGTGGTATCCAGCAACGCCCCTATAAACTCCAGGGACTGAGTAGGGATCAAATTGGATTTTGGGATGTTTATTACCAGCCCTAAATACTGAAGGATATGCATTGTACAGGTTAGAGAACTCTTGGCCTCTGATTGAGTGGGAGCTCGAATGAGCCAGTCGTCCAGGTAAGGGAAGACGAATATTCCCAGGGTGCGCAGAAAAGCAGCTACCACTGCCGTGGATTTCGTGAACACCCTTGGTGCAGAGGCCAGACCAAAAGGGAGCACTCTGTATTGATAGTGCTTCTCTTGAAAAAGGAACCGAAGGAACCTTCTGTGAGTTGGATGGATGAGAACATGAGTGTACGCATCCTTGAGATCTAGAGAACAAAGCCAATCCTGACTCTGAAGGTATGGCAGCAGAGTTCCCAGAGAAACCATCTTGAATTTTTCCTTGACTAGGAATCTGTTCAACTCTCTGAGATCTAAGATGGGTCTGAAGCCCCCTGTTTTCTTTGGAATAAGAAAATAGGGGGAGTAGAAACCTGTGCCCTGTTGTTGAAAAGGCACTTCCTCTATTGCCCCCTGGGCGAGAAGAGTGGCAACCTCCTGCCCCAACAGGTTGAGGAAGGAGGTTGGAGAATTGAACTGGTGCACTCTTGTGCAAGCTTGAAAAATGAAGTTTGTACCCCTCTCTTATGATGGAGAGTGTCCAGTACTCTGCTGTAATTTGCCCCCACCTGGGAGCAAAGTGACATAACCTTCCTGGAATGGTGGAGGGCTCTGGTCCTTCTAGAGCCAGGAAGGCTAAGTTCTCTAGCGGAAAGTCAAAGGCCCTGAGGGGGCTGAGGTTGCTGGGCTGGAGCAGGCCTAGCAGCCTTTGCTTTGATCTGTTTGGATGATTGCTGACGTTTGGTAGGAAACTGAGCTGCAGAAGATGCCCGCTGACCATAAGCAGAATAGAATCTTCCCTTTTTAGAAAAAGGTGTTTTCTTGAATAACCTTTTCTTAGCAGGAGCAGCTGTGGATTTGGATAGTCTATCCAAAGCAGAATTTTCAGCATCCATCTGATTGGCTTTTGCTTGCCAATCCTTACCAAACAGGTTCTCACCTGTACAAGGGATATTTCCCAATTCATCTTGAACCCAGATCTCCAAATCAGATGCTTGAAGCCAAGCAATCCTACGTGCACCTATGGCAATAGCTGAGGCTCTGCTTACGCATTCAAAGGAGTCAAAAGCTGCACGGTTGGAGAATTTGGAGATATCTTGGACATGTTTGAGCCCAGTGAGAAAGTCCTGCCTTTTATCTTTAGACATAAAAGGACTTAAAGTCTGCAAATGGTCAGTGACTTCTTTTAAGAACATTCCCATGTAGAGACTATAGGAATTAATTCTCTCAGCAAGCATGGAAGCTTGGAAGACTCTTCTTCCAAAAGCATACAGGGTTCTACATTCACATCCTGGAGGATTAGAGGCATGTCTTTTGGCACTTCTAATCTTTCTCATTGCAGACTCAACCACAATAGAGTGGTGAGGAAGTTGAGTTTTATGGAAACCAGGACAAGGAGGGACACGATACATGGTATCCAACCTGCGAGAATGAGGAGAGGTTGTTAGAGGTGCTTCCCACATCCTCAACATGAGATCATACAGAATCTCATGAATAGGCAAGGTAGCTGCCTCCTTAGGAGTTTTAGGATATTGTAAAATATCTAACTCCTTGGCTCTGGGCTCTGTCACTGTGATAGAAAGGCCCCGAGCCACCTCCCTGATAAAGTCTTAAAAAGACAAGTCCTCTGGAGGAGACATCCCTCGTTTAGGAGAGGACTCCTCCTGTGGAAGAAGCATCACTGCATCGACCGACTCTTCAGAATCCTCAGAGTCCTCAGAGTAATCGAAGTATTGTCTGTCCGGATGCTCTTGCAAAGCCCGATACCCGTACCGACCGGGATCGGTATTGGGAATAACCGGTACCGGGGTATCGGTACCGGAGGGCTTCAGAGGACAATGTACCGGCATAGCGGACACCGATGCCGATGTCGATGCCACCGGTACAGGGATCGGTACCGATGGCGATGCTAGAGCCGGTACCAGCGGAGTAGTCTGTTGCGGTACCACGGGCGTCGATGCCACAAGGAAAGCCGCCAGACTGCGTTCCATGGACAGAATCCTCTGATCCATCGACGCCGCCAATGCTTGGAAGTCGGTACCGGTGGAAGCCACCAGTACCCCAGAGCATGGCACCAGGAGATCTGTCGAGGCCACGCCATCGAGATCATCTTGGAACCCCGATGATGATGCTTTAGAGGCCGAAGCCTCCCGCCGGGGTAATTTTGCCGGTGCAGAATCCTCGAGGGCAACGCCAGAGGCATCTCAATGCTTAGAAGAAGATCTACCCTTTGAGGACTGGCTGGATTTATGTTTAGTTACCTGAGATCTATGTGAGGAAGAAGAAGCCCTGGAAGACGTCGATGCCACCGAAGCCGCATCAGAGGGAAACAGGGTACTGAGCTTGGCAGTTCGGTTCTGCCGACCTCTTTTAGACATCATAGAACAGGACATACAATCTGTTATGGAATGGTCAGGACCTAAACATTTTAGACACCAGTCATGGGTGTCGGTGATGGAAATGGTACTGCCACATTTTGTGCACTTCTTAAATCCTGAGGCAGGCTTTTCCATAATAAGGAAAAAGGTTTTGGGCCTAAGGCCCAAAATGCAAGTGCACCTGAAGAAAAAGAACAGAAAAAAAAGTTTTTTGTTTTTTTTTACAAGAAGAAAAGAACAAAGACCGGCGGTACCGGTAGAGCGTCGAAGAAGGCAGACGCGATACAAAAGAAATAAAGAAAAAATAAGGAAATTCTTCTGCGGTGACAGGAACATGACATGCTGACTCCGCGGAAAAAGAACTGAGGAGAGACAGTTGGGAAAGGTGGGAAGGTAGCACGCTGGCGCTGTGGGATGCTCCCAAAGGCTTTCTGATTGGACGCTGGGGAGCGTTCCCGCGCAGGCTCCGTCGGTACCGACGAAACCCATATGTGAAGACTCATTCCTGCTTGTTCCTGGAGATCTAGTGTTCCACTAAGGATTAAGTCCAAAATGGCTTCCCCTCTGCTTCTTGGAGCAGCCGATTCATGAACCGACCAGTCATTTATTTCATCTAGAAACTTTATCTCCCTAGCATGTCCTGCCATGACACTGACCCAGTCAATACTGGGGTAATTGAAATCACCCATTATTATTAATGTTCTGTAACTTTTGTTAGCTTCCCTGATTTCTTTGAGCATTTCATCATCCATTTGTTCATTCTGGCCAGGCGGTCGATAGTACAACACCACTGCCATCACCTTCCCCTTTTTACATGGAATTTCAATCCATAGAGATTCTACAGCAAATTTTGTTTCCTGCAAAACTTTAATCCTTTGTGACTCAATGCCCTCTTTGACATAGAGCGCAACCTTTCCACCAATTTTATCAGCTCTATCATTACGATATAGTTTGTACCCAGGTATCACAGTGTCCCACTAGTTGTCCTCCTTCCACCATGTCTCTGAGATACCAATCATATCTAACTTCTCATTTAGTGCTATATATTCAAACTCTCCCATCATATTTTTTAGACTTCTAGCATTTCCATACAAGCATTTTAGAGACTGTATTTTATTCATATTAATCTGGCTATCGGTAGGCAGGGGCAATTTGGAATCTTTAAGCTCTGTCTGCTCTGTACTCAAGGGCATTTGGGCTACCTTTGTCTTTATTGGAACCTCTCTGCTGATGTGCCCTAACGTCATATTTTTGGTAGTATCCTTCAAGGATACATTGTTCCGAACCATGCGCTCTTGGGCGACTGTCGTCTCTCCCCTATTATCTAGTTTAAAAGTTGCTCTATCTCCTTTTTAAAGGTTAATGCCAGCAGCCTGGTTCCATCCTGGTTAAGGTGAAGCCCATCCCTTCGGAAGAGCCCCTCCTTTCCCCAGAATGTTCCCCAGTTCCTAACAAATCCAAAACCCTCATCCATGCACCACTGTCTCATCCACGCATTCAGACTCCGGAGCGCTGCCTGCCTTTTGGGTCCTGCACGTGGAACAGGAAGCATTTTGGAGAACGCTACCCCGGAAGTTCTGGATTTCAACTTCCTACCTAAAAGCCTAAATTTAGCCTCCAGAACCTCCCTACCACACTTTCCTATGTCATTGGTACCGACATGTACCAAGCCAGCAGACTCCTCCCCAGCACTATCTAAGACCTTGTCTAGGTGACGCATGAGGTCCTCTACCTTCGTACTAGGCAGGCATGTTACCAGGCGATCCTCACGTCCACCAGCCACCCAGCTATCTACATGTCTAATGATCGTATCACCCACTATAACGGCTGTCCTAACCCTTCCCTCATGGACACATGGCCCTGGAGAAACATCCTAGTTGCGAGAGGGTTTTACATCACCTGGAGGACAGGTCCTAGCTACAGGATCACTTTCTGCCACACGAGGATGATGTTTTCCTGTCACGTGACCTCTCTCCTCCATGGCAACAGGGATGCTGCCAGACCGGAGGTGGGACTTCAGGATTATATCCCTGTAGGTCTCGTCTATGTACCTCTCTGTCTTCCTTATGTCTTCCAAGTCTGCTACTCTTGCCTCCAGAGATCGGACTCGTTCCCTGAGAGCAAAGTGCTCCTTGCATCTTGTGCACATGTAAGACCCCTCACCAACTGGGAAAAAATCATACATGTGACACTCAATGTCCAAAGGGGCACGATGGTGAAAGCTGTTAAAGTTGTTGGTCCTCTTGACACTCATTTTGGAGTTATGGAGAAAGTTCCTGCAACTTCCGCTATCAGGAAGGAGTCTCCAGCTGTGAGTTCTGTCTCTTCCTCCTCCTCACTTCTGCAAGGGCTCTGTCGGTGTCAACATCACCCATATGTGAAGACTGGCTTCCTGCTTGTTCCCGGAGAAAAGAAGATAACTCTGGTGCCCTGCTGCCTTTTGTATGCATTGCCATCATGGCACGCCCTTGAGAGGGGCAACAGTGGCAGGGGGAGCCCCTGTGGATGAGAGGGGGGGCTGTGGATGAGGGGGGAAGCCTCAGAAAAGTCTGTCCCAGGCCCCATAAGAGGTTGAAGCATTCCTATTTCCATGTATAAACAGCCAGTTGCAGAAGACATATGAAAGCCCATTGGGGGGGGGGGGGGCTAGGGCATGTTATAATTAGGGTGTTTAAATATCCTTGATCCAAGTGCTAACATATCCTCTTGTGACTGAGAAGAATGATGAGACTATAAAATTGTGTGTGGGCTGGAAGGAAGATGATTAGCTTTTTGCTAGCCCACTGTTAGCAAATTGTATCCTTGTCCTTGGTGATACATAATTTTACATGTTTGTGGAGTAAATGGGAATTGTTGATTACTGAGACTGACATATTATTATTGTGTTTGCTTTCTTTTGAAAATAAAATAAAGTGTTTGAACTAAAAGAAAAAATCCTCCCTTGCTTCCAGTCCTTGTTGTCTCTTTGCTATGCTTCCCCCCAACCTTGCTTCATTCTCTGTCCAGACAATGGCTGGCCACTTCAGTGATAAGATTCACAAAATTAATCTTGAGTTCTCTACAAGGTCACTTCTATCCCCATTCCTTCATGCTTCTCCTTCCTTTGGCCTCTGATACTCACACTTCCCTTTCTGAAATAAACTCAAAATTTGCTACTTGTTCCTCTGGCATCATTCTCACTTCTTAGCTCTGGCACCATTCTTCTTAGCCCTGTTTCCCCTGCAGTTATCCTCTTCATCTATCAGATGCTTAATTTCAGGATGTAGTAAAAGCTGTTAGTGTAGCTGGATTTAAAAAAGTTTGGACAAGTTCATGGAGAAAAAGTCCATAAACCATTATTAAAGAGGACCAGGGAAATCCACTGCGTACTCCTGTGATAAGCAGCATAGAATCTGTGTACCTTTTTGGGAACCTGACAGGTACTTGTGACCTGGATTGACCGCTGTTGGAACCAGGATACTGGAGTTGATAGATCCTTGGTCTGACCCAGTATGCATCTCTAAATAAGTGCTCCTATGCAACCTCAAAAAAACCTTCACTGGACCTTACCTGCCCTAACTATTGTCATATCTTCTTCCTCCCTTTCATATCTAAACTACTTGATTGTATTGGTCAATTCATAAACCCCTCTGTTTGAACTGTATATAGTTAGCCTGTTACTTCCAAGTTACAATCCCTGTTATAATGTAAGCAAAAGATCTTGTTCTAATGCAAAATGTTGTTACAATGTAAACCGCACTGATACTAAATAGCGCGGTATATAAGAATTTGTAATAAATAAATAATAATAAATAAACTCTGCTTTCTTGACCGTCTTTTACTTCAAGCCATTCTCAATCCACTGCAATATGGCTTTTACCTTGTACACTGTATAAAAACTACCTATGACAGTGACTTCTTCATGGTCAAAGCCAAGAAGCCTTAGTTGGTCCTCATCCTCCTTAACCTATCCTTTGCTTTCAATACTGTTGATCACCACCTATTCCTTGATATTTTGTCCTCACATGGACTCCATTCTATCACAGTTCTCTTCTTACCTCTCCCACTGCATTTTTAGTTTCTCTTCTGGTCAGCCATCTTCTACCACTATTGCATTATCTGTCCTGGGCCCTTTTCTTTGTCTATTCTCAGAGATCCAATCTCCTCCCATAACTTTGAGTACAATCTGTATTTATTTATTTAACAATTTTTCTATACTGCTTTTCTTACATTCAAAGCAGTTTACAAAGAACGATAAACAAGGAACTTTACATAGAACAAGGGCAATAAATTTGGAATTAACAGGGACATTGTTGGTTACATGGTATTTTTCAGGTTGTGAGAAATGTTGTCATTGTACGATTGGGAGTTTAAGATGTTAGAGTCAGTATGAGGTAGGTATAGTCAGCAGGGAGGAGTAAATTGGTTCATATTTTACTGTGGTGGGTGCGTGCCGAAGGGTAGTTCTATTTTTGTTCCATAGTAGTCGAAAAAGAGGTGTGTTTTTAAGGCTTTTCGGAAGTCCCATAGGTCAACTCCATATCTACTTCTGTACCAGAAATTTCATCAGGTATCTAGTCCCAAATTTTAGCCCACTTGTCTGACATTGACATCAGGATGTCCCACCACCACCTTAAACTTAACATGGCCAAGGCAGAACTTACAGCACTGCGTTCACCATGTAGTGCTACACAAATTATAAGTTTCTCCATTTCTACATTTATGAGGCTAACACTGTCATCCTCACAGTTCCCTTAGGTGTCCTCTTCAATGATGCTCTCTCCTTTTCTATACGCATTGAAAACACTGCTAAATGTCACTTCTTTCTCTATATCATACCAAAATCCTTCTCTTCCTTTCTCCAACACACGATCAAACATTTATCTACTCACGTATTATCTCCTACTTAGACTATTGTGACCCGATTCTCACAGGTCTCCTAGTGAACCATCTCTTTCCATGATTATGGTTTATTTTTCACCAATGTTGCTATATTCTTAAAATCCCTCTTATCAAGTCACTACCATTGGCTCCCTAACTGCTTCCACATACAGTTTTAAGTGTCTCTTCTTGACTTAGAAGTGCATTCATTTGCCACATCTCACTTACCTCTCTCTCCTCTCATCTCTCTCTACAACCTTCTTCATGAACCCATCCTACTTGGGGACATAGGAAGCATATCAAGAAGCTTTAGAATGTGAAGTAAAACTTCAAAAAATATATGTATTTACACTGAAAAACAAATTGAAGGTGTCTGAGAGCTATATAGCCATTCATGCTGAAGGAATTGCACAAAGTCACTTGAGCAAAAATAAACCAGATCATCTGATGAAGGGAGAATAAATCTTAAATTAAAGTATTCCAATAAAATAGGTATCACCTACAACTTGCCTGTTGACCCATATTTCAACATAGCTAATCAAACTTCATTCATGTATGTTGAAATGCTCAGTCATGGGTGTGCAGTATTTTGAAGTACTATATAATTTGCTGCCAAAATATATTTAAAATATTATAACCATGATTTTTAGATTTGTTCTCATTTTGAGATTTGACCTTCAACCCCAAAACAAGCCCCACCAGATCTATGGAACAAGCATCTGGATGGATCCTTATGGACTTTTGAAGAAATGGTATTTGTAAAAGAGATCCTGGAATACATAACCTATAAAATTACAAAAGTATGAAAAAATAGGTTTGCCTTTGATAGGGATATGTTATATTCTAATACTCTACATCTCTTAGCTGAGCTGACTCCTAATGCTAAAGAAGAAAACAAAATATGGACTTACCTCTGTCCTGAACTGGTGCTATTCATAGTTGGAGTCATCCTTGTTTGATTCATTAATGCTTCATTCATAATCAATTCTTCAGAATCAAGGGCAACTTGGCCTCTAAACCAACAAAGCGTATTGAGTTAGAAGTGCACTTGAGAGTCAGCAAAATTGGTTCCAATTATCTATCACATTTTTTCAGGACCTTATGGAGATTTCTGTTCTTTATATCTAAGAAAACCAAGGAGGAAAGCTTCCAAATTCAAACTTTAGAATACCATATGACATGGTTGGAGTGGAGGAGTAGCCTAGTGGGTAAAGCAACAGCCTCATACCCAAGAGACCAGGGTTGAATTCCCACTGGCACTTCTTGTGACTTTGAGCAAACCACTTTACCTTCCACTGCCTCAGAAGAAAGGCCATGCAATCTACCTCTGGTCATACCTTGCCAAAAAAACCAGGAGCTGCTGGGTCACCAGAAGGTCAGCACTGAAGGCACACATTGCATAGTTAACTAATCGGTAGAACGAGGTTAACAATTTTTTTGTGCTCCTGCAGGGGAGGAGTACAAAAGGATTATTCTTTCAAAGAAAAATAATTTTGAGTACCCTGTCCAAGGAACCTCCCAGAATGAGTAAGGAAAGAGTCTGAATTGTAACATGGTAGATAATAGCATAAACAGACTATCTGGCCTATCCATTTAGCCTAGCTGTTTCTGCTTATGCTGCTAGGAATACACATCTGTACTAGCAAAAAATGCCTGTAAAGCTATGAGCACAAATGCATGCAGTCTAAGCATTAAAGTTCCAGACCTACAAGCCCTAATGGGGGAGGTAGACTTAAAATATTGTTGCTATTATGGAGATACAGTTCAATGAATCTTGCAAATGAGATACAGCCATACTAGGCTGATCTGTTTAGGAAAGACAGAGGTGGTCAAAAAGGAGGAATAGCAGAACTTCCTGTCAAAAATTAATTTGAAGTGACTGAAATATGTGTGTGTGGGGTGCGTGTATAGAGAAAGTAGGTATCTCAATGGATTATCTTGGAAAGAGGAGATGGCTTTTTCATCCACACCACTCTGGTTTGAAGGCCTCCAACTCAGACAGATAAATGGGACAGATATCAACAAAGATTGTCTTAGTTGTCAGTTGGTGTACCTCAGGGCTCTGTCTTGGGACCTCTCTTTACACTCAGTCCCTTGGAGCACTTATTTCCTCCCATGGTTTCAGTACCATCTTTATGCTGATGACTCTCAGATCTACCTTTTGGTGTCTGAAATCTCTCCAGGAATCCAGGCCCGGATCTCTGCCTGCTTATCAGACATTGCTGCCAGGATGTCCCACCATCGTCTAAAAACTGAACATGGCCAAAACTGAGCTCCTTATCTTTCCCACCTAAACCCACCTCCCCCTTTCCTCCCTTCTCTGTTTCTGTGGATAATACACTCCTCCCTGTTTCCTCAGCTTACAACCTTGGGGTTATCTTTGACTCTACTCTCTCTTTCTCTGCACACATCCAACAGATAGCTACATCTTTGGTAGTAGACTGGCTAATCTACTGAAGAGGGCTTTAAACTAGATTCGTTGGGGATGGGTGAAGAAAGCCCCCAGGTAAGTGAAAGCCCCCAGGTAGGTGATACATTAAATACCTTTATGGAAATGGGTAACAGGGGTAACATATGGAAAGCAGTGTGTATTAATGCCCGTAGCATGGGAAATAAGATCCCTGAAGTTGAAGCTTTGGTGGGAGTGGCTGACTTGGATTTGGTGGCAGTTACAGAAACATGGTTCACAGAAAACCATGACTGGGATGTAACTATACCTGGCTATACTTTATTCAGAAAGGACAGGATAGGAAGAAGGGGAGGAGGAGTGGCACTATATGTAAAAACTACTATTAAAGCTTTGGAATTACAGAGCTTAAAAGGGAGAGAGGAGGCATTGTGGGTTAAACTAGAAAGAGGGAAAGAGAAATCTATTTGCATTGGTGTGATATAAAGACCTCCCTCACAAGAGGAAGAGGTGGACAGAGAGTTAATTGAAGACATACGCAGCATTGCTAGGAAAGGGGAAGTGCTACTGCTAGGAGATTTCAATATGCCAGATGTTGATTGGCACATTCCTGCTGCAGTATCATCTAGAAGTAAGGAGATCCTGGATTCTCTACAGGGAGAACTATTCAGGCAATTGGTAACAGACCCCACACGTGAAGGGGCCATACTGGACTTGGTGCTTACCAATGGTGAAAGTGTTTCTGATGTTGTGGTGGGAGATCATTTTGCATCCAGTGATCACCAGATGGTGTGGTTCAGTATTAGGACAAGGGCTGTTAGAATCCATTCCAAGGTGAAGATCTTAGACTTTAGGAAGACTAACTTTGCGAAGATGGGCCAATACCTCAGGGAGTCATTAGTGGGATGGGAACAGCTGGGGGATGTAGAAAAACAGTGGGCAAAACTGAAAGGGGGTATTTTAAAGGCAACCAACCTTTTTGTTAAAATGGTAAATAAAGGCAAAAGGAACAGGAGACCCCTATGGTTTTCGAAGGAAGTAGCTGAAAAAGTGAAGAAAAAGAGGGAGGCCTTCACGAAATACAAGAGATCACAGAGAGAGGAAGACAGGCATCTGTATTTGGAAAAACTTAGAGAAGCTAGCAAAGTAGTCAAGAAGGCAAAGATTCAAAAGGAGGAGGAAATAGCCAATGCAATAAAATGGGGGGATAAGACATTTTTCAGATATATTAGTGAGAAGAGGAAGGGCAAAAGTGGTATTGTCAGACTCAAGGGTGCAGGGGGGGAATATGTAGAAGCTGATAAGGATAAAGCGGAATTGCTTAACAAATATTTTTGTTCTGTGTTCACAGATGAAGAACTAGGAGCAGGACCTCAGAAAACACCCACAAATAAGAACAGAAGCGAGGGACATCTTGAACAATTTTCAGAAGACTGTGTTCGTGAGAAACTAGCTCAACTTAAAGTAGACAAAGCGATGGGACCGGATGGGATACACCCTAGAATACTGAGGGAACTTGGGGACGTTCTAGCAACTCCACTGACTGACCTTTTCAATGCCTCGTTGGAGTCGGGAGTGGTGCCAAAGGGCTGGAGAGAGGCTCATGTGGTGCCTTTACACAAAAGCGGAAGTAAGGATGTGGTTGAAAACTACAGGCCGGTTAGTTTAACTTCGGTGGTGAGTAAATTATTGGAAACGCTGCTGAAAGAGAAAATAGTGAGATTTCTGGAGTCCGGCGGATTACAGGATCCGAGGCAGCATGGATTCACCAGAGGCAGGTCTTGTCAGACAAATCTGATTGATTTCTTTGACTGGGTGACCAGGGAGTTGGACCGAGGGAGAGCTCTAGATGTGGTGTATTTAGATTTCAGTAAAGCCTTTGACACTGTTCCTCACAGGCGACTTATAAACAAACTGAGCACCCTAGGGATGGACCCTAAAGTTACTGCTTGGGTTAGAAATTGGTTGGGTGGGAGGCGACAAAGAGTACAAGTAAATGGAGCTCACTCTGAGGAGAAGGATGTTACCAGTGGTGTGCCCCAGGGATCTGTCCTTGGTCCGATTCTTTTTAACATCTTTGTTAGTGATATAGCCGAAGGGCTGTCGGGTAAGGTTTGCCTCTTTGCGGATGATACCAAAATCTGCAATAGAGTAGACACCCAGGAAGGTGTAGATAACATGAGGAGGGATCTAGCTAAGCTTGAAGAATGGTCTAGAATTTGGCAGCTGGGATTTAATGTTAAAAAATGTAAGGTCATGCATTTGGGCTGCAGCAATCCAAGGGAGCAATACAGTATAGGAGGTGAAGTACTTTTGTCCACTAAAGAAGAGCGGGACCTAGGCGTGGTTGTGTCTGATGATCTTAAAGTAGCTAAACAGGTAGAAAAGGCGACGGCAAAAGCTAGAAGGATGCTTGGGTGCATACGGAGAGGAATGGCTAGCAAAAAAAAGGAGGTGATAATGCCTCTGTATAAGTCTTTGGTGCGACCTCATTTGGAGTATGGTGTGCAATTCTGGAGACCGCACCTTCAAAAGGATGTGAACAGGATGGAGTCGGTGCAGAGGGTTGCTACTAAAATGATTAATGGGCTTCATTATAAAGCATATGAGGACAGACTTAAGGATCTTAATATGTACACCTTAGAGGAAAGGCGGGATAGAGGTGATATGATTGAGATGTTTAAATACCTCCGTGGCATAAATGTTCAGGGAGAGAGCCTCTTTCAATTGAAAGCAAGTTCTGCTACGAGGGGACATGGGATGAGGGTGAAGGGAGATAGATTCAGGAGCGATATGCGGAAATATTTCTTTACGGAAAGAGTAGTGGATCCATGGAATAGTCTCCCAGTGGAGGTGGTAGAGATGAGGACAGTAACTGAATTCAAAAAAGCATGGGACCAACACAGAGGATCTCTAAAGGTAAAAAGTGGACTGTTGTAGTTATGGAAGGACAGACTAGATGGGCCTTGTGGTCTTTTTCTGTCATCATGTTTCTATGTTTCTAAAACCTGTCTCTTCTTTCTCTGTTATAGAAGGCTTTATAGCCACTGTTGTTCCTATTATTTGAGGTACTTCTCTAAATATCTTTAGTAATGTAGTATGGATTTATGATATATTTATATTAAACAAGATGGTTTCCTGCTACAAGAATATTTTCCTGTGCTTCCAGTCTCAGACTTGACCTTCAAGCAACTGCTTGCCTAGTGTTTATATGCGTGCATACTGAAGACCATCGTTCCTGGCTAATTCACTCCACCATGCAAGAACACCTGTTTCTCCGGCCCTTATCATCTACAGACGGTTCTACTGGCCTTGGACACTTGTAGCTATGTCCAAAAACTACATGCCATATCCTGCGCTTGACATCTTACTATGGACCCTTTGTCTGTAGGAAAGATGCCTCTTCGGATTGTCTCATGACAACCAATTACCAAAAAGTGATAATAACAAATCATAAAGAATAATACAGTCTACACAGAAGAACCTTTGCGCCTTTTGTGCTCTGTATGCCTTGTGCTTGCTACCTTGCCTGTCTGCAAGACAGATATAAACTATGTGTGTGCAAGGCCATTCTCCTAAGGACAGAGATAAGACTTTCATAGACATCTCCGGTTCTGTGTTCTCACGTAGCTCACCTCCAAAAGGGCTGGAGCCTGCGTTATCTAGCCTAGCTGCCTCGTTGGAACCCGTGCTGCTCCCAAGACCTCTCGGACCCCAGCTACCAGAGTTCTGGCAAGAGTTAAGGTACAGTCTTATTTCTGTCCCTCCAGGAGGGGCAATGGCTAGCTAAAAACAAATTCCTATAATTCCTCGGAGTGCAGTGCGAATCAGTGACCTCTGTTTGCTAATCAGTGACTTATCACTTTGTCTAACTGTAATCTTGTGCTGCTATAACTTGCTAATTCATATTTCTAATTATATATCTATAGCAATATATCTGTATATTTTTCTACCTTGCTTCCCATAAGAAACATAATATATATACAGACAAGACTTTTTCATGGCTCATTGCCAGCACACTCGTCGAACATCGGGCAGGGTATTAGTAGCTAATTTCCCCTGGACATAACAGAGCAATATAGAATAGGGTGTGAAGTACTTTTGTCCACTAAAGAAGAGCGGGACCTAGGCGTGATTGTGTCTGATGATCTTAAAGTACCTAAATAGGTAGAAAAGGTGACAGCAAAAGCTAGGATGCTTGGGTGCATAGGGAGAGGAATGGCCAGCAGAAGAAAGGAGGTAATAGTGCCTCTGTATAAGTTTTTGGTGCAACCTCATTTGGAGAATTGTGTGCAATTCTGGAGACTGCACCTTCAAAAGGATATAAACAGGCTGGAGTCAGTACAGAGGGTGGCTACTAAAATGGTTATGTTTATGTTTATTGATTTGATTGACCGCCCTTCAAAATAGCAGAGCGGTTTACAATGATAATAAAATATTACAGTAACAGCAAGGCACAAGGCCGGAAAAGTAGAAAGAAAGTTACAATTACTTTGTAGAGAGAAAATGGGAGAGCAGGTTGATATCAAAGGGTATAGGAAAAAAAGGTTAGGGGTGAGAGGAGGGAGGGCCAAAGGCAAGGGAGAAAAGGTGAGTCTTTAGATCCAGCTTGAAGGTAGGGTGATGATGTTCCAGGCGGAGGGCAGTGGGAAGGGAGTTAGTGGTCTTCATTATAAAGCATATGAGGACAGACTTAAGGATCTTAATATGTATACCTTAGAGGAAAGGCAGGATAGAGCTGATATGATTGAGACATTTAAATACCTCCATGGCATAAATGCACAGGAGGAGAGCCTCTTTCAATTGAAAGCAAGCTCTGCTATGAGGGGACATGGGATGAGGGTGAAAGGGGATAGATTCAGGAGTGATATGCAGAAATATTTCTTTACAGAAAGAGTGGTGGATCTGTGGAATAGTTTCCCAGTGGAGATGGTAGAGATAAGGACAGTATCTGAATTCAAAGAAACATGGGACAAACAGAGGATCTCTAAAGGAATAAAGGGGACTGTTGTAGTGGTTGATATGGAAGAACAGACTAGATAGGCCATGTGGCCTTTTTCTGTCGTCATGTTTCTATAACTTATTTTTTTGTTTCCTACTAATAAGCCTGACATAACCCCTCTTCTCAAGTCACTTCACTGGCTCCTTATCAGTTTCCGTATCCAGTTCAGACTTCTCCTACTGACCTGTAAGTGCATTCATTCTGCTGCTCCTCACTACCTTTCCTCTCTTATCTCTCCCTACATCCCTCCTTAGGAGCTCTGCTCTTCTGGCAGATCCCTTCTATCTGTGCCCTTCTCTTCTACTGCCAATTCCAGACTTTGATACTTCCATCTTGCTGCTCCTTATGCCTGGAACAAACTATCTCAGTCTGTGCATCAGGCTTCATCTCTGGCCCTTTTCAAATCCAGGCTGAAAATTCATCTCTTTGAGGCCGCTTTTGAATCCTGATCCGCTTGGTCTCCTATGTGTTTCCTTGCCACTCCCCTAGATATGTCCTTGTCCTCAGCTGTTGCATTGTCTGTCTTGACTAGATTGTAAGCTCTGGTGAGCAGGGACCGCCCTTTACATGTGTCTGTACAGTCCTGTGTATGCCTTGTAGCACTATACAATTGATAAATAGTAGTAGAAGTAAATACAATCCTTGGTCTCACGGAGGTTCTCTCTTTACTTGTTCTGGTGGAGTCGTGCTGAAACAATCAAGATGATGACTGTTCCTAAAGTTAACTATGTTATCAATGTGCTATCTATATTGTTTCCTAATTCCTTTTATAAAATACTGGAACGAGAATTGGTTTCCTTTCTCTGGAAACACAAGACTCCCTGTATTGCCACATGGAAACTAAAGCTACAGAAGGATGCGGGCGGTGTACAGTTTTCAGACCAAATGGTACCACCAGTTTTTTCTACTCAAGCAAGACTGGAAATGGGTTGTCAAAACTTCTGGTTGACTGCGACCCATGTAACTCTCACTTGAGGAGAAGCTAGTCTATCCAGTGCCTACATGACTTCTCAATGGAAAGTGTCATACAGAGGTTAAAGGGGTATCCCCAGTTGTCATGGCTACTCAGTCAGCCTTTCACACGTTGTCTTATCTCTTTCAGGATGATAACCCCCCATCACACAAGCTTACCCCTATGGCATAACTCGCTCTTCAAAATTTACAGGCAGGTGATTAATTGGCAGACATGGCAGGAGAAGGGTATCTGGATCCTAGATCAGCTTCTATCCTCCAAAACCATTAGATCGTTCACAGACTTACAACAAGATTATGGCCTACCAGACAAATTATTTTTTTCAGTGGCTTGAACTGTGACACTGTCTACTCAAGAACAGGATTGATCTTGAGAACTTAGGCAATGAATGGGTGCTATCAAACTACAAAAGGGACTGCTACTTTGGGAGAGAGATCTGCAATTGTGTTTATTTACTTCTGGGAATTTTCTAATTCTTGGGGGTGAACCCAATATATTAGTTAAATCAGTCAGGGCCTAGTAGCAGCAAAGAGCTTCGAGTTTAAATTTAAAACACAACAGAGAGCTTTCTGGTTAAATTTAGAACCCAAGACTCCCTCTATCCAAGTAAGGGCTGTGGGACTCCCCCTGGAAATTGGTCACAGATTACCTTAGAAGCACAGGGACAGGGTACTGTGTAGCATCCAGCTTTTAATAAGTCTTTTACCCTCCCTCCCTCCCCAACACCCACCCACCCCCCCTTGAATAATTGTAGCAATATAGGTGCATAAATCTCTCAAAGGAAAGGAGGTGCCATATTCACTCTCAGGTGTAGCTGTTTGTCCACATCAGGGATACATTAAGGACCTGAGATTAATTAAGCTTCAGGTGAACAAAGTACATTAAACATATTAGATGTAGTTTTATTAGTATAAGTATCCCTACTAACCCTTAGTAGGTAGAAGAACTTAAAAACCTAAACACAACCATAAAATTAAGATGCAGACAGCAGTCCAGCAGCAAGATGGGGGTTTTCCAGTCTTTTGCATTAAGTGTCACATGTATGATTTTCTCCCAGGTGCTGAGGGGTCTTACGTGTGCACTAGGTGCAAGGAGCTCTTTGCTCTCAGGGAACGAGTCCTATCTCTGGAGGCTAGAGTAGCAGACTTGGATGATATAAGGAAGACAGGGAGGTACATAGCCAAGGAAGGTATTATCTTTGTTGTGTTTTTTTGAAGGTGTGAATAAACAGGTAGACAAAGGTGAGTCAGTTGATATAGTGTATCTGGACTTTCAGAAAGCCTTTGACAAGGTCCCTCATGAGAGACTTTTGGCAAAATTAAAAAGTCATTGGATAGGAGGCTGTGTACTATTGTGGATCAGGAACAGGTTAAAAGATAGAAAGCAGAGGGTAGGGCTAAATGGCCAATTTTCCCAATGGAGAAAAGTGAATAGTAGAGTACCCCAGGGATCTGTGCTGGGTAAGCTGCTTTTTAACATACTCACAAATGACCTAGAAATGTGAATAACGAGTGAGGTTTTCAAATTTGCAGATGACACAAGACTATTGGAGTGGAGGAGTGGCCTAGTGGTTGGGGCAAGGTACTTCAGGCCAGAAGGTCAGGGGTTCAAATCCCACTAGAGGACAGCAACCTTGGGCCGGAAGGACTGGGGTTTCTAGTCCCACAGGTGCTCCTTGTGGTCTTAGGCAAGCCACTTAACCCTCCATAGCCCATGTACCCTGTAAAATAGTTATCTCCAAGTTATAATGCCCTGTTCAATGTAATTGAACATTAAACATCCTACAGATGGCGCAGAATGTATCAGCCAGGATTATTATGAATAAGAGCCTGACAGATCACATCACCCCAGTTCTTATAGAGCTCCACTGGCTCCCCATACCCGCAAGAATAATCTACAAAATGCTGATAATGACATTCAAAATTATCCATAAGATATCTCCCTCATTTCTCGATATCCTAATCACCACTCAGCCTTCCAACAGATGCCGACGGACTGCAAACCTGAACCCACTCTGCGTACCCAGCAGCATAAGATCAGTCAAAGAACGGACGAGCAACCGGGCATTCACGTACTCAGCACCTATGCTCTGGAACCGGCTGCCACACGACTTACGCCAGACCAAAGACTTACACACCTTCAGAAAAGAGCTTAAAACACACCTGTTCCAATCACATTACGGCATCACCTAGCCGATCTCAACTATATCTTCCCATGCTGCCTTCCTACCTCTTAAGCATAAGGTTAATAGGAACCCATTTCTCATTGATGCATCACATCCTTGATGATTTAAAAAAAAATGTATATATGTATATATTGCTCTGCTAATTGCTTGTATTTTTGCGATATCTATGTACAATTATAACCTCTCTGGTTGCTCAATCTGTAATTTATTGAATAATCAAATGTATAACTGTGATCTGGTGGTTGTTAGTCCCCCCTACTTTAATCAGACTGTATTCCTAAATTTATGCTGTAGATATTCCCTTGTCTTGTCCACCTAAGGACCGCTTCTGATCGCTGGAAGGAGCGGTGTATAAATTTATGCCAAATAAATAAAATAAATAAAAAAATTTCAGTTTGTTCAATGTAAACCGCACTGATGCAGAATAGCGCGGTATATAAGAGAATGTAAATAAATAAATACATATTCAAAGTTGTTAAAAACCCATGAGGATTGTGGAAAATTGCAAGAGGATCTTGATAAATTGGAAGACTGGGCATCCAAACGGCAGATGAAATTTAAAGTGGGGAAGTGCAAAGTTATGCATCTAGGAAAGAAAACCCAAACTATGTTTATATGATGCAAGGTTTCACATCAGGAACGCCACCCAGGAAAAAGATTTAGGCATCATCATGAATAACATCTTCAATCTGACAGTATAGCTGTAGCAGAAGACAACTCCACGAGGAGATGGAGGAAACAGAAACATGTCAGTAGAAAAAGACCACTTGACCTATCTAGTCTGCCCCTCCACATCAAAGCTACAGTCTCTTTTTTTTCTTTAGAGAGAGCGGAGAGATTGAATGAATTCTTTGCTTCGGTCTTTACTGAGGAAGATGTATGGATGTTACCCATGACTGAAATGGTATTTAAAGGTGATACTGCAGAAGAATTGAAAGAAATATCGATACACCGGGAAGATGTATTACAACTATTTGATAAACTGACAAATAGCAAATCACCTGGACCAGATGATATACATCCAAGGAAGTTGAAATAACTGAAATATGAGATTGCAGACCTACTATTAGTAACCTGTGAACTATCATTAAATACCTGAAGATTAGAGGATGGTCAATGTAATGCCAATTTTTAAAAAGGGTTCCAGGAGTGATCTGGAAACCTACAGACCAGTGAGCCTGACGTCAGTACCGGGAAAAATATTAGAAACCATTATAAAGAACAAAATTACTGAACATGTAGATAGTCATGGCTTAATGCGACACAGCCCAGGAAGGTCTTGTCTTACTAATCTGATATGTTTTTTTGAAGGTGTGAATAAACAGGTAGACAAAGGTGAGTCAGTTGATATAGTGTATCTGGATTTTCAGAAAGTCTTTGACAAGGTCCCTCATCAGAGACACTTAGCAAAATTAAAAAGTCATGAGATAGGAGGCAGTGTACTACTGTGGATCAGGAACTGGTTAAAAGAGAGAAAGCACAGGGTAGGGCTAAATGGCTAATTTTCCCAATGGAGAAAGGTAAATAATGGAGTATTCCAAGTATCTGTGATAAGTCCACTGCTTTTTAACATATTCGTAAATGACCTGGAAATGGGAATAACAAGTGAGGTAATCAAATTTGCAGATGACACAAAATTATTCAAAGTTGTTAAAACCCACGAGAATTGTGAAAAATTGCAAAAGGACCTTAATAAACTTGAAGACTGGACATCCAGATGGCAGATGAAATTTAATGTGGACAAGTGCAAAGTTATGCACCTTGGAAAGAATAACCTAAACTATGAATACACGATGCAAGGTTCCACATTAGGAACCACCACCTAGGAAAAAGATTTAGGCGTCATTGTGGATAACATGCTGAAACACTCACCCCAGTGTGCAGCGGCGGCCAAGAGAGCAAATAGAATGCTAGGTGGTATAAGGGAAGGAAAGGAATGGAAAACAAAACAAAAATACCTCTGTATTGTTCCATGGTGCGACTGCACCTTAAATATTGTGTGCAACTCTGGTCTCTGTATCTTTAAAAGGATATAGCGTTATTAGAAAAGGTACAGAGAAGAGCCACCAAAATGGTAAAGGGGATGGAAGGATACCCCTATGAAGAGAGGCTAAAAAGGTTAGGGCTCTTCAACATGGAAAAGAGACGGCTGAGGGGAGATATGATTGAGATCTATAAATTAATAAATGGAGTGGAACGGGTAAACGTAGATCAATCCTTTACACCATCAAAATTTAGAAAGATTAGGGGACATGCAATGATGCTACAGGGTAGCCTATTTAAGACTAATAAGAGAAAATATTTTTTTCACTCAATATGTAATCAAACTCAGGAATTTGTTACTGGAGGCTGCAGTAAAAGCTGTTAGTGTAGCCAGGTTTAAAAAAGCTTTGGACAAGTTCCTGGAAGAACGATCCATAAACCATTATCAAAGGAGACCCAGGATATCCACTGCTGGCCCCAATACGAGCATTGTGGAACCTGTGTCTTTTGGGGAAACTGCTAGTTATTTGTGATCTAGATTGGCCACTGTTGGAAACAGGATACTGGGATTTATAGACCTTGGTCTGACCAAGTAGTGTTTGTCACATGCTTTCTTGAATTCAGATACTGTTCTCGTCTCTACAATCTCCACTGGGAGACTACTCCATGCATCTACAACTTTTTCTGAAAAGACATATTTCTGCATATTACTCCTGAGCCTATCCCCTTTCACCCTCATCCTATTTTCCCTCATTGCAGAGCTTAATTTCAATTGAAAGAGCCTCTCCTCTTGTGCATTTATGCCATGGAGGTATTTAAATGTCTCTATCATATCTCCTCTATCCTGCCTTTCCTCTAACGTACAAGGAAAAAAGTCAAAACATATATAATGCCTGTGAATCCGATTAACTGACAAACCTTACTCAAAGTAACAAAATAACATCTTATTCAAACAAACAGTTTTTCTGTCGGGATCCGCCGACCTGAGACGGGGAGAGGAAAAACTCCCCTCTCCGTGTCGGCAGAAGCCTTTTTTAATTTTCAAAATTAAATAGCACAAAAGGAATAGTAGTGAAAATCACTTATCTGATGGTGAACCAAAAGGGCAGCAAAATAGCAGAGCAGCGACATGCATGTTTCGAGCCCAAAAGGGCCCTGTATCAAGCTGATTCCATCAATATACGCGCCCTCAAAAAACGCCAAATTCAACAGGCAATTTAAAGCACCAAAGAAAGCTCTGAATGGCTGCTGAAAAGGAAACGTCACCAAAAACGTCAGCAAAAATGTCACCAGAAAAAAGGGGGAGGAGGAAACTGAATGACATGACTTCATTAAAATCCAAGAAAGGGAGCAAGACATGGTCAAAGTAAACTCCACCAATCACATTCTAAATTCAATCCCGTAGGTAGTACTGTTTGGAGCCGAAAAATCCACCGTTGTTCATAGCGTTGAAGTGTTTGCTCCCGATCACCACCCCGAGGATCCAGAGGAATGGAATCAATTACCCTCCAACGTAGATCCGCAAATGTATGTTGATGTTGAAGACAGTGCTCTACTATGGGAGCCGAGAGAGTCCTGGTGGCTAATCGTGAGGCATGTTCGCCCAGACGAATCCGAACAGGGCGGATAGTTCTACCAATGTAGGACAAGTTACAGGGGCAGGTGATCATATACACCACAAAGGGTGTTAAACAGGTGGAATAACCCGTAAAAGAAAAAGACCTGCCTGAAAGCGGATGCGACCAGTGAACACACTCTTCAGTAGTAGCACAAAATCTACAATTTTGACAGGGCCAATGGCCCACACGACGTTCATCAACAACAGAAGGAAGTGGTGGAAGGACCGCACGTACCAAGCGATCTCGAATATTCCTGCCCCTAGTATAGGCCAAACGAAGGGGTTTTTGAAAAACTGTATGTACACGTAAAATCCCCCAATGTTTTTTCAGAAGAGCAGTGACAGGTGAAGTATATTGCATGAAAGGAAGAACCCCAGTGAGCAAACACTTCAACGCTGTGAACAACGGTGGATCACTAACCATCTTAGTAGCCACCCTCTGCACTGACGCCATACTGTTTATATTCTTTTCAAGGTGTGGTCTCCAGAATTGCACACAATACTCCAAATGAGGTTGCACCAGAGACTTGTACAGAGGCATTATCACCTCCTTATTTCTGCTGGCCATTTCTCTGTATGGACTTATTCCTGCTGTCCACAGAGAACACCTGTTACAGGTGAGTAACTACCCTTTCTCTGGGAACCAGTTAGGAAGTAAGACCTCATGTATGGGATTTCCAGACTGCCAAAAACCAAGGAGGCTACCAATAAGTCCAATAGGGAGAACATGAACTGCAGAACATGCAAGATCAACTATGCACCACGAAGGCAATATTGTCACATCTATTCTGCACTCTGCAGCATCTCTTTCTCTCATTAATTTGTTATTTATTTTATGGTCTTTTTTTTTTTGGTAGCCTGGATGGACAGAAGGGCATTGGGAGAACAGAGTTGGATTCTGATCCCCAAACAGGTGCCAGAATACAGACTGGCCAAAGTTACTGTCATGTTGGGAATTCCCTTCCAGGCAGTAGTGAGACATGAACATATGGACAGAAGTCCACGTTGCAGCCCTGCAGATTTCCTACATGGAGACTGAGCGTAAGTTGGCCACCGATGCAGCAATAGCTCAGACACTGTGAGCTATGACATGTCCATCAAGGCTGAGGCCTGCCTGGGCATAAGCGAAGGAGATGCAGTCTGCTAGCCAAATTGAATGAGAGCATTTAGAAAACGGCAGCCCCCAGTTTGCTGGGGTCACAACAAACAAAAAGCTGGACAGACTTCCTATAGTCCTTCGTCTGCTCCAAGTAAAAGGCTAAGGCCTGCTTGCAGTCCACTTCCCCTCTGTGGCTGTGAGGCCTAAGAAAAATTATAGGCAGCATTATGGAATGGTCGAGATGGAAATCCAAAACCACCTTTGGAAGGAATTTAGGATGCGTTCGAAGAACCACTCAGTTCTCGTGGAATCTGGTATATGGAGGATGAACCACCAGTGCCTGAAGCTCGCTCATCTGGCGCGCCAAAGTGTCAGCCACCAGAAATAAGACCTTCCAGGTCAAGAACTTCATAGGACATATCAAGCGGCTCAAAGGGAGCTTTCATGAGCTGCGTTATTACTACATTGCGATACCAAGCCACAGCGGGATGCTTGTATGGAGGCTTCAAGAGAAGTAGCCATGTATAACCAAAGAAACATGGTCAACCGACTGGAAAAAAAATCTGTGTTCATACCAAGACTGAAGTAAGGTGATCCAATTGACACTGGAAATTATCACACAATTGCTCTGACCCCAAACCTCAACAAGATTCTACTCAAGATCATTTAGTAGATACTACAACTATACTTGGAATAAGAACTGCCAGAAATGAAAGCAAGATTCAGGAAACGGCAAGGAACAAGTGACATCATCATAGATGTGAGATGTAGCCTTGAAAAGGCAAATATCAAAAGGATAGCTATAGATGTGTCACTGAATACAGCAGTCAGAATACCACTTAATATAAGATAATAGGAGACCTCAACCACAGGTGACCTAAGGGCCTTCTAGTATAAAGCCCATAAAGGCCATTACAAGTTGTGCTCAAAGATCATCGTTGGTCCATTATATCTTATTATAAGTTAACATTCAAAACACATCCTATTTTTAGTGCACAAATCCTCTCAAAAAAAGCAAACTCTGTCCTAAAGGATAAAGCTGTTTAAAAAGCCTGTTAAATAAATATTTGCAAATCCTTAGCAGGCTTTAGTAAAAGGGGCTCTTAGTCTCAAAATTTTTCCCCAGAAATTGCCCTCCTCTATACTCTTTTTCAACTTCTATATTTTTTTTATTTTTGAGTGGAAGATAACAGCTGGAGAATCTGGAGTTATTTTTGACCAACAGGTTTACATTTTTATTGCAGATGGATTCTGGTATCTTGATTAGTCACAAGATCATATCTTTTTCTGCTATTTTCTAGATTCTAACTCTTGTAGTAATTCTTATTTTCCCCCCAACACTGCCACTAAAGCTTTTCAATTTGCATGCAGTGGCACATTATATTCTGCATTTTTACTGACTGAGCCTCTATAGTATTTTAATACTATTGATTGTAGATAGTATATTAGAAAATGTCTCCTTTAATCCAACTGCAGTACTGCAGGATATTTCCTTAGTAAGCTCACCAGAAGGATTAGGTAGGGTTATGTTGGGTTCCAATAACATTTTTGTTTCAGTCTTCATTTTCTGTCAAATAGTTATCTGAATTTTTTGGACAGGCCTTTCTATAAATTCGTTCATACAACACAAGAGTTCCTCCATCACCTTTGCTGAAATTTTAAGTCAGCCACTACCAGATATAAAGACTATCTATGGGTCAAACACAGAAGCCAAGTTGAGAAATATCTGATCACCAGTACTTCATTATGTAACTCTGGGCAATTTCACCAAATGGGTTAGTTTTGCACATACCATGCATGAAAATGAACAACTTCACTTCTATGCCAGAATATATAGAGTTTGTATCATAATGGTAGTGGCACGTTATCTCCTCTTTATCTACATAAGTCCACTTAATTATAGTTAATCCTCAACTTTTTCATTAATTTCTGTGGTTTATATCCTGCCACAGTGGGTCCATGAACACGCTCACCATGGTCTTTATCTGTGGCAGGGATTTTATCTGCATCTGCAATGTCTGCACTATCGTTACCACCATCATTAGCCCTAGTAAGTAATTCTACAGGTAGGTACCTTTATATTCTGAGTAATGTGTGGCCAGTATGTATTTTTCGTTTTTCTTTCCTACCATACTTCAATTATAGTGTTGTCTTACTGAGATTTAGTAAAGATTTTATACAACAGAGTCACCATGTGAAGTACTCTGCAAGGCTTGAGGAGGAAACTTTGTTCTCTCTCCCTAAGAGATGCCCAGCAATTCACCAACTGATACTAGTGAATTTTATGTTACACTCCCCTTTGACCCAGACTCTGGCTTTTTAACATCCACCATGCTTCCTCTGCTTTTATATCTCAATTCCTTCTTGTTAACACAATTTGGCAGTTATGGTTGGTGGTAGGTCTTTTAATATTACTATATCCTCCTCTATTTGAAGTAATTTATCAATGTCTCTTTGCTTTATGGATTTTAAATCTATTCAAATCCTTCTATTACTGAACATTTGTATAGCGCTACAAGATGTACACAGTGCTGTGCAGACACATGTAAAAGATGGTCCGTGCTCATCAGAGCTGACAATCTAGCCAAGACAGACAACAGAGGAGCTGTAGACATGGGATACATCTAGGGTAAATGGTAAGGAAACACAAAGGAGATTAGGCAAATCAAGATCCGAAAGAGGCAGTGAAGAGGTGAGTTTTCAGCCTGGATTTGAAAAGAGCCAGAGAAGGGGTCAGACTCAAGTAGTTTGTTCCAAGCATGAGGAACACCAGGTGAAAGGAGCGGTCTCCATATCAAGACTCATATCTTTACCTAGTAGCATCTAAAAGCAGGCAGGCTGGCTAATTATTTATAGCATTTATATCCCACTAATCCAAAAATCCCTCACTTGGTTTGCAGCTTGTCGTGCTGTGAGGGCTTGTGTACATCAGAGATGCTGAAGGCTAAGCTATCGGTAAGATTAACTACTGGCAGGGTCTCCCAAGATGGACAGGTCCTCAGCAAAAGGAACAAGGAGAAACAGAATGGTTTAAAATCAGCAAAGATGTATGACAAGGCTGCATACTTTCCCCCTACTTGTTTAATTTATATGCTGAACAAATCATCAGAGAAACAGGACTTTATGAAGACAACAGAGGTGTGAAGATTGGTGGAAGACTCATCAACAACCTTCGCTATGCTGATGATACCACATTACTGGCTGAAACATTTGCTTCTCAAGATCAAGGAAGATAGTCTTCAAATAGGCCTGCACCTTAATGTAAAGAAGACAAAGATCCTGACAACTGGCAAAATCAATAGGTTCATTGTTGACGGAGAAGAAATTGAAATAGTGGACAACTTTAACCTACTTGAATCAACTATCAATAAAGAAACAACAAACAGCAAGAAATCAGACAACACATTGCTCTTGGCAGAATGGCTATGAAGGACCTAGATAAGATTCTCAAGAGCAGAGATGTCTCTCTTCATTCAAAGATTTGACTTAATCAAGCTATGGTATTTTCAATAACGACACATGGATGCGAAAGTTGGACGGTGAAAAAGATAGACAGGAAGAAAATTGATGCCTTTGAATTATGGTGCTGGAGGCAAATACTATGTATACCATGGACTGCTGAAGAACAAACCAGTCAGTACTAGAGCTTCCTTTAGAAGCTCAGATGACAAGACTTTGAATTTCATACTTTGGACATATCATGCGAAGCGAGAGATCATTAGAGAAAGACATCATGCTTGGCAAGGTAGAAGGTCAACGCAAAAGAGGAAGGCCAGCAATGAGATGGATCGATAGAATAATAGCAGCTATGTCAACAATGAGCCACCTGACTAAAGACCAAACAGTTTAGGACAACTATCCAGAGGGTCACCATGAGTCGACACAGACTCGATGGCACTTAACAACAATCATCCAAAAATTAATTCCACTAAAGCAATTCACATAAATGTATGCATTACCTGTACATAGTTACCCTGTTAGCCCATGTAAAAATCCCTGTTCTCTGTAAGTCCAGTGTGGGCCCTGCCTGCACTCCACAAGTTTGTTGACTGTACACCGCACTGATTTGAAAGAGCGCGGTATAGAAAAGACATTAAATAAATAAATTAATTAATTAAATATAATGACAATACAAATTCACTCAGGGTAAGCAAGATGAAAAAAAGTGTAACTTAGCTTTAATTATGTACTAATATGCTCAAATGGAGTAATGCATTGCATTGTACTGTAGCATTTTGGGAGATTTCTATTGCAAACAAAAATAAAACAAGTCGGTGTCTCATTTGATATCTGAAGAAGGGGCCCTTTAAAGCTTATGTATAGTGAACCTATTTATGCGATATGTTTGGCAATCCAATAAAAGGTATGCATTGTCAAACATAAAGCATGCCACATTTTATGAACCCTCATATATTAAATACTCTTTAAAAGCAAAAATCTAGATAGTATAATGACATCTGCACACCAGCTTTGAAAGCATTAGACAACTATGTGTTTTTGCTTTGTGAAACAGCTACAGTTTTCCCACCCTGAATAAGTCCAACCTTGGCTGATCTCAGAGGCTAAGCAAGGTCAGGCCTGGACGGTACTTGGATGAGAGACCACATTGGAATACCAGGTGCTGTAGACTTACTGCGAAGAAAGGCCTGGCAATCTACTTCTAATCACACCTTGCTAAGAAAACCCAGGGGCTGGGTCACCAGGAGTCAACATTGACACGACAGTATACACTTTCACTTTTTTCCTCCTCTTTCAGGGTTCAATAAAAATATGCATAATGTAAGGAAACCAACCAAAGCAGAATGACCATGGCTAAGATTTTCAATTGAGAGTCATAGCCATTGTCATTTTTTGTTGGTTGGTTTCCTTGTATGTTGCATTGCTTGGTTACGGAGCGACCCTTCCTTTTACTTTCATCTTTCAATAAAGTGTAGTTATTCACCTGTAGCAGATATTCTCTGTGGACAGCATATGTGTGACATCCCCAACAGAGCCCCACGTGGGAAAGCACCTCAGCTTCCATAGGAAGCTTTTGGGAGGCTCCATCATGCATGCGCGCTTGCCTTCCCACCTGCCATTGCGCTATCTTATCTCCAGTATGATAACTAATCTAGTAGCCAAAAAACAATTCCATGGGGAGGGGGCAGAGTTGTGGGGACTTATTCCTGCTTTCCACGGAGAACACCTGCTACTGGTGAATAATTACACTTTCTCTATGAATAAGCAGGAAGTAAATCCTCACACATGGGACTCCCAAGCTACTGAAAAAAGAGAAAACAGTCCAACAGGGACAACAAAACTGGAGAACCAAGAGAAAACAGCATGGTAATACCCCAGGGTTACTCAACTGACTCAGCGTCCACAGCGTACATTGACATCGGAAGGACTCTTTTGGATGGACAGAAGGGCCGGTGGGAGGAGTTGAACCTAAATCTCAAACAGATGCTGGAGTACGGCCTGGCCGAAGTTGCTGTCCTGTAGCAAATCCCCATCAGGACAATAATGGGCTGTGAAGATGTGGACTGAGGATCACGTTGCAGTCCTGCAAATCTCCTCTATGGAGACTGAGCATAGATTGGCTAACGAAGTGGCTATGGTTTGGACACTGTGAGCTGTGACATGAACATCAAGGGTCAGACCTGCCTGAGCATAGGCAAAGGAAATGCAGTCTGCCACCCAAATGGACAAGGTGTGTTTGGAAATGGCAGCACCCAGCTTGCTGGGGTCAAAGTAGATGAAGATCTGGGTAGAACACCAATGCATTCTCGTCCACCCCAGATAAAAGGCCAGAGTACATTTACAGTCCAATGTGTGCAGCATGGTCTCTGCCCTGTTGGAGTGAGGCCTAGGGAAAAAGGTGGATAAGACCACTGACTGATTAAGGTGGAAAGAGGAGACCAACAAGGACGAGAAACGCAGATGCATCCGCAGCACAACCCTACTCTGGTAAAACCTGGTGTATGGCAGGTGAGCCACCAATGCCTGAAGCTCATTAACACAATGTGCCGAGGTGACTGCCATGAGGAATATGATCTTCCAAGTCAAGAACTTCAGCAGGAAGATGCAAGCAGCTCAAAAGGAGTTGACATGAGCTGCGCCAGCACCACATTGAGGTCCCAAGCCACTGGAGGTTTAGAAAGAAGCAAGCCCTGCATAAAGTGAGCCACCAGTGGCTGAGAAGAGATGGGCTTGCTCTCCAAGCCACGATGGTAAGCCCCTATCATGCTTAGGTGTACCTGGACTGAATTGGACTTGAGGCCAGAGTTGAAAAGTGTAGTTACTCACCTGTAACAGGTGTTCTCCAGGGACAGTAAGAATCAGTCCTCACATATGGTGATGTCGGTGCTGATGGAGCTCCCATGGAAGCATCTCTCTCACATCACTTTGAGCTCTTATGTAAGAGCTCAAAGTGATGTGAGAGAGAGCAGGTGGAGGCGGGAGGCAATGATTAATTGTGGGGAGGGGAGTTGTAAGCTAGCTCACAGTAGTAGTGGACGTTACTTCATTACAAGGTAGCGGTTGTTTGTACAACAGTCTACGATACAATCAGATTATTTTGTCTCGCTTAGTTACATTGTAAAGCAATATTCTATCTAGTTTAGCTACTTTGTACAGAAATATTCAGATTAATTTAGTTACTTTGTACAGTAATATTCTGACTTGTTTAGTCAATTTGTACAACTTACCGTCTCTGTTGTTATGTTCGGGGATGTATAATATCGATGGTCTGCTTTGTTCTTTTTGAATTTTGTGTCCGGTTCTTTAGATCAGCTGGGGTAGAGGCAGATCAGCCAGAGCTATTTCTCACCGTCCATGATGTTTAGAGGCAGAGGGTATGGATTGGTCGCAAGCCGTTAAGGGCGGTGCTGGCAGTTTTGGCTCTTGTTGGTGCACGATGGAGGTGGGCAGGACTTGGAAGTTTGGATGACTATTGCAGAGAAGCGTGGTCTTCAGGCTTGTGGATTCACTGTTGCGGTCCCTGCCTAAGGGCCACGCCAAAGGGCCCTCAGGTGCGGGCCCGCCAGGCGTGGGTGCGCCCGATGGCGCTTCTTTAAATTGCTCCCAGGCAGCCCCGATTGGGCTGCACACACTTCTGGGGGTGGTTCTCTGCTCCGGCGGCTCGATCCCTCCGTGGGAGAGCTGATGTTGGGCCGGGGGGTTGCAGGCGTGCAAAAGAGTTAACAAAACAGAAGTTCAGTATGACCTCAAGTGCGCCCTCATCAACGCACACTCAGCCCGCAATAAATGGCCAACCATTACTGACTTAATAACCAACATGAACTTGGACATACTAATGGTCACCGAGACATGGCTCTCAGACACGGACTCTGTGCTATTAAATCAACTCACCCCTCCTAACTTCTCAATCTTCACATGTAACAGACAAAATAGGAGAGGAGGAGGAGTCTTCATTCTTGTGAAAACTGCACTACAATACCGAATTAACCTAACCAGGAGCTCACAGCACCTAGACATTGACTCAGAGGACATTGACTCAGAGGACATTGACTCAGAGGACCTGGAGGAACAAGTTTCCAACTGGAACAATGTCCTAGCTAACGCCGCCAAACCATCCGTTGACAGGACCAAGAAACAACACCACAACAAGAGACAAAACAAACCATGGTACTCAGCAAAAATACGACAGGAAAAGAGGGAGCTCAGGAAAATTGAACGGAGATGGAGAAAAAACAAAACTACTTCCGACCAACATCTTTACCTAACAAAGCAAAAACAATACAATGAACACATCAACCAATCAAAGAGAGAATTCCACACACAAACCTGATAAATTCTTCCATCAACAAACCCAGAGAACTTTTCGAAATAGTAAAAACCCTGACAAAAGAGCAAGCAGCAGAAAGAGAAATACAAGTGGATCCACAGATATTCGCCGACCACATCAAAGACAAATTTCACTCCACAGAGCGCTCAACACCCAGTAGAACCAACAGAACGAACGTCCACCCCAAAACCTGGGGCACATTCCACTCACCCTCAAAAGAGCAGATATCAGACATCATCTCCACAATCAACACAAGCACTGCTCCTACAGACCCTTGCCCAGTGTCATGGGTCAAAGCCACCAAAGCAAGCCTCATACCAAACATTCATAAAATGGTACACAACTCACTCACTCAAGGACTCATGCCACAGCAATTAAAGCTTGCCTCAGTAAGACCAATCACAAAGAAAACTTCTCTCGACAAAAAGGACCCAGCAGCATACCGACCAATCTCCAGCATACCCTTCCTCGCAAAAATAATCGAAAAGACGGTTCAACTACAACTTCAGGAACACATTGACGAACACGGAACTCTCGACGACAACCAACACGGATTTCGTCCCAACCATGGAGTCGAAACTCTCATGATCTACCTCTTCGACAGCATCATAAGAATAATTGACGACATCAGGAATGGAATTATAATGATCTTCATCGACATCTCCTCAGCGTTCGACACAGTTGATCACAATATACTCCTGGAGAGACTGAAGAACACTGGTATACACGGTACCACTCTAAAATGGTTCCACTCGTACCTAACAGAAAGACAGCTACAGGTCAAGGTGGGACAGGACACCTCCCGGCCCATAAACGTCCAACAAGGAGTACCACAAGGATCCGCACTCTCAGCACTCCTTTTTAACATCTACATCCAACCAATATGCAACATTATGAAAGAGAACAACATCCAATACACAATATACGCAGACGATATAATGGTATACTCCCCGATATCAATCGAAAACCCGGACTTCTCTAAGATAGCAGACTGCCTTACCCAAATGGCGAAGTGGTGCCAAAACAACAATCTAGCTATAAACTACAACAAGACTGAAGCTTTAATCATCACTCGAAACCAAAGCTTCACACACCCACCAAACATAAAGATACAAAGCACCACGATACCGATAAGATCGGAGGTGAGATACCTCGGGGTTACTCTGGACAGTAAACTCAACCTCAAACCACACATAGACAAAACAATCCAAAAAGCATATTACAGGATGCGAATCATCAGGAGACTGAAACCACTCCTCGCTCCAGAACACTTCCGTACAGTCTGTCAAGCACTGATAACCCCAATACTGGACTTCTGCAATCCGATATACCTCGGACTACCAAAACAAGCTCTCAAACCACTACAGCTGGCACAAAACACTGCAGCTCGAATCATATCCGGAGCCGCAAGGCAGGAGCACATCACACCTACACTAAAGGACTTACACTGGCTCCCAATCATTGCTCGCATCAGATACAAGACTATCATAAACCTATTTAAGATAAAAGAACACACATCAGCCAACAGCCTCCACCTGCTCATACAACCGGAAACCAGCGCACGTCCCAGAAGAAGTCAAACACGCAACCGAGTCAGCACCCCAAATGAGTACAAGCACACACGCAAGGACACAACAGACAGAGCTCTCTCCATGGCTGCTCCAACAATATGGAACAATCTACCGGACGATTTAAGGGCAACTCCAGACCTCAAAGACTTCAGAAAACAACTGAAAACCATGCTGTTCATAGAGCACTATGGTCACATCACATAACCTAAGAGAATGGATAACAGCACTCCAATCCTCCCAAACAACTGAATATATATAAAATATGATTCTAGCACCACTGTAAATAGCCCACCCTGTATATAGCTCAAACAAATCAAGCACCCAACACATCCCTCACACAACTAAGTTTTATCCTCACTGCATATACAACACACACACTTTACCTGATCGCTTGCTGTGATACCACCTTGATTATTAAGAAAAGGCGGTTTAGAAATACTGTTAAATAAATAAATAAATAAATAGACACAATAACTATCTCTAACAGAATCAACACCATCAATCTTAATTACAGAGCACCAAGTGCTTCTGCAGATGAGTTCTCTGACATAATTGACCTAGCTGCTAATCCTGAAGATCCCAGCAAACAAAATTGGCTACTGGGTGACTTTAATCTCGCCTCCACACAGCCCACCTTATCAAGCACCTTCCTTGAAGCAATGGCGAACCTCTGCTACAAACAAATCGTAATGGACCCTACCCACAAAAAAAGGAAACCTCCTTGATCTGGTTTTTGCTCCACACACAGTCACAAGCACGAGACGCAGTTTCAATCTCTCCATCACCCCTGTCCCATGGTCAGATCACAACTTGATAACATTCCAGATCCCAGCACAACGGAACACATTCAGTCAACCAGATACTCAAACATCAGCTAACCCAGTACGTTTCAAACCACTGTATAAAGAAGTGATCACCAAACATGCACTCCCAAAGCTCACTCTCACACCATCCAACCTCGACGAGACAGTAGCTAACTGGAATGACACCCTTCTCCTATATGCTCAACAAGCGCCTACTAAAAAACATCCAGCGCCTAATGACCATACCAATAAAAAGCTACCCGCCCCCTGGTTCTCTCCTGAGCTACGGGCATCACTACATCACCTGAGACGACTAGAGAGAAAATGGAGATGCACCCATAACACCCTAGACAAAGAAACCTACTTAGCTCACCTGAAAACACCGCGAATCAACTTGGCTCAAGAGGAAGGAATTCCACGCTGAACTCCTTAGCCGCTCACTAAACAAGCCACGAGATCTCTTCAACTTAGTAAAATCACTAACTAAGGAGCCATCACCACCACAACAAGACTCTATACATCCACAACTATACGCTAACTACATTCAATCCAAAGTAGTAAAAGCAAATACAACCACATTTCAAGAACCTCCCAAAACCTCTCAGCCTCAAGTACTACTCACTAAACTCTCACCTCCTTCTGCAAAATCCATTGAAGACATTATTGCCACCATCAACACTACTACTGCACCAAACGATCCTTGCCCAGCGCATTGGATCAGAACAATGCGCTCAGAACTTAGTCCTTTCATAGCTAAGATAGCAGACCTGTCATACTCATCTGGAGTATTCCCTGCTGCCCTTAAGCAAACATCCATCCAACCACTACTGAAGAACAACCATCTAGACCCAAAGAAGGAGGAATCCTATCGGCCTATCTCTAGTATTCCACTACTAGCTAAAATACTCGAGAAAGAGACTCAAAGACAGATCCAACAACATATAGACACATCATCCCCTCTGGACTCATGCCAGCATGGATTTAAGGAAGCTCATGGGGTTGAAACACTCCTTACCTCCCTATCCAATGCGCTCATCAGTGGGACAGACAGCATCAAGATGGGTTTTGCATTGATCTTTTTTGATATTGCAGCTGCGTTTGACTCAGTAGATCACCAGCGACTCCTAACTCGACTCCATGAAAAGGGTATCTAAGGTCTCGCATGGAACTGGTGTAAATCATACCTTGAAGACCGTTGGCAACAAGTCCGCATTAGCACCAATGCATCTGAGCCCTTCCAGAAAAAGCAAGGAGTACCCCAAGGCTCCTCCCTATCTGCGCTTCTCTTTAATATGTATATGCAGCCAATTTGTGAAATCACCCGTGCCTTTGGTCTATCCTGCCTCATCTATGCAGATGACGTGCTCATTTTTACCCCGATCAATATCACAAATCTCAACTACACACTGAAGTCCTAATCATCACAGGAAACAAACGCTTCTCACCTCCTCCAACCTTCAAAGTAAGAGACGCTGAACTTCCAGTGAAGTCATCCATACGCTACCTTGGTGTTACAATTGATCAACAACTAAACTTCAAGGAACACATAAAAAACACAGTAAAGGCCATTTACCACAAGATCAAAACCCTTCGACTCCTGAGACCCATGCTAAACCCTGAGGACTTCCGTACAACATTCCAAGCGTTAGTCACACCCTATTTCGACTACGCGAATATCACACTACACGGTCTACCAAAGAATACCCTATATCCTCTTCAATTAGCCATGAATACCGCAGCACGCATTCGGTCTGGAGCAATAAGAAGAGACCACATAACACCGATATTAATGGAGCTTCACTGGCTTCCGATAAGCTGCAGGATCACATATAAAGCCCTTCTCATCACTTTCAAAGCCATAAATAAATTATCACCATCCTCAATCTCAGATCTACTCACGCAAACCCTGAACAATGGACTCAGGAGGTCAACAGCTGAAAATACACTAATTATCCCTAGTGAATCAACAAAATGGACCCAAATAACTAATAACAGAGCATTTTCATCATATGCCCCAAGATGTTGGAACCAACTCCCTCCCAGCATCAGATCAATCAGAGAATATATGCAATTCAGAAAAGCCATAAAACACCATCTGTTCACTATGTACTTCACTAAACTCATCAACGACTCCCCGCCTACCCTCAAGATCTCAAGCCCTCATGATGACAAACCAAATACACCTCCTTTTTAACATCTTTGTTAGTGATATAGCGGAAGGGCTGTCGGGTAAGGTTTGCCTCTTTGCGGATGATACCAAAATCTGCAATAGAGTAGACACCCAGGAAGGGGTAGATAACATGAGGAGGGATCTAGCTAAGCTTGAAGAATGGTCTAGAATTTGGCAGCTGGGATTTAATGTTAAAAAATGTAAGGTCATGCATTTGGGCTGCAGCAATCCAAGGGAGCAATACAGTATAGGAGGTGAAGTACTTTTGTCCACTAAAGAAGAGCGGGACCTAGGCGTGGTTGTGTCTGATGATCTTAAAGTAGCTAAACAGGTGGAAAAGGCGACAGCAAAAGCTAGAAGGATGCTTGGGTGCATACGGAGAGGAATGGCTAGCAGAAAAAAGGAGGTGATAATGCCTCTGTATAAGTCTTTGGTGCGACCTCATTTGGAGTATGGTGTGCAATTCTGGAGACCGCACCTTCAAAAGGATGTGAACAGGATGGAGTCGGTGCAGAGGGTTGCTACCAAAATGATTAATGGGCTTCATTATAAAGCATATGAGGACAGACTTAAGGATCTTAATATGTACACCTTAGAGGAAAGGCGGGATAGAGGTGATATGATTGAGATGTTTAAATACCTCCGTGGCATAAATGTTCAGGGAGAGAGCCTCTTTCAATTGAAAGCAAGTTCTGCTACGAGGGGACATGGGATGAGGGTGAAGGGAGATAGATTCAGGAGTGATATGCGGAAATATTTCTTTACGGAAAGAGTAGTGGATCCGTGGAATAGTCTCCCAGTGGAGGTGGTAGAGATGAGGACAGTAACTGAATTCAAGAAAGCATGGGACCAACACAGAGGATCTCTAAAGGCAAAAAGTGGACTGTTGTAGTTGTTATGGAAGGACAGACTAGATAGGCCATGTGGTCTTTTTCTGTCGTCATATTTCTATGTTTCTATGTTACAGAATATGTAACACAGACCATATAGATCTGTATCTATGCATGATGTACTGTAATGTAAATAGAATTAACTTCACGATATCTGTTAAAATGTAAATAGTTTTCCCCTAGTTTAAGCCCATGTTACGCTACCTGTTATTTGTAAACTTAAGACAGGTCTTATCTGTCTGAGTAAAATTTTGTTGTATGGAAACTGTACTGATAACAAAGAGCGCGGTATATAAAAACTGTTAAATAAATAAATAAATAAATCTCCCCAGCTTTCAAAGAAAGCCTTTGGGGGAGGCCACCACACATGCGTGGTCCACTTCCGCCCAAGGGTACCATCTTACTCAGTCAGATGACATAGCTAAAGCCGACAAAAGAAGATGGCAAAAATTGTACAGCAACTCCAAGGGGAGGAGAGAGGGTTGTGAGGATGATTCCTTCTGTCCCTGAAGAACACCTGTTACAGGAACAAGCAGGAAGTTAATCCTCACATATGGGACTCCCTAGCTACAGGCTACCGAGAACCTGTAGAAAAATACGGCCCAGTCGTGAGCAGCCACAAGTGAATCTGAGGAAAGATTCTGAGGACCGCAGTGTCCAGGGAGAATCATGGCTCCAGTAGCACGAACAAGAAGGTTTGGACGATAGGAGTTGCCTAAATCCCGAACAGATTATGGAGTATGGTCTAGTTGAAGGCACTATCCCGTCGGAACTCCCTCTCCAAGCAGTAGTGAGCTGCAAAGGTGTGGACTGAGGACCAGGTGGCGGCATGGCAGAGGTCATCATAGCCCTGACATTGGGTGCCATGACTCGGCACTCCAATGAGAGCACAGCCTGATTGTGGACGAAGGTGATGCAAACTGCCACCCAGGTGGAAAGGGACCGCTTGGTAACAGCCTCCCCCAGTCGACCAGGGTCGTATGACATAAAATGTTGTGAGGCTTTGGGTGGCACTGGGTACACTGCAGGTAGAAGGACAAGGGCATTTTGCAGTCCAGTGTATGGAGAACGACCACTGCCTTGTTGGCCTGGGGCCGTGGAAAGAAGGTGGGGAGCACTACCTCCTGGTTGAAGTGGAAGGCAGATACTATCTTCGCCGGAAGGAATTTAGGGTGGATGCGAAGCACGACCCTATTCTTGGTGTAAGATGGCTTGGCCACCAAAGCCTAAAGCTCGCTGACTCTGCAAGCAGACGTAAGCACCACCAGGAAGACAACCTTCCAAGATAGATAATGCAAATGGCAGGTAGCCAAAGGTTCAAAAGGTGGCTTGGCAAGCTGCGTTAGAACCATGTTGAGGTCCCATTCTGACAGAGGCGGGTGGATGGGAGGCTTAGAGAGCAGCAAGCCCCACATGAATTGGGTAATGAGGGGCTGCAAGGAAAGAGGTTTGCCCTCTACAGAGTGATGGTGCGCGAAGACTGTGCTCACATGTACCCTGACAGAGTTGAACTTGAGTTCTGTTTGTGAGAGGTGGAGCAAATACTACAGCACCATGTGCAATGGCAGGAGAATGGGTCAATCCATTGCTCCGCACACCATACAGAGAATCTGTGCCACTTGAAGGCAAAGGTTTATCTTGTAGAGTTCTTATGAGAGGCCAGGAGGAATTCTTCCACCTCCCTGGGGAGGTTGATGTGGTGCTAGGGTGACCCGTTCATCAGCCATGCCGTTAGCAACAGGTGCCCCAGGTTGGGGTGGAGAAGCGAGCCCTCCTCCTTGGTCAGTAGTCCTGGGGCATTCCCCAGAGGGACTGGGATCTCCGTTGAGAGGCAGAGCAATAGGGGAAACCAGGGCTGTCTGAGCCACTGCGGGGCCAACAAAAAGGATCCAGCTGATTAGTGGCATGGGAGGGAAGGCATACAGCAAGGCCCTCCAACCAGGTGATGAGGAAGGCGTCTGCGCTATCCAGGATGGGTGCAGTTGGGGACAGCAGGAATGGGGCAGCTGAACATTGGCTGGGCTGGCAAAGAGGTCCAGACTTGGGGTTCCCATTGTCTGAATAGCCACTGCGCCACCCTGGGGGATCTAGGTGCCACTTGTGCAGTTGGAGGACCCTGCTCAGTCTGTCCCCCTGAGACCTATTGAGAAACCACCGAGTTCCTTGGTTAGGTCTCAAAGGCATATGCCAATATACAGCTTATATGCGGAAAGCCAGCATCGAGCCCAGGTAACATTTACGCCAGAGGGCACAGGACTCCCTGCCCGGGGGGCACCGAAGAATGAGTCTTCGGGCTTTTCTGTTGACGCATGGCTGATTCGATCACCATGGAGGTGTGAGGGAGCTGCACCTTCCCGAAGCCTGGTCCTCGCTGGACCTGGTACATAGTGTCTAGTCGTCGGCTAACAATTGGCACCAATGCCAGTGTTTTCCCATTCAGAGAAGGAGGTGCCTGAGAAAGGAGGAGATGGGGACCATAATGGCCTCCTTGGGTGAGGCCATGTATTGGAGGATTTCGACTTCCTCCGTTCAAGGCACAATGCCTTTGCCATGTCCCGGACAAACTCAAGGAACGAGGTGTCCTCGGGCGGGGACGGATCCAAGGGGAGGTCACAATGAGCTTGTGACTCCAGGGAAGCCTCATCTTCGGACTCTGTCTGAGTAGTTCATCCAGGACTCAAGGCCTGATGGCTCTAAGGGTGTTATTGGATCCAGTCTTCAATGAACTGCGGCTGGTGCTTGGCCGGAGCCAGAAGCGCTTGCCGGGGAGGATCTTGCTCCCGAGGACTGGGAGTGGGATCAAGACCTTCGCTGAGGATTGGCTTGAGGCATGGGGCTCTTGAGGATCTCTTCGATGGCCCGGAGAATCCTTGGCATCGAGGTCCCTGTGATCTCAGTGCGTGCGCTGGTGGGGCCGGGAAAGAGTAGTTACTCACCTGTAACAGGTGTTCTCCAGGAGCAGCAGGAATCAGTCCTCACATATGGGTGACGTCGGCGCCGACGGAGCCCCCATGCGGAGCATTTCCCCAGCTATCAAAGAAAGCCTTTGGGAGTGCAGCATGCATGCGTGGTCCCCTTCCCACCCAAGGGTGCTATCTTGCTCAGTCAGATGACATAGCTAAAAGACAGCAAAAAACAAAAAATTAAACATATGACTGCAACTCCAAGGGGAGGAGGGAGGGTTGTGAGGACTGATTCCTGCTGTTCCTGGAGAACACCTGTTACAGGTGAGTAACTACTCTTTCTCCAGGACCAAGCAGGAAGTCAGTCCTCACATATGGGACTCCCCAGCTTAAGGCTACTGGGGACGCAAAGCTGAAAAATTGAGCTCCCTCTAGAGCCTCAGCATGTACGAAAAGAATCTTCTCTGAGAACGCCCCCGTACGGTAGCCCAACACCAGGGCCGGAGGGTAGTAGTTGCCTATACCTCAAAGAGATTACAGAGTACCGCCTGCCCAAAAGCACTCTCCCTGCGGGACTCCCTCTTGAGGCAGTAATGGGCCTCAAAAGTCTGGCTTGAAAACCAAGTAGCAGCCCGGCAGATGTCTGCCAACGGAACAGAGCGGAGATGAGCCACTAATGCAGCCTTCGCCCTGACACGGTGAGCCGTGACTCGACCCTGCAATGAGAGGCCTGCTGCCCTGTACGCCCAGGCGATACAGTTTGCTACCCAGATGGACAGGGTACGCTTGGAGACAGGAAACCCCAACTTATTAGGGTCAAAAGAGATAAAGAGCTGGACAGCCCTTCGATGCTCCTGCGTACGGTCAAGGTAGGACGGACAACGCCCTCCTACAGTCCAGTGTATGCAAGACCATCTCAGCCCGGCTGGCATGCGGCCTGGGAAAGAAAGTCGGAGGAACCACCTCCTGATTGAGGTGGAAGGAGGAGACAACCTTGGGGAGGAACTTAGGGTGAGTCCGTAAGACTACTCTATTCCTATAGAACCTCTGACACCAGGGCTTGAAGCTCGCTCACTCGCCTTGCTGAGGTAAGAGCTACCAAAAACAACGCTTTCCAGGAGGGAAAGCAAAAAAGGACAAGTAGCCATAGGCTCAAATGGTGGGCAAGTAAGCCGCTGCAAGACCACATTCAAATCCCACTCAGGGGCAGGTGGACGAGCTGGAGGCTTAAGCAAAAGTAGGCCTCTAAGGAAGCGAGCCACCAAAGGGTGGCTTGAGAGAGACTGACCCTCCACCGGTGAATGGTGTGCAGAGAGAGCACTGAGATGGACCCTAACCGAGTTGGATTTAAGGGCCCAGATTGGACAGGTGAAGCAAATATTGCAGCACCACTGGTACCAGGCAGGAGAAAGGATCCTGCTTGTGTTGAGCACACCAGGTGGAGAACCTACGCCACTTGAGGGCATAAGACTTCCGGGTAGACTGCTTCCTAGAGGTCAAGACCACGTCCTCCACTTCCCTAGGCAGCAGTAAGGGTGCTAGAACTACCCTTTCAGCAGCCAGGCCATCAGATTGAGGGACTGGAGGTTGGGGTGTAAGAGAGATCCCTGCTCCTAAGACAGGAGATCGGGTTGCATCCCCAGAGGAAGAGGAGTGTCCACCGCCAGTTGCAAAAGAAGCGGGAACCAAGGTTGCCTTGGCCATCTGGGGGCCACCAGAATCACTCGGGCCTTGTCCCGGATCACTATGAACAGTGTCTTGGGCACTAGAGGCGTGGAAGGAAACGCATATAGGAGGCCTGTAGACCATGGCATGAGAAACGCATCCGCTGCTACTCTGAGAGGATGCGGTTGTCTGGAGCAGAACTTGGGCAGTTGACTGTTCAGTGGACTGGCAAAGAGATCAATGGTGGGAAGACCCCATCTTAGGAAGATCTGTTGAACCACCAGAGGATACAACTACCATTCGTGTGGCTGTAGAATCCTGCTCAATCTGTCTGCCAGGTAATTCTCTTGTCCAGGGAGGTAGACCGCCCTGAGAAGTATGCCATGATTGACTGCCCAGGAGCACAGGTCCTGTGCTTCCTGAGAGAGAGGTCGGGACCCTGTGCCCCCCTGCTTGTTCACATAGAACATAGCATAAGAACATAAGATATGCCATACTGGGTCAGACCAAGGTCCATCAAGCCCAGTATCCTGTTTCCAACAGTGGCCAATCTAGGACATACGTACCTAGAAGTTTCCCCAAAAGACACAGGTTTCGCAATGCTTGTACTGGGTCAAGCATTGATATCCTGGGTCCCTTCTTAATAATGGTTTATGGACCTTTCCTCCAGGAACTTGTCCAAACCTTTTTTAAACCCAGCTACATTAACAGCCTTTACTACATCCTCCGGTAAAAAATTCCAGAGTTTGATTACACGTTGAGTGAAAAAATATTTTCTTTTATTAGTCTTAAATAGTTTACCCTGTAGCTTCATTGCATGTCCCCTAGTTTTTCTATATTCTGATAACGTAAACAATCAATCTACGTTCACCCGTTCCACTCTGTTCATTAATTTATAGACTTCTATCATATCTCCCCTCAGCCGTCTCTTTTCCAGGTTAAAGAGCCCTAACCTTTTTAGCCTTTCTTCATAGGAGTATCCTTCCATCCCCTTTACCATTTTGGTAGCTCTTCTCTGAACCTTCTCTAATAATGCTATATCCTTTTTAAGATTCGGCGACCAGAACTGCACACAATATTCAAGGTGCGGACTCACCATGGAACGATATAGAGGCATTATAATATCTTTTGTTTTATTTTACATTCCTTTCCTTATGATCCCTAGCATTCTATTTGCTCTCTTGACCACCGCTGCACACTGGGCCGAGGGTTTTAACATGTTATCCACAATGACGCCTAAATCTTTTTCCTGGGTGGTGGTTCCTAATGTGGAACCTTGCATCGTGTAACCATAGTTTGGGTTGTTCTTCCCTAGGTGCATAACTTTGCACTTGTCCACATTAAATTTAATCTGCCATTTTGATGCCCAGTCTTCTAATTTATTAAGATCCTCTTGCAATTTTCCACAATCCTCTTGGGTTTTAACAACTTTAAATAGTTTTGTGTCATCTGCAAATTTGATAACCTCACTCGTTATTCCACTTTCCAGGTCATTTATGAATATGTCAAAAAGCAGCAGACCCAGCACAGATCCCTGGGGAACACCACTATTCACCTTTCTCCATTGGGAAAATTGGCCATTTAGCCCAACCCTCTGCTTTCTATCTTTTAACCAGTTCTTGATCCACAGTAGTACACTGCCTCCTATCCCATGACTCTTTAGTTTTGCCAAAAGTCTCTGATGAGGGACCTTGTCAAAGGCTTTCTGAAAGTCCAGATACACTATATCAACCGACTCACCTTTGTCCACCTGCTTATTCACACTTTCAAAAAAAACATAACAGATTAGTAAGACAAGATCTTCCTTCTCTAAAGCCATGTTGGCTGTCTCCCATTAGGCCATGACTATCTACATGCTGAGTAATTTTATTCTTTATGATGGTTTCTACCATTTTTCCCGGTACTGATGTGAGGCTCACCAGTCTGTAGTTTCCCGGATCACCCCTGGTACCCTTTTTAAAAATTGGTGTTACATTGGCGATCCTCCAATCTTCAGGTATTAGAGATGATTTTAATGATAGTTCACAGATTACTAATAGCAGGTCTGCAATCTCATATTTCAGTTCTTTCAACACCCTTGGATGTATACCATCCGGCCCCAGTGATTTGCTACTCTTCAGTTTATCTAATAGTTGTAATACATCTTCCCGATGTATCGATATTTCCTTCAATACTTCCGCACCATTAAATACCACTTCAGTCATGGGTAACATCCCTACATCTTCCTCAGTAAAGACCGAAGCAAAGAATTCATTCAGTCTCTCCGCTATCGCCTTGTCGCCTCGTAGTGCCCCTTTAACTCCTCTATCATCTAATGGACCAACTGACTATCTCACAGGTTTTTTGCTACGAATGTTTCCCAGCCCGACCCCTCGGAGGAGGAATCGAGCGGCTCTGGTCGGGCAGGCACCGATGCCATCCGCCCCGACACCGACGCCGAGGGTACCGGCGTTGACGACCTCGGTCCCGAACGGGAGGCAGAGGGAGACCTCGGCCGAGGATCGACTCGAGCGTACATGGACTCGAGGATCGGCTCGGCCTCCGGGGTCGACTTGGACATTGATGTCCTGGTCGTCGGGGGAGATGCACCGGTGAGACCGGCGATCAGTGCCTGCTGCTGTTCCATGAAGGCAGCCAAGCTGCTCTCCAAGGCCATCAACCTGAGTCCGAGCTCAGGAGACTCAGCAGCCCCCGACTCGGGCTCCGACAGCCTCGGGCCCGACGTCGGCTCCCCCGGAGAAGAGTCCACGAGGACTACAGTACTCACTTGACCCGGTGACTCCAGCTCCACACGAGGTTGTTTAGCAGGCCTCTCCGACTCCGAAGACCCGGGACGGCGGTCGGGGCTATGCGACCTGGCCCCCGAGGAGCCAAGTGTGTCCATTGACGCCGCCCTCACGGGTTTCTTCTTCCTGCGATGCTCCCGCGAGGGAGACCCCCTCTCAGAAGAACCCCGGCGATGCTCGGGATTGGAATCCCAAGACGTCGAGGCCTCTGATGAAGTCCGGACCCGGCCGGACGCGGAGTCAGAGAAGATTCTTTCCTTCTGGTGCTGCCGACTCCTCAACGCCTTCGAGGACATTTTCCCACACGGGCCACAGATCATCGGGTCATGATCGGGCCCGAGGCAGCGGAGGCAGCAGTCATGTGTGTCGGTGAGAGACATACTCTTCTTACACCGATCACACTTTTGAACCCGCTGGCAGCCATCGGGGGAAAAAGGGCCCCTGCTAGGTCAAAAGACAGGGCTGCCAGTGAAAAACAGAAAAATGGCGCGAACGCTAGTCACGAAGGACAAAAACCGAAAAAAGAAGTTCGGGCTCGATACCGGTGTACCGGGCCCAGGCGGGAAAGGGAAACCGGCGTCGAACCGAAGAAAAAACAGTTCCACTACCAAAATCAACTTTTTTCTCAGGTGAACACAAAACACGTCCGTCGGGCTCCACGGAAAAAAGAAGACTGAGCAAGATGGCACCCTTGGGCGGGAAGGGGACCGCGCATGAGTGCTGCAGTCCCAAAGGCTTTCTTTGAAAGCTGGGGAAATGCTCCGCATTGGGGCTCCGTCGGCGCCGACGTCACCCATATGTGAGGACTGACTTCCTGCTTGGTCCTGGAGAATCAACACTTGCTGCAAGTCAAGGAATACAGAAATGCTACGTTCCAACACCATCATCTCGGCTTCCCACTTAGGGGTCGCAGCCTTCGACACTGATGCCAGGGTGGCCTGATCGGGAGATGGCGAGGAGAGGGAGACCTCAATGGGATGGGCATTAGGGGTCCGAGATCCGGCATCAGAGGCCTCGGCATCTGTCCTGGGTACCTTGGTTGGCCGTTCTCGGATACCCTCCAAGGGCTGTGGGTCCACGCATGGGATTGCCATGCATGTCCGCTTCCCAGGAAGAAACCCTCGAGGATTTCTTCTTTTTCTTATGCTCTCACTCTGGGGAACTCTTGTTGGCGTGTCTGCATGCCCGCTCAGACACCGCAGGGGCTTTATACGACTCTGTGCAGGGCCTTACAGCATGCGGCTATCGGGGATACCAGGGCTGAATCTGACCTCTGGAAGATGTCATCCTACTTCTGCTGGTGATTCTGGATGGCCTTACTGGACATCTTTTTGCACAGGGAACACGCCTCTGGGTCATGGTCAGCGCCTAGACACCTGAAGCAACAATCATGTGTGTCGGTAAGGGACATGATCTTTGAGCACTGATCACACTTCTTAAAACCAGTGGCCATTGGGGCAAAAAGGACCCCAGCGAGGTCAAAGACCTTCGATGTGGCCAGCAGTTAGAAAAGGCATGAAACCGTGCTGGTTGGAAAAAAACCTAACTGAACAGGTTCCAAGTCCCAAAGCCAAGGCGAGGGGGCTTGGAGGCAGTAAAGGGACCAGTGCTAACCGGGCAATACACAGAAGTGCACGAGGAAATCAACTTTTTTCCGGGAAAGAGACACGTACATCTGTAGGGCTCTGTGGAAAAAGGGAGACTGAGTAAAATGGCACCCTTAGGCGAGAAGGGGACCATGCATGCATGGTGGCATCTCCCAAAGGCTTTCTTTGAAAGCTGGGGAGATGTTTCCACAGGGGCTCCGTCGGCACCAACGTCACCCATATGTGAGGACTGACTTCCTGCTTGTTCTTGGAGAAAGGTGAAGGAGATACTCCATGAACCTTTCCACTGCACAAGGGAAAGGATCTAGCACCTTGTCAATGCACCAGAGAACCTTTGCCACTTAAAGGTGTAAAAATGGCATGTGGAATCCCTGCAGGAACCCAGAAGAACATTTGTCTCTTCCACAGACAGGTTAAGCTCCAAGAGAACTACTCACTCAGCATCTAAGCCGTGAGGGCCAGGGACCGGACATTGGGATGGAGTAAGATCTTGTACTCCCATGAAATGAGGTCTGAGTCGCAACACAGATGGAGAGGCTCCCCCCGAGAGAGTTGAAGCAGTAGGGGGAACCACAGCTCCCTGGGCCTGTATGGGACAATGAGGATCATGGTACCCTGGGGGTCTGCCTGGAGCTTCAACAACATCTTCGCCACGAGCGAGCTCAGGGGGCAGGTATGCATAAAGCAGCCCCACTCCCCAGTTCAGAAGGAAAGCACAGAGGCCAGCCGATCGCTGTAGGCCATCCTGGAGCAAAACCGAATCACCTGGGCATTGTGTGGTATAGCGAAGAGGTCTATCGACGGAGTTCCCCACTCTCAAAATATGCAGTCCACTACTCTCCCGGAGGGTCCATTGATGTGGCTGGAGGACCCTGCTGAAGTGGTCCACCAGGGCATTGAGCTCTCCAGGCAGGTAGGTTGCCCTTAGCTCTATCCCATGGGCCATGGCGAACCTCCACAAGCACACCAGCTCCCAACACAGAAGGTATGATCCCATGCCGCCCTGCTTGTTGATGTAAACATTGTTACCTGGTTGTCCATCTGAATAAGGAATACCTAACTGGTCAGGTGCACTCAGATTGCCCAGAGGGCATTCGCAATGGCTCGGAGCTCTAAGAAGTTTATTTGATGCAGTCTCTCCTGCTCTAACCACAGGCCCTGCATGCACAGGCCTTACAGATGAGCTTCCCAGCCCAATTTGGAAGTGTCTGTGTTGGGTGTCTGGTGGGTCGGCGGTGACTGGAAGGGGAGGCCCCAGAGCAGGTTATGCGGCTCCAGCCACCACTGGAAGGACTCTGTGAGGGGCACGGTAACCACCACTCAATTCAGGAGGCAGCCTGTGGCTGGCTGCCACTGGGTGCTCAGGGTCCATTTGGATTGTCGCAACTGAACACAGGCCAGTGGGGTCACATGTACCATTGTGGTCATGCAACTGAGCATTTGTAGCATCCCCCGAGCTGTCATGTGACACCTGTGTTGGACGGCAGCGACCACCTCCTGAGCCGCCAGAGGTGATTCATCGGGAGGAAGGCTCGGGCCCAAGTTGTGCTGAGGAGGCCCCAGTGAATTCCAGTTGCTGAGAAGGTTGGAGGTGTGTCTTGGGGTAGTTTATCACGAAACCCAGCCGTTTGAGCACCTGAATGGTCAAGGTGGGCCGAATGCTGGACTCCCTCTGGCATGGAGCTCTTTATGAGCCAATCGTCTAAGTAAGGGAAGACAAATTGTTTATTGTTTATTGTTTACAGAACATTTGATATACCGCCCCCATTACATCGGGGCGGTTTACAATAGGAATAAAACATTAGTAGGAAAAAGAAAAGAAATTACAACAAATCAGAGGAAAGGAGAGATGGAGGGAGGGTATAAAGATGGAAAGGAGAGTAAGGATTAGGGATGTCATAGAGGGTCATGAAAGGCGGAGGAGAAAAAATGAGTTTTGAGGAGAGAACGGAATTTAGGGTAGGATTCTTCTAGGCGGAGGGCCGTGGGTAGTGAATTCCAGAGGGAGGGACCGAGATAGAAAAAAGCTGATTTGCGGGTGGATTGGAGGTGTGCACGGGAGGGGGCTGGAAGGTGGAGGCGGTTGACATGAATAGACCGAAGGCTGCGAGTAGGGACGTGGAAAGTGAGCAAATCAGAGAGGTATTGGGGCCTGTGGAGGTAGATAGCACGGTGTACTAGAGTGAGTATTTTGAAGGGAATCCAGAACTGCAGTGGTAACCAGTGGAGATGCTGTAGCAGAGGGGTGATGTGGTCGCGTGGGGAGGCGTGCAGGATCATCCGGGCAGCTGTGTTCTGGATTAATTGTAGGCGATGTAACTGATACTGGGGAATACCGGCATAGATGGAATTACAGAAGTCTAGCCGGGTTATGACCAAGGAAAGAAGGAGGGTGGTGAGAGCTTGAGAAGACAGAAAAGGCCGGATTGCACGAATCTGCCTAAGGCAGAAAAAGGAACGCTGGGAAACATGGGAAATGTGATCATGAAAAGTGAGAGCGCTATCGAGAATGACACCGAGATAACGGAGTTTACAGGCCGTGGAAATAGGGGTGCCGGAAAAGGAAGGAGTAAGAGATGGAGCGGGAGAGCCGTGAGTGAACCAGATAGCCGCTGTTTTAGACACATTGAGAACCAAAAAGTTAGAAGAGAGCCAGGAGGAAACTAAGGACAGACAGGTCTCAAGGGGAGTGATATCAGGCTGGGCTGAGGAAGTATGATGCAGAAGAAAGATGTCGTCGGCGTAATAGTAACCCGAGATCCCCAGCTGTTGGACAAGTAAGGACAAGGGGGCCAGAAAGATGTTAAACAACAGGGGGGCCAAAATTGAACCTTGTGGGACGCCACAAGTGAGGGGGAAGTGGTCAGTGGTGGAAAGGGCAGAAGTAACCGCAAATGAACGAGAGGATAAGAAAGAGTGAAACCAGCGATAGACAGCACCACGAATACCCATATCCCGCAGGCGAGAAAGAAGAAGGGTGTGATCTACCAGGTCGAAAGCGGCGGAGAGATCGAGGGAAACAGCCAACGTGATGTTACCTTGGTCTTGGGAAGTGCGTATCTCATTCATGACTGCTGTGATGGTGGTTTCAACACTATACCCGGGGCGGAATCCAGATTGCCGAGGGTGCAGAAAGTGTGTGGAGTCCAGGTGGTGAGAGAGTTGTGAGAAGACTACCTTTTCTAGAAGTTTAGAGGCAAAAGGTAGGTTGGATACTGGACGAAAATTAGCGGGGACAGAGGAGTCTAAAGATGGATGCTTCAGGAGAGGGCGAACCAGGGCATGCTTCCATGGACTGGGGAAAGTACCACATGACAAACTGGAGTTAATGATGGTGAGAAGAGATTGGAGGAGGATGGGAAAAGGCTCAGCGAACCAAGAGGAGGGAATGGGGTCTAAAGGACAAGAGGTCTTGTGAGTTGTAGACAGTAGCTGGAGGAGCTCCGGAGAGGTGACAGGGTAGAAGTTGGTCCAAGCATGTGATAGCGAGGGGGATGGCGGAGGTGAAATAAGGGGAGGTGAAGGCAAGGGCTGAGGACAAAGAGGAAGAGAGGAGCGGAGGTTTTGAACTTTGGAGGAGAAGAAGGAGGCCAGTGTGGTCGGACTGGGGGCCTGCAAGTTAGAGACATGCTCACGCCTGGGAGGGGCCTGCAGTTGGGAGAGCGCATGCAGAGTGGCAAAGAGTTGACGGGCACGGTTGGGAGCTGAAGCAATGGAAGTGGAATAGAAGGAACACTTGGCGCGGTGGATACTGGACCAATAGTGGATGTGGCATGACTTAAAGTGTTGGTAGGAAGTGGCAGACCGGGACTTTCGCCAGAGATGTTCGGCTCTCCTCAACTGGGAGCGCAGCAGTTGAAGACCGGAGTGAAACCAGGGGTGATGAGCTTTACGACGAGGGTTACTGGGCCTCAGGGGAGTGATTTGATCCAGGGTGAGAGAAAGTCCAGCGTTCCAATGGGTGACTTGAGAGGAAGGTGATAGGGAAGAAAAATCTGGTGAGGGAGGGCGGTAGGCCACAGAAAAACTTTGAAAGGATGCCGAATTGAGCTGTCGGGATAACCGAGAGGGTAAAGGAGGGGGAGAAGGGAGGGGAGGTACGGAATAAAGAGTGAAGGTGAGGCAGAAGTGATCGGACCAGGGAACAGGTTCTGGAGTAGGAGATGAGATCTGAATTGGGGACCTCCAGGGTCGGGAGGTTAAGCGGCTACTACCGCAAGACTCTTTGTGAAGAACCGGGAGCCCGATGCCAGTCCAAATGGAAGTACTCAAGTACTGAAAGTGCTAGTCTCCCATCACAAACTGAAGGTACAGTATATTCTGTGCAGAGGATGGATCGGAATGTGTGTGTATGCATCCTTCAGATTCAGGAGCATAACCAATATCCTTGAGGAGGTAAGGGAGTAGGGTCCCTAGGGAGACCATCTTAAACTTCTCCCATACTAAGAAGAAGTTGAGGTTCTGAAGATCCAGAATGGGCTGGAACCCCCCCCCCCCCCCCCGCCCCGTCTTCTTGGGGATCAGGAAGTACCAAGAGTAGAAGCCCCGTATGTCCTGAGCCAGAGGCACCGGCTTGATGGCCAGCTTGGCTAGCAGTGTGGCGACTTCCTCCTGGAGGAGACCGTACTGAAGCGTGTCCAGAGGATACTCTCCTAGGAAGAAGTAGGGCGGAAGTTGGGCAAAGTGCAGCAGGTACCCACTGTGGACGATCTAGAGGACCAGGTGTCCATGGTGATGAGAAGCCACCCGTACACAAAGTGGATGAACCATCCCCCCACCTGAGGGGGCACTCCACTGAGGCCTGGGTGATTGGCTACGCTCCTGAGAAATCTGTCAAAAACCCACTCCAGGCTTGGGCTGAGGCATGGGTTGGGCCTTCTGAGGCTTGTTGCACCTCTGCTGGTGTGGGGCCTGTGTCTTAGGCTGGGCACCTTGAGGGCTTTGGTAGTAAATTGCACTGGTAGAAGTTCTTTTTCCTTGGTATTTCTTCCTCAAGTGATTCACAGTACTTCACAAAAGCCTGGAGATGGTAACATGCTCCTTCTCATTCTCACCTGCCCTCTGCTCCACCATCTTGTTGAAGAGGTTCTCCCTCTGGCAAGGCACATCTGCCAGCCTGTCCTGGACACACTGTTCCAGGGCCCATGACTGCCACCCAGTCAGCTGACTCTAAGACATCATAGGCAGCATGAACCATGTACAATGCCATGGGAAGGAATCCACCGGTATGAGAGAGCTGAACTTATTCAAGTCCGCTATGATGTCCTTCAGGAATACACTCATGTAAAATTGGTAGGATAGTAGGCAGGCGACCAGCATGGAGCCCTGAAAGCATCTCTGCCCAAAGGCATCGAGGGTCCTGGCTTCTCGGCCCAATGGCACCGAAGAATGGGACTTGGTGCTTTTGGCCCGCTTCAGGCTGACACTACCACAAAGGAGTTGGCGGGGGGGGGGAGGGTAGCTGAGGCATCTCGAAGCCTGGGGCCTTTTGGACCCGGTACATGGAATTGAGCCATCATGACCTCCTTTGGAACTAAGAGATAGAGATATTGTAGGATCTCCAGCTCCTCCACCCTTACTTTGGCCTCTGCCTCCAGTGAGAACTGAATGGCCTTTGTCATGTCCTGGATGAAATCCTGGAAGGACATGTCCCCCAGGGGTAACTTCTTGTGCTCATATGAGGTGGAAGAGTGTGAAGACAGGTCGTCTTACTTCTGATGGTGACTCTGGATGGCCTTACTGGACTTCTTTTTGCACAGGGAACACACCTCTGGGTCATGGTCAGCGCCACTCGGAGACCAACGATTCTTCCTCAGTCTCCCATCCATTAGAGTCCGACTCCAAGAGGAAGTCAAAATAGCGCTGGGTCTCCTCCCAGTGCCATCGCTGATCCGATGGGAAACCTGGGTATCGAGGGGACCGATGGCATTTCTCACAAGGGCACTGGTGCGTTTGGGCATCGGAGCCCAAGATGCTGGACAGAGAGATGGCAGTCGGGACCAGTGTGGACTCTGGTCGCTGACCCAAAGTCCCTGCCTCGGCAGGGAGTATATGGGTCTCCAGGACTGGTTGTATGACATGCAGTAATGCTGTTGAGGGAGGCGGGGCCCCCAGTGCTAGTGCAGCCAGGACCACTGCCATATGCACCTCAAGGGCCCGAAGGCGCTCTGTGAGCATTGCTGTCTCCAAGGTCATCAGAGCCAGGATGACAGCTTCAGCCATCAACTCCGCCACCCTTCTCCAGGATTGTTAGTGCATCAGGAGACTGCCAGTGGCCCTCCAGGGCCTTGGGAGTTTCCTCCTGTCGGGGAAACTTGGCAGGCTGCTCCCAGCCATCACCCTCAATGTTGTGACGGGAAGAGCTCTGGTGTCGATGCCCATGGACTTTGGCTCAGCTTTCGGAAGCCCCCTTCGACATTGACAGAGTGTATGACTGCTCCTTCCAGGGCTCTGACCGGAGATAGATAGACAGCCTCTATTCCATGGTACCGTGGCACCTCAGCTCCGAATGAGCATGGGCACCACACGATACCAATGGCTCAGAAGAGCTCTGCGAGGGCATTGATTTCTGATGTCAATGCCGGTGCTGAGGATGCCAAGTCCGATGGCCCAAAGAGGGACTTGCTGCTTTTCTCGGTCCTTCAGTCCCTTCCTGGTCATCTGCAAGCAGAGATTATAGAAGAAGAGCCAGATGCACTGGATGCACCAGTTATGTTGGTCCATGACCAAAATGATGTGTGCACATTTAGTGCACTTTTGCAATCTGCTGGCTGGCTTAGACATGACCGGGAAGACAGCCATCGTGAGATCAAACGGCTCAATATCGCCAGCCAGCAAAACACGGGAAAGTAAAAAACAAAACCCCCACAAAGAATAGAAAAAGCAGAAAAGCAATGTTGGCAGGAGCAGATGTACTCGACAACAGGTGATAGGCACTAGATAAGAAAAAGGACCCATGAAGTGGCAAGAAAAAAACACTCTTTTTCCAGTGACAACAGGAACATATCCTAGTGACTCCGCAGAAAAAGATGACTGGAGATGAGATGGCGCCATGGCAGGCAGGCAGGCAAGTACAAATGTGATGGAGCCTCCCAAAAGCTTCCATTGAGGACCTCACCCATACATGAGCAATTACTTCCTGCTTGTCCACAGAGAAAAGATAGCGTAGTTACTCACCTGTAACAGGTGTTCTCCAGGGATAGCAGGAATCAGTCCTCACATATGGGTGACGTCGGCGCGACGGAGCCCTCATGCGGAGCAAAGCCCCAGCTTTCTAAGAAAGCCTTTGGGAATTGCATCACGCATGTGTGGTCCCCTTCCCACCCAAGGGTGCCATCTTGCTCAGTCAAATGACATAGCTAAAAGACGTCAAAACAGCAAAATAATAATAATAATAGGACTGCAACTCCAAGGGGAAGAGGGAGGGTTGTGAGGACTGATTCCTGCTGTCCCTGGAGAACACCTGTTACAGATGAGTAACTACGCTTTCTCCAGGAACAAGCAGGAAGTCAGTCCTCACATATGGGACTCCCTAGCTATAGGCTACCGAGAACCCACAGCTGAAAAATAGGCTCCCTCTATGAGAGCCGCAGCAGCCATAATAGGATTTTAACTGAGAGAGTAACACTCCGGTAGCCTGACACCAAAGGGTCGGAGGGTAAGAGTTGCCTAGACCTCAAAAAGGTTACGGAGTACAGCCTGGCTGAAAGCACTGTCCCATCTGGACTCCTTATCCAGGCACCAATGGGTTGCAAAAGTCTGATCCGAAGACCAGGTAGCGGCCTGGCAGATGTCTGCCAGTGGAACAGAGCGGAAGTAAGCCACTGAAGCCGCCATAGCTCTGACCCGGTGGGCCGTAACTCGACCCTGTAATGGAAGATCAGCCGCACTGTATGCCCAGACAATATAGTCTGCCAAGCCAAGTGGACAACGTACACTTAGAGACAGCCATCCCCAACTTACTGGGATCATAGGATACAAAGAGCTGAGAAGCCCTTCGATGCCCCTGCACAGGCTCAATGTAGAAGGCCAACGCCCTCTTACAGTCCAGGGTATGCCGCACTGCTTCTGCTCAACTGGCCTGCGGTCTGGGAAAGAAGGTAGGGAGAACCACCTCCTGGTTAAGGTGGAACAAAGAGACCACTTTCGGCAGAAACTTGGGGTGAGTGCAGAGCACCACCCTATTTCTATAGAACCTTGTGAAAGGTCTGTCGGATACCACAGCCTGCAGCTCACTCATTCGCTTGGCTGACATGAGTGCCACCAAGAAAACTACCTTCCAAGAAAGGTAGCGTAGATAGCAGGTTGCCATCGGCTCGAATGGTGGGCGGGTGAGCTGCCCTAAGACCACATTTAAATCCCACTCGGTCGCTGGATGGCAAACTGGGGGCTTCAGCAGAAGCAAACCTCTTAGAAGCCTGGACACCAAAGGGTGTGCAGAAAGAGGTTTGCCTTTGTGATAAGGAAGCTTATCATAGCTCAGGTAGGAGCTATAGAAAAGATGATGTGACTCTGAACAAGCAACCTGTCAGTTCTGGTAGAAGTGAGAAAACAGAGTTTTCACATAAAAGACTACCAGTCCCAGAATGCACCAGGTTTCCAGCAGCCATGAGACGGGCTGAAGTGAGAAAATGTGTGTGCAATCCAGAGAGCTATGAGGTAATCCCTAAGCACTCATCTCAAAGGGCAGGGCCTGATTCAAGACAGCTGCGCTGTGTTAGGGAGCAGCACACATTAGAACAGGATAAGAATAGAGCTTATTCTTCAGATAACAGTTTCAGCAAAAGCTACAGAGGGAGGAAGAGATACAGAGACAGCAACGGCTACAAGCTCAAACCCCAGTATCACCTGGAGAAAGAGAAGCCAAGCCAAGCGGATAGAGAAAGAAGGAAACTCTCTGGAAGGAAGAGAAGAAAGCCCATTGGAAGGTCTGGGAGAGTCCAAGGCAGTACCCATACTGGGAGGTATTCCAAGTGCCAGCAGAGTCCATTGGACTGGATTCAGCCAGAGGAATGGATTAGCAGAGATAGGAATCACCAGTGGCTACCTGGAAGAGAGAAGACTGCACGTGGAAGGGACTTTCAGACCAAGGCCAGAAGGTATGTGAGAGGAGATCCATTGTCCAGGGATAGAGATTGGAAGGCTGGACATCAGAATTGGATTACATACTGGCCAGGCAATGCAGAGAGGAATTATGATGGCAGGAGAGGCTCAGGTATGAACACTGATCCAGACCCTATCTATAATAGAGAATGGCAGCAAGGGAATAAGCATTCTCATGATAGTGCCTTAATGAAAGACTCGTCTGTGCCAATGTATGATACTGACCCTATGCTGATTGATGAAGGGGGAGATACAGCAGATGAAAGTACAGTTTACATGGACTGTTCTCTATCTAAATGCTATTGCTAGCTTTCTGTGAGCAAACACATCAGCCATCACAAAGAAACCTAACTTTGTTCTTTATTTCCACTGCAAACAGCTCTTAAAGCAGGATTTGGGTTCACACAGTAGCAGCCAGCCAGCTAAAGGCTTACAGCTGGTCAATTGATAGTAATTAAAGCTGCACCTGATTGTGTGTGTGAGCAAGGGAGAATCACTGCTGGGATCTGCCTGGAAAATAAGCAGAAGTTAACCTAACAAGCAAAGTTTATTTATTTCTTTGTGCCTTTGTATTTGGTAATTTATTTGCTAAGAAAACATTAGCTAATTGCCTGACAAGCTGAAGGTTGTTTTCTGGTTTACTTTGTGACCTTTTTGTTATCCATTTAAACACTGCAAGCAAGTAACCTCATTTATATTGCTATCAAGCATACATGTGCTGGGTGAATTAAACCCCATCAATAAAAGAAGTATTTTATTGACCTTACCACTTGGTTTCACAACTTAATTATTGTCATCAGCTGTGTTTGGGAGTGAATGAACTACAATACCCACAATACCTTGCAAGAATCATATGAGTATATGCATCGTCAAGATTGTGTAAGTTCTCACCCTAGGCAGCCGTCTGACACCTTCCACTGGAGAGTGGTGTGCGGTCAAGGCACTAAGGTGGACCCTGACCGAGTTGGACTTAAGGCCCAAATCGGAAAGATGAAGAAGGCACTGGAGTACCACCGTAACCTGGCAGGAAAAAGGGTTTTCCTTCTGTGTTGCGCACCACACCTCAAACCTATGCCACTTGAAAGCATAAGTTCATCTCGCTGAGTGCCTCCTTGAGGCTAGTAACACTTCTTCCACATGTTTGGGAAGAAGGGGTGGTGCAAGTACTACCCTTTCAGCAGCCAGAAGATCAGGTTTAGTGATCTGAGGTTGGGATGCAGGAGAGTGCCCCCCTCCTGTAACAGGAGTTTGGGATGTGATCCCAGAGGAATTAGGGCCTCCACTGCCATTTGAAGCAGAAGTGGAAACCAGGGTTGCCTCGGCCACCTGGGGGCTACCAGAATGACAGAGGCCTTGTCCTGGAGGATCTTGAACAGAGTCTTGGCCACTAGAGACATGGGAGGAAACGCATAGAGGAGGCCCACAGACCATGAGATTAGAAAAGAATCCGCAGCCACCCTGTTTGGGTGTGGCTGTCTGGAGCAAAACTGGGACAACTGATAATTCTGTGGGCTCACAGATCTATGGATGGTTGTCCCCAGGTCTTAAACAGCCCTTGGGCTATGTTGGGATCCAGCTGCCATTCATGGGGCTGGAGAATTCTGCATAGCTTGTCGGCTAAGCAATTTTCCTGGCCCGGCAGGTAAATTGCTTTGAGATGCATTCCATGCCGGACTGCAAAGGAGCACAGGTCAAGGGTTTCCTGACAAAGGATGTGGGACCCCGTGCCTCCCTGTTTGTTCACATAGAACATTGCCACCTGGTTGTCTGTCTGTATTAAGACAGGTTGATGAGCCAGGGTCTGACAGAAAGTCCAGAGAGCCAGGCGAATAGCTCGAAGCTCTAGGAAAATGATCTGTTGCGTGCTCTCCTGTGGAGACCACACACCCTGGGGTACACAGTCCCTGGCAATGGGCTCCCCAGCCCAGCAAGGATGCATCCGTAGTCAGGGCCCTCGTGTGCAGAGGAGCCTGAAACTCCACCCCCGCCACCAAGTGGTGTGGTTGAAGCCACCATGTTAATGACTGCACCAGTCGTTTGGACACTTTGATTCTGTCTCGGAGTCTGCCTGTGGCCTGTGTCCACTGGTCCCTGAGGCACCACTGAGCTGTTCTCATGTGGAGGTGGCATTGGGCGTCACATGTACTGTGGAAGCCATGTGCCCAAGGAGTCGCAGGAAGTGTCTTGCTGATATCTGGGACTGTCGACTCACTTGTTGTGCCAGGGCCAGGAACATTTGTGCTCTGCCTTCTGGTAAATAAGCCCTTGCTTGAAGGGTGTCTAGCCTTGTTCCTATAAACTCCAGACCTTGAGTGGGAACTAGACTAGATTTGGTGTGATTGATCACAAATCCGAGATGTTGCAGCACCTGAATGGTGTGAGATGTGGCCTATTGGACCTCCAGAGCTGACGTGGCTCTGATGAGCCAATCGTCTAGGTAGGGGAAGACAAATACCCCTTGGTTTCTGAGGAAGGCGGCCACTACAGCCAGGCACTTTGTGAATACTCTGGGTGCAGAGGCTAGGCCAAAGGGAAGTACCTTCTACTGAAAATGATTTCCTCCCACAACAAAACGGAGATATTGTCTGTGGTATGGATGAATTAGGATGTGTGTATATGCATCCTTTAGGTCTAAGGAGCATAGCCAGTTTCCCTGGCGGAGGTAAGGCAGCAATATTCCAAGGGAAAGCATCTTGAACTTTTCCTTCACCGGGAACTTGTTTAAGTTGCGCAGGTCGAGGATGGGTCTTAGGCCTCCTGTTCTTTTTGGTATCAGGAAATACCTGGAGTAGAAGCCCTTTCCCTGCAGGTGGTAGGGCACCGGTTCTACCGCCTGATCCTCGAGAAGACCTGCTAACTCCTTCAAGAGGAGGTCCCTGTGAAGAGGGGGTCTAAGAGGCTCCCCTGGAAAGTAAGAGGGAGGTACCTGGGTGAAATGCAGAAGATAGCCCTTTTGGGCTATCTGGAGAACCCAGGTATCTGTTGTGATGGCTGGCCACCTGTGGGCATACAGTGTCAGCCTTCCTCCTGTGCATGGCCTTACTTCTTTGGAGAGAGGGGCTATGCTTTGGGAGTCAAAACCCCCCTCCAGGCTGGGCCGGAGCCGGTGCCTGGGGGCTTTTTGCTTACGCGGGCCATGCCCCTGTCCCTTGTCCTACTGCCCCTGTTGGGGAGCTGGGGAGGCCTGATATGTGGGGTAGTTGAGGTAAGCCGTACCTTTCCTTGGGAAAAAGGGCTTTTTACCCGAGCCCTTCTTCTTAGAGGGGCAGAAGTCTTCTTTGAGAGCAGTCCGGGTCAGGTACTCGGACTCGATCTCAGCAGCTTTCTCTGTCATGGGTTTGCCAAATAGGTTTTCACCTCGGCAAGGGACATCGACCAACTTGTCCTGTACCCATTGCTCCAGGTCTGCCGACTGTAGCCATGCCTGGCGGCGTGCACCGATGCCGGCCGCAGCTACCCGGGCCGACGCCTCAAAGCCATCATAGGCTCCTCGAGTCATAAACTTTGAGCACTCACGTATCCCAGTGGACAAGGTCTGAAGCACTGCAAAGGTCCCTCGGAGAGACCAGCTGAGAACCCGGCAATCTCCTTTGCCAGGTCTCATAGGTACATGCCCATGTATAGCTGGTATGTCTGGATTTGGCATGATAGCATTGAGCCCTGGTAGCACTTCTTGCCGAGGGCAGCCATGTTGCGGGCCTCCCTGTCAGGAGGCATCGAGGAGTGCGTCTTCTGGCTTTTGAGCTGGCGCATGGCCGATTCCACAACCATGGAGTTGTGCGGTAGTTGTGCCTTTTGGAATCCAGGGCTCTTGCGAACTCGATAGATGGAATCGATTTGCCTGCTGAGTACCGGCATCGATGTCGGTGTCTCCCACATTCAGAGCATCAGCCGTTCCAGAATCGGAGGCATTGGTACAGTAAGTGCTTCCCGAGGGGAAAGTCATACTGGAGGATCTCGAGCTCTTTGGCTCGAGGCTCCTCCTCAGCCTCCGCCGGGAATGCCAACGCCTTTGACATGTCCCGAACGAAGTCTAAGAACCGAGTGTCCTGCGCGGGGGGGGACCTTCTCCGAGGTTCGGACACCGTGGAATCCGAGGGAATTTCTCTGGTCTGACGGGTGTCCGGTAACTCCTCATCCTCTGTTTCCCACCCTGACTCCTCCGAGGAGGAATCGAGCGGCCTCGAGGGCTTCGGCTTCAACCGCCCCGACACCGATAGAATCAGCGTCGACGACCTCGGTCCCGAATGGGAGGGCGAGGGAGACCTAAGCTGAGGATTGACTAGAGTCCTCATGGTCTTGAGAATCGGCTCGGCCTCCGGGGTCGACTTGGACGTCGATGTCCTGGTGGTCGGGGCAGAAGGACCGATGAGACCGGCTATTAGAGCCTGCTGCTGGTCCATGAAGGCAGACATGCTGCGCTCCAAGGCCACCATTCTGAGACCAAGCCCAGAAGGCTCCGCAGCCCCCAGGTCGGGCCCGACGCCGGTTCTCCCAGAGGAAAGTCCTCGACGAGGACAGTGGTTACCTGCCTCGGCTGCTCCAGTTCCTGTCGAGGGAGTTTTGCAGGCCGCTCCGACTCCGAGGCTCTGGGACGACGGTCGTGGCTCTGCAACTGGTCCCGCGAGGAACCAGACCATTTGGAACCGTCCAACGATGCCGCCCTCACAGATTTCTTCTTCCTCCGGTGTTCCCGCGAGGGAGACCCCCTTTCGGAGGACACCCAACGCTGCTCGGTTTCAGACAGCTCCCGAGATGTCGAGGCCTCCGATGAGGTCCGGGCCCGGGTGGGTGCGGACTCAGGAAAAATCCTATCATGCAGGCTCGCTTATAGTCCAATACGTGTAGCGCAGCTTCCCCTCTGTGAAAGTGAGGTTTTGGGAAAAAACACTGGAAGGATGATTGATTGGTTAAGATGAAATTCTGTGATCACTTTCGGAAGAAATTTGGGATGAGGAAGAAAGACCACTTTGTTGTGATGAAATTTTGTATAAGGTGGCTGAATTACTAAAGCTTGAAGCTCACTCATGCTGTGCGCTGAAGTAACCGCCACCAGAAACAACACTTTTCAAGTCATGAATTTCAGAGGACAGGTATTGAGATTTCATCATCTGTGCAAGAAGAACATTGAGGTTGCAAGAGGGAGGTTTTAGTAATAGTAAGCCCTGCATGATATCAACAACTAAAGGCTATATAGATATGGGTTTACCTTCTCCTCAGTAGTATGCCCCGACTGCACCGAGGTGAACCCTTACAGAGGTGGACTTAAGTCCAGACTTTAAGAGTTGTAGAAGATACTCAAGTAGTGCTTGTGTGAGACAGACAAAAGGATCTAGGGAGCATTCCTCACACCAAACATCTTCCATTTGCATGCATAGAACTTTCTTGATGAGGCCTCCGGGAGGCCAAAAGGACATTGGTGACACCAGCTGGCAGACTGAGTCTGGACAATGTTAGCCTCTCAATATCCAAGCTGTGAGGTTAGGGACTTGATGTTGGGGTGCAACATCATTCTGTCCTCCTACGATATCAGATCCGGTGCCTGTCCAAATCAAATGGAGAGCTCCAGAAGAAGAGGGAACTACGGTTGCCTGGGCCAATAAGGGATGATAAGAATCATCATACCTCAGTTTGTTTTGAGCTTCAGGACAGTCTTGACAATGAGAGGTATTGGAGGATACATGTACAGAAGACCCCCGACCCACCCCCCCCCCCCCCCCCGCAACTGAGGAGGAAAGCATCTGAGGCAAGTTTGCTGTGTGACCCCATTCTGGAGCAGAATTGATACACCTGGACATTGAGGAGTTGCAAGAAGATCTATTGAGATGGTGCCTCACTCCCAGAAGATGCGCTTTATGACCTCTCTGTCCAAGGTCCATTCATGAGGCTGAAGGACTCAACTCAGCCTGTCCACCAGAGTGTTTTGTTCGCTGGATAGGTAAGTGGCTCTGGCATCCATCCCATGAGAGATGGTGAAGTTCTACAACCTGACTGCTTCACAGCATAAGAGATACAACCCCATTCCTCCCTGCTTGTCTATGTAAAACATGGCTACTTGATTGTCGGTTTGAATTAGAACAATTTGATTGGACAACTGATCTTTGACAGTCTTTAGAATGTTCACAATCACTCTTATTTCCAAGAAGTTGATCTCATGGAGACTTTCTTAAAGGGACCAAGTTCTTTGAGTGCTGAACCCAATCAAGATAAGCTCCCCAACCCAGCTTGAATGCATCTGTCACCAATAACCACAGGTACACTAAAAAATTTTTTTTTTAAACTGCCTCTAATGTTTCGATTGATTTTTACGTTTTTTGGTGCGCTGAATCCAAATCTGGTAACCAATTTGCTCAATCACGTACAGATTATTTGCTACATTGGGTTAGCAGTTTGAGGTGAACGTTTCAGATTGAGTGCGATCGAGATAAAAGTTTCTTGGATGAATTCTTTATACTAATTGTTTAGTAGTTATTCAAATAAGAATAAAGAAAATTGTAACAAGGCAGCACATAAGAATAGAGTAATGTCAACAAAACACACTGTGATGGTAGCAAAATTGTCTGCACTTAAAACAGCCACATACATGTGCACAAACATTGAGCATATAAGAGCGAGGTTAGACACAAAGCAAAGCAAAGAAATGTGCAAAAAATGTTGTACAGGTATGTATGTAAGAATAGAAAACGCAAACCGCACCATTGCAATACATGAAGACAAACACCCGATGGTGTGAAAATAAAATTCTAATAAATGAGATCCGACACTGTGGCAATAACTAGCAAATTTTTATTTCAAAGTTTAGTAAAAACACGATATTTGTCAACACAGTTTAGATTTTAAAGTCATTCTTGGGTCAATCAATCTCCTGGTGGGCCCGTTTCTTCTTCCCCCGAATGCTTCTCTTGGTGCGCTGCTTGGCGTATTTTTCATCTGGGGTTTCCCGCAGCAGCAACCAGCAGAAATCAGCCATCATAGTGGTGTTCCATCTTCCTTGGTACCTTCTCTCTGCGTCCTTGATGTCCTGGTGAAACCTTTCACCTTGTTCTTCACTGTACGCCCCCACGTTTTCGGGAAAGTAGTTCACATGGGAGTGCAAGAAATGGACTTTCAGGCTCATGTTACAGCCTTGTTCTTTGAAGGCATTGAGCATCCTGGCAACAATATCCTTATAGTTCTCATCCCGCCTGTTCCCCAAGAATTTGAGAACAACATCCTTGAAGGAATCCCAGGCTTCTTTTTCCTTCTCAGACATCGTTTCAGCGAATGCTCCATCTGAAATGAGTTTCCTTATATCAGGGCCAACAAACACTCCTTCCTTTAGCTTTGCTTCCGAAAGTCGGGGGAACTTTGAGCAAAGGTACCGAAAGCACTCACCATCTTTTGGAAGGGACTTGATGAATTGCTTAATGAGACCCAACTTAATGTGGAGAGGTGGTAATAGAATTTTATCACGAGGTACCAAGCTCTCATGAAGAACATTTTTCTCACCGGGTCTCAAATACTCCCGAATTGGCCAGTCTTTTTTCCCCCAGTGTAGGTCGCGGGCCCGGCTATCCCACAAGCAAAGGAAGCAGGGATATTTGGTGAAACCGGATTGCTGCCCTAATAGCATGGATAGAATTTTAAAGTCTCCACAAATCATCCACTTATGCTCATCATAACGAATCTTCTGAAGAATCAGGGCCAAATTCTCGTATTTTTCTTGGAGAATAACAGAGTGAGCAATAGGAACTGAAGCGAATGTGTTGCCATTATGAAGAAGAACACCTTTTATGCTGTCTTTTGACGAATCAATGAACAGCCGCCATTCAGCAGGATCATACTTAAGTTTAAACTTTTCCATCACTCCGTATATATCGTTGCAAAATACCAAATCTTCCTCTTTGCTGAAATACTTCAAAAATTGTGTCTCGCGGTTGCGGTACCAATAAAAAGTTGTTCCTGGTGACAATAGATTTTTCTGTTTAAGCCGAGAACCTAGCAGTTGGGCAGCATCTTTTGGGAGTCCTAAATCCCGGACTAAATCATTCAATTCAGCTTGAGAGAAAAGTTCAGGTTTCGGATCTGGTTCGGTTTCAAACTCGGAAGTACTGGACTCATCGGGAAAAGCCATCTGATGAGTCTCATCATGATCAGAACCGTCCACACAAATATGATCCAAAGATTTTGGTGGTTCAGGCACAGGTACTTCGTTGCTATGAGGCATAGGCCTAATTGCTGAGGGAAGGTTGGGGTAACTTATTACGTTCTTATTTTTTAAGTTGTATCCCTTCACAATGCAAGAGCAAAAATAGTAGTCACTGCTGTGGTCTCTTTGTTCACGCCACATCATAGGTATTCCGAAACGAAATGCTTGTTTTTTACCTTTCATCCATAAGCGTAGATCTTCCTCACATGTCTTGCACACTTTGTGAGGAGCCCATGGTTTGTCTTGATCGCCTAACTTCAAACCAAAATAGGCGAAATATACTTTTTTAATAAATGCAGAAATGTTCCTCTGCCGCTTTTTCACGGTATATTCCCCACAAATAAAACAAAAACTGTCCGGAGAGTTGATGCAACCTCTGGCTCTGTGAGCCATCACAAATACACAGCACTGCAAACTACAACTGTAGTGAACCACTTCGGAATAAAGCTGGATTACGACTGAGCAAACAAAAGGTAATAATGAACTTGCAAGAAACTGAAATTTGACAGGAACGTTCATGTCGCAACCACCGTGTTTGAGCGAGTGAACGAGGCGAGGCGAACAGGAAAGAACATGCGCCAGCGCGAGTACTGGATTTAGCCCCCCGCCTCCCAATTGTCCTGTTAATGTATAAAATGAATACAAAACACTCTAAAATATCATGAGGGAGTGTTTCTAGTTAGTTAACCATTACAACCTCTATTTTGGGCCAAGAAAATAAACTGCAGTCGGCTAAAAAGAAATTATGTGAACATTCCTTATATGGGTAAGAAATCTAATTTTGCAAGAAAACGTGACGTGATGGAACATTTTGGCTATTTTTCCTGGATTCAGCACCCCAAAATCTATAGGAATCAGTTGCAAAACTGGAGGCAGTTTTTTGTAGTGTACCTGTGTAATTTTTGTGGCAGAGGAATGTGGAAGAGAAGCCTTTTGGCTACATTGTCTTGAATATTCCACCAGTCCAGAGATTAATGAGAGGACTAGTGATGAACAACTCTCAGATTCCCTATGGCTTGCAACCACTGGGCAATCAGTGTCAATTGAGCTTGTCTCATACGCAATCGTGCCAAGTATGTTACATCTGGGATGTCAAACTCCAGTCCTGGAGGGCCACAAACTAGTCAGGTTTTCAGGGTATCCCCTAATGAATATGCATGAGATAGGGGCAGTGCATGCAAATATATCAAATGAATATTCGTTAGGTGCATCCTGAAAACCAGACTGGTTTACGGCCCTCCAGGACTGGAGTTTGACATCCCTGTGTTACATGAACTGCTGATGCCATGTGGCCCAGAAATATTAACATGGTGCAGGCTTACACCTGCTGACTCATTTGAGTTCCCTGCATTATCACTGTCAGTCTGGATAGTCTGTCATGTGAGAGGAAAGCTCTTGCCTGAGTCATGTCAAGCAGTGCTCCGATTAATTCCAATTGCTGAATGGGATGGAGGTGAGATATTGGGTCATTTATTACAAACCATAGTAGTTCTAGCATCTAAATGGTCAGTCATATTGATCAACAAACTCCTTTCTCGGTGGCACTCTTGATCAACCAATAGTCAAGGTAGGGGAAGGCGTACACTCCCAATCTGGGTAGGAATTCTGCTACCACAACAAAACATTTTGTAAATATGCGAGGAGCTGACGTGAGGCCAAAGAGCAGAACATGATACTGGAAGTGCTGCTGCCCTACTATGAATCTGAGATACTTCCTGTGAGTGGGATGTATGGAGGTATATTTATTTATTTAACAGAGATTTATATACCATGATTTCCAAAGATCAATTGCGGTTTACAGGGAACAACAAGTTTGAGAGGTACAACAGGTACTTGCTCAATTACATAAAACAAATTACTATTTACATTGAAGTAATTCAGTCAGGTTGAACTTGCTGACATGGTAGTAGCAAGAGTAACTATGTACAAATAAAGGTTTGTGGGATTGCAGTGGCCTAGGTTGTGTTGGGTTGTGTGGCTTGGGCAGGTGCTTGTGTTGTTTCTAAGGTGTAGGTTAGATCCTGTGTGCTATAATGTATTGAAAATAGATGTGTTTTAAGATGTTTTCTGAATGACTGAAGGTCACAAAGTTCTCTGAGGTTATCAGGGAGGGCGTTCCAGAGTGTAGGAGCAGTGTGGGAGAAGGCCATCATGGTTGTTATTTTTTTTGTTTTGATTCTTGGTAGGTTGAATTCGGGTGCTGTAAGGGAAGAGAGGCGTGAGGGTGCTATGTCATGTATTAACTTAAATGCTGCTACAAGGATTTTGTATTTTATGCGGCTGTGTATAGGTAGCCAGTGGAGAGCGTATAGTGTGGGGGTGATGTGTTCCATTGGGTTAGTGTTCGTGGTTATTCTCGCGGCTACATTTTGAGCCAGTTGAAGGCATTTTAGGTTTTGTTTAGTGATACATTGAAGGATTGTATTGGCAAAGTTGAGGTGTGGTGTGATCATTGCATGGATTATTGATCTGAACTCTTGGGGGTGTAGTAGTAGGCGGAGTTGTTTAACGTGTTTTAGTTTGAAAAATATTTTTTGTTGTTGTTTGTTTTATGTGTGAGCCGAAGCTGAGGGAGCGATCAATTATGACACCTAGGTATTTAACTTCATTTTTAACTTGAATGTTGATCTCATTGATTTTGAATGAGGTTGGTGGGGAGAAGCTCTTGTTTCTTGTAAAATACATAGCATCTGTTTTTGAAACGTTAATATGGAGATTGTGGCTCTCCAGCCATGTTTTGATTTCTGAGAAGCATTCTGTGAGTCGTGGGGAATTTAATATGTCCCAGGGTAGATAAATCATTATGTCATCTGCGTAAATATGGTAATTTACGCGGAATCTTTATATATGTACTGTATATGTATATATGTATATGTATCCTTTAGATCCAGAGAGCATAGCCAATCTCCTTTTTGAAGATAAGGGAATGTGGTGCTAGAGAAATCATCCTAAACATTTCTCTAACTAGATATTTGTTCAGATCTCTTAGGTCTAGGATGGAACGGAATCCATCAATTTTTTTGGTGATCAGGAAATACCTGTAATAAAATCCTCGCCCTTCTTACTCTGGTGACATAAACTCAATTGCTAGATCCCTTTGAAGGGCAGTGACTTCTTGCAGAAGTAGTTCCTGATGCTGAAGGTTTAAGGATTGAACCCTCAGAAGGCAATTTGGAGGAAGACTGTATAGATGTAATTTGTAGCTGCTTTGGATAATTTGTGAGACCCAAGTATCTGAGGTTATAAGGGGCCACCTCTGGGCAAAGAAAGTGTGCCTTCCTCTGACAGGGGAGTCCTTCACTGTGGCTACAATAGAGTGGCTATGCTCTTCACGAACCAGTCAAAACCCTACCCTAGGTTTTGGCTGAGGAACCAGCTGGGCTTTCTGAGGATTATCTCGCTTTGTTTGAGCTTGAAGAGTCTGTTTTCTTTATAAATAGTGAGAACCAGGAAATACCTACACCTTTAAGAGTAGTAGATCTTGTTCTGGTTGCCACCCTGAAACCTCCTGTGGTAGGAGGCCAGCTCAGTCGTGCACCTTGAGAGATTTTGAAGGGTGATATTCTGCTTTTCTATGAAGTCAACCTTCTCTTTGACCTTATCCCCAAATAGATTCTCTCGATGGCATGGTATGTCAGCAGGCTTGTCCTGCAGAGATTGTTGGAGGTCTGAAACCTAGAGCCAAGCTTGTCTCCGGGCGCCAATACCTGCTGTAGAAGCAGGACTTAGGCTTGGCAGGTACTTAGTCTGGGGTGGCGGTTGGGGGTCAAGGGTAGGAATTGGCTGTTTGTTTTTATTTATTTTACTTTTACTTTTTCACCGCCTTGAATGCAATTGCATATGGTGGTATAGAAAGGTTTTCAAATAAATAATAAATGAAGTTCTCGATACCATATCGAAGATATCAATCACTTATTCCATGAACGTCAAACAGTTTTTGCCATGTTTCACCAGGAAACGACACTGCTCCAATCTCTCTGGAGGAAGAAATTGGGACAGATCATCTAGGCCAAAATGATGTACTTCAAGAACATGCCCATGTACAGCTGGTAAGAGACCATGTGGGCCACAAGCATGGAACTCGGAAAAACTCTCCTCCCAGAAGAGTCCAGTGTTTGAGCCTTTCTCCCTGGGGGCACAAAGGAAAGCATCTTGGAACTTTTGAGGGCAGATTCGACCAAGAATGAGGGCTGAAGAAACTGAGGCTTCTTGAATCCGGGAGCCTTCTGAACTCCGTCAAACTTTCTACTTACAGGAGGTACAGAGAGGGAAGTGGTCTCTCAGATTCTCATCTGTAGTCTCTGAAGGATGCAGTGCACGAGCACTGTCAGTTTCCTAGAGGGCGGAGGAGTACTGGAAGATCTCCAATTCTTCTGCCTTGGGCTCATCCTCATTCTCCAAACAAAACTGTATGGCCTTAGCCACATCCCAAACAAAATCCTGGAAAATTATGCCCTCAGGAGGTGACTTTCATCTACAGTTACAGTTCACAGTTTATTTAGACTTGATATACTGCAGTGCAACTAAGCAGTTTACGGAAGAATATGGGCGAGGACAAAACAAAACAAGACGCAAGGCAGGAAAGAAGGAACACACAAATAGCGGGGATAGGGGACCTAGGTTACAAAGTGGTGATAAATGTGAGTAACATGGGAAACAAAATGAGAGGAGGGAGACAAAGAAACACAGAGAGAGGAGGAATAAGTGGATAGAGAACTGGTCAAGGAGTCGGGATATAGATCGAATCTGGCGGAGAACATAGAAACAATGCCAAACAACCGAGGAAATGTGAGAGGCGATGGAAAGCTGAGGGTCAATGGCAACCCCAAGAATCTTAACAGAGGCTTGGAAGGAAAATGGAATGCCATGAACAGAAGGGGGAGCAGGAAGGAAATAGAGTTCGGGGCGGCAGACAGGAAGGAAGCAGATTTGGAAGAGTTTAGTACCAGACCATGGGTGGAAAGCCAATCAGCGATGAGGTCAAGTTTATGTGAGACCTGGGAGATAATGGAGAGTGGACCGGGAGACGAAAAAGAAGCTGAATGTCATCCGCATAGATGAAGAAAGTAATACTGAGGGATTTGGTGAGAAAAGCAAGAGGAGCCAAGAAAATATTAAATAGAACTGGGCCAAGTACAGAGGCCTGAGGGACACCACTATGAAGAGATTGAGAGGCCCAGGAGACCCTATAAGAGTGAACAGATAGATAGAAATGGAACCAACTAAGAGCAGGGCCCGAGACACCAATAGAAGTGAGCTAAGAGAAAAAAATGAATGATTAACCAACTCAAAAGTGGAGGTGAATTTAAGGAAGTCTAGAAGAACCTGATGATGGGAGTCTAGAGCAATGTGAAGGTAGTCAGTAATAGCTAATAAAGAATGTTCTGTTGAAAGAAAAGTACAAAACTGGTCTCGAAAGAGTGAAGGGCCTGAGCAGAGAGAAGTCAGTCCTGAAGTTGGTGAGCAATCAGACATTTTGTGACCTTGGAAAGAAACAATAAGAGCGAAATGAGATGATAGTTGAGAGGGTCAGTTAGGTCCCTAGTGGCAGGCTTAAGTATGAAGAGAACAATAGCTTCTTTCCAAAAGGGAAAGAGACCAGATGAGAAAGAGAGTGAGATGATTAAAAAGATTTGTGGAAGAAAGGAATCACCAAGAAGCTTGAAGAACCATGGAGGGCAGGGGATCGGACGGAGCAGTGGTGGGACGGGAAGAGGTGATAACACGGGACAACTCGGAAAAACTAGGAGGGAAGAGAACAGAGAGATTAGCAGTAGGGGGCAGTGGGAAGGGTAGAGGTGGTGGGGTAGGGATGGCAGACAAGACTGAAGAGTCACTAGCTTTTGATGAAAAGTGGTGGCAAAGCCCTGAGGGGAAACAGGTGAAGCATGAGAAGAGACGAGGGGGGATCTGTCCAGGAAAGTAGAAGGCAGTATAAGTGGGAGGAAGAAGTGAGGAATAGTATGATCACTTAGCCTTTCTGACAGCGGAAGGCAAACTGGAAGGAGCAGAGAGGGGATCCTAATTTACACCAGCAGTGCTCAAGCTGATGTACTTGGTCCTGAAGGAGCTGGAGTCCAGGACGATACCAGAAATGGTCCAACAAAAAGGGCAAGGATCACGTTAAACCAGAGACACAGTTCAAAAACATGATGGTAGTGGAAAAACAATTTTATTAACTGAAGCCTCTTGTCAACCCGACACAGGCCGTGTTTCGCAAACCTTTGTCAGGGGTTGACTAGGTCAAATTCTAAAAACATAAAAATAAAGACATTTGATACACAAACATAATTAAATTGATGTGAAAGAACAGAGCAATAAATGAATTACATAAAACACACATATATAGATGAAATAATCATCATAAATAATTAAGATAATAAATATGATAAATAAACATAAAACAAATAAAACAATAAAAAGTGTGGATGCACAATTGTAAATAATACATTAAACCCTAATATACACTTATAACTTATAAAACTAAACATAGACTAATAGTAACTAAATCAGAGATAGAACAGAAATGTGACAAACAGGTACCTCAATATGAAGACCCAGCACCTGTGGCCTTCGGAGAAAATACGCTTGTATGGCTAAAATAAATAACCCACAAACAATTAAATAAATAAATATAAATACACTTTCCTTTAAAACATACATATTATATTGATAAAAACTACTAAATAAAATTGGGGACCAAGTAAGGCAAGGGCAGCAGGAGCAAAAAGTGAAAACATCAATAAATGAATAAATAGCTAAAATTCGCAATGAACTTTTTGACATAAATAATAAATACCATAGTTTAAAAACTGACTAGATAATAAGAGACACAGCTGACTAAAAAAGAACAAGAAACAGCAGGAGCGAAGTGGCAGGAGATTCAATACCAAACACGGACTTCAAAGTTCTAGATGTCTTCTATATTAGCTACAGAACTAATCCCTAAATGTGTCGCTAAAATGAAGGAGCGGGGGACCCCATCAATAAATAAATAAAAAAATAAAATTTGCATAAACTTTTTGACATACATGATAAATTAGTTTAAAAAATGACTAAATGTACAACAAACAAAGCTAACTAAAAAAGACAAGAAGCAGCAGGAGCGAATTGGCGGGAGGTAAAAAACAAACATGGACTTCAACGTACTAGATGTCTTCTATATTAACTACAAAACTAATCCCTAAAGTTGTGGCTAAAACGGAGGAGTGGAAGGCCTTAAGAGTATAAACAAACTCCTTTCAAATAATAATATGGCTGAGTATCAAATAAATATTAAAAAAGTGATGTATAAGAGATCGATGGTAGAAAATGAATAAATAAACTATTTAAAACAACAAACTCACAGAGAGCTTTATCCTTAAAAAAACTCCTTATATCAAGTAGTTGAGAAACAGGGAGCCCTTAATACTAATAACCAGAAATACAACCGAGGCTCTATCTGGCTCAAAGGAAAATAAGAAGATGATCATGTAGAAGTGCTAACTTTCAGAATGGCGTTTAGATAAAACTAGTGTTATGCCTGACTTATTGCACATATCTCAACAAAACAGCAAGCTTATAAAAAAACTCTCTTTATCTTCTCGGCTCACAAACCGATAGCCATGTTCATCCTCTGATACACATTGAGTTTAAAAAACGCCGGCTCATGCGCATAGGAGATAAAAAACCGGAGGGGCAGGAGGAAGGGGCGTGGCGAGGGGCGTGGCCAAATTACAAGAGAGAACCAGTGTTGAGTGAAAGACTACGTAATCTGTCATGGAGTTACATGAAGGAGACAAATGTAAAGGGATCTATCTCTTGCATATAAATATAGAACCCAAAGGGAAAAATGGACCATGTTCGGAGAGAACAAAAAAACAAAACAGATACAGAAGAGACAATGAACCAACCATTATTTTATAGATAAATGTGTAATATTATATGTATGATGAAAAATTAATTAAGGCATAATGTAGGGAGGGTGAAACTAAAGATAGATACTAAGCCAAGAAAAATATGAATATACAATAAACATACAGGAGCACTTTAGAAGAAAAAAAGGGGGGAAAAACTCTGATTCAGAGAAAAACTGAAAAGTCTTTATCTTGATTGAGGCCATTTGGAACGAGTGAATCTAGTAAAAATATATATTTTTGTTCGAGCCTCAAAATAGTCTTATTCATGTCTCCTCCTCTCCAATTGGTTCTAACTTTCTTGATGACAAAATATTTCAGATCTGTAACTTTATGTTTATGTGCTTGCCAATGGGCAACCAGAGGTTTGTCCTCCACATTCCTTTTAATGCAACTCTTGTGTTCTGTAATCCTAGTCTTAATACTGCGTGTGGTCTTACCTATGTACAGTAAGTCACAGGGACACTGTATGACATAGATGACATTAGATGTGTCACAATTAGAGAAATCGTTGATATAAAACTTTTTATGTGTAGTAGGATGTATAAATAGCTCTCTGATAGGTAAAACATTAAGACAAACTGAACACCTCCCACACTGGAAATGACCCTTATATTGTGATAAATATCTCTTCTCTGTAAGGGCTGAAGGCACCAATAGATTTTGCAGGTTAACATTGCGTCTGTGTGCGATTACGAGATTCATATCTTGAAACGCCGGTAAAGTTTGGAGAATATGCCATTCTTTCTTAAGTATTTTGGTTATTTGTACTGAAAATTGTGAATATAAAAGAGGGCCAACTATCCCTACATCTTCTTTTTTCTCTTTGGGTTTCAACAGTTGTGCCCGTGGTATATCTTTAGCTCTGCGATATGCAGACTCAAAATACTGTGCAGGGTACTTTTTATCAAGAAACCTATTTTTCATATTTAGTGCCTCATATTCAAAATCTCACAAATTAATGCATGCCCTCCTAACCCTCAAAAACTGGCTCACTGGAAGATTGTTCTTCAAAGATGGGTTGTGAAAGCTGTCATAATGTAAAAAATGATTCTTATCAGTTGGCTTCTTATAGAGCGTTGTGGAAAACCCAGATTGTTCTTTCTTGATCAAAAGATCTAGATATGAAATCTTATGAAAATCATACGTGATCTGGAACCGCATATTAGCATCTAGATGATTAATCCAAATATGAAACTCAAGTAATAGCTCTACAGTGCCTTTCCACAGATTGAGAATGTCATCAATATATCTAATCCATAAAACCACATTATCTTTAAATGGATAATTTTTAAGGAAACTTTCTTCGAAATTAAACATGTAGAGATTAGCTACATCAGGGGCTATAGCTGACCCCATTGCTACACCCTTAATTTGTTTATAGAACAGATCCCTAAAACAGAAAAAATTCTCAAAAAGTACGATTTGTGCCAGTGATATAAGAAGCGTTGTGGGAATCCGTCGAAACATTGTACGTCTAAGAAAATAAAGAACTATAATATCAAGTGCTTCTTTCTGGGGTATGTTGGTATAAAGCGACTCCACGTCTAATGTGACTAGAATGACATTGGTAGTATCTAATGTGAAAGTAGATAAAATTTCTATCACATGGGCTGAATCACGTACGTAAGACCACATTTCTCTAATAAACAGTCGTAAAAAAATATCCAAGAACTTAGAAACCGGTTCTAAAACTGAGCCAATAGAAGAAACAATGGGACGTCCGGGTGGTTTATCTAAAGATTTATGGATTTTGGGAAGGATAGAGATAGTAGGAATCACTGGTACATCAACAATGAGAAACTCCTCCTCTTGTTTCGTAATATAGCCGATCTCAAAAGCAGTAATCACTAGACGATGCTTCTCTTTATATCTGATGTGGGATCTCCATAGAGTCTTTGATAGAAAGTCTTATCATTTAATTGTCTATTAACCTCCTGTATGTATTCCTGCTTATCGAGCACCACAACAGCACCCCCCTTATCTGCAGGTTTAATAATAATTTGGCTATTCTTTTGTAAAAATACGATAGCCGCTCTTTCACCCTGTGTGATATTTTGGTAGGAAGGTGATGTGTCTTTCGTAACTTCATTGACTTCTTTGAGAACTACTTTTTCAAAGGCCTCTAAGATAGAGTCTGTATTCTGAGGAGGAATCCAGGTTGATTTTTTACTAATAACTGAATCGTCACATGAATTTTTTGGATGTTCAGAAAAAAATTGTTGGATCCTTAACTTTCTGAAAAATTTATACAGATCAATCTGTATCTCAAAGGTATCGGCTTTGTTCTTAGGAACAAAGGAAAGTCCTTTATTGAGAATAGATTCTTCATCTTTAGTTAAAGAATAGTGAGAAATGTTAATAACACTATTGGACACCTTGTTCTTAGAAGGAACTTCTAATACCTCCTTTCTTTGGATTGATCTGTTTATTGATGGGGCCCCCCGCTCCTTCGTTTTAGCGACACATTTAGGGATTAGTTCTGTAGCTAATATAGAAGACATCTAGAACTTTGAAGTCCGTGTTTGGTATTGAATCTCCTGCCACTTCGCTCCTGCTGTTTCTTGTTCTTTCTTAGCCAGCTGTGTCTCTTATTATCTAGTCAGTTTTTAAACTATGGTATTTATTATGTATGTCAAAAAATTCATTGCGGATTGTAGCTATTTATTCATTTATTGATGTTTTCACTTTTTGCTCCTGCTGCCCTTGCCTTATTTGATTCCCCAATTTTATTTAGTAGTTTTTATCAATATAATATGTATGTTTTAAAGGAAAGTGTATTTATATTTATTTATTTAATTGTTTGTGGGTTATTTATTTTAGCCATACAAGCGTATTTTCTCCGAAGGCCACAAGTGCTGGGTCTTCATATTGAGGTACCTGTTTGTCACATTTCTGTTCTATCTCTGATTTAGTTACTATTAGTCTATGTTTAGTTTTATAAGTTATAAGTGTATATTAGGGTTTAATGTATTATTTACAATTGTGCGTCCACATTTTTATTGTTTTATTTGTTTTATGTTTATTTATCATATTTATTATCTTAATTATTTATGATGATTATTTCATCTATATATGTATGTTTTATGTAATTCATTTATTGCTCTGTTCTTTCACATCAATTTAATTATGTTTGTGTATCAAATGTCTTTATTTTTATGTTTTTAGAATTTGACCTAATCAACAACAGACGAAGGTTTGCGAAACACGGCCTGTGTCGGGTTGACAAGAGGCTTCAGTTAATAAAATTGTTTTTCCACTACCATCACGTTTCAGGATGATACCAGGACAGACAGGGGAGAAGAAGAAGGGGAAGACCAGAGAGGGGCAATATGATCGAAAGTGGAAGACATAACTGACGAGAAAAATTGAAGTTGCTCATCAAGAGGGTGCTGATTAAAGTCAGAAAAGAAGGGGGCAGCTAGCAACAAAGGAGTCTGGAGTGAACTTGTAGAGATGATGGCACCGGGGAAGGTCAGGGGCACGCGGCAGAAACCGATCGGAGGGAAGGGAAGGAAAAGGAAAAAGAAGATGAGACAGTGATCAGACCAGAGAAGAGGAATGGTGCAGGGCAGAGAAGGGACAAGGGAGGGAGAGCTGATAACCAGATCAAGAATCTGATCAGCGGCAAAAGCAGCAATGAATACCAAAAGAAGCAATGAAGGCTAGGTGTCAGAGGATCAAGGGGAGGGGAGAAGTGGACATTAAATTTGCCAAGTAACAGAGCAGGGGACGGGATCAAGTAAATGAGGTGAAAGAAAATCGAAGTGCTTGCAAGGACGCCAGCAAGACCAAGGGAGGTAGATATATGAGAAAAAGCAGAAAATAAAATAAAATAAAAGGAAGAGTGATCCCTACAGACCCTGGTTGCTAGAGCCTCAAGGTGAGGAGAAACAGTGGAATAACATGAAGCTGCAAGGTGGTAAATTGAAAGGCAATGTCAGGAAATATTTCTTCACTGAAAGGGTGGTGGATGCTTGGAATGCCCTCCCGATGGAAGTGGTGGGGGCAAACACGGTGATGGAATTCAAAACGGCATGGGACAAACACAGTGGATCCCTTTACAGCAACAGGATAAAAGCAAAATAAACGGTACCATCTAACTTCTGAACTATCTAGCGTCTCAACAAATAAGGGTGTCCTACATGGAGTGGTGGGTTCACCCCTAAACAAAAACAAAAACATGGGGAGGGGTGGCCTACACAGAGCGACAGGTGCACCTACTCTTGCCATCTTGCTGGGCAGACTAGATGGACCATGCTGGTCTTTATCTGCCGTCACTTACTATGTTACTATGAATCAAGACAGACCACAGCGAAAAGAGAGGAGGGAAAGAGGAGAGCAAGATCACTGCCGCAGCGCTGCTGATGGTAGAGAAAAAGAAAGGTGTAACCAGGAGAGGAACACTGATGGAGATAAGCCAGCTTGGAGTCGGCCACCCACGTCTCTGTGAGACAAAGAAAATTGAAAGAAGCGGACTCAAGAAGATTGTGAACTGACACTTGTTTTTACGAGAGCGAACATTAATAAGGCCAAAAGAGAGAACGGAGACAGGGGAACACGAGGGGGGAGAGAGGGGAGGACTAGAAGGATCAAAAGGAGGGTCAGGAGGATGAACTGGAAGCAAATGCCTTACCTGCACAGGCGATGAGAGAGGCGGGTGCAGTGGGCGATGGCCCCAACATATGGGGATGTGGTAGTGATATAGCCACGCCCAGACAGGAACGAGCAGAGAGCATGCGGAAATCAGGAGAAGCCACTAGCGATGAAAAAGAGAGTGTTCAGGACAAAGAAAAGCAGCAAAGTAACACAGTGCATAAAGGAGCACAACCATCAAATAAATAGAGACGTGAAAAAACATCACTTCCCACAATTGCAGGAGAGCTGGCCAATAGCAAATCAGGAACGAGAAGGGAGGCAGGCAGCCAATGGGAGAGACCTGGGGAGAAAACAAACACAAACAAATATGAGGAGGAGAGGGGTCAGAAGGGAGTTCTGGAGATCTGTCCTCCAACAGGCCCTTAGATTTCTCATACGTGACTCAGCCTTCTGACTCAGAGAAGAAGTAGAAGTTCTTCTGTCTCAGCCTGGACAACTCTCCTGCTCTTTGGGGAGTGGAAGCTCCTATGGGAGTGTCGATGCACCAATGACTTTCTAGGATGTACTAGACAAAGATATTGGTCAGGCAAGCTCCAATGTCGGGGCTCTTTGATGCCCCGATGCTGATGGTTCTCCCGCAAGCACTTCATGCTTCTCAAAGTTAGGTTGGACTGCTGTCGGTACCAGTGCAGCAGACATCGAAGCACTGACTTGCAACATAGTAAACAGCATCGTGATCCTTTCCTTGAAAGCCTTCAGAAGGCGTTTCTCCAGATCTGCCATCTCCAAAGGCTGTGGGGCTACAGCAGCATCGACCAATGGTCTTGGAACCTGAGAAGATGTATCGGCTGACTGGTCTCAGCTCTCAGTAGGCCATTGTTGCCTCTTTGATGTCTTGGAGGATAAGCTATCCTCTTTTCAGGGCTCCTTAGAGGGGCGCTCTTGCGAACCCTCTTTGCTGTTGATGCCATGCCTCAGAGTGCTTCGATGATGATGCATCAAAGCCTTCAGCGTTGATGAAAATGAATTCCTCTTCACCTTCGGGTGAACATCGATCCTCTATGTCGATGCATCCGAGCAGCCTGTGATGTTACAGATACTGATGCCACTGATGCCGATGGATCAGACTTAGAAGTGACAAAAATAATTTTGCGCTGTTTCTCACAATTCTTGAGCTCTCTTTTCGTCATCTTTGAACACATTTTACAAGAAGAGTGCTGATGATCGGGTCCCCAGGCACTGAAGGCAACTAAGAGTATCCGTGATGGATATGGTCCTTGAGCACCTGGGACACTTTTTAAACCTGCTGATTAGTTTTTGTGACATATCGCCCAGAAAAATAGCTACACCAAAATCAAACAACTTGATCAAACAGGTATTCATGTCTCCCCAGATTAGCAGATAAGCACAACTGATTCTCCTGTGCAGTACTCAGACCACACACACATACTCTCACTTTTAGGCACAACTACCATCCTCTGTACCCATACACAAATGCTGTGAAGCCATGGTTGCGTGGCATCTCAGGACACCACAGCTGATCTGCATTTCTCAGGCAAACACGATTCTGCTCCCTGTTACCTCACATACCATCTCTACATCTGCATTCACTTTGTTCTGGACACTGGAATTGTTAGGGAAGCTGAGAATAGCCCTTTTGACACAAGCAGCAAATGTCAGCATAGTCAGAATAATGTCTATATTACTGTAGGGATGTTTGTTATTGTTCCTTAACCTTACAAATGTCCCTCACCTGTGCATTCCATTCTGTACAACTGCAACTTGTGCACTCCCAGACAGCAGATGGAGAAATTTCACTTACTGTTAATTTCCTTTCCTGGAGTCCTGCTAGACCAGTCCAGAGAATTGGGTTAAGTCCCCCTGCCAGCAGATGTTGGAGACAGAGAAAAACATTCTACCAGAAGCTGATTGGCCAGGGTCTGGTAGACACACAGGCATGCCCCTAGGGGTCACCCTCAGTACACTCTGTCAAGCAACAAGGAAAGCAAGAGAACGATAACATAACGTAATTATGTACAGCGGAAACAAAGTCTGAAGAAGCAGCGGAGAAAACCCTGCTAGAGTTGTGACCCTTTTGCAAAGGTATTGTGACTCTTTCGCAAAACTACTGTTCGTGCCAAACACTGGGAGGGTCCTAGACTGGTCTAGCAGGACTCCAGGAAAGGAAATTAACAGTAAGTGAAATTTCTCCTTCCAAGTCATCCTGCTAGTTCAGTCCAGACAATAGGGTAGTACCCAAGCTAACTGCCCTCCGGGTGGGAAGACAGAGCCACTGTAACTATATTGGTCCCAAATCGGGCCTCCTGCAGCGCTTGGAGATCTAGCCGATAGTGATGGGTGAATGTGGAGAGGGAGGACCAGGTGGCTGCTCTACAAATGTCGAGAGGGGTGACCTGCGAATGCTCTGCCCATGAAGCTGCCTGGGCCTGTGTGGAGTGCGCCCGTAGCCCGGAGGGTACAGATTTGCCACAGAGTATATAGGCGGATTGAATAGTCTTACGAAGCCACCTGGAAATGGTAGACTTCGAAGCCGCCAATCCCTTTTGAGGACCCGCGAACAGAACAAAGAGATGGTTAGATTTACGGAAGGATTTGTAACCTTCAAATAACGATAGAGAACTCTCTTGAGATCAAATCTCCGGATATCCTTATGCCGGCCGGAAGACTGGTCTTTGGGAAACAAGGTAAAAAAAATAGGTTGGTTCAAGTGAAAAGGTGTAATAACCTCGGTAAAAAAGAAGGAACCACCCACAGAGATACACCACACTCTGAGAAAGAGAGATAGGGATCACGGCGGGACGGCCTGCAACTCTGATACCCTACACGCAGAGGATATTGCTACCAAAAAGGCTGTTTTAAGAGACAGATCGCGGAACGATACTCCCTTAAGCGGTTCGAAAGGAGCATCCATGAGTACCTTCAGGAATAAGGAAAGATCCCAAGGCGGTACTACTGGCCGAATAGGGGGGCATACCACCATGGCTCCCTTGAGAAAACGTGCCACGTCGGTGTGGGACGCAAGGGAACAGCCGTCTATCAGCCCCCTGAAGCAGGTAAGGTCCGAGACGTGGACCCGAGAGACCCGAGAGCTAAGTCCTTGTTGAGACCCTCATGGAGAAAGGCAAGGATTTGAGGTATATGAGCTCAGCAAGGCGAGAGGCGATGTCGCAAACACAAGGTTTCAAAGATACGCCATACTTGGACATAAGCCCGCGATGTAGAGGACCAACGAGCCTTGAGCAAAGTCGCCAACACTCGAGAGAAATAACCCTTGTGGCTCAGGTGGTGGCGTTCAAGAACCAAGCCGTAAGCGAGTAGGGAGCAGGGTCATCCATTGCGATCGGCCCCTGCCGTAGGAGACCTCTGCGAGCCCCGAGCCGCAGAGGAGCTGCTCGGGCTAGAGAAACAAGGTCGGCATACCAAGGTCTCCGAGGCCAATCTGGAGCCACCAGAATTATGGCACTCGAGTGTGTTCTGATCTGCTGGAGAACCTTTCCGACGAATGGCTACGGGTAAAGACGTATAGTAGCGCTGCCTCCGGCCATGGCTGGGCTAAGGCATCCAGTCCCTGTGACTTGTGCTCCCTCCGGTTGCTGAAAAAGGCTTGGGCTTTGGAGTTGGTTGATGACGCCATGAGATCCATCACAGGCCGACCCCCATCTTTGCACAATCTTCTGGAACGCCCAGAGAGCTAACTCCCATTCGCCAGGATCGAGGGCGTGATAGCTGAGAAAATCTGCCATCACACTGGACGTGCCCGCAATGTGCTGCGCCAACAGAGTCTGAAGATGCTTTTCTGCCCACTGGAAGAGAAGAGCCATTTCCCTGGCTACTCCGAGGCATTTGGTACCGCCTTGGCAGTTGAGATAGGTCACCGTCGTCACGTTGTCAGAGAGAACCCGAACCGCCTGGTAACGAAGTAGTGGCAGAAATCTCAGTAAGGTTAGGCAGACCGCCCGGGCCTCCAATCAGTTTATGGACCAACATGCTTCGCGAGGTGATCAAGTGCCCTGAGCCGTGCGATTCAGGCAATGTGCTCCCCAACCAGAAGGGCTCGCGTCTGTTGTCAACAAGATCCAGCGAGGAGGCTCCAGGGAAACGCCCTTGAAGAGGTGAGACGACAAGAGCCACCAGCACAGGTCGCACCTGGTGGATGGAGGTAGCGGAAGACGATAGTTGTAATCTTCCGACACAGGGGACCAACGAGCGAGCAGTGCCTGTTGTAGCCCTCGCATGTGCACTCTGGCCCACGGTACTACCTCGATGGTAGCTGCCATGGAGCCCAGCACTTGAAGGTAATCGCATGCGCGTGGGCAATCTTGACTAAGAAAACTGTTGAGCTGAGATGAAAGTTTGAGGAACCGGTCGTGAGTCAGGAAGACTGTCCTGAGCAGTGTCGAACCCAGCTCCGAGGAACTCCAAGTGCTGGGAGGGCTGCAGGGAGCTTTTGGCTCGATTGACGACCGAGCCGAGACCTTCTACAAAAGAGACCATGTGATCCACTGTCTCGCAGGCCTTCGAGAGGGAGTCCGCCCGCATGAGCCAGTCGTCCAGGTACGGGTGCACCCGAATTCCTCGTCTGCACAAGGCTGCTGCCACTACCACCATGACCTTGGAGAACGTGTGCGGCGCTGTGGCAAGGCCGAATGGCATGGCACAAAATTGTAAATGCTTGCCCAGGATGGCGAAATGCAGGAAACACTGATGGTCGCTGCGGATGGGAATGTGGAAGTATGCCTCCACGCAGTTGATAGAGGCAAGGAACTCCCCTTTGCCAACCGCTTGGATAACCGAACATAGGGTTTCCATCTGGAAGTGAGGGACACGGAGGCAGCGGTTGATGCTCTTGAGGTCGAGGATCGGATGAAATGAACCGTCCTTTATGGGCACAACGAAATAGATGGAATACCGGCCCGTTCCACGCTCGGTGGGAGGAACGGGGCAGATGGCGAGCAGGAGACGACAAACTGTGGAAAGAATGGCCTCTCTTTTCCGAGGTGCTCCTCCTGGAGAGACAAGGCAGGCTTCGCGAATGGGCCAATAAGTTGAGAAGCATCCATTAAGCTAAGAACAAACCCTTCTATATTCTCTGCTGGCTTAAAACTATAAATTCTAACTGTTGATTTTTGGGGGTATTACTATTATAGCTTTTAACTGTGGTTTTAGACTAAGCTTAGGGACATATAGAATGCTTTCCTTGTATAGACTTACATCAGATATCTGTGTGTGTGGCAGATAGAGAGTTATAACAAACTAGGTTTTTACTCCTGCTGCACTGGTTGGTGAAACCCTATTCCCAGGGAGGAGCTGATTTAGAGCATTGTACACCTGGCCTGACACTGGTCTGAGCCAGTTTGCAGAAGCTGAGAAGCATCCATTAAGCTAAGAACAAACATTTCTATTGTGGCAAGGTCAGCCATCTAGAGCATGGGGGAGGTGAAAAGCATAAGGAATTCACCCTAATCAAGGGGCCTCTGTTAGGTGTGCAGGGTCAGAAGGCCAGAGCCACGTTTCAAAAGCAGAAAACCCCAGCTGGAATAGGTTTCAGGAAATGCTTGATAGAGTAAGAGGGGGAGATTGCAAGCACGAGGACCAAAGCCTTTACTCTAACAAGTGCACTGATTATTCTGAGTTCAGAAGGCAGGGAGATTACAAACACCTGGGAGAGAAAGAGGTGGGGTTGGATCCCAGTGAGTATAAACCCTGGTTAGATTATGGAGAGAGGAAGAGCAGGAGAGGAAGCCAGAGGAGCAGCGGAGGAAGCAAGAGAAGCAGCAGATGCAGTAGATGGGAAGAGGAACAGAGTCCAGAGCAGCAAGGATGATGGAATGCTGGAGAAGCCAGAGCAGGTGCTAACTCCTGGAGAAGGGCTGCGCTACCCAGAGCTCAGAGAGCTGTTTTCCCTGAATCAGGTTGGCAACAGGGGTGGAAGTCAGGAATTGGAGAAGCTTTCAGACCACCAGAGAGATTGTCAGCTGAGCAGTCTGATCAAGTGAGTGAGTCAGAGCCCATGCAATTGGGAGAACCAGAGCCAGAGGTGGGGGAAGAAGATATGTTTATGGATTGTTTTTTTATGTCAAGCTTTAGAATTGAAGTGTTGAAGAAAAGCTAGCCTTGAAAGAATTGTTCCTCTTGCAAAGGTAACCTTAAAGCATTAGCAGTAAGGAGGTAAATTCCTGTGTGTTTTGGAAAGGGAACTTACTGCCATAAGCTTGTAGAGGAAGCTGTGTTTCATGCCTGATTATCAGCTGTTAGAACTCTGCAACAGCAAGAAAGCTAATTGGCTGCTTTAAGACTCTGTGCTTTGCTCCTGTTTTATATGAAAAGCCTGCTTTGAGGACATTTTGAATGCTTATTTCATATTCACCTGGAAGTGCAGCCCAGAGAATTGAGGCTGAGTGAAGATAAACTGCCATAGGAGAATTAACCTTGTTTTCTTTGTGCTATGAGCAACAAAGGACTATAAGAAAAGTGGCACACTGTTATCTGTGAAAAGGCTAAGCTTCTACATTTAAGAGGACTTTGAAAAGCCATTGTTGAGTTCTGTTTGTTTTTGCCACCAGTTTGCTGAACCTTAAGCAAAAGCCTATAATTTATCCTGTTAATGGAACCTTGAACCTGATCTGTTCTCTTGTGTTTAAAATAAACTTTTCCTGTCATAAGCCTTACCCTCGGTTTGTCTCAACTACAATCCTTTTTGCTGGAAGCATAAATATAGCTCATAGAGGAAGGATACATCAACCACCATGCCCTCAACAACTAGAGACTAGTGGTTTTGGCGTTGTGCTTGTGACAGTGGCGTAGTTGTTCGGATTTTGCCATTCAGGATTTACAAAAAGGATATTGCAACAAGGTATACAGCACGGACGGCTGCTGGAAGTGGTACACAGCACGGACGGCTGCTGGAAGTGGTACACAGCACGGACAACTGTTGAAAATTTCACGTGGAGTTCACGAGTGGAGTCATCCAGACGGCAGAGCAGTCCAGTTTGGATCTCCATAAAGACACCCTTTGGAAGCAGGAGTCAACACCTGAGTCAAGTAAAGCGTACCCAGGTGGGGGTTGGCTCGGATAAAAAGTAAAAGGGAAAAGTGAATGTTTTGGAGACGTAAGGGGACAAGGAGGCTGTTGAGTGGTGCAGCCCTTGGTGTCTTATTTTTCTTTTCAGGTATCCTCAAAGATGGAGTCCAAAGAGTTATTCCAACGGATGGCAGCGCAGTTCCAGCGCCAGCAAGAATTGGCACAGCAAGCTCAGGAGAGTGCAGCTGCAGCTATCAAAGAGCAGCAGAAACCTGTCTTGGACTTAGTGGCTGCCCTGATTGCATCGCAGAAGCAAGAAAATGGAGGAGAGACGGTACCAGCAGGACCATCATCACTTCCAATGGACAGGCTGGTAGGCCCACTCTCAAGTGGGGCCTTTAATTTTGGTAAACTTTCATCTGAGGACAATATAGATGACTTTCTAGAATCATTTGAAAGAGTAGCACAAGCTATGGGATGGCCAGTTAGCCAGTGCGTTTAGCAACCTCTTTAACAGGGGAAGCACTGGCTGCGTATAGGGCTATTCCAGCTGCCCAAGCCCTGGATTATGATATTGTAAAAATGGCTATTAGAGACCGTTTGGGTTTGACTAAAAGTGTATATCACCGGATGTTCCGAGCCACAGTCCTTAAGGCTGGAGAGACTCCAAAGGCATTAAGCCAAAGGATTTGGGGCCTGGCATTAAAGTGGCTAACCCCAGAGGAGAAAAATATGGATGTGATTCTAGATATGATAGTATTAGAACAATATATGGCAGCAGTGCCAAAGGAAATCCAATCATTTCTGATTCAACAAAACTGTCAAACCACAGAGGAGGCAACTTTGTTGACGAGCGTTACAGGGAAACTGAGTTAGCGCGTCAGCCAAGAGGGGGCGTTATAAAAGTGAAGGCTGAAGCCAGTTTTGGTATATCAGAAATGAAACAAGAAAATAAAACAGGCTTTCTGAAAACTTGTGTGCCTCCTCAGAAAGAAAAATGTGCTCAAAAGAAATGTTTTCGCTGTGGAGAATTAGGACACTTACAGAGAGGATGTAGGGCTCGTACTGGGTTGGTTGGTACAAGTGTGAAACCTCTGGGGGAGGGATTTCTCCTGAGTTTGCATATACAGGGAATCCCTACCAATGCTTTACTTGACTCTGGGGCTGACCAAAGTATGATATCTCATAAGCTTTGGCAGGCCATTGAGGCTCAAGCAAAGAATGTCCAGAGGAGACCTGAAGGCCATGTCCAGATCCGTTGTATCCACGGGGCTGCTTCTTGTTATCCCGTCTATACACTGGAGGTAAAAGGAGTAGGGGTACAGAAAAGCATTCCTGTGGCGGTGGTACCAAAGCTTCCCCACGACCTAGTACTAGGAAGGGATTGGCCCCAGTTTAAGGAAGGGTTAGGGAAAGGCCTGCGAGAGAAGGTTGCCTTTGTCTCTACCCGATCCCAGACTTTAACCAATGACCAAAGGGACGGGTCCCCAGGGGGTTCCTTAGAGGCCTTGCCCTCACATGATGACCTGGTGGCTTCCCCGTCCTCTAAGGTTAAGAAGGGGAAAGCTGAAAAACGCCGCGAGAAGCGATGGCAAGCCCAGGGAAGGGCTGTGATACTAACAGGCCAAGGATTACCTTGGGTGCCTGCGGAGTTGGTTGAGAGGTTTCCAACCTTTCCAAAGGAACAACAGGCAGACCCAGCACTCACACGAGCATTTGAATATGCACAAGTGGTGCGAGATACCCTTCCGAGATTTCTGTTAGACAGAGAGATATTGTACAGAGAAAGTCACGATCCCCAGAAAGGGACAGTCCTGAAACAGCTAGTGTGCCTGCGGCTTTCAAGGAGTTAGTCTTAAGGCTCGCCCACGACCATCCGGTGGGTGGCCACAAAGGGGTACAAGGGACTCTGGATCAGATCCTTGCACGCTTCTACTGGCCAGGGGTCTTTAAGGAAACCGCACGGTTTTGTGATGCTTGCCCCTCATGTCAGCGGGTCACAGCTGCCCGGCCAGCAGTGGTACCCATGATCCCGGTCCCCACAATATCTGACCCTATTGGACGGATTGCCATGGATATAGTTGGGCCCTTGGTTAAAACACCTAGGGGGTTTCAGTATATTTTAGTCATGGTTGATCAGGCCACTAGATTCCCATGGGCAGTTCCTTTGCGCAATATCATTGCGAAAATAGTAGCCCTAGAAGTAGTGAAACTGTTTTGTGAGGTGGGTTTTCCTAGGGAAGTATTAACAGATAGGGGGACTAACTTTATGTCCAAGTATTTGGCCCGGGTTTGGGACGCTTTTGGGATACAGCATGTGAAAACGGCTGCCTATCACCCCCAGTCTAATGGTCTGGTAGAGAAGTTTAATCAAACCCTAAAACAGATGCTAAGGCAGGGATTAGATGGGAATGTGACAGAATGGGATGTATTGCTACCTTTTGTGCTGTACGCCTGTAGGGAGCGGACACAAGCTTCTTTAGGTGTGTCGCCCTACAAATTAATGTATTGCCGAGCACCTCGGGGAATCCTTGACATATTAAGGGAGCAGTGGATAGAGTCGGAGAGGGAGGTTATGGGAGTCCCTCACTTTCTACGGGATTTAAGGGGGCAATTAAATAGGACTTACCACTCTGGTGCCTTTGTGGTGTGAGTGGTATATAAAATTTGCTAAATAGGACTTTGTCTCCTCCCTCCCTCAGGTGTTACCTGGTGCAGTTTTGTGCTTCTTGTCTCCCTGGCAACATCTCCTACTGCTGTTCCACTCAACCGGAAGTGACGCGGCCGCGTTGTGTGCGACCTCGTGACCTCAAGGTGCTCCTCCAGTACAAATCTCCTCTCGGTGCGGCGACCTGCTCCTTGTGTGAGCTCCTTGGGGCGAGTCCGTGGAGGCGAGTCCAGAGTTTATTTCTCTCCCTCTTTTCTTCAGAAGTTCTATCCTCTGGTTTGGCTGATAACTACATGTCCTCGCGACCTGCTTGCTTCCCCTGTGTTCACCCTCCCTCTGGTAAGCCCTTCCTTTTGGTTTTTCATTTTTCTTCTTTTGCTCCAGTTGCCCACTTATTCTGCCCAGATAGCGTTAGCAATTTCTTCCAATATGTCTGCAATTCCCGTCCTGTGGAGCTGGAGGCCTCCCTCCCCTCCAGTCCCCACTGGTACTACTGCTAGGAACCCCTCCAATCTTATTCCTTGTTCTTCCTCTGTCACCTTTCCACCCTCCGCTACAGCTGTCTTCCTCCTGCAGCTAGCTCTCCTAAACTGCCGCTCTCTCCTTTCAAAAACCCCCCTTATCCAAGATCTCATCTCGCAACACTCCGTTGATGCTTTGTTCTTAACAGAGACATGGCTTAAGGAGGGTGAGGAGCCCCTCCTTAACCGTTGTCTCCCTCTCGGCTACTCTGCTCTCTCGACCTGTCGCCGGGGTCGGAGTGGCAGGGGGGTTGCTGTTCTCTATCGCTCCTCATTGGCTCTTCAGGAAATATCCTCCCCTGCACTTCACTATCCTGAGTCTCTTCTTCTCCATGCTAACTACTCCCCTCCTATTCACTTTCTTCTCATATATGCCCCTCCCTCTCTATCCAGCCCTCGTTGGGACTCTCTTGTACTAACCCTTTCTGAACTTTCCCTTGTCTACCAGCAACTCCTGATCCTGGGTGATTTTAATATTCATGTAGATTCCCCCTCCACCTCCCGTGACTCTGCTTTCCTTTCTCTTCTCTCTGATCTCTCCATGCATCAACATGTCTGTACTCCTACGCATTCTGCCAGTCACTCTCTGGATCTGGTTATATCCCATTCCTCCTCCCCTCTAACTCCTTTCTCCCTAAGCACACTATCCGTCCCCTGGTCAGATCACCTTTGTCTACTCTTCTCCATTCCTTCATACTACCCCCCTACTGCTCAGAACGTAACTCCCCCTCCTTCCCGTTTGGTTCGCCGAATCACACCCGCCACTCTTGCTCAATTTCCCTCCTCTGATTCCCTCTTTCCCCCCGACTTCTACCATCTCCCCGTGGACCTTCAGGCCCAGTCCTGGAACACCATCCTCTCAGACGCTTTGGATCAGCTTGCCCCACGTCGGCCTCTCCCCCCCCCTCTCACACCCGTCGTTACCCCTGGTTTCACTCGGGTCTATTCCTTCATCGCTCTTATCTGCGTCGCGCTGAGCGACGCTGGCAGAAAAATCCTTCTCCATCTACCCTAGTCCACTTTGACACTGCCACTCTCACTATCGCTCCCTGATGCGCTCTGCTAAGATGGATTATTTTTCTAATCGTATCTCCTCCGCAGCTAATTCCACTCGTCAACTCTACTCTACTCTTCGGTCCCTTTCTGCTTCTCATTCCCTCACCTCCCCACATCCTTCCCCTGTCTCTCCTGATCCCGCCCTCCTAGCCTCCCATTTTGCCACCAAAGTGCAAACCCTCCGCTCACTTTTTCCTTCCTGCCCTCCCCCCCTTTCCCCTCTTCCCCCTCCTCCCCCTCCCTTTTCTCCCCCCCCCCCCCCCCGCTCATCTTCCTTTTCTCTCCCACATATGGTCTTCCTTCCGATCTGACAAAGGTTTACTCTTCCACTCGGAAATCCACCTGCTCTCTTGACCCCATTCCCTCACAATGGCTTTTGGATGCTTCTTTAGCCCTTTCCCCACACATACTCTCCATTATCAACTCTAACCTTTCATCTGGTATCTTTCCCGCTGTCTGGAAGCACAGTGTCATCCGCCCCATCCTTAAAAAAGACTCTCTTGATCCTTTCTTACCAGCCAACTGGCGCCCCATTTCAAATCTTCCCTTTCTTTCAAAAATTCTTGAAAAACTGGTCTATGCACAACTCTCGTCTCACCTTGAAGCTTCCCTGACACTTCACCCTCATCAATCCGGTTTCTGTCCCAACCATAGCACCGAATCCATTCTGCTTTCTCTTCTTAATGATTTGCATATTGCCCATGATCACGGTCTTATCTCTATCGCTGTCTCCCTTGACCTATCCGCTGCTTTTGACCTTGTAGATCATCACACTCTTTTAGATTGTTTACATGACATTGGGCTTTCTGGTTCTGTTCTTTCCTGGTTTCGCTCTTATCTCTTCCATAGGTCCTTTTCTGTTTCCATGAGTCTCTCTTCCTCTCCTCTGACCCCCCTCCCTTGTGGCGTTCCCCAGGGATCTGTCCTTGCCCCTCTTTTATTCAATGTCTTCATGGCCCCCCCTTGCCCTCTTGGTCCAACAGCATAGTATCTCTACCCACTATTATGCTGATGATATAATTCTTCTTCACCACACAGACCCCTCTGCCCCTGATCTCACCCCCCTTAATTCCTGCTTGGCTTCGGTGGCCTCCTGGTTTTCCTCTAACTTTTTGCACGTGAACCCCTCTAAAACTTTTGCTATTTGGTTTACTTTCGGTGCTCCAGCCCCCTCCATCTCCCCTCTTCTGTCCTCCTCTCCCCTTCCACTTGTTCCCTCTCTGCGTTACCTAGGGGTTATCCTAGACTCTGCCTTATCATTTAAGGAACACATTTCTTCTGTGGTACAACAGTCTTTCTACACGTTAAGACAACTTCGTGCAGTTCGCCCTTTTATTTCCCCCTCTTCTTTGACCACCCTACTCTTATCTCTTGTAGTATCTCGTCTAGATTATTGTAATGTTGTTCTCGCCGGCCTTCCACAATTACAATTACAACGATTGCAACTAGTTCATCACACAGCCGCATGTATCCTGATGCATGCCTCTCGTTTCGATCATATCACCCCTATCTTAATTCACCTGCACTGGCTTCCACTTGTCCATCGTATTCATTTCAAAATTCTCATCCATGTGCATAGAACCATTCATACCGGTGTCCCCCTTTATCTCGCAGATCAAATTCACCTTCACTCCTCTCACCGTTCCCTTCGGTCGGTCCATCTGAACCGTATGTCTCTTCCCTCTCCATCACAGACTCATCTTGAATCCACCCGTTCCTCTGCCTTCTTCTTCTTGGGCCCCCGACTCTGGAACTCGCTTCCCCTCGCTCTCCACCTCGAACCCTCCTACAAGACCTTCAAGTCTATGTTGAAGAACCACTTATCCTCAGCTTTTCACCTTCCTCCCCCCCGATCCCCTTTCTCCCCCACCCCAATGACTGTGTTGTTTCCCAGCTCTCTGCTCCTCCGTATCATTTTTGCTCTTTTTTTTTCTTTGCTGTTCTGTCTCTATTACTATGGCGTTCCTTTCCTTCTCCCAGCAGCCTACTTTGTTATTGTGAACCACTCTGGTGCCCTTGTGGTGTGAGTGGTATATAAAATTTGTTAATAAAGATAAAAACTTCCCGGGCTGTTGAAGAGAATTTACAAGCCAGTCAAAATCGCCAAAAAGAGCGGTATGACCAGAGGGCAAAACCTCGCCAGTTAGTCCAGGGGGAGAAGGTCCTAGTCATGGTAGCGGGTGCTACACCAAAATTTGAGGCCCAGTGGAAGGGACCGTGGAAAGTGATTAGACAGGTAGCCCCAGTAACCTATGAGGTGGAGAGTAGTAGGCGATGTAGACAGGTCTATCATATAAATGTGCTTAAGCCCTGGCAGGAAAGATCAGCAGTCGCCAGTCTATCTAAAGTAGAGCATCGGACAGGAGGGCCATATCAAAATGCGGATGCCTTATCCCAAATTACAGACTGTTTGGAAGAACCCCAATCACCTCCAACAGCCAGTAATATCTTAGGCAGGGGGGTATGTGGCAAGGTCAGCCATCTAGAGCATGGGGGAGGTGAAAAGCATAAGAAATTCACACTAATCAAGGGGCCTCTGTTAGGTGTGCAGGGTCAGAAGGCCAGAGCCACGTTTCAAAAGCAGAAACCCCCCAGCTGGAATAGGTTTCAGGAAATGCTTGATAGAGTAAGAGGGGGAGATTGCAAGCACGAGGACCAAAGCCCTTACTCTAACAAGTGCACTGATTATTCTGAGTTCAGAAGGCAGGGAGATTACAAACACCTGGGAGAGAAAGAGGTGGGGTTGGATCCCAGTGAGTATAAACCCTGGTTAGATTATGGAGAGAGGAGGAGCAGGAGAGGAAGCCAGAGGAGCAGCGGAGGAAGCAAGAGAAGCAGCAGATGGGGAGAGGAACAGAGTCCAGAGCAGCAAGGATGATGGAATGCTGGAGAAGCCAGAGCAGGTGCTAACTCCTGGAGAAGGGCTGCGCTACCCAGAGCTCAGAGAGCTGTTTTCCCTGAATCAGGTTGGCAACAGGGGTGGAAGACAGAAATTGGAAAAGCTTTCAGACCACCACTGAGCTGGTGACTGCAAATAGCTCTTCTATGTTGAGAAAATGTGGATACTGTTTGGTTTTGATACGAAACAAGTCTATGGTGCCCCTTGAGAAACCCAACTGGAGAAACGCTCTGAAGCGCTGACAAAATTGAGGCGTTGGGGTTTTTCCTCTGTTTGTATCAACACGGAATGTCAACTGGTGCCATTCTACAACGTTTAAGATAAGTGGAATGGCCTATATTATGACTTTTATATAAAGTTGAAGAAATTTGAAGAAAAACGTATTTAAAATAATGAGATGAAAGCAACAAAATGTGTTTAAAAAAAAACACTTGCAAAAACAGGTCATTGATGTAAACGGACACTAGAGTGGGCGAATTAATTACCCATAAACAAGTGTCATACTTTACCCGTTTATCTGAGACCAGTGGCAAGAGGTATACAAAGAGATTGTGGTTATATGATAATAATTTTTGAGTGAATTTTTCTTGTTTAGTGGAAGCATAAATATAGCTGATAGAGGAAGGGTACATCAACCACCACGCCCTCTAGAGACTAGTGGTTTTGGCGTTGTGCTTGTGACACTATCTTCTCTGCTGGCTTAAAACTATAAATTCTAACTGTTGATTTTTGGGGGTATTACTATCATAGCTTTTAACTGTGGTTTAGACTAAGCTTGGGGGCATTTAGACTGCCTTCCTTGTACAGGATTTCAGCAAAGCCTTTGATACTGTTCCTCATAGGAGGCTTGTCAATAAACTCAGTAGCTTGGGGATGGGTCCCAAGATAGTAAACTGGATTAGAAATTGGTTGACTGACAGACAACAGAGGGTGATGGTACATGGAGCTCACTCGGATGAGAGGAAGGTGATTAGCGGGGTGCCTCAGGGTTCGGTCCTGGGCCCGGCACTGTTCAATATATTTGTGAGTGATATTGCTGAAGGACTGAATGGAAGAGTCTGTCTTTTTGCAGATGACACAAAAATTTGCAACAGAGTGGACTCCCCCTTGGGAGTGGATAACATGAGGAAAGATCTACAAAAGCTGGAAGACTGGTCTAATGCTTAGCAACTACGATTTAATGTGAAAAAGTGCAGTGTCATGCACTTGGGTAGCAGAAATCCAAGGGAAAAGTACACAATAGGGGGTGAGAGGTTGGTATGCACGGTTCAGGAGAAAGACCTTGGTGGTGTGATTATCTCTGATGATCTCAAGGTGGCAAAACAGTGCGACAAGGCGGTGGCAAAAGCCAGGAGAATGTTGGGCTGCATACAAAGAGGGATTACCAGCACGAAGGAAGAGGTACTTATGCCACTGTACAGGTCACTGGTGAGGCCTCACTTGGAATACTGTGTTCAGTTTTGGAGGCCATATCTTGCAAAAGATGTAAAAAGACTGGAAACTGTTCAGAGAAAGGCGACCAAAATGATTTGGAGCCTGCGTGAGAAGCCTTATGAGAAGAGACTTGAAGACCTAAATATGTACACTTTGGAGGAGAGGAGGGACAGGGGAGATATGATTCAGACCTTTAAATACTTAAAGAGAAATGATGAACAAACAAACCTCTTCCAAAGACGGGGAAGCTGTAAAACTAGAGGGCATAACATAAAGCTGCAAGGTGGTAAATTGAAAGGCAATGTCAGGAAATATTTCTTCACTGAAAGGGTGGTGGATGCTTGGAATGCCCTCCCGATGGAAGTGGTGGGACAAAACACGGTGATGGAATTCAAAACGGCATGGGACAAACACAGTGGATCCCTTTATAGCAACAGGATAAAAGCAAAATGAACGGTACCATCTAACTTCTGAACTATCTAGCGTCTGAACAAATAAGGGTGTCCTACATGGAGTGGTGGGTTCACCCCTAAACAGAAACAAAAACATGGGGAGGGGTGGCCTGCACAGAGCGACAGGTGCACCTTCTCTTGCCATCTTGCTGGGCAGACTAGATGGACCATGCTGGTCTTTATCTGCTGTCACTTACTATGTTACTATGTATGTTACAGACTTACATCAGATATCTGTGTGTGTGGCAGATAGAGAGTTATAACAAATTAGGTTTTTACTCCTGCTGCACTGGCTGGTGAAACCCTATTCCCAGGGAGGAGCTGATTTAGAGCATCGTACACCTGGCCTGACACTGGTCTGAGCCAGTTTGCAGAAGCTGAGAAGCATCCATTAAGCTAAGAACAAACCTTTCTATCTTCTCTGCTGGTTTAAAACTATAAATTCTAACTGCTGATTCTTGGGGGTATTACTATTATAGCATTTAACTGTGGTTTTAGACTAAGCTTGGGGGCATTTAGACTGCTTTCCTTGTATAGACTTACATCAGATATCTGTGTGTGCCCACGGATCAGGAACAGCATATTCGCCAGAGACACTTAGATTCCCGCCCACCCTACCCCTAACCCCACCCACCCCAGGGGCTACATTGCCTTTATAGTGGTCACATACGTGCCATCTATCCTTTCTTACTTGGGTTAAAAGCCCACATCTTCTTCATCCTTTCTTCTTCTTCTTCCTCTTCTGGGACTGCTTAACCAACATGTCGTGTATTCAGTGCAATAACTGCGGTACTTTCATTGCAAGACGAATCATTTGGAGCCTAAGAGCTTGTCCTATGTGTCTCAGTTCAGCTGCCATGCATGGGGAACTGACTCTACTAAGGAAAGATCTAGCTGCCATGCATAAAGAAGTGACTCTACTGAGGGAGGAAATGGCTGCAATGAAACACACCTCTTCTAGGATACAAACTGAACAAAGTCCACCACCGCTCCCACAAAGAATCAAACACCCCAAGGAACAAATGGATCACAGTGAGTTCTGGTAGACTGCAACCTGTAACGCAGAAACATCCTATACATCAAGAAATATCCCTGCATAATGCCTTCTCTGTCTTGGCTAATGAGGATTCTCAATCCCAAGAAACTGAAGTGCACTTAAATGAGTCAGACAATGCCCAATCTCCTGCTCAAGCACCAAATATGAAGAAAACCTCACCAAACAGAAAACTACTACTACTACTTGGAGATTCCATCATCAGAGGCACCAACTTGGGAACACAGTTCAAAGGAGAGAAGATAGTCATGTGCCTACTAGGCTTGACAGCCAGCAGGAATATAAACTAAGTTGTTGAAGTACTTAGCACAAAAAGTGAACACTCCAAACTTGATGTTGTTATCCACTTGGGCACAAATGACCTGGCTAGAAACAGTACCTCTACAGTCCAAAAGGACTTCCAATATCTGGGAGAGATACTCAAGCCTATTGTTAACACTGTTGCATTCTCAGAAGTTCTACCTGTTCTTGGTAAGGGGACAAAAAGGCTGCATCGCATTAACAGCTTTAATACATGGCTCCAGACCTGGTGCAAGCAAGAAGGATTCAGATTTATTGGCGACTGGGGAAACAGATGAACCAATAAGAGACTATACTGTGCTGATGAGCTACATCTCTCTGTGGCAGGGAAAAGAATCCTAAGTGAAAAATTCAGGCAGTATGTGGATATGCATTTAAACTAGGAAAAGGGGGTGACAGATGTGCAAGATCAAGACCTGCATGCCACCCCCTGCAAAAGCAGAACAACATCAGAAACAGCCACACTTTTAAACCACACATCAAAAACAAGTGGGAAGATGTGGGCAGAACAAAATCAATGCAAAGTACACACAAGCCAGGTAAATGCTGGAAAGCAATGAGCACAGATGCTTGAAGCTTAGCCAACGAAGTTCCGGACCTAGAAGCCCTAATGGTGGAAATGGATTTGGACATTGTGGCTATTACAGAAACATGGTTTAATGAATCATATGATTGGGATACAGCCATGGCTGGCTATAATCTATTCAGAAGAGACAGAGAAAATGGAAAAGGAGGAGGAGTAGCCTTGTATGTCAAAAGCAATATTAAAGCTACTGAAATGCAGGAGACATGGGGAAAAGAAGAAGTGCTCTGGATTGCCTTGGAAAGAGGAGATGGCACAATCATCCATACTGCAGTAGTCTACAGACCTCCGACTCAAATTGAAGAGATAGATATTGTCAAGATAGCCACAAAGGGGGAAGCAATCATTTTGGGTGACTTTCATCTACCTGATGTGGATTGGATTACTCCTTCTGCATATCTGGAAAGAAGCAAAAAAACTGTAGATGCTCTCCAAGATGCATCACTTAGACAAATGGTCATGGAACCAACCAGGGAAAGCTCAACGCTGGATTTAGTGCTCACCAACGGTGATAGCATGTCTAATGTCTGCGTGAGTGCCCCTATGAGCAACAGTGATCATCACACGGTGTGGTTTGAGATAAAAGCCAAGGTACAGGCCAAACATAGACAGGGTGGAAGGAGATAAGGGAAGTGGAATTGCAATGGGCTAAACTAAAGGTGGCAATAAAAGGGGCAACAGATAAATATGTAAGAAAAGTAAATAAAAACAAGAGGAGAAGGAAACCTATTTGGTTTTCCAAACAAGTGGCTGCTCAAAGGCAAAAACTACAGCTTTTGCAAAACTCAAAAGCTTGCAAACAGAAGAACACAGAAATGAATACAGGATCAAACTCAAAGAGTCAAAAAGAGAAATAAGGATACCAAAATCAAAGGCAGAGGAAAAGCTGGCTAAAGATGTTAAGGGTGGCAACAAAACTTTCTTCAGGTATATTTGGGAAAGGAAGAAGATCAGAGGTGGAAATGCAGGACTCAGAAGTGCTGGGAAAGGACTCGTGGAAAGTGACATAGAAAAAACAAAATTGCTAAACAAATACTTCTGCTCTGTTTTTACTAAAGAAAATCCTGGAGATGGACCAGCTGTGACTCCCAAATATAAAAATGGGAATGAAGTAGATACCCCACCATTCACAGAAGATGAGGTGTTGGAACAACTTGCTAAACTGAAAGTGGACAAAGCCATGGGACCGGATGGGCTATATCCCAGGATACTGAAAGAGCTCAGAGAGGTTCTTGCAGGGCCGTTAAAGGATGTATTCAACAGATCCTTGGAAACAGGAGAGGTTCCTCAGGACTGGAGAATGGCTGATGTCGTACCTCTACACAAAAGTGGTGACAGGGAAGAAGTGTCAAACTACAGTCCCGTGAGCCTTACCTCGGTGGTGGGAAAAGTAATGGTGGCGCTCCTGAAAGAGCGAATAGTGAACTTTCTCAAAACCAACAGGTTGCAAGATCCGAGGCAACATGGTTTTACTGAAGGACGATCTTGACAAACAAATCTGAGTTCCTTGACTGGGTGACCAAGGAACTAGATCAAGGGCATGCGATGGATTTCAGCAAAGCCTTTGATACTGTTCCTCATACGAGGCTTGTCAATAAACTTAGTAGCTTGGGAATGGGTCCCAAGATGGTAAACTGGATTAGAAATTGGTTGACTGACAGGCGACAGAAGGTGATGGTACATGGAGCTCACTTGGATGAAAGGAAGGTGATTAGCGGGGTGCCCCAGGGTTCGGTCTTGGGCCCGGCACTGTTCAATGTATTTGTGAGTGATATTGCTGAAGGACTGAATGGAAAAGTCTGTCTTTTTGCAGATGACACAAAAATTTGAAAGAGTGGTCTTCCCCGAGGGAGTGGATAACATGAGGAAAGATCTACAAAAGCTGGAAGAATGGTCTAATGCTTGGCAGTTATGATTTAATGCGAAGAAGTGCAGTGCCATGCACTTAGGAAGCAGAAATCCAAGGGAAATGTACGCGATAGGGGGCGAGAAGTTGGTGTGCACGGACCAGGAGAAGGACCTTGGTGTGATTATTTCTGCGGATCTCAAGGTGGCAAAACAGTGCGACAAGGCAGTGGCAAAAGCCAGGAAGATGTTGGGTTGCATACAAAGAGGAATTACCAGCAGAAAGGAAGAGGTACTAATGCCACTGTATAAGTCACTGGTGAGGCCTCACTTGGAATACTGTGTTCAGTTTTGGAGACCATATCTCAAAAAGGATATAAAAAGACTGGAAACGGTTCAGAGGAAGGTGACCAAAATGATTTGGAGCCTGCGTAAGAAACCTTATGAGAAGAGACTTGAAGACCTAAATATGTACACTTTGGAGGAGAGGAGGGATAGGGGAGATATGATTCAGACCTTTAAATACTTAAAGAGGAACGATGAACAAACAAACCTCTTCCAAAGATGGGAAAGCTGCAAAACTAGAAGGCATAACATGAAGCTACTGGTGCTGTGCGAGGGCTCACCGAAGGAGCGGAGGCCGCGGAGGCAGTATCTTTAGCAGAGGGCCCAGAAACTGTAGTCGAAGATTCTCCAATGTGAGAGGAGCAGCTACACAAACCCTATCTTTCAGCTCCTTTTGTTTTTTTGCTGCAGATGATGCAGCGCTGAGATGAAGAAGGCATCTTTCCTTGTTGAGACTGCCCTGATGCATTGAAAAACCCCAAAATGAAATTCAAAATAAATAAGAGGGGAATGTTAGGGCAGAGCCTGTTACAAAAAACTTGAAGGGCTTATCAGTTCCACAAACGCGGGAATCTAAACAGTAAAATGGCCGCCTTAGCAAACCACGAGGGAGGAGGAGGAAAATGGCTGCCGCACTGACAGAACCCGCCAAAAAGCCTCGTTGGAGGAACGCGGAGCTGCTACATGCGATGCATTTAAAACTCTAATGCTGCTGCTTTTAGCCTGCCCGATGCGATCCGCCGCTGTCCTGAATAGCCCCGGAAGTACCAGCGTGATGAAAATAAAAAAGGTACGATGCTGCGAAAGCGGCGGCGGTGGTGGGGGGATGAACTCAGCAAAGCTGGCAGGCAGAGAAAAACTCACTGTTAAGATGCCCTGTGTGCAGCAAAAACGAGCAGGGGAGCCAGGAAAAAAGGTTGAACTGCAGAGTGTTGCTTTAGAATGATAAAAGCAACCCCGTGCTCCCAGCAAGGCAGGCCCTCTTGGCCAGGAACCAGAAAAGATCCCCCTTGATGTCGGGAGCTCAACTGATCCTCCAGACCAAGAGCTCCCAAGTGCTGCGGGCCTGAGTAGAGCTGTAGGACTGGGAAATCCAGAGGAACACCTCTTGTGTGCCCTGGAACCTCCAGTCTCCGGTAGGAATATTACAAAAATAAATCAGAGAGAGCTAAATAAAAGCACCATCATCTGCTGGAGACAGAGAAATACTGAGGGTGACCCTAGGGGCATGCCTGCATGTCTATCAGACCACGGCTAATGAGCTTCTGGTAGAATTTTTTTCTCTACCTCCAACATCTGCTGTGGCAGGGGGACTTAACCCGATTGTCTGGACTGGTCTAGCAGGATGACTTGGAAACACCAGTTCAGTACAGACGTGTCAGCCATTCATCTCTATGGGATGCTTTGGGGATCAGAGCAGAATATTTCTAAGTCTTGGCCTTATTCCACATTTCCGCAGGTATAACTTGGATGTCAGTGGATAACGCTGAAGACGTACAGAGGCCTCTACTAAATACATTTTATACATCTTTGCAGCTGGCCATACCTCTGTTCTGCCCCTTCCCACCCATGTTCAGAGATCCCCATGCTAGAGCTGTGTATGTGCAGATATGCGCGTTTTCAGAATATAGTTCTAGGCGTATTCGTGAGAACAACGTTTATCCCGCATGTCTAATCAGCTTATTCATGATTCAGAATGATACCCTATATATACAGCAGTGATTCTCAAACCTGTCCTGTTGTACCCCTTAAACCAGTGAGGTTTTCAGGCTATGCATAATGAATATGCATGAGACATATTATTTTGCATGCGGTGCTTTCCACTGCATGCAAATCTCTCTCATGCATATTCATTATGGATATCCTGATAACCTGATCTGCTAGGTGGTACACCAGGGCAGGGTTGAGAACCACTGACATATAGGTATTGGTCAGTGGCAGTAGTTATCCAGATAGTGGTGATATTCAGTCCACTTTCTAGATAACTTAGGGTAGCCTTTTTGCTGTCCTACAGTACACCCAGATAACTGCAGGGACGTCCAATGCTCTGATCATGTGCCACCCTGGCACTCTATGGATTGTTTTAGGGCAGTCAGTACGACTTTCAGTAATACTATCTGGATAGTGCTGTTGAAAATTGCTGGATAGACAGTAAGTGTTGCTTTTAAATATTGGACCCATATTTAAAAGAGAGCTTGGTTTAGTGTTGTATAAAAACTGTATCTGTGCTCTATCATCTTTACCATGACCTCTTCCTTAGACTCACCTATTGGAATCCAGCCAAGACTGGCTAAGCTGCTGCTGTTTCTGAAGTAGCTTTGCTTCCTGCTCTGCTAGCAGCTGCTGAAGTCTCTCCTTTTCAATTTCCAACTCCATTTTCTGAAGTAGAAGTCTGTGCTTTCGCTCTTCAGTTAGCTGTTTTGCAGGACTCATTTCTTGTGGTTTTGATTTCACTCTATCATTTACTAAGGAAATTTCAGGTGGCCTTATAAATGCATCAGGTTCCAGGAAGGGCGCAGAGCACCTCTGAGGTATAGGATCAACTTGATTACTATTTTGACTATCTTCTGCATTTCTTTGTTGTTTATATATACAGCAGTGACTCACAGGATGCGGAAACGTGTTCTGATAGTCACCCACTGGAAGGTTTATATTGCAGGTCATACGTGGATTGTATGGTTCAGTATGCATTGATGGCGCCATATTGTTACACCTTCTCATGATGCCATTTTCCACTTGAAGACAGTCCTCATGATAATTTGACTTATGTATCACCCTGTTAACAGGATTGATTCTGCAATGGGGAAAAGTGGTTGAAACTGAGAAACCACTTTCAGGAAATGATACTCTGCTGCCGTTGTACACTTCTGGTCTAGGTATGCCCAAATAAGAACCATCGTGCGCCAATGATTTTGGTTGATGTGGACTCTTCTCATGGGACACCTTCAATAAATAGAAAAATAAATAAAATTTAGCAAATTCTCTGCTTCTGGTTTCCTAGCAAATTTGGTTCATTGCCCTCAGTTTCCACAGTGAATACAAGCTGACTTGGTATTTGCTTTTCAGTGGCAGTCAGTCTTTGTTAATCAAGGAGGATGTTATTAATAAACAGAGGGTATAAGTAACACTAAACAAACTTTAAAATCAAACTTGTATACCCTTCGCACTTTATGGTAAACAAAAAAAAAAGCATCATGGGGGCATCATGCATCTTCTGAAGCATGGGAGGGACACAGGGAACTAATAAGCAGGAAGTCACATTTTCAGAGATTCCATGGTTGAAACGAACACTATAGAATTTGCCTAATGGTATAACAATAATTGTTCTTGCAGTGAAAAGGGAAGATAGAATTGAAGTCCATGTCATGTGATTAGCGCAAGTGAGGCTGCAGGGAGAGGTGTGGCAGAGGGAAGACATAGGCACAAGGGAGGTGTGTGGAAAACAGCAAAAATACCTGTGACTGAACATAAAGCAAAGCTGATTATTTGTAAAAGGTGTATGTTTATTTAATAAAATTTGCAAACTGAAAATCAATTCTTTCTAAGTGATGTACAAGTAAAACATAAGAAATATGAGTTAAAAACAACAAAGAATACATAAAAACATACAGTCCAGTACATCAAATCAAAACATCTTTAAGAAAAAAAACACTTTTCAATATGTATCTCCAAATGTTCTCAGAAGACAGCAGTATAAACTATCACACATGTGAGTACTATCATCCAATGATGCCAACAGAGATCATCTCAGACAATTCTTGAAATGCCTTAAAGATTTTTCTGGGCATGCAAGGAATTTACTGTATGGACACCAACTTGAAGATCCACCTCAAACATCCAATAAAGTATGTTATGTGAATAGTGCAGATACTGGCGCAGGTTAAGCGCACGCTGGTGCCTGTGGCACCTGTTAGCATGAGGCTATCACATTTAGCACAAGCCAATTTCCACATTGTAGAGGTAAGAGGGCTTGGTGAGTTAAGTGCACCTGTGGTAATTGTGCATGCTACTGCAGCACGTTAGGATACTGTTCAGTGCAGTATTTGCTGGGAACATGCTGGGCACAACATGGTAGTTAGCACACAGTGGTTGCAACCACCACGCTTTAGTTTTTGCGCTAAACACACATTTCTTGCAAAATCCTAGTGCACTTTAGTAAAAGGGCCCCTTAGAAGAATAAAATAGCAAAAGAAGAGGTGGATGGATAGAGGTGAATTGTTTACTTTATTATCTTTGGAAGATACCCATTACAGATACATGTTCACGTGTGAAGGACTTATTTACCTCTATGAACACACAGCCTGGGAGGATGATAGACTGTGTAAAGTGGCATTTCAACACTTTCATATGCAGTAATACTGTATGTCAGCGATGGCGAACCTATGGCACGCGTGCCAGCTGTGGCACGCGAAGGCCTTGCAGCTGGCACGCGGGAAGGTCCGCCATCGAAAAAAAAACAACAACCCTGTCTGCTGCCGTTGTCGGGGCCGCCGCGGCAGAATCGAGCGTGCCGCGGGGCCCCCCTGTACCCACCGGCAGAGCCTGTCCTCCCCGTAGCAGCTCTCTCTTTGGAGCTGCAGTCAGACGCGCCGGCTTGCAGAGCGCGAAGGGAAGAGTTTCCCTTTCGCGACTCTGTTAAGCCCGCGGGGGCTGATGGGAACTTCCCATCAGCCCCCGCAGGCTTAACAGAGCAGCGAGGGAACTCTTCCCTCGCGCTCTGCAAGCCGGCGCGTCTGACTGCAGCTCCAAAGAGAGAGCTGCTACGGGGAGGACAGGCTCTGCCGGTGGGTACAGGGGGGCCCCGCGGCACGCTCGATTCTGCCGCGGCGGCCCCGACAGCGGCAGCAGACAGGTTTTCTTTTTTTTTTAATTTTCCCTGGGCTGGGCTGGGCTGGGGGTGGGGGTTAGGAGTGGTGATGGGCTGGGCTGGGCTGGGATGGGGGGCTTAGGAGTGGTGATGGGCTGGGCTGGGCTGGGGGGGGGGTTAGGAGTAGTGATGGGCTGGGCTGGGCTGGGGGGTGTTAGGAGTAGTGATGGGCTGGGGTGGGGGGGTTAGGAGTGGTGATGGGCACTGGGCTGGGGGGTTAGGAGTGGTGATGGACACTGGGCTGGCTGGGGGGGGTTAGGAGTGGTGATGGGCACTGGCTGGCTGGGGGGTTAGGAGTGGTGATGGGCGCTGGGCTGGGGGGGGTAGGAGTGGTGATGGGCGCTGGGGGGGTTAGGAGTGGTGATAGGCGCTGGGGGGGCTTAAACTAAAAATTGAGTGATGGGGGATTAGGACTGGGAGTGGGCTGATGGGGAGGTTAGGACTGGAAATGGGCTGGTGGGATTAGGACTGGGAGTGGGCTATGGGGGGCTAGGACTGGTAATGGGTTGGGGGGGGTTGCTAGGACTGGAAATGGGCTGAGTGGAAGGGGGCTTGAACTGCAAATAGCTGTTGGGGATGGGGCTTGGAATGGAAATGGGCTGAGGGGAAGTGGGGGGCTTGAACTGCAAATAGCTGATGGGGACGGGGCTTGGAATGGAAATGGGCTGAGGGGAAGTGGGGGGCTTGAAGAAGGGAATGGATGCTGGGTGAGACTGGAACTAGAAGGGAGCTGATGTTGGGGGAGGATTAGAATGGGATGGGGCTGGGAGAGTAAAATGGAGAGGGGAAAAATATTTTGTGTAGGAGGGATGAAAAATCTACAATTGGCCAGGTATTGGGAGAGTAATTGGGGATTGAGGATGGAGGGGTAAAATTTGTGTGGATGAAATAGGAATGAGGAAAGAGCAAAAGGAGAAAGATTAGTATGTTAAAGCAGATGTAGAGAGAGAGAGAATGGAAAAAAACTAGAAGAGAGAAGAAAGGACAAATGGACAGCAGACGATGGAGAGTTAGCAGAAAACATGAAGAAACCAGAAGAAAATGGCTGGACCAATTGCAACTGAAAAAAAATGCACAAAAGGTAGAACGATATCTCTTTATTTTGAATTTATTAACTGGAATATGTCAGCTCTGGGAAATGTGCATCATTAACATCTGCGCTTTGTTTGGTACAAGAGGAAATTCCTATTTGACGTTGCCACTTGTTCTCTTTCCCCAGTATTCACTGAAATGTATTGGTTTAATATTTGCAGTGTTGCCTTTTGATAGGTAGGGTATGGTGCTTTGTGAGTCCTGGTAATGCTGTCAGGATACAGCGGGTTTGCTATGGGTTCTAAATGGGCAGCGTTTGTAGTAGTTCCTAATGTGCCTGGCGGTTGGCACTGGATTATAGTAATGTAGAAATCTTTTAGTCTTTCTTTATCCATACACTCATTAAGAGACATGTTTACTAAAAGTTAGTGTATGGTAACATTATGCAAATATTTATGCAAATAAGACCACTTATGCAAATGACGTGCTGGCACTTTGAGGAAATTCTTTGGTTTTGTGCGGCAGTTTGGGCACTCGGGCTCAAAAAGGTTAGCCATCACTGCTGTATGTGATAAGAATGATTAAACAGCATAAAGGGAGGGAAGTTACTAGGTGCTAGAGCTCACTAACTCTACAAGTTGAGGTGAATGCCACCAATAATAACCTTCCAGGTCAGGAATTTAAGACCCAAAGAACTGAGAGGCTCACAGGAGGCATTAACCAGTAAGATAAGAACAACGCTGAAGTCTCATGACACAACAGATTGTTTGATGGAAGGCATCAACAAGCAAGCCCTCCATAGATCTGACAACTAAAGGTTGAACAGAGATGGTATTTCCTTCTACATCTTAGTGAAAACCACTAATTATACTGAACTATTCCCTAACAGAGCTGTTTCTGAGGCCAGACCCTGGAAGATGTAGAAGGATTTATATAGTTCTTGTGTGGAGCATGATATGGTTTTACCCTCATACCAGATGGCAAACTTCCTTGATTTAAACCCACAAAGGCATACATGAGTTTAAATGGATAAAAGGACTGAACCAGCTGTGCAGAAAATACCATGCATTCCTTGAAAAAGCATTCCAAATTTTGCCAAAATTCTCTAGGAGGTAACCAATGCCAGTGCAATCATAAGACATCATCCAAATGTGTCTATTACGTCTATCTGTCCTCAGAGAAAGAAAAATTGCTTAACAGTAAATCACAGTTACTTACCTGTAACAGGTGATCTCTGGGAACAGCAGGAATACGTCTTCACATATGGGTATCGTCGGTACTGACGGAGCCTGCGCAGGAACGCTCCCCAGCGTCCAGAAAGACAGCTTTTAGGAGCATCCCACAGCGCCTGCGCGTTGCCTTCCCGCCTTTCCTAACCGCCTCTCTCCAGTTCGAGTTTTAAAGCTGAGACAAAGAGAGAGAGAGGAAAGGAAAGATAGATAGAGAGATACAACTCCTAGGGGAGGTGGGTGGGTTGTGAAGACTTATTCCTGCTGTTCCCAGAGATCACCTGTTACAGGTAAGTAACTGTGCTATCTCCAGGAACAAGCAGGAATGAGTTTTCACATATGGAGACTCCCTAGCTGCAGATGCCAGGGAGAGACCCCATGGTTGTGTGCCCTTGCAGAGGGCTCCACTTCCCCCCCATGGATCTCTGGCATCCAACCAGGGTAGGTGGGTAGGAGTTGATTAGGAATGGAACAGGTGTTTGAGGACAGCCTGACCAAACGAGGCATCCCGGCGGGAGTCCTTGTCCAAACAGTAATGGGCTGTGAAGGTGTGAACCGAGGCCCAGGTGGCCGCTCGACAGATCTGGTCGATGGACACCGCGTTTAGATGAGCCATTGAGGCTGCCATGGCTCTCACATTGTGAGCTGTGACATGGCCCTCCAGAGAAATGTTCTTACTCTGGTAGGCGAAAGAAATACACTGAGCAATCCAGCTGGACAGTGTTCTCTTAGAGACTGGAAGTCCTATATGAGAAGGATCAAAAGCAACAAAGAGTTGAGAAGACTTTCTATGTTGCTGTGTTCTTTGTAAGAAGAAAGCGAGAGCTCTCTTACAATCCAAGGTATGAAGATTCCTCTCTGCATTTGATGCATGAGGTCCTGGAAAAAAGACAGGTAAATATATCTCCTGGTTCAGATGAAAAGGCGAGACCACTTTAGGCATAAAGTGTGGATTGGTCCTGAGGACTACCTTATCATGATGGAACCTTGTATAAGGTGGATTAGCCACCAAAGCTTGCAACTCACTGATGCGGCGTGCTGAGGTGACTGCAATGAGAAAAACAACTTTCCAAGAAAGAAATTTCAAGGAGGTGGTGGCTAAAGGTTCAAAGGGTGGCTTCATAAGCTGGCCAAGAACCAGGTTTAAGTCCCATGCCACTGGAGGTGGTCTAATGGGAGGTTTAGTTAAAAGAAGGCCTCTCATGAATCTTGCTATAAGAGGGTGAGAGGAGATAGGTTGTCCATTGAGAGGCTTGAGGGACACTGCAATAGCACTCAAATGGACTCTTACTGAATTCGTTTTCAGGCCTGCAGGAGATACTCTAGTAGAGAATTCAGAGGTATTGCAAGAGGGTTTAGACCCTTCTCTGAACACCAAATGGTGAATCTTTTCCATTTGAAAGCATAGGAACGTCTAGTAGAAGGCTTCCTAGAGGCATGAATAACATCTCTGACTTGTTGAGAGAGGTGAAAATCTTGAAGGTCTAGGCCCTCAGCAACCAAGCCCTGAGATGGAGCGACTGGGGGTTTAGGTGCCACAATGTTCCCTCTTCCTGGGACAAAAGGTCTGGTGCAGAGCCTAAGTCCAGGGAAGGAGCTTGAGAGAGATGGAGAAGTAGAGGGTACCACACTTGGCGTGGCCAATGTGGTGCTATGAGGATCATAGTCCCTCGATCTCTCTGAGGCTTGAATAGTGTTTTGGGAATTAGGGGAATTGGTGGAAAGGCATAAAGGAAGTCTTGACCCCAGTGAAGGAGGAAGGCATCCTTGGCCTGAACTCCCTGACACGGAATTCTGGAACAGAACCGGGGAAGTTTGGCATTCCACGGACTTGCAAAGAGGTCTATGTCCGGGGTTCCCCAAATTCGAAAAATCCTGGCTACCTGGTCCATGTGGAGGGACCACTCGTGTGGGAGCAGAACTCGACTGAGTCTGTCCGCCCAAGAGTTTTGAATACCTGGAAGATATACTGCCAGAAGATGGATGTGATGCTCTCTGGAGAAGGCCCAGAGTCGCAAAGCTTCGTTGCAAAGCGACAGAGAGCCAGTCCCTCCCTGCTTGTTTACATAGAACATGGCTACTTGATTGTCCGTATGGATGAGGACTGTCCTGTAGCTGAGCAGGGAATGGAACACTCTGAGAGCTAAGAATATTGCTCTGAGTTCCAAGAGATTGATATGCAGAGAAGTCTCCTGTGGAGACCAGATGCCCTGGGTGGAGAGATCTTGCAGATGAGCTCCCCAACCCTTTGGAGAAGCATCTGTTGTGAGAGTTGCTTGGGGTAGCAGTTGCTGAAAAGGGGACCCCAGCAACAGGTTTTGAGAGGACTTCCACCACTGGAGAGACCAAAATAGACGACTGGAGTTTGCTATTTTGTCTGACAGGCAACCTGATGCCTGAGTCCATTGGGTGGACAAAGTCCATTGAGCTGCCCTCATGTGAAGGCGAGCATATGGAACCACATGCACGGTAGATGCCATGTGGCCTAATAGTTGTAACATCTCTCGAGCAGTTAATTGGAACTTTAACTGAATCTGGGAGGCTAACTGCACCAGACGTAGGCAACAGGCCTGAGGAAGATAGGCCCTTGCAGTTGTGGTATCCAGCAAGGCCCCTATAAACTCCAAAGACTGAGTAGGGGTGAGATTGGATTTTGGGATGTTTATTACTAGTCCCAAATACTGAAGGATACGCATTGTGCAGATTAGACAAGTCTGGGCCTCTGACAGGGATGGGGCTCGAATGAGCCAGTCGTCCAGATATGGGAATACGAATATTCCTAGAGTGCGGAGAAATGCAGCTACTACTGCCATGCATTTCGTGAACACCCTTGGTGCAGAAGCCAGACCGAAAGGAAGCACCCTGTATTGGTAGTGCTTTTCTTGAAAAAGGAACCGAAGGAACCTTCTATGTGTTGGATGGATGAGGACATGGGTGTACGCATCCTTGAGATCTAGAGAACAAAGCCAATCCTGACTCTGAAGGTATGGAAGCAGAGTCCCTAGAGAAATCATTTTGAATTTCTCCTTGAATAGAAACGTGTTCAATTCTCTGAGATCTAATATGGGTCTGTAGCCCCCTGTTTTCTTTGGGATAAGAAAATAAGAGGAGTAGAACCCTGAGCCCTGTTGAAGAAGAGGTACTTCTTCTATTGCCCCTTGGGCAAGAAGGGTAGCAATCTCCTGACCAAGAAGGTTGAGGAGAGATGTTGGAGAATTGAACTGTTTCACCATGGTGTGAGGAGGAAGGTTTAAGAAGTGAAGCTTGTACCCTTTCTTTATGATGGAGAGGGTCCATTGCTCTGCTGTGATTTGCTCCCATCTGGGAGCAAAGTAAGTCAACCTTCCTGGAATGGTGAGGGGTTCTGGGTTTCTCAGAGCTAGAAAGGCTAAGTTCTCTAGTTGCAAGTCAAAGGCCCTGAGGAGGTTGAGGTTGCTGGGCTGTGGTAGGCCTGGCAGCCTTTGACTTGGCCTGTTTAGGTGGTTGCTGACGCTTTGCAGCAAAATGACCTGCAGAAGATGTCTGCCCATGAGCAGGATAATATCTTCCCTTTTTAGAAAAAGATGTCTTTTTGAACAATCTTTTCTTAACAGGGCAGAGGTAGACTTTGAAAGTCGATCCAAAGCAGAGTTCTCAGCATCCATCTGAGTGGCCTTTGCTTGCTAATCCCTGCCAAACAGGTTTTCACCTATACAAGGAAGGTTTCCCAACTCATCTTGGACCCAGAGTTCCAAATCAGAGGCTTGTAACCAAGCAATTCTGCGTGCACCTATGGCAATAGCCGTGGCTCTGCTTACACACTCAAAAGAGTCAAAGGCTGCACGGTTGGAGAATTTGGAAACATCTTGGGCATGTTTGAGCCAAGTGAGAAATTCCTGCCTTTTATCTTCTGAAATAAAAGGAGCTAAAGTCTGCAGATCTGTGACTTCTTTTAGAAACATCCCCATATAGAGACTATAGGAGTTGATTCTGGCAGCAAGCATATTGGCCTGGAAAATCCTTCGGCCAAAAGCATCTAGAGTCCTACATTCACGTCCTGGAGGGTTAGATGAGTGTCTCTTTGCACTCTTTATTTTCTTCATAGCAGACTCAACCACAATAGAGTGGTGAGGAAGCTGAGTCTTATGAAAACCAGGACAGGGAGGGACACGGTACATGGTGTCTAACCTGCGAGAATGAGGAGAGGTGGTGAGAGGAGTCTCCCACATGCCCAACATGAGATCACAGAGAATCTCATGAATAGGTAAGGTAGCTGCTTCCTTAGGAGCCTTAGGATATTGCAAAATATCTAATTGCTTGGCTCTAGGCTCTGACTCAGAGGCCACTGTGATGGAGAGGCCTCTAGCCACTTCCCTAATGAAGTCTTGAAAAGACAAGTCTTCTGGAGGAGACATTCTTCGTTTTGGAGAAGCAGACTCCTGAGGAAGAAGTACCGGTGCCCCAACAGAAGCCTCCGACTCATCAGAGTCTTCGGAGGAATCGAAGTATCGCCTGTCTGGATGCTCCTGTAAAGCCCGATACGCGTACCGAGTGGGATCGACATCGGGAGTAAGCGGTACCGGTTCGGTACCGATGGGCATCGTAGGACAGGGTTCCGTTGCAGCCGACACCGAAGCCGATGTCGATGCAATCGGTACCGGCACTGGGAACGGTGCCGATGCTGGAGTCGGTACCAGCAACGGAGATTGTTGCGGTACCGAAGGCGTCGAAGCCTGCATAAACGCCGTAAGGGTACGCTGCATGGACAGAATTTTCTGATCCATCGACGTCACAAGAGTCTGGATGTCAGTACCAGTGGAGGCCACCGGTACCCCAGAACACGGCAACAGGTGATCGGTCGAGGCCGTGCCATCGATGTCAACCAGTGACCCCATAGATGATGCTTTGGAAGCCGGAACTTCCCGCCGGGGTAATTTTACCGGAGCGGAATCCTCGAGGGCAAGCCCGGAGGCATCTCGATGCTTGGAGGGAGATTTGCCCTTCGAGGACTGGCTAGATTTATGTTTGGTTACCTGAGATCCATGGGAGGAAGAAGAAACCCTGGAAGACGTCGATGCCACCGAGGCTGCATCAGAGGGAAACAGGGTACTGAGCTTGGCTGCTCGGTTCTGCCGACCCCTTTTAGACATCATGGTGCAGGACACACAATTCGTGATGGAATGGTCATGACCCAAACATTTCAGACACCAATCATGGGTGTCGGTGACAGAAATAGTACCACCACATTTTGTGCACTTTTTGAACCCGGAAGCGGGCTTCTCCATGAGGAGAAAATATTTAGGCCTAAGGCCCAAACTAAAAATGCACAGCTGAAAGAATAAAAGGGTTTTTTTTTTTTAAGAAGAAGAAGAAGAAGAAAGAAAAGAAAAGACCGGCGGTACCGGTCTGACGTCGAAGACAGACGCGACACAGAAAAATAAGGAAAAAAATAAAGAACTTCTTCTGCGGTGACAGGAACACGACCTGCTGGCTCCGCGGAAAAGAAGAACTGGAGAGAGGCGGTTAGGAAAGGCGGGAAGGCAGCGTGCAGGCGCTGTGGGATGCTCCCAAAAGCTTTCTTTCTGGACGCTGGGGAGCGTTCCCGTGCAGGCTCCGTCGGTACCGACGATACCCATATGTGAAGACTCATTCCTGCTTGTTCCTGGAGATTAAGTTCTCTTTTTGAGCAGCAGATCATTGGTCCTTACATGTGCGTGTCATCTTTGGAGGGAATCCAGGCCAGAATGATGACTCATATTATATAGTGAGCATGAGTATATGAGAATCCAACAACTTGAGGTGGTGGGAAGGTTCTGTAGAGACTGATATTCTGGAAGTAAACAATTTTACTTTCTCAGGGGACAAGCTAGATACATATGGGAATCACTAGCTGCAAGTAGCTTCAACTAAGAAACAGGAATGGACCAGAAAACACTGTCTACAGGCAAATGTTTTTGTAACAATTCATTTTCCATTCTGTCTGTATCTAAGTAAGAAAGTGTGTGTGTGTGTGTGTATGTATGTATGTGTGTGTATATATATATATATATATATATATATATACTTATATACTGTATAAGAATTGCCTTAGTGGGTCAAGCCAAAGGTCAAGTGTCCATCTAGCCCAATATCCTGATTTAAACAATTGCCAACTCAGGTCATAAGCATTTAACAGTATCCCAAAAAAAAGGCAAGATCCCATGCTACTTACCGGCAAGAATAAGCTGTAGTTTTCTCCAGAAATACCTTAATAAGGAAGGGACAAATTTTTCTAATATTAAAGAGAAAGAAATGACAGGTTTTAGCTATCTGTTGGATGTGTGTGAAAGAGGATAGGGAGGAATCAAAGATGACCACCAAGAGCGGATGGTTCAGAAGAATGTATCCTTGAAGGATACTACCAAAAGCAGAGAGGTTCCAAAAAAGAGTAAAGTAGCCCAAATGCCCTCGAGTATGGAGCAGACAGAGCTTAAAGATCCCAAATTACCCATGTCTACCAATAGCCAAATTAATATGAATAAAATACAGTCTCTAAAATGCTTGTATGCAAATGCTAGAAATCTAAAAAATAAGATGGGCGAGTTAGAATATATAGCACTAAATGAGAGGTTAGATATGATTGAAATATCAGAGACATGGTGGAAGGAGGACAACCAGTGGGACACTGTGATACCTGGGTACAAACTATATCGTAATGATAGAGCTGATCAAATTGGTGGAGGGGTTGCGCTCTATGTTAGAGAGGGCATTGAGTAAGAAAGGATTCAAGTTTTGCAGGAAACAAAATTTGCTGTAGAATCTCTATGGATTGAAATTCCATGTAAAAAGGGGAAGGCAATGGCAGTGGGGGTATACTATCGACCGCCTGACCAGAATGAACAAATGGATGATGAAATGCTCAAAGAAATCAAAGTAGCTAACAAAAGTTACAGTGTGGTAATAATAATGGGTGATTTCAATTACCCCGATATCGACTGGGTCAGTATCACGGCAGGACATGCTAGGGAGATAAAGTTCCTAGATGAAATAAATGACTGCTTCTTCGAGCAGCTGGTTCATGAACCGACCAGAAGGGAAGCCATATTAGACCTAGTCCTTAGGGGAACACAAGATCTAGTGCAAGAGATAAGGGTGTTGGGACCACCTGGCAATAATGATCATAGCATGATCGCCTTTGATTTAATTAGCGGAGGAGGGAAAGTAAGGAAATACACAGTACTACCTTTTAACTTTTGAAAGGGAGACTATGATAAAATGAGGAAAATAGTTAAGAAAAAACTAAAAGGAGCAGTTGCAAAGGTTAAAGACTTACATCAAGCTTGGGTGTTGTTGAAAAATACTATCTTGGAAGCCCAGATCAGCTGTATTCCACGCTTTAAGAAAAGTGGAAGGAAGTCCAAAAACTGCCAGCATGGTTGAAAGGTGAGGCCAGAAAGGCTGTTGTTGCCAAAAAAGCATCTTTCAGGAAATGGAAAAAAGAGCCAAACGACGAAACCTGGAAACAGCACAAGCACTGGCAGGTCAAATGCAAGGCATTGATAAAGCAGGCAAAGGGAGAATTTGAGAAGCAGCTTGCTGCGGAAGCAAAAACGCAAAATAAAGATTTTTTCAAGTACATTCGTAGCAAAAAACCTGTGAGAGAGTCAGTTGGTCCATTAGATGATAGAGGGGTTAAAGGGGCACTAAGAGGTGACAAGGCAATAGCAGAGAGACTGAATGAATTCTTTGCTTCGGTCTTTACTGAGGAAGATGTAGGGATGTTACCAATGACTGAAGTGGTATTTAAAGGTGCGGAAGAATTGAACGAAATATCGATACATCGGGAAGATGTATTACAACTATTAGATAAACTGAAGAGTAGCAAATCACCTGGGCTGGATAGTATACATCCAAGGGTGTTGAAAGAACTGAAATATGAGATTACAGACCTGCTATTAGTAATCTGTGAACTATCATTAAAATCATCTCTAATACCTGAAGATTGGAGGATCGCCAATGTAACACCAATTTTTAAAAAGGGTTCCAGGGGTGATCCAGGAAACTACACACCGGTGAGCCTCACGTCAGTACCGGGAAAAATGATAGAAACCATCATAAAGAATAAAATTACTCAGCATGTAACATAGAAACATGATGACAGAAAAAGACCACATGGCCTATCTAGTCTGTCCTTCCATAACAACAACTACAACAGTCCACTTTTTACCTTTAGAGATCCTCTGTGTTCGTCCCATGCTTTTTTTAATTCAGTTACTGTCCTCATCTCTACCACCTCCACTGGGAGACTATTCCATGGATCCACTACTCTTTCTGTAAAGAAATATTTCCGCATATCACTCCTGAATCTATCTCCCTTCACCCTCATCCCATATCCCCTCGTAACAGAACTTGCTTTCAATTGAAAGAGGCTCTCTCCCTGAACATTTATGCCACGGAGGTATTTAAACATCTCAATCATATCACCTCTATCCCGCCTTTCCTCTAAGGTGTACATATTAAGATCCTTAAGTCTGTCCTCATATGCTTTATAATGAAGCCCATTAATCATTTTAGTAGCAACCCTCTGCACCGACTCCATCCTGTTCACATCCATTTGAAGGTGCGGTCTCCAGAATTGCACACCATACTCCAAATGAGGTCGCACCAAAGACTTATACAGAGGCATTATCACCTCCTTTTTTCTGCTAGCCATTCATCTCCGTATGCACCCAAGCATCCTTCACCTCCTATACTGTATTGCTCCCTTGGATTGCTGCAGCCCAAATGCATGACCTTACATTTTTTAACATTAAATCCCAGCTGCCAAATTCTAGACCATTGTAGATGTAGATAGTCATGGCCTAATGGGAGACAGCCAACATGGCTTTAGACAAGGAAAATCTTGTCTTACTAATCTGTTATGTTTTTTTGAAAGTGTGAATAAACAGGTGGACAAAGGTGAGTTGGTTTATATAGTGTATCTAGACTTTCAGAAAGCCTTTGACAAGGTCCCTCATCAGAGACTTTTGGCAAAACTAAAGAGTCATGGGATAGGAGGCAGTGTACTACTGTGGATCAGGAACTGGTTAAAAGATAGAAAGCAGAGGGTGGGGCTAAATAGCCAATTTTCCCAATGGAGAAAGGTGAATAGTGGTGCACCCCAGGGATCTGTGCTGGGTCCGCTGCTTTTTTACATATTCATAAATGACCTGGAAAGAGGAATTACGAGTGAGGTTATCAAATTTGCAGATGACACAAAACTATTTAAAGTTGTTAAAACCCAAGAGGATTGTGGAAAATTGCAAGAGGATCTTGATAAATTGGAAGACTGGGCATCAAAATGGCAGATGAAATTTAATGTGGACAAGTGCAAAGTTATGCACCTAGGGAAGAACAACCCAAACTATGGTTCCACAATGCAAGGTTCCACATTAGGAACCACCACCCAGGAAAAAGATTTAGGCGTCATTGTGGATAACATGTTAAAACCCTCGGCCCAGTGTGCAGCGGCGGCCAAGAGAGCAAATAGAATGCTAGGTATCATCAGGAAAGGAATGTAAAATAAAACAAAAGATATTATAATGCCTCTATACTGTTCCATGGTGAGACTGCACCTTGAATATTGTGTGCAATTCTGGTCGCCGTATCTTAAAAAGGATATAGCATTATTAGAGAAGGTTCAGAGAAGAGCCACCAAAATGGTAAAGGGGATGGAAGGATACTCCTATGAAGAAAGGCTAAAAAGGTTAGGGCTCTTTAACCTGGAAAAGAGACGGCTGAGGGGAGATATGATAGAAGTCTATAAATTAATGAACGGAGTGCAACGGGTAAACGTAGATCAATTGTTTACGTTATCAGAATATAAAAAGACTAGGGGACATACAATGAAGCTACAGGGTAAACTATTTAAGACTAATAAAAGAAAATATTTTTTCACTCAACGTGTAATCAAACTCTGGAATTTGTTACCGGAGGATGTAGTAAAGGCTGTTAGTGTAGCTGGGTTTAAAAAAGGTTTGGACAAGTTCCTGGAGGAAAGATCCATAAACCATTATTAAGAAGGGACCCAGGATATCAATGCTTGACCCAGTACAAGCACTGCAGAACCTGTGTCTTTTGGGGAAACTGCTAGGTACGTATGACCTAGATTGGCCACTGTTGGAAACAGGATACTGGGCTTGATGGACCTTGGTCTGACCCAGTATGGCATATCTTATGTTCTTATGTTGTGAGCCGAGGAAAAAGGCAGGGGTAGTCCCCTAATCGAATCCAGGCTAAATAGCTATCTTTTGAGCTTGCTTTTAAATCTTAACCCCTTATTTTCTTGTTTATACGCATGTTACTTCTATCCAGTATTTTGCATCTGGCTGTATACTCACTGAAGTAGTACTAAGCAGGGTTTTCTAGAGTATCTTTAGGAATATTAAGGTTTCAGAATTTCTAGCATAGGTATGCTTGATTCAGCAGCCTCCTGAGCTCAAAATGAATTGCTTGAGACTTCATTGTGACAAAGATCAAACAAAGCTCATATCTGGAGGCGCAAAGCACCAGAGGCAGACCCTATGGCTTCCCTGGTCGTCTGACCACTATTCTAACCAACACTACTTGTCCAAGCAACTAGAGATGGAAGTAAGTAGTCTTGTACTGTTCTTTGTAAATCCTCTTCCTATGCAACTTCAGATAAAGAGCTTCAGAGTACTGACAGGGAACGTATATGATGCTGTGTTACAAATAGAAATAGAGGTTTTGCATAAACGGTAAGAGACAGAGAAGGTAAGAAGTATCAGAGATATTACCAATATGCTGGACACACAAAACGTTTCCTCTTGCTTGGGTCTCTGAAGAGAGCAGACTTTCATAACATTGTCACTGGACTGATCCAAAGGACTAGACCAATATCTAAACATTATTGTCACAGTCCAATGTTTGGCTGATAGCTCTCACTCTCATACTCGACCCTGACAGAGGTATTCTTACCTTGCCTAGAAACTGACTTGTATTCATAGTAACATAGTATATGATGGCAGATAAAGACCAGTATGGTCCATCTAGTCTGCTCAGCAAGGCGGCAAGAGTAGGTGCACCTGCCGCTCCGTGCAGGTCGCTGTCAGCATACATCAGCATGGCATAGGTGTCATGGCTTTTTCCCCAGACCTTGGATTTCATGCAGCTTTGTTACTCTGGTGATATCAGTCTCCAAAGTTAATGAGGGTACTTTACAAGATGAGATTAACTCTGACCTCCTGGTGATGTCAGTCTCCGGGCCCGATGAGATTGGTCTGCAGCCCCTTCTTGCTAAATCAAGAATAGCAGACCTCAAAGGGAGGTGCTAGAAACAATAGCAGACCTCAAAGGGAGGTGCTAGAGAAAATTCACTATAAAGGACAGAAATACTTCCTCTTTCTCTCTCTCTTCCTCTATTCATCGGACATGAAGAACAGGAGGCTCTGATAATCAATTCTTTTCACCCCTCCCCCCCTCTCTCTCTCTCTCTGATCTCTCTCACACACACATAGAGTCTTTCATATACTCTATTCTCTCTCACACTTCACACATGCACACACACACACAGATTCATTGATGTACACTGAAGCAGCTTTTTAACAACCACTATATAACTCTGTTCTGTACCTATGTAATAAACCTATTTCTACATAAAGACCTGTTTCCAAGCCACACCTGGTTGGTTGTCTTATTTATGCTGCTTACCCTACTGTCTCTGTGAAATGAACCCAGGACCAAACGGAGCGTAGACCAGAAGATTACAATTTCAGAAGATTACATTTTGGGGGCTCGTCTCAGACTTCACAGCAGATCTCCAGTTGGGTAAGTAATCATTTTGTTTGATACATTAAAGTGGATTTCAGACAGGGTGCGACAGGAAAATCAAAAGCCCTTGTGACCATTTACAATTTTGGTTACAGGCTGGATTTAGTGAAAAGTTCCAGTGATAACTTTGTTTTGTGGGTTAGACAAGGTGAGATTTTTATTGTCTAAAGGCTCTGTAACAATCCTGAATTTTAATTATTACCTACACCTAGGGACATTACATAGGGTGGCTTGAAATTGTCTTATTTTTATGTATAGGCTTGCTACAGATTTTTCTATAGTATTTGAGCAGCTAAGAAAAGACAGAGTTACACAGGTAAAACAGTCCCTCATTGAATACAATATACATCTTTCCTGATAAAGCTATTACCTCCTGTCCCTTTTGCCTTTTATTTCTCAGTCTCCTGTCAGTAAGTATCTTAGTGAGAGCAGGCTTAAAGCTTGCTGCAATTGATACAATAACTGACAATTCTGTTAATCTCCTAACACCCTTCTTACTATAATTTCATCCTAAACTTCCACCCTGTTAAAAGCTGATAAGCACTTTTTATTCAGGTATAATTTTAAGGCGTGGTCTTTATGCCAGTACGCTTTACTGAACACCCATAAAATTTATGCCATTCCAACTATAATTCTAAGTCTCACTTCTTCATAAAAGTGAGCATTCCTCCTTCCAAGGTTGTACATTTGAGATAGTCCAACTACAGCCTTCTGCAGTCTCAAATATGGAATCCTTTGATTTTAAAGAACTTAAAGAAATTGTAGTTTCATACTGTAAGAGGAAAGGTGGTCCCTTTGAAGGTGAATTCCCTGAGTCATCATGGTATAATATTCAAAGACAAATGTTAAACCATTATCAAGAATTCAAAAAGAAAACAAATAAAAGAAAATGCCTTTTTATCCAAGGCATGTGCAGGGGGCTCATTAGCATGAAACAGGACAATACTGAACTGACTTCTCATTGTACGAAACTAACCAAAGACCTTGAGGAGGCACAAATTTGCATCTCTATGCAAAGGACTCAAGTGATCCAAGCCACAAATTCTTTTATAACTGTTAGTGAGCAATCAGAAGCACTTAAACTTGAATTGAGGCACGTTAAGGATCAATTGGCCTCTGAAAGACAAAAGAAATATACGCCCATTTCTCCTTCAGCCCCTTATGCCTATGACACACCCTATCAGCCATGCATACAAGCTATTGAGAAACAAAAGAATACTAAAGTATGCATAGCTGGACTTAGGAAGGGAAAAAATAAAACTGAATCAGAGGAAGAAAATCCTGATAGTTTATCTCAGCCAGAACAGAGCAATAATCAGGATCTGTGTCAGGAGGATAATTCAGATGACTTAGACATGGCACCCAGTACTGAACTCAGAGCACCAGTTAAAGTGATGCTGCAGGACAATTTAAAAGACAGAGACATGGAAAGAATAGTTGAGAAAATTGGCCCTATGCCTTTTAATGTAAATGATTGGTGCAAATGGGCCATTGATAGTCTGATTCACTGGGGTCTAGGGAAATACAGAAGAAAACAATCAGACTTTGATAGACTTATGCATCTGGCTCTGGGGCCACACTATTATAAAGTTGGCTCTCTCACTCACCCATACCAGTTGGTTAAAAGGGGCATTGAGAAACTATTTCACTGTTCCCCTATGCAAGTATTTAAAATTATTTCACCTCTACCAAATGATACACTGGAAGAGTTTGCATATAGAGCATGGATTTTAAAAGCAGTTCTTAATGAGCAGGAGTCCTAGCCCAATGCAGAAGATTATGGGGAAAGTATGCATAAGGCATTTTTATTAGAATTGCTATCCCCTGAGATTACAAAACACCTTCTGTTATTTTCTGAAGACCATAAAGCAACCCCTTTTGATACTTTAATGCTCAGAATTGGGTCTGTTTGGAAGACCCAGCCCTCGCAGGTCATAACAGTATCAGAAGCACGGAAGTGGCAAGCTGAGGGATCCTCCCAATACACAAAAAACACAGACAAAGGATACAGGGGACAGACACCTTGGAGAGGACAAAGCAGAGGTACTTTTAGAAATTCCTCAGGTTACATTCCCTTTCAGGAGCTCAAAGCACAGAGAGATGGATTAGAAAAGGAGAAAATTAAATGGGAGCAGGACAAATACATACTGCAGATAGAAATAGATAAATTGAAACAGGACATACAAGCAGCTCAGGACAAACACAAGGCTAGTGCATAGGGATGTCCTGACCTCTTGAGTTCAGATATCAAAATGTCTCAAGCCTTCATAGCCCAGCCTGCCTCCGTTCTCTCAGCAGAGGACTCAATTCCTTGATACTGGACTCTTGTGGAGGCCCCAATGTTATCAGTAGAATAGGGGGTCAGGATAAACTAGCTTTGATTGACATAGGGGCTGGAATTAGTTTTACAAACAGAGTTTCTCCCACTGCAGATCAGAAAAATATGGAAATTTATGAAATTCAAGGAATTAATGACACAGCTTCCAAATGTGTGGCTATCCCAGTTAAATGGGGTATCCCTGTGCACAGTGAACAAAACAAGGAAATGTTAGAAACCACTGCCTCCACTATAGTGAACACACCAAAAGAAATAATTGGAATTGACGTTCTCAACCAGTTAAATTTGGTGGTGGATATGGCTAATCTTAAATTGTGGCAGTATTCAGGAACTTCAAGTGCTTCTAAAACTTTAGTGCATGAAGTCATTCCCATGCAGTTAGCAACTCAGTGCACCAAGGCAGCTCAGCAGTATGATCTGTGTGTAATTCCTTCAGAGGTGGCTGATATTCCAGTCTGGGCTCAAGACAAGTTAGATTGTGCGAAAATGCACAGAGAAATACTGTTGGAAGTAGAGGATCCTCCACCACAGAAACAATACCCAGTACCTCATCAGGCTATAGAACCAGTGACTAAAATTGTGAAGATACTGGAGGAGAGGGGTCTGATTAGACCTATTTCTTCCACATGCAATTCACCAGCCTGGCCGATAGTTAAACCGGGGGATTTCTTCAGGCTCACTATGGACTTCCGTGCCCTGAATCAAGTTTCAAAATCTGTAGTGCCCGTGGTAGCCTCATACCCGGAAATGATCTCTAAACTGAACCCCAAATGTAAATTTTACTCTGTTTTAGACATATCCAATGGGTTTTGGAGTCTGCCCCTGGCCCTTGAATGCCAGTACAAAACAGCCTTTCAGTGGCTGAATAAACAATATGCATTGACTGTGCTTCCACAGGGATATAAGGATTCCCCCTCAATATTTCATAAATACATGCAGGAAGCCCTGTTACTATTGTCTTGCAGAGATAATATAATTCAGTATGTAGATGGCATTCTGATTCAGTCTGAGAATGAAGCTGCACACTGGAATCATGTAAGAGAAGTTTTAAAAGCCCTCTTACAAGCTGGTCTTAAAGTTAATCCTGCCAAGGCTCAACTGTGCAAATCACAGGTTTCCTTTTTAGGGGTTACTATTGGCCAGGATGGTAAATCTGTAGATTCTCAGAGGATAGAGCTGATACAGAAACTGCCACTTCCTACAGATCAGAAATCACTCCAGTCATTTCTAGGGCTCACTGATTTCTGTCATTACTTCATGCACAATTATGCTGAAGTGGCAGCTCCACTTTACTCCCTGCTAAAAAGTAAAAGTTATGTTTGGGAGGAAGAACATACAGAAGCTGTAACTAAATTAAAGCACATTCTGACTTCTGCTCCTGTTCTTGCACACCCAGATCACACACATTTTTTCCTGTACCCTGTAGTTGGAGAGAACAGTATAGGTGCAGCTCTAACACAACGCCTAGGAGGAGTAGATCGACCTATTGCCTTCTGTTCCAGAGTTCTCAATTCTCCTGAACTCAAAATGGGAAACTGTGAAAAACATGTACTGGCTTCCTATGCTGCTATGCAGAAATTTACATACATCATTGGTGCTCAAACCACATACATATGCAGCCATCACACCCCCCTCAAATTCATTGTAGAGGGAAAGTTAGTATGTAGTAAGATTAGGACTGAGAGAATAGTCCAGTGGACTCTCATGTTGCAAGCACAGAATGTAAAGTTTGAATTGTTGAAAGAACCTAACGTGCAAGTGGATGGAATCTTGCTGGAGGGGAAACCTCATGACTGTCAGTCCTCACCCAGTGCCCCTAATCACATGATCTTTAGGGAACTAGGACTAGACAAAATTTCACCTTTTCTTCCTACAGTATATATTGATGTTAGTAGCCAATGTGAAGGAGGCAGGCGACTAGCAGGTTTTGCAATTGTACAATTGGACCCAAATAACCAAGTGGTACTGCAGAGACAGTATTCCTGTGGGTCAGCATCAGCACAGTACTGTGAGCTGGCTGCTTTTGTGGCTTGTATGCAACAATATCAGGATTCACACCCAGATACACAAATCATTTTAGATTCTGATTATGTCTTTAAAAGTGCCATTGCCCTGTTACCCTGGTGGCTGGCAAATAAATTTAAATCTACAGATGGGTCCACAGTGAAAAATTCATCACTGTGGACTATGGCACAAGAACTGAGTGAGAAGTTTCAGAGAGTACATTTAGTTAAAGTGAAGGCACATAGGAAGAAAGGCCCTTTAGTGAAAGGAAACACATTAGCAGACTCACTAGCCAAGGAAGCATGCCATGTAGGCCTCATATGGCCCTGGTATGAGCAGACACGCATGGTTGCTATTGCTACACGTTCCACAGATTATATCAGATACCACCAGATTACTTCGTAGCACTGCAGACAAAGGACCCTGAGCTTTCCAATTTGAGGAAGCTTGTGCAGGACGCCCCAGATAACCTATATCAGCACACACCCTTTCTCACACTTGCTACAAAGAAAGACATTCTATGTGCAAAAAGAGAGGAAGGCTTGGTTATAGCTATCCCTAGAGCTCGAGGTAAAGAGTGGATGAATTGGGTTCATGGTGCAGGTCCTATGGGACACCCTAAAGCAGAAGAAATGCAGACTATCCTTAATAGGTTGGTATGGTGGCCAGAAATGAAACATGATATACAGCAGCGTTTTTCAACCATTGTGCCGCGGCACACTAGTGTGCCGTGAGATATTGTCTGGTGTGCCGTGGGAAAAATTCCAATTTCATCCGTAACATGTGGCCTCGGCTCACAAATTAGGGTTGCCAACCGGCCGGTTTTCAGCCGGCCTGGCCGGTTTTTCCATGGCCAGGCCGGCTGCCAGCACAGTTGTAAAACCGGCCATTGAAAAGCCGGTTTTTTGCTCTGGCCGCAAGATCGGGAGCGGCCAGAGCAAAAAAACGGCTTTTGTGCCGAAGTCTGCGGCGCGAACGCGATTCCCTATAGCAGTGCAGCCGCTGGTTCTGCTTTGTACAGAGCAGCGGCTGCACTACACTTACATTGAAAAGTAAAGAGAAACTGTGTCAGGAGCCCTCCGATCATGCAGAGCCCGAGGAAGTGATGTCATAGGGGCGGGCTCCTCACAGGCTGTCTTTCCTTAGGAAAGACAGCCTGTGAGGAGCCCGCCCCCATGACATCACTTCCTCGGGCTCTGCGATGACCGGAGAAGCAGCGGCTTGGGCAGAGGGGGTGTGTGTGTATGTGAGTGAACCAGCAAGGGGGGGGGGAGTGTGAGTGAACCAGCAAGGGGGGGGGGGTGTGTGAGTGAACCAGCAGGGGAGGGGGGGTGGTGTGATTGAAACAGCAAGGGGGGGGGGGCGATGGTGTGAGTGAACCAGCAGGGGAGGGGGGTAAGTGAGTGAGTGACCCAGTAGGAGGGGTGAGTAAATGACAGGGGGGTGGGTGAGTGAACCAGCAGTGGAGGGGGGGGGGGGTGGTGTGAGTGAACCAGCAGGGGAGGGGGGTTGGTGTGAACCAGCAGGGGAGGGGGGTTGGTGTGAGTGTTTGATTCCTATTCAAGAGAATTACTTTATATATAGTCAATATAGGCACAGAGGTAAATTTTTTTAACATTTTCTAATGGTGGTGTGCCTCGTGATTTTTTTCATGAAAAAAGTGTGCCTTTGCACAAAAAAGGTTGAAAAACACTGATATACAGGATCATGTTTCCTCCTGTGTAATCTGTGCTTCATTTGGGAGGCAACCTAAAAAGAGAAGGGTACAGTTAATGAGAGCACCTCCTCGTGGCCCATTTGAGAGATTGCAAATAGATCATGTGGGCCCTCTTCCATTAACAGCTAGGAAAAATAGATTTTTGCTCACTGTTGTTGATTCCTTTTCTCATTGGGTAGAAGCATTCCCTGTCCCAGATCAAACTGCTCGAACCACTGTAGAAATCCTAACTATGCAATTTTTTACACACTGGGGCATTCCCAAGACTATTGATTCTGATAATGGTCCTGCATTTGTTTCTCAGCTCATCAAGGAATTGTTTGATTTTCTAGGCATAGAACAACAACTCCACATTCCGTACCATCCACAGGCAGCAGGGCAGGTAGAAAGAATGAATCAAACAATTAAGGCCCACCTCAGCCCTATGCTTAATCTGACTGGGAAAAATTGGGATCTGGTGCTCCCTTTGGTCCTCATGCGTATCAGAGCTAATGTCTGTAAATCCACAGGTTTTGCACCCTATGAAGCCTTAATGGGAAGGACCATACTTAGTTACTGATACCTTAGGCCCAAGCCTATAAAAAATCCTAATGCCCGACAACCAGCAGTATTGGAAACACATCACCCAGTTGAAACCATATGGGTAATACGTGTTTTATCAGTCTTTGTTTTCAGATACCACCTGAAGACAGCACGGACCGCTGCTTTCTGAACAAAAGTCACTTGAGGACGGTACCTATTTACTTTTGCTGTATAGTTGATGTGTCCTATATAATGGACATGTGTTTAATAGTTATGTAAATAAGTAGTAAAAATTATTTTTTTTTGTTGTTACATAATATAAGTGGGGAGCATTAGTTTACTCCCTAGTAGAGTGAAACAAGTTAGCTTTTATTATGTCTCGGTTTCCTGTTTATTTATTTATTTATTTACATTCTCTTATATACCGCGCTATTCTGCATCAGTGCGGTTTACATTGAACAAACTGAAATTACATTGAACAGGGCATTATAACTTGGAGATAACTATTTTACAGGGAACATGGGCTATGGAGGGTTAAGTGGCTTGCCCAAGACCACAAGGAGCACCTGTGGGACTAGAAACCCCAGTCCTGTTGTTCTGGTATCTGCTCTCGTCTACCCCAGTCTCATTACAGGAACTAGCATCCAAATATGCACGATTGGCTGGGCTAACTCCACAGGTGGGGCATATCGCTATCAAGAAATACCCCCACCTTTCCCGGAAGGAAAGGATCTGGTCATCCTGAGTTTCTGTTCCGTACAGGACAAGCCAGTGTTCTATTCATTAAACATCATTCAAGTACAGTGGGAGCCACCAGTTTCCACTTCTCTAGAAAGGACACAAGAATTGAGGGCACCTCCAGAACATTACTTTCTAGGTCCTCCTGCTTTGATTTTGTACAATATTTCCTGTCAGGACAGAGGTACCTGGAAAATAACGTATACATGGGTTGTGAGTGATCAACAGCACATCACTGAGACTTCATTCCTTTTGGATGTATCGTGTTTACCTACCACCCCTTATCCCACCCCTCCCACCACTTCTGCTCCTCCTGTACTCTACCTTTCTGATATCCACCCATTTCAGGAAGGACATCCCTTTCAGATTAAATATGATGCACCACCCGATGTTTTATATGATGTGGACTACCATTTTCTTACTTGGCATCTATTTCCCAAATTGTTTCTAGTTACTCACAAATATCCAAATTGCTCTCAGTTTGTTGCCAACCACATACAAATGCTCAATACTTGGTTTGATATGCAGTCAGTAACACCCCGAGCCAAGCAATTTTGACCCAAGCGTGAATTAATTGATACAATTTTAGGTGGCACAGGGACTGCACTGGGTGCCCTTAATATAATTGATATAGAGGTGCTCCGTAATAAAATGGGATCCACTGCTCAGCATGCTGCTGATGGTTTTACCTCACAACATATTATTAATGAAGCTTCCTCTAAACTGTCCAATGTAGTTGTAGATACCTTTGCTCTTATATCTCCCATTATAGAACAGAAAATTGTTACCTTAGCACATGCAGAATATTTATTTATTTATTTATTTATTTATTTAACAAGTTTTTTATACCGCCTTTTCCTTCAATCAAAGCGGTCACAAGAAATACAAGGTATAAACAAGGGAAACAAACAGAATAGACATGACAACATATGGTAATGTAGGAAAAATAACAAGGGTTAACAAAATAGTGGATTATTTATAAAATATATACAATAGATGATATCTTAGTCATTTGTTGATCCATAGTGCTCAATAAAAAGTAAAGTTTTTAATTGCTTACGAAAGTCACTTAAAACATCAATTGCACGTAAATCAGGGGGGAGAGAGTTCCAAATCAAAGGGGCAGCCAAAGAAATTGCTCGTTGTGATGTACATTTGCGTGATTTAGCGAAGTTTCTTGGGGTATTAAGGTTGTTTGAGGTGGATAATCTTCTAGGTCTGTTGCTGGTATCACGGGATAAGAGGGCATGGAGGCTGGTTGCAGAACTGTTGTGCTTCATTTTGAAGATGTTTATGATTAACTTATACTTTATGCGAAGGGTTATAGGGAGCCAGTGGAGATCTTTAAGGATGGGGGTAATGTGGTCATGATTAGTGGAACCGTTAATTATTCTGGCTGCTGTATTCTGTGCCATTTGAAGAGGTTTGAGAGCATGTTTTGACAGCCCATTGTAGATAGGGTTGCAAAAATCCAGAATGGGGGTAATAAGTGCCTGGCAGACTGTACGAAAGTGTTCATTAGAGATAAGAGGCTTGAGGCGTCTAATTATTTTCATTCGGTAATAAGCGCTTTTAACAGTTTTCTTTATGTGAGATCGCAGGTCTAGCTTCTTATCGAGGGTTACCCCGAGGTATCTTACTTCATCCTTAATTGGAATCTCAGTACTGTTGCATGTGATGTATGGTGGGGGATTAAAGTTGGTGTTTCTAGTGACAATAAGTGCTTCAGTCTTCTTCAAGTTTATTGCAAGGTTGTTATTTGACAGCCAAATGGAAATGCTGGTAATGCAGTTTGAAATCTTGTTGTAGTTTGGGCAGTTGATATCAATCGGAGTGTAGATCATAATATCATCTGCGTAAATTGTGTAGTCTATATGATGAGTTGATATTATGTGACATATTGGTTGGATAAAGAGGTTAAAAAGAAGTGATGAGAGTGCAGATCCCTGCGGTACGCGTTTGATAACTGTATGATGAGAAGTGTTTAGACCGACTTTAACTTGGAACTGTCTACCAATTAGGTAGGACTCAAACCAGTTTAGGACGGTGCCAGTTAGACCGATGCTCTTTAGTCTGGCTAATAGTATTGAATGGTCCACTGAATCAAAGGCCGCTGAAATATCTAAGAAAATCATTAAGGTTCCTCTATTATAGTTGTCTATGGTTTGAGTGATATCATTAAATAAATAAAGTAGCAGCGTCTCAACTCCATGGTTCGGGCGGAAGCCATGCTGATGTATGTCAAGTGGCGCATGCTCATCAATATGGTCTTGGAGCTGTAGTTGTACTACCTTCTCGATAATTTTTGCCAGGAGTGGTAAGCTGGAAATTGGTCTATATGCAGCTGGATTGTTTTTTTCAAGGTTGGTTTTCTTAAGGATAGGCCTTATTGTGGCTAATTTCAGCTGTTCTGGCATGATTCCTTGATTTAGGGAGTTGGTTACGAGGTGGTGTATAAAATTAATGAAGTTTGACTTAGTAGCTTTGACCCAAGGTACTGGGCAAGGATCTGTGGGTGCGGTGCGGTACTTGTGTTAAGTGCAGCAATGATGTCTGAAAGCTGCTTAGTTGAGGGAATATGAAACTTGTTCCAAATTGTACTTGGTAAAATAAGATTGTTTTTTTCAAATTGTTTTAAAGGTGGAGTCTGGCCTATTTTTTCTCGAAGATAATCCGCAAACACTTGAGGGTTGATCAGGATGTCTTTATCAGAACAAGGTTCATTAACTAGGTATTTTACTATCTCAAAAAGTTCTCTAGGTTTGTTATAAGCTTTCTGGATAGTGTTTGTGTGGTATTCTTTTTTTGATTTGTTGATGAGATCATTATAACTCTTTTGCTGAATTAAATATAGATTGGGAAAGAATATTTCCTGGGCTCTTGCCTGTGATCAAGTACAGATCGAGCTTATTACTATACTAAAGGAAATTCTGATCACTGCTAAGTTAGGACACTGGCCACCATCTCTCGTCCATATGGCTAGTACCAAAATACCTGAATTTGCTATAGCTCACCTTGATGGGTGGACAGTTAGTGTTCCCATTTGTTCACCACAAGGCTGCTCTATCTGTACTTTGATCCCATGGTCAGGACAACACACAGTTATTTATCCTATTGTTAATATTGGGGTGCAGTTTGATAATATGCTTATGTATCCTGTGGACCATCTCACATGGGTGCAGCCACTGGACGACACCTGGACTTCATTCAAGCCAATGGACCCCAGTTTGTGTGAGCAGACTACATTTCAGTTCAAGTGTCAACCTCACCAGTTTAAAGAGGCTGACACCTCCTGCTGGAACAATTCCTCCTCTTGCTCCCTGACTGTTAAGCTCTCATATTCCCTGACTACCTCACACAGTTTGTATTATCTTGGAGCTGGACACTTTTGTTTTCATCTGTTCTTTCCCCAGAATGTTTCTTTATCGATTGCTCCCAGAATGCATGACATTTGCCTTCCCAAGAACACTTTGTTGTACAGTTCAAACTATTTACCAAACAATACCTGGTGCAGTCATACACCACTGGTCTCCATCACCATTAACGGGACAACTTATTCCACACCTCTGCTTACCAATGACTCTATGGACATTCCAGACTTTATCTCATATGCTGTGCATCCATTACCACTTGGCATGGGAGAAGAGACACTACATAAACTGTTCAACTTTACAGAACTCCATGCCTATATTGATCACCTTAAAACAACATCCACTGAAGTGAATCACACCATCGCTTATGAGAATGGACACATTCAACAAATTGTTGGACACTTGCTACAAGATGCTCATGTGTCTGTGTGGGAATTGTTATTTGGTTACTCACCTACTGCTGATCATGTCTTTAATGTTTTTATTCACCCTATTATTATTTTAACTGCTGTACAAATATTGCTATGCATTATCATAATTTTCCTGTGTTGTAAAATGAAACACATGTACATGTCCTTGCAGCGCATGTCCTACAGAACAACATTTTAAGGTAGTTACAAGGAATTTCTCCAGCACCTACCTCTACATCCAGGCTCATTTGGCCTGCTAATTTGGCATTTCCTATTACACTGAATACCAGAATCAGCTGCAGTCTAGTATTGCTTCCTATCCTCACTCACAGCATCCTGGTACCTTTTGGCTTTAACCTCCTCAAAAATTCCTGCAGCCCTTATGCACTGTTCACTCTCTCTAAGACGGGCACGGAGGTAGCATATTGGGTTCCCCCCCTCCCAGTAGTGGCTGCCCTACCTAAGACACGAGGTTTGGACTCATAAGGGGACTTGTTTATCTCTAGAACACTAGAGACAGTACTGTGCAGGACAGGGGACCTGCTAGACATAGCAAGGTATTTAATACAGGAGGTATTAGACAAGCTGCCTACTATCATGTAATGGCAGCTGGGACAGGTACCACAGGTTTGCTTCCACCATTTCCAGGCACAAATAATAAATAAAAATAAAAAAGGTGTGGGAGATGTCAGCATACATCAGCATAGATACAACCTATTGGGTCTATTTGATTGAACGTTTTGCTGTAGTTTCTAGTGGATCGTTCAATTGTAAATCTGAAGCAAGTCAGAATAATACTTTGCAGCACTTCAACAGGTCTCAAAATCAGTTTCCATTCTTATTTTTCTAGCTTTCAGTCTTTTTTTTTTTAAATCAATTTATCTTCACCGACCCCAGTGCTTAGAAAATCATTGTTCTTAAAAAATTACAACTTTATTAGAGGACTTTCTTTAAAATCTTCACCCCTGTGTTCAATCTAAACGATCCGCTCGTTTAGATTGAACACAGGGGTGAAGATTTTAAAGAAAGTCCTCTAATAAAGTTGTAATTTTTTAAGAACAATGATTTTCTAAGCACTGGGGTCGGTGAAGATAAATTGATTTTTTTAAAAAAAAATAATAAAAGAAGACTGAAAGCTAGAAAAATAAGAATGGAAACTGATTTTGAGACCTGTTGAAGTGCTGCAAAGTATTATTCTGACTTACTTCAGATTTACAATTGAACGATCCACTAGAAACTACAGCATACATCAGCATGGCATAGGTGTCATGGCTTTTTCCCCAGACCTTGGATTTCATGCAGCTTTGTTACTCTGGTGATATCAGTCTCCAAAGTTAATGAGGGTAGTTTACAAGATGAGATTAACTCTGACCCCCTGGTGATGTCAGTCTCCGGGCCCAATGAGATTGGTCTGCAGCCCCTCCTTGCTAAATCAAGAATAGCAGACCTCAAAGGGAGGTGCTAGAAACAATAGCAGACCTCAAAGGGAGGTGCTAGAGAAAATTCACTATAAAGGACAGAAATACTTCCTTTCTCTCTCTCTTCCTCTATTCATCGGACATGAAGGACAGGAGGCTCTGATAATCAATTCTCTCCACCCCTCCCCCCTCCCTCTCTATCTCTGATCTCTCTCCCACACACATGCACACACATTGAGTCTTTCATATACTCTATTCTCTCTCACACTTCACACATGCACACACACACAGATTCATTGATGTACACTGAAGCAACTTTTTAACAACCACTATATAACTCTGTTCTGTACCTATGTAATAAGCCTATTTCTACATAAAGACCTGTTTCCAAGCCACACCTGGTTGGTTGTCTTATTTGTGCTGCTTACCCTACTGTCTCTGTGAAATGAACCCAGGACCAAACGGCGAGTAGACCAGAAGATTACAATTTCAGAAGATTACAGTCGCCTCTCCCCATGCCTTTGTTTAGGGGTGTATCCACCACTCCGTGTAGGTCACCCCTATTTGTTGAGATACAAGAGATAGTTATGTTTATTTTGATTTTATCCTGTTGCTATAAAGGGATCCACTGTGTCTGTCCCATGCCATTTTGAATTCTGTCACTGTATTTTCCCCCACCACTTCTATCAGGAGGGAATTCCAAGCATCCACCATCTTTTCAGTGAAAAAGTATTTCCTGACATTGCCTTTCAGTTTACCCCATTGCAGCTTCATGTTATGTCCTCTAGTTTCCCCATCTTTGGAAGAGTTTTATTTGTTCATTAATACTGTAAGTATTTAAAGGTCTGAATCATATTTCTCCTGCCCTCCAGAGTATACATATTTAGCATGGCCCTTAGGTGCAGGCATGGCCCTTAGGTGCAGGCCCTTTGGCATGGCCCTTAGGTGCAGGCGCGCCTTCTGGCACTTCCTTTTATTCTGCTGGAGTGTGGTGGGCCTGATCGGCCTTGTGGCAGCAATCGGGGAGGGGCTTCCCTTTCCATTCACCTCCACAATGCCGATTGTGTGGTGTGGCAGGCAGAAGAGGCAGTCTGCGCCTTCCAGTGCTTCCTTTTATGCTGCTGGGGTGCGGTGGGCCTGACCGGCCTTGTGCAATGATCAGGGAGGGGCTTCCCTTCCTGCTCGCCTCCCCGATGATGATCGGGCTGTGTGGCAGACAGAAGAGGCAGTCTGCGCCTTCCAGTGCTTCCTTTTATGGTACTGGGGTGCGGTGGGCTTCATTGGCCTTGTGGCGGCAATTGGGGAGGGGCTTCCTTTCTCACTCACCTCTCCGATGCTGATCGGGCTGTGTGGCAGGCACATCTAACAAGGAATCCACAGCACCAATTCTTTGGACGCTGTCTCCTGTATTTGTCACTTTTGGCTCATCAGCCACCACAGTTCCATCTTTCTCCGCTACCCTTATTGGCTCTACTATCTCTGAGCAGTCTGCTGCAAGTTCCATGACAGTTGTTACTACTTTTTCCTGCTCAGCATCATGAGCAGCAACCAATTCCCAGACCTCCTGCTGTGATGGCTCCCACCCATTGTCTATCTGGGTTGATCAGAGAGCCACTCCCTGATGTACCAGGTTTCCACTCCCAGTCCTCCAATCCAACACTATCTTCTGCTTTTTAATAAACTGCTCTGCTTCCCCCAGAAATACAAGTACTTGGGCACACCCTGATCTGTTTAGCATGCTGGGAAGCAAATGCTGGCTCTATAATCAGCCTGAGCCAGTACTTCAGAAGTGCATTTTGTTTTGTTTTTTTGTTAATAGTCTCTGCACTTAAATCTGGGAAAATGGTAATCTTCCAGTTTTTGTCAGTTATGGAGCAAGACTTTCTAGCCTCCATTATCACAAGCTTTTCTCCTGGTATCTCAGAAGGCACTCTATAATTGCTTGCAGTTATTTACTGGGGATTGGCTTAGGGCAAGTCTCTCTGGGTGTCCTTTGTACCTCATAACTGGGGGTTCATGATAGATAGTGAAAAACAAGGGTCCAAGAAGTCCTTCACAAATGCTCTCGTATCAGGCCATTCAGCTCCTTCAGGAACCCTAAAAAGTGCTCATGGGAATTGGTGGCATCCATTTCTCCTGATCCTCCAAATTCTCTTGCAGCCATTTCATTGCCCTCTGAAGCTTTCCAATCTCTTCTTTTTCTTTCATTTGCATATCCTCCACTGCCCTAGCACACTCTTCCACCCCTGTCAGAAAGGCTAATACCCCCTTGAATTTCTGCTCAAATCTTTCCAGCGCTTGGGCTACAACCTTTGCCTTGGAGTCTCATTTCTTGCAAGGTTGTGAAAAGATCCATACCCATTGAGGCCCTATCAATTGCTGTGTCTACCTAATTCCCACCAACCTCTGCCATATTGGCCTATACACGCTCCTCAAGCTGAGGGTTTGGGGTTTTTTTCAACCTTTTTTGCATACAGATCTTTTATCTTTTTACTAGTTTTTCCTTTCGTGGCCTTTGGCATCACAGTTGAGCCATTTGCTTCAGTCAGGGATGATTAAACACACCAAAACTGTTGGGTTTATAATGTGGTCGTCTCAGAGCCCACAAAAATCCACCTGCTCACATCACCACCAGAATATAAAGCTAACCATTCTTTTTAATGTTTACTTGTGTGATATTCAGTACTAGTAAAAACATACAGTATCAGTTTAATGCTGACAATATCATGTTATTTTGATTTCTGATGTGATCTTGATAGCAAATGACTGACTTATAGGGGGGTATGGGGTAGTGTGCCCTTATTTGGAGGGGTAACTCCTAGCTGGAGGACTGAAAAACTACCACTCGGGGTCACCAAATGCTATATTTGTATAGGAAGCCGCAAGGGCAGCAGCAAGTGAGGACTGTTCCTACCTCCATCATCCCCCTACTAGGACTCCTAAAGGTAAGTCAAGGTCCATGGGAGTGAGCGGATCCAGGCCAACCTGACCCTGTGTAAGGGCCAGATCTTTAATAGGCTAGTGTGTCCTTTAATCTGCTGCTGCTGCTGCAATAGCAGCTGTTACCTAATCTCTGCCAATGGGAACTGGGGTCTCCCGCTGGCATTTTACACTGCCATGATTTTTACTGGATGGGGATTCCTGAGGGCACTTCAATCTAATGTACTTGGAATGAATTTGCTTGTGAATGCAGAAACAGACACATAGCGACTGATTACAGAGTGATCTTTGAGAAAAGGCACATTGCCATATGCGAAACACACCCAAAATCCCCACAAAATTCCTATAGCCATGGAGCTTACAACCACTTTGGCAATGAAAGTTTAATGGATATTCTAATATTTCATTTTAGCACTAAATTTGATCAATTTTTGTGTTGGTGTTAAAGGCTTTATTATATTAAATTATTAAACTAAATTGTTTAATAATAAAGCACACAAATGAGGTACTTTATAAGTACACACATTGCTCAAATGGTTATAGTCATTTTGTCAAAACAAATTAGTTAGAATAATTCTTTTCAAGCCAATTGTTAATCTATTGTGTCAGAGTACTTCACAACTGTAGTAGAGCAGAGGAGGAGGAGATATATGCTAACAGCAAGCAGGAAAAAGTTCTGTGACCATGATAATGTCAGTAACTTGGAAAGCTCAGGTAATTATTAGGCTATTTCTTCACAAAAAGGGTGGTGGATGCATGAAATAGACTCTCAGGAGAATATCAGCAAAAACAATAACAGAAAGAAAGCAAGTGATAGCCACGGAGAATTCTAAGCTGAAAAAGAGAAAAGTGTGAGATAAAGACCTAACAGTGCAACAGCAAGACATTTGGGAAGATTAGATTGGTCTTACAATTCTTATTTGCTGTCATATTTTATAATTTTCTATTAAAAATGTATTAATGTGTGGAGTTTACAACCTTTAGAAACAAAGAAACATGACGGCAGATAAAGACCATATGGCAAATCCAGTCTGCCCTTCCATACTAACTATTAAGCTCTACAGTCCCCTTTTTTTCTTTAGAGATCTTCTGTGTTGGTCCCATTGTTTCTCAAATTCAGATGTAGTCTCTCGCAATACTTTCTCCATAGAGAGGCTATTCCACGCATCTACCACTCTTTCCATAAAGAAATATTTCCACAAATTACTCCTGAATCTCTCTCCTTTCATCGCCATCCTATGTCCCCTCATTGCAGAGCATTCTTTCAACTGAAAGAGGTTCTCCTTCTGTGCATTAATGCCACAAAGATATGTAAACCCAGTCACACACAACCATGACTGAGATATAACTACTGTATATCAGGTTATACGTTATTCAGAAAGGACAGGATAGGAAGAAGGGGAGGAGGAGTGGCACCGTATGTAAAAAATAATATTAAAGCTATGGAAAAACAGGGCCTAAAAGGGAGCGAGGAGGCAGTGTGGGTTAAACTATAAAGTGGAAAAGAGAAATCTATTTGCATTGGCGTGATATACAGACCTTCATCACAGGGAAAACACATGGACGGAGATTTAATAGAAGACATCCGCAGCACTGCAGAAAAGGGAAAGTGCTACTGATATGGGATTTCAATATGCCAGACATTGAATGGCACTCGCTCCCTGTTGCAGTGTCATCTAGAAGCAAGGAGATCCTGGATTTGTTACAAGAAGTAGTATTCAGGCAACTGGTAACAGAACCCACACGCGAAGGGGCCTTACTGGACTTGGTGCTTACCAATAGGGAAAGTGTTTCTGATGTTATAGTGGGAGATCATCTCACATGCAGTGATCACCAGATGGTGTGGTTCAGTATTAGGACCAGGACTAATAAAATCCATTCAAAGGCAAGGGTCTTAAACTTTAGGAAAACTACCTTTGCCAAGATGTGCCAATACCTCAAGGAGTCATTAGTGGGCTGGGAACAGCTGGGGAATGTAGAAAAATAAGTGGGCAAAACTGACGGGATATTTTAAGGGCAACCAACCTTTTTGTTAGAATGGTAAATAAAGGTAAAAGGAAAAGGAGGCCACTATGGTTCTCAAAAGAGGTAGCTGAAAAGGTGAAGTAAAAGAGGGAGGCCTTCATGAAATACAAGAGATCACAGAATGAAGAAGACAGGCATCTATATTTGGAAAAAGAGAGGCTGGAAAAGTAGTCAGGAAAGCAAAGATACAAAAAGAAGAAGAAATAGCCAATGCAATAAAATGGGGGTAAGACATTTTTCTGATATGTTAGTGAGAGGAGGAAGCCCAAAAGTGATATTGTCAGACTCAAGCGTGAAGGGGAGGAATATATAGAAGCTGATGAGGATAAAGCGGAATTGCTTAACAAATATTTCTGTTCTGTGTTCACAGATGAAGCGCCAGGAGTAGGACCTTAGACAACACCCACAAACAGGAACAAAAGCAAGGGACATCTCAAACGATTTTCAGAGGACTGTGTTCGTGAGGAACTAACTAAACTAAAAGTGGACAAAGCAATGGGACCAGATGGGACACATCCAAGAATCCTGAAGGAACTTGGGCACGTTCTAACAGCTCCACTGACTGGCCTTTTCAATGCCTTTTTAGAGTCTGGGGTGGTGCCAGAGAACTGGAGAGAGGCACATGTGGTCCCTTTACACAAAAGCTGTGGTTGAATGGACGTGGTTGAAAATTGTAAGCTGGTTAGTTTAACCTCGGTGTTGAGTAAATTATTGGAAATGCTGCTGAAAGAGAAACTAGTGAGGTTTCTGGAGTCCAACGGACTGCAGGATCCAAAGCAGCATGGATTCACCATGGGCCGGTCTTGTCTGAGAAAGCTGATTGATTTCCTTGACTGGGTGATCAGGGAGTTGGGCCGAGGGAGGTCCCTAGATGTGGTATATTTAGATTTCAGTAAAGCATTTGACACTGTTCTGCACAGGCAACTTATAAACAAACTAAGCACCTTTGGGATGGACCCTAAAGTTACTGCTTGGGTTAGAAACTGGTTGAGTGGGAGGCGATAAAGGGTACAGGTAAATGGAGTTCACTCTGAGGAGGAGGTGGTTACCAGTTGAGTGCGGCAGGGATCTGTCCTTCGTTTGTTTCTTTTTAACATCTTTGTTAGTGATATTGCGGAAGGGCTGTCGGGTAAGGTCTTTGTAGATGATACCAAAATCTGCAACAGAGAAGACACCCAGGAAGATGTAGATAACTTGAGGAGGGATCTTGCTAAGCTTGAGGAATGGTCTAGAAACTGGCATCTGAGATTTAATGCTAAAAAATGTAGGGTCATACATTTGGGCTGCAACAATCCAAGGGCGTGGTACAGTATAGGGGGTGACGTATTTTTGTACACGAAAGAAGAACAGGACCCGGGCGTGATTGTGTCTGACAATCTCAAAGTAGCTAAACAGGTAGAAAAGGTGACAGCGAAAGTTAGAAGGATGCTTGGATACACAGGGAGAGGAATGGCCAGCAGAAGAAAGGAGGTGATAGTGCCTCTGTATAAGTCTTTGGTGCAACCTCATTTGTAGTATTGTGTGCAATTCTGGAGACCGCACTTTCAAAAGGATACAAACAGGTTGGAGTGGATGCAGAGGGTGGCTATTAAAATGGTTAATGGTCTTCATTATAAAACATATGAGGACAGATTTAAGGACCTTAATATGTATATTTTAGAGGAGAGGCGGGACAGAGGTAATATGATTGAGACGTTTAAATACCTCCGTGGCATAAATGCACAGGAGGAGAGCCTCTTTCAACTGAAAGCAAGCTCTGCTACGAGGGGACATAGGATGAGGGTGAAAGAGGATAGACTCAGGAGTAATATGCGGAAAGAGGGGTAGATGCATGGAATTGTCTCCCAGTGGAGGTGGTAGAGATGAGGACACTATCTGAATTCAAAAAAGCATGGGACAAACACAGAGGCTCTCTAAAGGAAAAAAGGGGATTGTTGTAGTGGTTGCTATGGAAAGACAGACTAGATAGGCCATGTGGTCTTTTTCTGCCGTCATGTTTCTAAACATCTCTATCACATCTCCCCTCTGCCATCTTTCTTCCAAAGTTATATACATTGAGATCTTTAAGTCTGTCCCAATATGCCTTATGACAAAGCCCACAGACCATTTTGGCAACCACCCTCTGCAATGACTCCATCTTGTTTATATCCTTTTGAAGACTTGCCAAAGAAAGAAAAATTAAATTGAGATAGCCGCCAAAGAACATTCATGCCGATGCAGAAAGCTGGAGCTGAAGTCACACGCCATCAGTTCTGTATGCCTTTTTGCAGCGCACCGATAATGTGTGACTTCAGCACTGGCATGCCAAAAGAAGCCCATATGAAAATTAGCCACACATTAAACTGTGGTGGAAATGGCAGCTTTAACTTGGGAAAGCAAGCCAAACACATGCGCACAGAAGTCGGTACAAGTTTGGCATGCTCTTTCAGAGAAACAGGGGTACCATGTGGCTAATTTGCATAGGTGCCCCAAAAGTATTTTGATGGCATTGGGGTCTTTTCCCGATGCCTGGATCTCTGAGGGGAAGTTTGAACTTCCCCTCAGATGATCCAGGCATTGGATAAAGTCCCCAATGCCATCAAAATACTGTCAGGGGACTGGTGCCCCCGACAGAAAGCAAATCTTTGGTGGCCCAGTGGCCCCAAACCTCCCATAAGCCCACTTAAATATAACCCTGTTGGCCCAGCAGCCCTGACCCCCTCCCCACCCCCTTCCTGGTACCTTTATAAAGGAGTGGGAGCACAGCCAACGTGCTCCTGTGCCATCTTGAAAAATAGCGGCACCTGGCTCCTTGTGGCACATTCTCGGATGCACCGGGCGGGGTAAGACTGCTATATAAGATAGAAAATGCCTTATATGGTAGTCTGACCCCATCCAGTGCATCCCAGGATGCACCTCATGGAGCCAGGTGCCGCCATTTTTCAAGATGGTGGGGTAGGCGGGGCACGTGCTAGATGTTTATGCCACCTCAAGACCAGGCATAGAGATATTGGTGCTAAGGCTGGTTATGAAATCCTTTACTCATTTCTCTGCATTGGGCGCAGACAATATAAGCATGCAATTTTAATACATGCAGCTCATTTGCCTATAATTTATATACTCTTGGTGTTATGTGTGCACTAGCTTTTCCTTTGCTATTAACGTGCCGTCAGTCTCTTTTCTGCATTTAGCTGTGGTGGCAATTGTGCCTTAAATTTGCTTTATCTGCGTGTAAAGGCCATGCTAGTTTTCTGCATTGGCCTGATTATATTATGAGTTATATTGAGCTGTTACAAGCCAGAGAGGCAAGCTGTTTGCCCTATGGTGGTGCCTCTTTCCAAGGCTTAATCAGGATGAATCCTTTGTTAAAGTTTTGGTTTAAGAAAGGGCTATTGTGCTGGCAGATACAGCTGGAAAACTAAAGTAGACTCCTGCTGGATAGAGGAATTTTAGCTTTTGTTTTCACAGGAAAATATGTATGCATATATTGGACACACAGCAAGAGACACAAAGAAATGAGTTAGCACAAGTTTGAAAAGTGCAAGCAATAGCACTGACAGTAGCCCTGGTAAAGGCTGATGCTTTGATAACTGGCATTACTGCTCATAAGTTTCAAACTTGTGCTAATTTATTAAGATTATGTTATCAATTTGTTTATGCTATGATTTGGGTGATTTTATTGTATTTTGATGGATTGCTATGCTACACAGTTTTGGTCATAATTGCAATGGAACAGAGATTACATACTAATTAAATTAATTCAGCCCCTTTAGTGAACAAAAGTTTTCCGTCAGCTAAATTATTACTATGCAACATTTCAACTAAGTGAGTGAAGTAGGGCTGGTATTCCTGTGCTGTCACTGCTGACATACAGTTCCCTGTGTTTCATTCTGGTATGTAAAGACAATATTTTGGACTGCTAACAAGGATAAATTAGGATAGCAAACATTTGAGAAGCATATGTTAAGTTTATATTTAATAGTAAAATGCATAAGGTGCGTTTTATGCAATGCAACACCTGCATTGCAGCAATCAGCCAGACCTTCTGTAGGATTTGGAATTGCAATATTTCTATCAGTCTTGACCAGGGGTTTTAAATCCAGTCCTCAGGACACACTAGTCCAGCCTGGCTTTCAGGATAACCACAATGAATATGCATGAGAGAGATCTGCAGGCGATGAGGCAGTGCATGCACATTTCTCTTGTACATATTTATTGTGGTTATCCTGAAAACCTGATTGGGTAGATGTGTCCTGAGTACTGGGTTGAGAACAACTAACCTAGACTGAGGATGGAGATGGCTCACTTCAGGATTTAATGTGCGACTTCGCGTCAGTGCTGACTCCTGGCGACCCAACAGCTCCTGGTTTTCTTGATAGTGTGACCGGAAGTAGATTGCCAGGTCTTTATTCCGAGACAAGGGAAGAATAAGTGACTTGCCCAAGGCCAGGATAGAACTGGCAAAATTGAAAAGATTAATTTCATATAAACAGAGTGCTGCAAATCTGCCCTTTTCCCTACAAAGAGGAAGAAATCGGAGGCAGCGTACGGAGAGTGGTGTCAGGGCTGGGCCAACCCTCAGGCAAACTAGGCAATTTCCTAGGGCAGCAGTTTCATTGTGGTGCGACAAAGAGCAGGGCATTCAAACCTAAACAACAGTTTCAGACAGCCAGAGAGGATATAAGGCTTAAGGTATGCCTAGGGTGCCAACATCTTGTACCAACTCTGGGGCTGGTCCTGAGTGATGTTCTAAGAACATAAGATATGCCATACTGGGTCAGACCAAGGTCCATCAAGCCCAGTATTCTGTTTCCAACAGTGGCCAATCTAGGTCATACGTACCTAGCAGTTTCCCCAAGGGACACAGGTTCCACAATGCTTGTATTGGTTCAAGCATTGATATCCTGGGTCCCTTCTTAATAATGGTTTATGGACCTTTCCTCCAGGAACTTGTCCAAACCTTTTTTAAACCCAGCTACACTAACAGCCTTTACTACATCCTCCGGTAACAAATTCCAGAGTTTGATTACACGTTGAGTGAAAAAATATTTTCTTTTATTAGTCTTAAATAGTTTACCCTGTAGCTTCATTGCATGTCCCCTAGTCTTTCTATATTCTGATAAGGTAAACAATCGATTTACGTTTACCCGTTCCACTCCGTTCATTAATTTATAGACTTCTATCATATCTCCCCTCAGCCGTCTCTTTTCCAGGTTAAAGAGCCCCAACCTTTTTAGCCTTTCTTCATAGGAGTTGAAGTTTAAAGGGAATAATAGTGGATGGAGGCGAAGGCTGAGGGATGACACTATATTGTAAGTTTATGATTTTGAATACTGTAATTTAAACATATCAATGATGAGGCATGTGGATAGTGATATGAATACCACTACTAATTATTATTTGTATAGTGCTACAAAATGTACACAGTGTAAGAGACAGTACCTGCTCGTCAGAGCTTACAAGTTAATTAAGATAAATATCACAAAACTGGGGACTAGAGTGTGCTAAGATACACAATAGTGATGAACAAGAGAGTGAGGGGCATCAGGATCCAAAAGCAGCCTCGAAGAGGTGGGCTTTTTGCCTGGATTTGAATAGGACTAGAGAAGGAGCCCGATGTACTGGCTCAGGTAGCTTGTTCCAGGCAACTTGGATATCCATGAATTAATACCACTGAAGAATACTTTCTTGGTAATGGCAATAAAAGATAGTCCAACTAAGACATTTGATTTTGGAGACAGGTTTGAAAATTGCAGCTTAATGTAACTGAAAACCTACAAGTAGTGCTACAAGATTCTCAAGGGATGGGTGAACAAGGTACACAGATCCCATGCTGCTTATCACAGAGATAAGCAGTGGATTTCCCACAGTCCACTAATGGTTTATGGACTTTCCTCCAAGAACTTGTCCAAATTCTTTTAAACCCAACTACACTAACAGCTTTAACTAACCTTTAAAGCTTTTTTTCACCTTTAAGCTTTTCCACCTCTTTATTATTTTGTTTACCCTTCTCTATAACATTTCTAATTCCACTGTATCTTTTTTAAGATGCAGCAATCAGAACAGCATGCCATACTCAAGATGTGGTTGCACCATTTATTTATTTATTTTATTTAATATACATTTATACACCATGTTTTCCCAAGTATCAAACACGGTTTCCATGGAACAATAATATGAATTGTACAACAGGTACTCAATTCACTTACATTATAACAGTTGGAACTATACTCGATTCACTTACATTATAACAGTTGGAACTATTTACATTAAACTGTTGGGTTTACAATAAACATACAAACAAATACTTGATTCCATTTATTTATTTTTTACATTGAGCTGTTGGGTATACAATCCAGTTACATGGCATCAGTTGAACTATTTACAGTACGCTATTCAGAAAGCAGTGAGAATAGTTTTTACATGGAGTTCATCACATGGGATTGTAAGGTGGTCAGCCTGAATGTTGGGTTAGCTGCTCAGGCTGACTGTTGTGAGAGTGAGAAGTGTTGAATTCGGTACGCTGGTGAGGGATTGTTAGGGGGCTAAAGTGTAGCATGAAAAGATACGTTCTAAGGTTTGTACGGAACTTTGGAGATCATTAATTTCTCTGAGTTCAGCGGGTAACTCATTCCAGAGTGTCGGTGCAATGTGCAAGAATGCTTTGCAGTTTGTCGTTTTCTTGCTCTTTCTGAAGTCCTTGGGTACCATCAAGCATTATGATATCCTTTGTTTTATTCTCTATTCCTTTCCTTATAATTCCTAGCATTCTATTAGCTTTTTTGGCTGCTGAAAATGTCAACGTATTATCCATAACAACACTTAGGTCCTTTTCCTGGGTAGTGGCTCATTATGTGGAACCTTGCATTGTGGTGCTATAGTTTGGGGTTATTCTTTCTTAAGTGCATAACTTTGGGTACAATGCACATACGTGGTGAACAAGAAAGTCCAAAGGCAGCCTCTTCTTTTAACCAATTCCCAAGCCATACAAAGACATTGCCTTTTATTCCATGACCTTTTTTAATTTCCTCAAGAGTCTCTCATAAGGGACCTTGATAAAGGTTTTCTTAAAATCCAGACACGCTATATTAACCGGAGGGAGAAGAACTGAAGAGATCAGTCTTTGGGTTATTGTTGAAGGGAGAAGACAGACCAGATGAAATGAATGAATCTGGAGGGGAAGGCTGAAAGAGTGAGAAAATAATGAAGAAAAATGATGGGGTGAAACTCGGGAGGGAATGAATCTGGCATAGTTGAGCCTGGGGCAGTGAGAGAAAAGGGACAAACGGTAAGGAATGAATGGATAGACTGAATGAGTGAGTTTTAGAAGTAGTGAAAGTGTGTGTTTAGGGGCAGAGAGAGATGGGGATCAGCTTGGGGGGAGAAGTCGGGGAGTAGATGACTGGTTGAGTCTGTGATGGGAGGGTGAGAAAGGTAAAGGATGAATTTGGGGGAGGGCAAGAAGAAAGGGAGAGCCTGAAGGGGCATGAGAGAAGAAAAAGGAAGGGAGGTGCATAAACCAGTAGGAACCCTTTTACCTCCCTCCATACTCAAAGCCTTCACCTAAAAAAAAAGGAAGACTGGCTCAGTGGCCGTGCTGCAGAAAGTTTGAGAAGTGGAATGTGTGCATTTGCAAGCCTGTGGGTCTCAGGCAAGGTGAAGACATCAGATATTAATTACTTAAAAAAGACAGACACCTATTTATATGTTATTCAATCTTTAAGAAACACATTATGCTGCTATTAGGTTTGTTTCCGTAATAATTTACTTTGGTTACCATCTGGGGGTCATGTTTATTTTCAGGGGCTAAAATGGTGTCACAATGAAGTTTGGGAAGCGGTGATGTAAGAGATCTTGTATCCTTCCCTTGAAGGAAAAAGGCATGCTTATCCAATATGCCAATTATCTAAGGGGCATGGACAAGAATAAAATATTTTAAACCCCCCAATATTAATGTTGCAACAAACTATATCTTCAGCATATGGAACCTGAGAGAGAGGGCGTAACACCACAAGAGCCAGGCTAGACCAACTAACCAGACATGCTGCCAGCAGCAGAGGGCACACTACTGAAGTTTTACATTTATATATAGAGTTTATTGCTAAAGCAGTAGCTCCTCTATAGCCAACAAACCAAAGCAATATTCTTCACATATAAATGCAAAGCTTCTGTGGTGTGCTTTCAGGTGCTGAAAACTAATGTCCCTGTGTCTCACTAATACAGATGAGGAGAATACTGTAGAAGTTGCACTAAACCTGATAACGCAAGGAAAAAAAGAATAAGCAAGGTCACCTCACAAATATCATAACTGCTAGGAAATTTGAAGTAGCCTAATATTAGAACTTGGGAACCAAGAAACCAGGGTTTGATTCCCACTAGCTCTCCTCGTGGCCTTGGACAAGTCACTTAAAAAATCCTCAGAAAAATCCAAGCTATCAATGTCCTTGTTTAATATATATTACCAAGTTTAAGTTACAATGTAAACCGCATTGCCTGAAATGATAAAGCAGTATAAAAAAACTTGTCAAATAAATAAATTTCCAGTCAATAAATGATTAAGCTGTTGAATTTGTTGCTAGAGGTTGTGGTCAAGATTAATGATATACCTGTATTTAAAAAACTCAGGAGTCAGTTTTGGAATTTTTTGATATATTATACACACTGACATGATAATTTGGGTGGCATGGGGAGGGGGAGAATGCTGAGGGGGAAATTGGCAAAAAATGGACTGGCACTAGACCAATGAAATAAAATGTCTACACAATAAAGGTATAAAAAATTTTACTGTTTAGTGATTATTTGGAATGGGTCAACTTTAGAACATGCATGTCATTTGTTTGAATTTCACATAGTATAAGAGATATGTGCTTTAGTTTCTCTAATACATATTCCTTGCAGAGTCTAGTTTTGTGATGTCTCTATTTCAGTTTTTATCTTTTGCACATTTTTTAATTTGTGGTTACTTACAGTATCTTGCATTTGGTAAGGGCCTGTCTCTATGTTTGGATTTGAATTGAAGTATGTTAACTTGCTTACTTGAATGCATTTCCTTGCTCAAGTGGACTTATATAAATAACCTGCAGGTGTGACCTACTGGAAGAAAGTATTCTACTAATTTTTGTAGAGTGATTTCTAGTAATCTTATTCCCTTTGCCATATGGATGTATTGTGCATCTGTTGGGATATTTTTCAAATGTAGGACTGTTGGCGTTTCAGTTCATCTGGCACTGCTGTTTTGGTATGGTAGATTTTGTGAGTATCTCTTTAAGGGCTTTGTATTTCTTCACTGTGTGCCCTAGTGGAGAGAAGTTGTTTCACTATTATGAAGACAAAGTCAGAATATGAATATTTTTCCCCATAGTTGTCTTGTTTACATTGGATACTCTGAAGAACACAAAGAAAAGTGGATGTCTCCATAGGACATTGCTTGCTATGCTTTACATTTTATATTTCAATTTATGTATTTATTTATTTATTTAACTGTATTTATATCCCGCTTTTCAATGGGTCAATTACTACCTATAATAATGCATGTAATCTTTTGGTGTTGCCTTGAGTTTATATTTTGACCAAGGTTAGAAGCAGCACAGAGGGCAAACCATGCCAGATGGCTTTTCGCAGGGAAAATGACTTCTGCAATTTCACCTATCATTCTGAAATGGGATCCAAAAAGTCTGGAAATCAGAACCCTTACAGTGTAGCAGCAGAGCGCAGACAAACCAATGATACCAGGAGTCTGTTCAGAAGGTCCAAATCATTTATTTGTGCACAAGTCTCAAGCAGAATCAAATTCAAAATGGCTGAGCAAAGGTTTCTAGCAAAACAGCAACTTTTATAGACTTCTTCTCTATTCTAGACATAGGTAAACATTTCATTGGTCCCGGTAACCTCCCGTACACCTTCTATTGGTCCCGGTATTGATAAGGCCATCCAATTATGTCCTTTGACTGGGCTTAGCACCTGCTCACCCCCCTTCTAGTCCCAATTACAATGGTCAGTTCACCAACTTCGTTACTTTTCTCCTCCAAGGCCATTTAACTAGTTAGCACATGTGGGGAAGCAGGGCACTGTAACTCTTCTGTCAGCACATCTAATTAAATGCCTCGCAGCTGTACTCCTTATCAGTGGCAATTTAAACGTATTTTTCTATATTTTTCTGGGTTTCAATTCTGCTTATCTAAGCTAATTCAAGGCTTTGCTGAGTTCTAATTCTACAATAGCAGCATGTTGGGGGATGTGTAATTCCTATGGGCCTCTCCACAGGCCTCATTTACAGGTCAAGCTGGTTAGGCCTGTCTGCTCATTTCAGACACCATGGATCACAGGCCTTCGCCTACCACAACAGTAGAGAGATTGCTGTAACCACTGTGACACAGAAATTTATTTAAAGCAGACACTGTCCTTAGTGACTCAAGCAGTGAAGTACCAACCCCAAAATACCCTGTTGGAGGCTGTTATCACCTTGCTGCGCTGGGCCATCACCATGTGGTAGTCCTCAACTAGCTGCCTATCTCTCCATCTGCTGCATTTTCTAGATCCAAGCCAGTCTTATAACCTGCAGCACATCCTGAAGTCTATGGAAGCAGTATGACCTTCTCTTCCAAGGCAGCTCTGGCCTTTTCTTCCTCCTGCCCTGAGGCCAGGTTGAATCTTAAATTACCTTAGCCACCATTTTATATGTAACTGGCAACTTTCTGGCTCAGGAGCAAAATAGACTGCCCATAGCTAGTGCAGAAACGTATTTACTTAAACTTACTATCTTATAAACTAAATATTTTCAACCAGGGGCAGCCCAAAGGGACAGATCGATTGGGTAGCGTGCGTTTAGGTTCTGCGAGATGGGGAGGAGTAATGTTTCCTAGGATGCGATTGGTTGCTGGAAGTTTAATAATGAAGGGGGTTCCGTACATCACGCATGCGCAGCGTTTTTTCACTGGCGGGGGAAGTGTACAGCCGGTGGAGTAAAAAGATAAAACGTGGGCAGCATTACAGGTGAGATAGTATTATGGTCAGGGGTCTTTTAGGAATATTTTTAAGGATTTTTATAACACTGTGTGGAGTGATGAGAGAGGGACTTATCGGGGTGTTTTTGTTGTTTTTTTTTAGTTGTGTACTGGTCCCCTGACGAAATAGACCTGAAACGTCTGCTGGTACCGGGACTGTACGTTGGGATCATAAGAGTGGGGAAGACTTCATCCGGTCCTTGTTTTTGAAGCTGAGTACAATATATTAAGATTAACAGGACTGTATGTTGTCTTCTGGCAAAACAATTTTTGTACAATGAGCAGTTTTTATAAAACTAGCAGGGGGTCATTGATGTGATGCAACACAAATGCTGTCATTGGGTGTAAGCCTAGAAGCAGCAGTGTTATTTTAAACTGAGACCTCGTTTGCTAGTTCTCTTTCTGCTTCTTTACACAGTGAATGATGAACGATCTTTTTTGACTGATTGAGTACATTCTATCGTTCATGACCAAATAAGTTTTGTGTGAACTTTTAGTAAACATGCCTAATGAGTGTCTGGATACAGAAAGACTACCAGATTTCCAAATTACTATATTCCAGTGCCAACCACCAGGCCCATTAGGAAGTATTATAAACACTGACCATTTAGAACCCATAGCAAACCCACCATATCATAACAGCACTACCAGGACTCACAAAGCACCAAATCCTACCTATCAAAAAGGCAACATTGCAAATATTAAACCAATACATCACAGAGATACCAATACACCTGGGACTGTCAAATAGAAACTACATGAACAGAATACCTCAGCTTCACCACACAAAGAACCGTCACCACACAAAGAACAAGGGATCACAATTTAGAAATAGGAAGATAAAGCATAGTTACTCACCTGTAACAGGTGATCTCCGGGAACAGCAGGAATTTAGTCTTCACATATGGGTATCGTCAGTACGGACAGAGCCTGCGCGGGAACGCTCCCCAGCGTCCAATAGGAACGCTTTTGGGAGCATCCCTCAGCACATGTGCGCTGCCTTCCCGCCTTTCCAACTGTCCCTCTTCAGTTAAGTTTGTAGCTGAGTGAAAGGATAGAGGGAGAGAGGAAAGTGACAGAGAGATAGAGAGACCAACTCCTAGGGTAGGTGGGTGGGTTGTGAAGACTAAATTCCTGCTGTTCCCGGAGATCACCTGTTACAGGTGAGTAACTACGCTATCTCCAGGAACAAGCAGGAATGTAGTCTTCACATATGGGGACTCCCTAGCTGAAGATGCCAGGGAAATAACCCCAGGAAGCTGCCACCTATAGTGAGGTGGGCCATGCTTCCTCCCATGGATCTCTGGCATCCTACCAGGGTTGGTGGGTAGGAGTTGAATTAAGTCTGAAAGAGATGTTGAAGAACAGCCTGGCCAAAGAAGGCATCCCGACGGGAGGCTTTATCTAGGCAGTAGTGGGCTGTGAAGGTGTGCACCGAAGCCCAGGTGGCTGCTCAACAGATGTCATCGATAGATACAGAGTGAAGGTTAGAAATAGAGGCTGCCATGGCTCTCACATTATGTGCTGTGACATGGCCCTGAAGGGGAAGACCCTTACTCTCATAAGTAAAGGATATGCTTGTGCAATCCATTTAGATAGAGTTCTTTTGGAGACTGGAAGTCCCAAATGGCTAGAATCAAAAGCAACAAAAAGTCGAGAAGACTTTCTATGTTGCTGTGTTCTTTGTAGGTAAAAAGCCAAGGCTCTTTTACAGTCCAGAGTATGAAGGTTCCTTTCTGCATTAGAGGCGTGAGGCCTCGGAAAGAATGCAGGAAGGTAAATCGATTGATTTAAATGAAAAGTCGAAACCACCTTTGGCATAAAATGTGGATTAGTTCTGAGAACAACCTTATCATGGTGAAACCTTGTATAAAGGGGATCAGCCACTAAAGCTTACAATTCACTAATGTGACGTGCGAAGGTGATTGCAATTAGGAAGATGACCTTCCAGGATAAAAACTTTAGGGTCGTTGTGGCTAGAGGTTCAAAGGGCGGTTTCATGAGCTGGCCGAGAACTAGATTTAAATTCCATACCACTGGTGGTGGCCTGATGGGAGGCTTTGTTAAGAGAAGACCCCTCATAAATCTTGTTATGAGTGGATGAGAGGAAATTGGCTGTCCATTTAGAAGCTTATAGGAAGCTGCAATTGCACTAAGATGGACTCTTACTTAATTGGTCTTTAAACCAGAATTTGATAAATTAAGTAGGTACTCTAGTACCATTTCCAAAGGTATCACCAGGGGGTTTAAGCCCTTTTGAGAACACCACATAGTAAAACGTTTCCACTTAAAGGCGTAAGAGCGTCTTGTGGAAGGTTTTCTAGAAGCCTGAAAGATATCTTGTACCTGTTTGGAAAGGTTAAGATCCTGCAGGTCTAAGCTTTCAGCAACCAAGCCCTGAGATGCAGGGATTGGGGATTCGGGTGCCATAGCATCCCGTTCCCTTGGGAGAGGTGGTCTGGAGCACACCCTAACTCCAGAGGTGCAGCTTGAGAGAGATGTAGAAGCAGGGGATACCATGTTTGTCATGGCCACCGTGGCGCTATGAGGATCATATAACCTCTGTCTCTCTGAAGCTTGAAGAGTGTTTTGGGGATGAGGGGAATGGGTGGGAAGGCATAGAGGAAGTCCTGACCCCAGTGAAGGAGGAAGGCGTCCCTTGCCTGGCAATTTTGAGCCGGAATGCTGGAACAGAACCGGGGAAGTTTGGCATTCAGTGGACTTGCAAATAGGTCTATGTCTGGGGTTCCCCAGATCTGAAATATCTTGGCCACCTGGTCTAGGTGGAGAGACCATTCGTGAGGCAGCAGTACTCGGCTGAGTTTGTCTGCCCAAAGGTTTTGAGTGCCTGGAAGATATACCACGAGAAGGTGAATTTGATGCTGTCAGGCGAGGGCCCATAGTCGTAAAGCTTCGTTGCATAACGACAGAGAGCCTTTTCCGCCCTGCTGTTTCACGTAGAACATGGCTACTTGATTGTCCAATTGGACTAGAACTGTCTTGTAGCTGAGCTGGGCATGGAATACTCGAAGAGCTAGATAGATTGCTCTGAGTTCCAGGAGATTTATGTGAAGACAAACCTCCTATGGAGTCCAGGTACCCTGGGTAGAGAGATGGTGCAGGTGTGCTTCCCATCCCACCTGTGATGCATCTGTTGTTAGGGTGGCCTGGAATAGGGGCTGCTGGAAAGGAGACCCCACTAGAAGATTTTCCAGTGATTGCCACCATTGGAGGGACAAAATCAGTCGTTGTGAGTTTGATATCTTGTCCAACAGATGTCCTGTGGCCTGTGTCCACTGTGTGGATAGGGTCCACTGGGCTGCTCACATATGAAGGCGAGCATAGGGAACCACATGAACCGTGGATGCCATATGTCCCAATAGTTGTAGTAGTTCTTGAGCAAGGTGGGGGAGGACTTCACCGCTGCTTGAGAAGCTAGCTGCACTATTCGAAAACAGTGGGGTTGTGGGAGAAAAGTCCTTGACTGTCTGGTATCTAAACGAGCTCCTATGAACTCCAGGGACTGAGACGGAGCAAGTTGGGATTTTGGGAGGTTTATGACCAATCCCAAGTATTGTAGGATTTGCATTGTGCGAGACAGTGCAGCGCTGGCTTCTGGAACCATGGGGGCTCGAATGAGCCAGTCATCTAAGTAAGGGAAGACGAATATCCCTAGGGTTCGCAGGAATGCAGCTACTACTGCAATGCATTTCGTGAATACTCTTGGTGCTGAAGCCAGACCAAAGGGAAGAACCCTGTATTGGAAGTGTTTTCCCTTGAAAAGGAATCGTAAGAATTTCCTGTGATCTGGATGGATCAGAATGTGAGTATATGCATCTTTTAGATCTATGTTTATGTTTATTTAAATTTGATATACCGCTCAGGCCAAAAAGGCATTAGGGCGGTTTACAATACTATATCATTCAAGGAAATAAGAAAAGAACGCCATTTATTTGATAGGACAGAATAGGGGACAGAGATAGTCAAACAGATAAGAGAGAGAAGAACACAGAACAGCAAGTTACCATGATATATAGACACGACAACCCAGACCATGCCATCAGCGAAACTCCAGAAACAGATGCCACGGACCAACGCCTAAGGGCCACGCCAAAGGGCCCTTTGGCGAGGCCCTCAGGCGCGGGCGCGCCCCTGAAACGGAGGTTTTTGTGCTGTTATTCATGGCAGCTGATTGGCCACATAAGGAGGAAGGGGGAGCTCCTGCTCTCACCCCCGTCGAGAATCACTGCTCTCCCGAAGCCCCTGAAACGGCGGTTTTTGTGCCGTTATTCATGGCAGCTGATTGGCGGCATAAGGAGGAAGGGGGAGCTCCTGCTCTCACCCCCGTCGAGAATCACTGCTCTCCCGAAGCCCCTGAAACGGCGGTTTTTGTGCCGTTATTCATGGCAGCTGATTGGCGGCATAAGGAGGAAGGGGGAGCTCCTGCTCTCACCCCCGTCAAGAATCACTGCTCTCCCGAAGCCCCTGACTTTGAAGGTATGGCAGAAGAGTTCCAGAGAAATCATTTTGAACTTTTCTCGGAAGGAGAAATTAGGTCTTACCTGCTAATTGTCTTTCCTTGAGTTCTCTCCGGGCCAGTGCAGGGAACGTTAGGGTTGTCAATCCCCTTCAGCAGCTGAGGACTGAAACCTCCAAGTTTTGCTCACAGCCTAAACCACTCCCCCTGGTGTCAGTTCTCCAGTCTTCCTCTGACAAAGCAGCTCAACTTCTTTAGCCGGAAAAAGCAGAAAATAAACTATAGAACAAAAAACAAAAAGATAAGTCTTGATAATTCTCTATATTTCCCAGTGAAGAACCGTCCACGACTATAACGCAACATTGACAGGAGTGGGCAATTTATTAACATGTTGGAATTTTTTTTTTTTTCCAAACAGTTTCATAAGAATTAAACAAAATACGGGAACAAGGCCTTTGAAGGATATCGAGGAAGTCCCCAAAAACCATGACTCCTGAACGAAACACTAGTACTGAAAGCACCTCTTACGCTCAGATAGAATGAAGCTCTTGAAGAAAACTTAGCTGAGTAACCCCCGGGTGGGCCCTGGACTGACCCGGAGAGAACTCAAGGAAAGACAATTAGCAGGTAAGACCTAATTTCTCCTTCCATATCGTCTCTCCGGGCCAGTCCAGGGAACGTTAGGGCAGTACCAAAGCAGTACCTAAAGTCGGGAGGGACCCGCCAGACCTGCCACAATGGCTGAAGCCCCTACATCGGCATCCTGTCTGGCAAGAACATCCAATCTATAATGCTTTGCAAAAGTATGGAGAGAGGACCACGTCGCGGCCCTACAGATATCTACTGGAGGTATCAAAGCGAACTCCGCCCAGGAGGCCATTTGAGCCCGAGTGGAATGAGCTCTGAGACCACCTGGCGGTGTTTCACCGCTAGCTTCGTATGCCGCTGCTATGGCCCGCATTACCCACCTGGCAATCGAAGCCTTCGTTGCTGCTTTACCTTTACGCGGACCCGCAAATAACACAAATAATCGATCGGATTTGCGAAAAGATTCTGTAGCCTTAAGGTACTTTTTCAACACACGCCCCAGATCCAACCTGCGGAGCGAGCGATCCATCGGGGATCCGGACTGACCTTGAAAAACCGGTAACGCCACTGATTCACATGAAACGACGATAGTACCTTCGGCAGAAAGGAAGGCAAAGGCCATAACAACACTTTCTCCGGCAAAAATTGAAGGTAGGGTTCCCTACAAGAGAGAGCTTGCAAATCCGAAATCCTCCTCGCCGAACACAACGCCACTAAGAACGCTGTCTTCCACGAAAGCTCCTTTAAACTCTCCAAAAACCCTCTCTCTAATGGCGGGTGCGTCAACGCCTCCAGAACCAGGTTCAAATCCCAAGGAGGCACCACTGGGAGTAATGGAGGTCTAATAATCTTGGCTGCCCGAAAAAAACGATGGACATCTACATGCATTGAGAGCCTCCGATTCTGCACTGCACCCCTAAAACAAGATAAGACCGCCAAATGAACCTTGAGAGTGCTAAGGGCTAATCCTTTTTCCAGACCATCTTGAAGAAATAGCAAAAGTTGTGGCAATGTAGCCGAACTAGGCCGAATGCGACGTCGACCACACCAAGCTTCAAAAATCTTCCAGACACGCACATATGCAAGTGAAGTTGAAGATCTCTTAGACCGCAACAAAGTGGACACCACCAATTCCGCATAACCCTTGCGTCTTAACCGATCCCCCTCAAGAGCCAAGCCGTAAGTAAGAAGCAATCCACCTGTGGCATCAGCACGGGCCCTTGAGACAACAGGTTGATTCGAACGGGCAACCTCCAAGCAGAATCTATCAGGAGACGGACCAGGGACGGGGAGGCCAATCCGGAGCAATTAGAATTACCGTCCCTCTGTGGCCGGCTACACGTTGAATGACCCGACAGAGCATCGGCCACGGAGGAAACACATACAGGAGCGAGTCCGACGGCCAGGGCTGGACTAAGGCATCCAACCCGTCCGACATGTGTTCCCTGCGTCTGCTGAAAAAATGAGATGCTTTGGTGTTGCAGAAAGCCACCATCAGATCCATTACCGGCTGCCCCCAGCGAGCCGTAATGTCGTGGAACACCACTGCGTTCAGTTCCCATTCCCCGGGATCGAGAACATTTCGACTGAGATAATTGGCTTGCACATTGTCCTTGCCTGCTACGTGCACTGCCGACAAAGCCAGCAGAGGCTCTTCTGCCCAGGACATCAACTGCTGACTCTCTTCTAACAAGAGCACATTGCCCGTGCCCCCCTGCCGATTGATATACGATTCTGTCACCAGATTTTTCGGAGAAAACACGCACCGCTGCGCCCTCTAGCAAGCTTTGGAAATGCTGAAGCACGAGACGCACTGCCCTGAGTTCCAAGCGGTTGATCGACCAGGAGCTTTCCTCCACGGACCAGACTCCTTGCGCCACGCGCGACTGACAGTGAGCTCCCCAGCCTGAGAGACTGGCATCTGTGGTCACCAGCAGCCACTGCGGATCCTGCAAGGGAACCCCGGCATGAAGATGCTTGACATCCATCCACCAAAGTAGACTGTGACGCACCCTCTCCGGGCAGACCAACCGCTGAGAGAGAGGCTGATGCTGCAGAGACCACCTGGAGAGCAATGCTTGTTGAAGAGGACGCATGTGCGCTCTGGCCCATGGAACGAGATCCAAGGCTGCCGCCATGGAACCCAAAAGTTGCAAGTAGGTCCACGCCGAAGGAGCCGGGAGCTGCAAGAACGCGTGAATCTGTCGCAAGAGCTTTACCACTCTGCCCTCGGGTAGGAACACCGCCCCTTGTTCCGTATCGAAGAAGGCCCCGAGGTAAGTAAGCTGTTGCACCGGAAGTAATTGACTCTTCGCTCGGTTGATGACCCAACTGAGCTGTTCCAAAACCTGCACCACTCGAGCTGTTGCTGTGACCGAGTCTGAGAGCGAATCGGCCCTGATCAACCAGTCGTCCAGATAGGGATGTACCCTGACACCTTCCTTCCGCAAGGCCGCCGCAACCACTACCATCACCTTTGTTAAGGTTCGAGGTGCCGTCGCCAGACCGAATGGCAAAGCCTGGAACTGGAAGTGGCCCATAGGGACCGCAAACCTCAAAAACCATTGATGTTCTGCCCGGATCGGAATGTGTAGGTAAGCCTCCGTAAGGTCTATGCCGACAGCCACTCTTCGGGCTGCACCGCTCGAATGACGGATCTTAGCATCTCCATCCGAAAATGCGGAACTTGCAACGTGCGATTCACATGCTTGAGATCGAGAATTGATCGAAAAGATCCCTCTTTCTTGGGAACCACAAAATAAATCTATTATCGACCGAATCCGCACTGGTCGGGAGGTACGGGAACCACTACCTGTAGGGATAACAAGCGCTTCAACGTCTCGGCGATGGCTTGCCTCTTTGGTCCCAGACCACATGGAGACACTAGGAAGGCCTCGACTAATGGGCAAGTGAACTCCAGCACATACCCGTCTCGAATAATCTCTAGTACCCATTTGTCTGAAGTTATAGCGGTCCAGGCCGAAAGAAATTTCTGTAAGCGACCTCCCACAGGAGTCTCCGGCTGGACCAGCCGAACTTCATTGTGTCTTTTTAGCGGAGGCCTGCTGGGAATTGAAATAGCCCCTGCCGAAACCTCTGGCTCCGTGAAAGGGCTGCCCACGAGACCCGAAACGGCCCCTGGGATAGGGAGCAAACCGGGCTCCTCGGAACCTCCGAGAATCTCTACCTTGCCCCCGTTGCACAGTACTCACTTTAGATGCCTTTGGACGATCCTCCGGCAGCCGACCCCCCTTGGAGTCCCCGAGATCCTTAACAATCTTCTCCAAGGCTTCTCCAAAGAGTAGCTTACCCTTGTAAGGAAGTTTACTGAGCCGGGACTTAGAAGAGGCATCCGCCGCCCAATTCCGCAACCAAAGAAAATGCCTGGCCGCGACCAGCGAGGCCATGGATTTAGCGGCAATTCTAACCAAATCATAGAAAGCATCCGCCAGGTATGCCGCCGCTGACTCCAACTTAGCTCCCTCTGCCGCAGACCCCTCTCCTGGATCTGCATTACCTTCGCTTTGCAGCCAGTGGATGGATGCTCTAGAGACATAAGCTCCACAAATAGAAGCCTGCAGCGAGAGAGCACTGGCATCGAAGGCCTGTTTCAAGAGTCCCTCCAGCTTACGATCTTGAAGGTCCTTGAGGGCCGCTTCGCCTTCCACCGGAATCGTTGTCTTCTTCGTTACCGCTGACACTAAGGCATCCACTCTAGGCATTTTCAATAATTCCCGTTCCTCCTGTGGAACAGGATATAGGCAACCCAAGGCGCGACTACCATGCAGTGTGGCCTCTGGAAACTCCCATTCAGACTCAATCATTTGCTTTATGACGCGATGCACTGGAAAACAGCGCTGTTCTGCCTTAAAGCCCTGTAATAAAGGATCTTCCAAAGGTTCCTGAGACACTGCGGGCATAGTCAGGTTGAGACCTCCCAAAGACTGAGCAATAAGCGCCCCCAGTTCTTCCTTGCGAAAAACCCTAAAAACATTAGGATCTTCGCCTGGCACTAATTCACCATCCTCAAGCTCCGCCGGCCAAGGGTCAAAGCATGCCTCCGAGAGGATCTCTCCGTCCTCCAAACTCCGAAGCTGCGAAACCTGCTCTACCCCAGTACCTAAATCGGACTCCGACTTTAAAAACTGCTGAGAAGTACCCTCCCCCGGGTCTAAGGCATTCCCCGCAGGAAGAGGTACTTGTGACAAATCAGTACTGGGAACAGAAGAGCCTGCTTGAGAGGACTTAAAAAAAAAGCCTTATGCATTGCCAAAATAAACTCTGGTGAAAAGAAAGCAGAAACACTCTCCTGAGCCTCAGGCAGTTTCTGTGAGGGCTTAACCGCAGCCGCAGAATCCTTGCTAGATTTTGTCTTTTTCTTTCCTTGTTTATGGTGCCCCACAGGAGAAACGGACGGCTCCAACAAGATGGCCGCCGTTCCCGCCTTTTCAGAGGAGAGGAGAGACTTCTCTGTGTCTAGCACCGCCTTGCCTTCCATGTGCCGGCGAGCAGAGAGAAACCGCAGAGAAATAAAGAGCTGTTTCTATGCCGAAGTGAAAAAGAAACGTGACGTTTCCCGTTAACCCTAAGTCCTGCCGGTCCTCAGAAGCCTGTACTAAGTACTGTAGCGCCCCCGGCCTAAGAAGGAAGCCCCGTCGCTAAACAGAGAAGCCCCCACCTTACCGGAACAGCTCTGGACCGTGTTCTTGTCGTCCCGCTGCTAGCGGAAAAAGAAAGCACGGCTGCCCCTCAGAGGAGAAAGGTTACTGGGGCTTCCAGGACCAATCCTCCGGCAAAGTAGACCCCCTTAACACAAAAGCAGGCTCTGCCTTCTGCCGCTGCCCCAAATCGGCAGCTTCAGAGCGTCCACTTTTTTTTTTTTTTTTAAACAACAGACTTTATCGATCTCATCAGGAAATATAGTAGAAATCAGCCCTACTAGAACTAATGAACTACCAATTTAAGGAACAAAAATAATAAAAGCACTAAGTGTCACAGCAGAGAGGCAGTCAGCCAGACGTCCTATTCAGCTGCTGAGGACTGAAAGACTAGAGAACTGACACCAGGGGGAGTGGCTTAGGCTGTCAGCAAAACTTGGAGTTTTCAGTCCTCAGCTGCTGAAGGGGATTGACAACCCTAATGTTCCCTGGACTGGCCCAGAGAGACGATATGGAACAGATATTTGTTCAATTTTCTGACGTCTAGAATGGGTCTAGAAAATAGGGGGAGTAGAACCCTGTACCCTGCTTGGAGAATGGGTACTTCCTCTATTGCTTCCTGAGCAAGGAGTGTTGAAACCTCTTGATCCAGAAGATTGTCTGCATAGGTTTGGGAATTGAACTGTCTTACGATTGTAGGAGGGGGCATGCTGTGAAAATGAAGCTTGTACCCCTCCCCTACAATGGACAGAGTCCAATTTTCTGCTGTTATTTGGTGCCATCTGTTGACAAAATGACACAACCTGCCTGGAATGTTTAGGAGTTCTGGACTGTTCAGAGGCAGGAAAGGCAAGCTCTCTAGGAAGGAGTCAAAGCCCTTGAGGGGGCTGAGCCTGTGGAGCTGGTTGAGCTCTCGGGCCTTTTGGCTTCTTTTGTTGTCTGGATTGTTGCTGTTGTCCCTTTTGGGAAACTTGATCCTGACCTTGACCTTGCCCTTGCTGGGTATAGGATGGATAAAACGTTCTCTTTTTACTGAAAAAGGGTTTTTTATAGGGTTTCTTTTTGGCTGGAGTGGCTGTAGATTTTGACAATCTGTCTAAAGTGATATTGTCAGCATCTATCTCATTAGCCTTTTCCTGCCAATTCTTGCCAAAGAGGTTTTCTCCTGTGCAAGGGATGTTTCCTAATTTGTCCTGTACCCAAATCTCCAAGTCTGATGCTTGAAGCCAGGCAATCCGACGTGCACCAATGGCAATAGCAGAAGTTCCGCAGATGCATTCAAAGCAGTCAAAGGCTGCACGATTTACAAACTTGGAAACGTCTTGAGCATGCTTGACAAGAGTAAGGAAGTCTTGTCGTTTGTCATCAGAGAGAAGGGGGCTCATAAGCTCCAAATCTCCTGTGACTTCTTTGAGGAACATTCCCATATATAAAATATATGAGCTGATCCTAGCTGAAAGCATGGAAGCCTGAAATGTTTGACGTCCAAAGGCGTCAAGAGTCCTGCATTCACGACCTGGAGGATTGGATGCGTCTTTTTGCACTTTTCATCCTACGCATGGCTGATTCCACTACCATTGAATGGTGTGGCAGCTGAGTCTTTTGAAAACCAGGACATGGTGGAACTCGATACATGGTATAGAGTCTCCTAGAATGAGGAGATGTGGTCAAAGGTGTCTCCCACATTCTGAGCATCAAATCATGAAGAATTTCATGAATGGTCAGAGTAGCTGCTTCCTTGGGAGCCTTAGGGTATTGGAGGATTTCCAATTCCTTTGCTCTAGGTTCTTTTTCAGGAGCTATTGTGATTGATAGGACTCGGGCCACATCACAAATAAAATCCTGAAAAGACGTCCTCCGAAGGAGACATTCTGCGTTGAGGAGAAGAGGAGTCTTCTGGAAGAAGCACTCTGGTACCGGCAGAGTTATCCGAGTCTTCGGAATCGGAAGATTCGAAATATCTCTGATCCCGATGTTCATGCAAAGCACGGTATTGGTATCGATCAAAGTCGGTACCGAGTTGGTCCGGTACCGATCTGTCAATGCCCAAAAAAGTCAGCATGAGTAGAATTTCCATCGGAGATGGTACCGTCGGTGCTGGTACCGGTATTGGTAACGGTGCTGGTACCGGCATCGGTATCGGCACCGGTGCCCATTGAACCGTTGGTAGCGATGTCAACAGTACCGCAGCTGTAAGGAGAGCTGCAAGACTGCGTTCGATAGCAAGGAATCTCTGGTCTATCGACGCTGCCGATGCCTGGGTGTCGGTACCAGTAAAAGCGGCCAGAACCCCTGAGCATGGCACCAGTAGTTCTGCCGAGGTCGAAGCCTCGAGAACATCCTGGAGCCCCGTTGGTGCTTTGGAGGACGAAGCCTCCCGCCGGGGCTGTTTTGCCGGTGTAGTTTCCTCAAGGGCAATGCTCAGAGATCTACCCTTTGAGGACCGGCTCTTGTGTTTAGTTACCTGAGATCCATGGGAGGAAGAGGAGGCTTCTGGACGACGTCGATGCAATGGACATCGCATCTGAAGAAAAGAGGGTACCGAGCTTTGCAGCCCGGTTCTGTCTTCCTCTCTTAGTCATGCCCATACAAGAGGAGCACTCCGATGAAGAATGGTCAGGGCCTAAACATTTGAGACACCAGTTATGAGTGTCGGTGACGGAAATAGTACCGCCACACTTGGTACATTTTTTAAAACCACTAGCTGGTTTTTCCATTTTTAATGAAAATGGGGCCTAATGCCCAAAATGGCACCTAGCACCAAAAAGAAAAAGTTTCTGAAGAGAAACACTTTTGAAAGTATATATATATATATATATATATTTTTTTTTTTTTTTGAAAAGAAGAAAAGAGAACCGGCAGTACTGGTAGGCGTCGAGCGGAGGCAGGCGCAACCACTAGAAAAACAAGTTTAAAGAAGAAATTTTCTGCAGTGACAGGGTATGTGACCTGTCAGCTCCGCGGAAAATGAAGAACTGAAGAGGGACAGTTGGAAAGGCGGGAAGGCAGCGCGCATGTACTGACGGATTCTCCCAAAAGCGTTCCTATTGGACGCTGGGGAGCGTTCCCATGCAGGCTCCGTCGGTACCGACGATACCCATATGTGAAGACTACATTCCTACTTGTTCTTGGAGATTGATAAAATTGGGAACCCCAAAAGCCAAACATGAAATGCACACCACCACTGGAGAAATACAACTACAAGTTAATTTCCTCTTCAACTAAACAAAAACGCAAAGATGTTAAAGATACACATTTCCCAGATCTGGCATATTCCAGTTAATAAATTCAAAATAAAAAGTATTTTTCTACCTTTTGTTTGGACATTTTATCTTTCAGTTGCAGTTGCTCCAGTCACTTTCTTCTGGTTTCTTCACATCTTCAGCAAGTTTTCCATTTGTCCTTTCTTCTCTCTTCTAGATTTTTTCCATTCTCTCTATATCTGCTTTAACATACTGATCTTTCCCCTTTTGCACTTTCCCCCATTTCTTTCTTTATTCCTTTATCATCCACTCAAATTTCACCCTTCCATTCTCAATCCCCACTTACTCTTCCAATACCAGGCCAATCGTTGATTTTTCTTCCCTCCCATACAAAATATCTTTTTCCCTCTCCAAACTCATTCCCCATCCCCTTCTAGTCCTCCCCAAAATCAGCTCCCTTCTAGTTCTAGATCCACCCAGCATCCGCTCCCTTCTAGTCCCATTCTCCCATGCCTCCACATCAGCCCATTTCCAGTCCTAGTCCCCCATATGCTCCTTTCCAGTCCCATTCCAGCCCCCCCCCATCAGCCCATTTCCACTCCAAGCTCCCCCATCAGCCAATTTCCAATCCTAGCCTCCCCATCAGCCCATTTCCAGCCCTATTCCAATTCCCATCAGCCCACTTCCAGTCCTATTCCAGCCCCCATCAGCCCATTTCAGGTCCTATTCCAGCCAATCACCCATTTGCAGTCCAAGCTCCCCCCATCAGCCCATTTCCAGTCCAAGTTTCCCCATCATCCAATTTAAAATCCTAGCCCTCCCATCAGCCCATTTCTAGTCCAAGCTCCCCATCAGCCATTTCCAGTCCTATTCCAGCTCCCCATCAACAAGCAGTCCCATCAGCCCATTTCCAGTCCCAGCTTACCCTCCCATCACAGTCCATTTCCAGTCCTAGCCCCCCATCACAGCCCATTTTCAGTTCTAGCCCTCCCCATCACAGCCCATTTCCAGTCCCAGCTTCCCCCATCACAGTCCATTTCCTGTCCTATTCTAGCTCCCCATCAGCCAATTTCCAGTCCTAGCCCCTCATCAGTCCATTTCCAGTCCAAGCTTCCCTCCCATCAGCCCATTTCCAGTCCTAGCCCCCCCATCACAGCCCATTTCCAGTCTCAGCTTACCCTCCCATCACAGCCCATTTCCAGTCCCAGCCCCCCGCCATCGCAGCCCATTTCCAGTCCCAGCCCCCCATCACAGCCCATTTCCAGTCTCAGCTTATCCTCCCATCACAACCCATTTCCAGTCCTTTTCCAGCCCCCATCAGCCCATTTCCAGTCCAAGCTCCCCCTCACCAGCCCATTTCCAGTCATATTCCAGCTCCCCATCAGCCCATTTCCAGTCCTAGCCCCCCCATCACGGCCCATTTCCAGTCTCAGCTTACCCTCCCATCACAGCCCATTTCCAGTCCTAGTCCCCCCATCACAGCCCATTTCCAGTCTCAGCTTACCCTCCCATCACAGCCCATTTCCAGTCCCAGCCCCCCGCCATCGCAGCCCATTTCCAGTCCCAGCCCCCCATCACAGCCCATTTCCAGTCTCAGCTTATCCTCCCATCACAACCCATTTCCAGTCCTTTTCCAGCCCCCATCAGCCCATTTCCAGTCCAAGCTCCCCCTCACCAGCCCATTTCCAGTCATATTCCAGCTCCCCATCAGCCCATTTCCAGTCCTAGCCCCCCCATCACGGCCCATTTCCAGTCTCAGCTTACCCTCCCATCACAGCCCATTTCCAGTCCCAGTCCCCCCAGCACAGCCCATTTCCAGTCCTATCCTTACCCCCCCCATCACAGCCCATTTCCAGTCTCAGCTTACCCTCCCCTCACAGCTCATTTCCAGTCCTAGTCCCCCCATCACAGCCCATTTCCAATCCTAGCCTCCCCCCCCCAATCACAGCCCATTTCCAGTCCCTGCTTATCCTCCCATCACAGCCCATTTGCAGTCCAAGTTTCTCCCCCATCACAGCCCATTTCCAGTCTAACCCCCCCCCCCCGCCCGCCGAAGAGCCCCGTGGCCGTCTAAGGGGCTTCAGAGGGGGCCGTGAAAGCCTGCGCGAGGCTCCAGCTCCATCTGTACAGCTGCCAGCGTGAAAAGCGTTTTCCCTCACGTTAGCAGCTGTTTCAGTGAAGTGTGCTGAATGCCGGGAAAGGTTAAAGGTCATTTCCCAGCACTCGCGTGCTTTACAGAAACAGCTTCCAGCGTGAGGGAAAACACTCTTCACAATGATGGCTGTGCAGAGGGAGCCGGGGCCTTGCGCGGGCTTCCCCAGCTCCCTCTGAAGCCGTCCACTGTGCGAGTATGAAGTTCTTCCTCTCATTCATCCCTCTCCCTTCTCTCTTAAACAATTTCATCCTCGTTTCCGTTGTTCCATCTCCTCTTTGCCTCGCAGTCTTCTCCTCCCTTCTACTTCTTTCTTCTGGTGACATTAATCCTAACCCTGGCACCCCTCCCCCTAGACTTTTCTCTCACTCTGCTCCTCTTGTAACTACTCTAATCTCATCCATATTCCTCCTCTTTCCCCCTCCTCTCTCGTGACCTATAGAATGCTCATTTCATAGCTAATAAACTCCCCTTTACTCATGATCTTTTCATTTCTAATTTTTTTCAACTTCCAGCTCTTACTGAAACCTGGCTTCTCCCTGACAACACTGCTTCGGTCACTGCCCTCTCACATGATGGCTATCAATTCTTGCACACTCCTCGTGCCACTGGCCGCAGTGGTGGTGTGGGGTTTCTGCTTTCTCCTTCCTGTCAATTTCAACACCTCCCTCTACCTCAGTCTCACTTTTTTTCCTCTTTCAAAGTTCTCTCCATCTGTCTTTTTAATTTCTTAACTCTCCAATAGCTGCTATCTATAGACTACTTGAGAAGTCCACCTCTACCTCTTTCTCACTGACTATGACTAATGGTTTCCCTTTTTCCTTGATTCTTCTTCCCCCTCCCTTATTCTTGGTGACTTTAATATTCATGTGTATAACCCTTCTAATCCCTATATTTCCAAACTCCTTTCCCTTACTTCCTCTTTTAACCTCCAGCTTTGCTCTTCTGCCCCTACTCATCAGCACGGCCATTGTCTTGATCTTGTTTTCTTCTCTAATTGTTCACTCTCTAATTTCTGTACCTCAGTTCTTCACTTATCTGACCATCATCTGCTTAGCTTCACTTTTTTTTTATTCCCCACTTCATTCTCGCTCAGTCTCCTCTTATCTTTTTAGGAATCTTCATGCTATCGATCCATTGGCTCTCTCCATTATAGTCTCATCACCTCTCTCGTCCTCTTTGTCTTCTAACTCGGTTGATGAAGCCATAGTTTCCTATAATACTGCTCTCTCTTCTGCTCTGGATACTCTTGCTCTGTCTGTCCTTCGTCATATGAGGCACACTATACCTCAGCCCTGGCTGTCTTCAACTACCTGCTATCTTCGCTTCTTTGCCCGCTCAGCTGAGCACATTTGGCTTAAATCCCGCTCCCTTTCTGACTTTTTCACTTCAAATTCATGCTTGCTTCCTTCCAATCCGCAATAGCTCTCCCCAAGCAAAACTACTATGCCCTTCTAACTCTCTTGCCTCTGACCACCATTGTCTCTTCTCTACTCTCAACACTCTCCTCAAGGCACCTCCGACTCCTCCTTCTCTTTCTGCCCATACCCTAGCCGACTATTTTCATGATAAAGTCCACAAGATTACATTCCTATTCCCCTCAAGATCAGCTTCATCCTCTCTTCAATACAAACTTTTCCCTTCAATCTCTGTTACCCTGTCTTCCTTTTCTAAGATCTCCAAAGAGGAAATCTCTCTTCTTTCCTCCTCTAAATTTACTACCTGTTTCTCTGATCATATCCTCTCCTGATTTCTTAATTCCATCTCCTCCTCTGTCATATCTTCCATCACACACATTCTCAACTTATCATTCTCCAATGTTACTTTCCATGCAGCCTTCAAGCATGCTCAGGTCACACCTCTCCTCAAGAAACCTTCACTTGACCCTACTTTTCCCTCTAATTATAGACTCATCTCCCTTCTTCCCTTCATTTCCAAAATTCTTGAACCTGCAGATCTTCACCTTTGCCTTGAACTTCTCTCCTCTGAAGCCCTCCTTGATCCACTTCAATCTGGCTTTCGTCTCTTACATTCCAATGAAACGGCCCTTGCCAGAATCTGCACCAACTTGTTCCTGGCTAAATCCAAGGCCTTTACTCAGTCCTCATTTTTCTTGACCTTTCTGCTGCTTCTGATACTGTTGACCACAGCCTCCTCCTCGATACATTATCCTCATTTGGTTTTAGAGGCTTTGTACTGTCTTGATTCTCTTATCTCTCCCAGTGCTCTTTCAGCGTCTGTTCTGGTGGCTATCCCTCTCTCAGCTGACATACCACAAGGGTCTGTTCTAGGCCCTCTCCTTTTCTCTCTCTATAAGCAGTCCCTTGGTGTTCTCATCTCCTCCCATGGTTTTCAATATCATTTTTATGCTGATGACTCTCAAATTTATCTATATGCACCTGATATTTCTCCTGCACTCCAAGCTCGTATATCTGCCTGCCTATCTGACATCGCTGCCTGGATGTCTCACCGCCATATGAACTTGAACATGGCCAAAAGTGAACTTCTTATTTTTCCCCCTAAACCCTCTTCCCCCTTCCTCCTTTCTCTATCTATATTGATAACACTCTCTTGCTTCCTATTTCCTCAGCCCGTAACCTTGGGGTCATCTTAGACTCCTCCCTCTCCTTCTCCTCACATATCCAACAGATAGCAAAAAACTGTTGTTTCTTTCTCTATAACATTAACAAAATTTGCCCTTTCCTTTCTGAACACACTACTAAAACATTTAACCACTCTTTAATTACCTTTCGCTTAGATTATTGCAACCTCCTCCTTGCTGGTCTCCCTCTGAGTCATCTTTCTCCCCTTCAGTCTGTCCAAAACTCTGCTGTATGGCTAGTCCTCCACCAGTCCCTTTATATTCATATAACCCCTCTTAGTGAAAATCATTTTTATTCATTTTTTGCATGCAAAAACAAAACAAAGACACATGATATACACGATAATAACAGAGCCATGAATACAGATCATGTGTCCCAGCATGAATACTACAAAACTCTAGTTTCCCCCTCTCTCACCCCCCTCCCCCTCCATCCCCCTTCCCACCACCATCCCCCCCCATATCGCACACAGAGAGTGAGAACAACACGATAAACTATACAACACATTCACTCAACTGTGCCCAAGCTGGCCATTGTGGAACCCACCAAGCCCCGAACCCCACCCTCCGGCCCCCCCACCCCAAACCTCCCACCCACTACCCAACCCACCCCCCCCAACCCAACCATCCCCAGTTAGTAAGTAAAGTCCCCGGACCCCAGACTAGGGGGTGGTTCTTCTCCCCGTCCAGCGCCCGCTACTGCAGATCAGCGTAAACCAAAGCAACTAAGGGTCCCTACCCCCCCCAACCTCCCACCCCCCCACCCCCCAGTGTACCATCATCCGAACGTGCTGCTGCTGCATATCATCAACACCTAACCCCCCCGTCACCTATAATCCTACTCCTAACGAGAGCCGGGAGGCTCCGGATATGAGGGCCCCACCCCACCATGAAGGCATCCCACCGTTTTGGATGATTCCACGCCCTGCACCTCTCCATCCACATTAAACCATGCAAATGGGCCCTCCACTGCCCGTACAGCGGACCTTGAGGATCCAACCAACTATGCAGTATGGTCATACGGGCGGTCACGAGTACCAGGCGCATCCAGTCCCACGCTATTTTACCCAAATCTACTCCACCCTCCCCTTGCAAAACATCCAGCACCATATTCAGGGGTGTCAACGCCAATGTCAGGCCCATGCATTTATCTAAGTATCCAGCCACCTTCCCCCAAAAGATCCGTACCTGGGGACAGTGCCAAAACATGTGTCCGAGTGTGGCATTCACCAACGCACAGCGCGGGCAGCCACTCGTGCTGGCTATCCCCGCTCGCCAGGCCCTATTTGGCGCAAAATACAACCGACGGATCAACCGGTATTGCATATCACGGTGATCCACAGCGACACTCAACTTAGGAATCTGCGCAATAGCCTGCCCAAGACCCGCACCATCCACCGCCTCCCCTAAATCCCTCGTCCAGGCCTCCGCCAAGACCTCCTCAGGCCCATAGGACTCAAACCCCAGCAGAGCCTGATGTAACTGGGAGACTTTCATCACCGACTCCCCCCCCCCCATCAAGAGTTCCTCCAGCCGAGAACAGATGTCCCCTCTCAGTGAAACCGCAGGCAACGTGCCAATATAGCTCCGGATCTGAGCATAGGGGAACACGTCCTTACCCGTCCAATGGTACTGGAGACTTAAGCTAGCCAAGGACGCAATGGTCCCCTCTCCCGTTACTAGCCGCTCCATAGTAGTACATATAACCCCTCTTATTAAATCACTTTATTGGCTTCCTTTCCATTTTTGCATCCAATACAAACTTCTCCTTCTAACCTATAAATGCATCAATTCTGTTACTTCTCAACACCTTTCCTCTCCCCTCTCTCACTGCACTCCTCCTCGTGAACTCCGTTCTTCCTCTGGCTTTCTTCTCTCTGTGCCTTTCTCTTCCACTGCCAACTCCAGACTTCAATCCTTTTGTCTTGCTGCTCCTTATGCCTGGAACAAACTACCTGTATCTTTAAGTCAGGTTTCATCCTTTCCCCTTTTCAAATCCATGCTAAAGGCTCACCTCTTTCAGACCACTTTTGGATCTTAATCCTTTGTTCTCCTTCTGTTTCTTACTCTTTCCTATTGTACCCTCATTCTCATCTATTGTACTGTATGTCCTGATTAGATTGTAAGCTCTGATGAGCAGGCACCGTCTTATATGTGCCTGTACAGCACTGTGAACGCCTTGTAGCACTATATACATGATTACCAGTAGTAGTAGTAGATTCTTTCATTGATACTTTGAATATGTTTGTTCAATGTAAACCGCTTTGATTCATAGATAAAGCAGTATGTAACAATGAATGAATGAATACCAGCCTGCGGTTACCAGTTTTGCAATTGTGTCTTTGTAGGACAGGTGCAAGTAGAGGACAGACTGCTGGGTGTGCTGCATGGTTGATGTTGCCTTCACACCTTAGTAAGTTATTATTCTGCTCAATTTACAAATGAATACAAAAACAACAGCACTGTCTAATTAACCTGAAAATATCAAGCTGTTTGTTATTGGCTCTGTTCCAGTTTTATTTTTTTCTCTTTTGCAGCTGTCCTGTCCTGTGTATTATGCTCAAAGTTAACAAATGTTGAAGCACAGTTTTGAAGAAAGCAAAAGCGATAATCATCCAGAGAGGAAAGTCTGTTACTGATTCAAGGAAGAATGGCTGCACAAACATTTTGAAATTGATATGCCACAAGTGTCGGGTAACTAGCACTCTAGAAGAGATTTAAAAATATGATTGTGAGAGATGCACCATCTGTGAAAAAATGAATGCTGATAAAAAATGCGCTTCTGGAAAAGTTTGGGATGAATGGAAACTAGATTACCTGAAACAGCATTGGGTGCAAAAAATTCACACAGCAACTGTAAATAAATTACGCAGTCAGCAACAAGGGATCATTATGATATTATTAACTGAAAGCCGTGAGGAGAAAACACAGAACCGGCGTCTTGAGGCGTATGAGAAAGCACAGTTACTTACCTGTAACAGGTGATCTCTGGGAACAGCAGGAATTAGTCCTCACATATGGGTACGTCGGTACCGACGGAGCCTGCGCGGGAAAGCTCCCCAGCTTCCCAGAAGGAAGCTTTTGGGGCCTCCCACTGCATATGCGCGCTGCCTTCCCGCCTTCCTGACCAGCTCTCCTCAGTTCAAGTTTATAGCTGAGATAATAGAGAGAGGAAAGGAAGATAGATAGAAGATACAACTCCTAGGGGAGGTGGGTGGGTTGTGAGGACTAATTCCTGCTGTTCCCAGAGATCACCTGTTACAGGTAAGTAACTGTGCTATCTCCAGGAACAAGCAGGAATAAGTCCTCACATATGGGGACTCCCTAGCTAAGATGCCTGGGGATCCCCTTCCAAGGGTTCGCCATCTTCGTATGGATCTCAGGCATCCATCCTGGGAAGGTGGGCAGGAGTTGTTCAAGTATGGAACAGGTGTTTGAGGACAGCCTGACCAAACAAGGCATCCCGGCGGGAGTCCTTGTCCAAACAGTAATGGGCTGTGAAGGTATGAACCGAGGCCCATGTGGCGGCTCGACAGATCTGATCTATGGAGACAGAGTGAAGATGAGCCATAGAAGTGGCCATGGCTCTCACATTGTGAGCTGTGACATGGCCTTCCAGAGAAATATTTTTACTCTGGTAAGCAAAGGAAATACACTGAGCAATTCAATTGGAAAGTGTACGTTTGGAGACTGGAAGTCCCAAATGAGAAGGATCAAAAGCCACGAAAAGCTGGGAAGACTTTCGATGTGGCTGAGTCCTGTTGAGGTAAAAGGGAAGAGCTCTTTTACAATCTAAAGTATGAAGGTTCCTCTCTGCACTGGATGCATGAGGAGCTGGAAAAAGACAGGTAGATATACCTCTTGATTAAGATGAAAAGGCGAGACCACTTTGGGCATAAAGTGGGGATTCGTCCTTAGGACCACCTTATCATGATGAAACCTGGTATAAGGTGGATGAGCCACTAAGGCCTGTAGTTCACTGATGCGGCGAGCCAAAGTGACTGCAATAAGGAAAAGGACCTTCCAGGAAAGAAATTTCAAGGAGGTAGAAACCAACGGTTCAAAAGGTAGCTTCATAAGCTGACCTAGAACTAGGTTCAAGTTCCATGCTACCGGAGGAGGTCGGATGGGAGGCTTAGTTAGAGTCAGGCCTCTCATGAACCTTGCAACAAGCGGATGAGAGGAGACAGGTTGTCCATTTATAGGTTTTAAGGATGCTGCAATAGCACTCAAATGGACTCTTACTGAATTCGTCTTAAGGCCTGCATTAGAAAGATGCAGGAGATAGTCTAGTAGAGAATTCAAAGGAAGTGCTAGAGGGTCAAGACCCTGTTGAGCACACCAAATGGAAAAGCGTTTCCATTTGAAAGCATAGGAACGCCCCGTGGAGGGTTTCCTAGAGGCATGAAGGATATCTTTCACTGGTTGAGAAAGATTGACGTCATGAAGGCTTAGGCCTTCAGTAACCAAGCTCTGAGGTGTAGGGACTTGGGGTTTGGGTGCCACAAAGTCCCTTTCTCCTGAGAGAGAAGGTCTGGTGCAGCTCCCAGGTCCAGGGAGGGTCCCTGGGAGAGATGCAGAAGTAGAGGGAACCACACTTGGCGTGGCCAGCGTGGAGCTATGAGGATCATCAATCCGTGATCCCTCTGGAGTTTGAACAGAGTCTTGGGAATCAAAGGAATGGGTGGAAAGGCATATAGGAATTCCTGACCCCAATGCAGGAGAAAGGCGTCGTTGGCCTGACCTCCCTGACACGGAGTCCTGGAACAGAACCGGGGAAGTTTGGCATTCCACGGACTTGCAAAGAGGTCTATGTCCGGGGTTCCCCATTCCTGAAAGATTCTGCCTATCTGGTCCATATGTAGGGACCATTCGTGTGGAAGCAGAACTCGACTGAGTCTGTCTGCCCGAGAGTTTTGAACCCCTGGAAGATATACTGCCAGAAGATGAATTTGATGCTCTCTGGCGAAGGCCCATAATCTGAGAGCTTCGTTGCAAAGCGACAGAGAGCCTGTCCCTCCTTGTTTGTTTACGTAGAACATGGCCACCTGATTGTCTGTCTGAACTAGGACGGTCAGGTTGACAAGGAGGGTATGGAAGACTTTGAGGGCAAAGAAGATTGCTCGCAGTTCCAGGAGGTTGATGTGAAGGGTGGTCTCCTGTGGAGACCAAGTACCCTGAGTGGAGAGGGATTGTAGATGGGCTCCCCACCCTGTTTGGGAGGCATCTGTTGTGAGGGTTGCTTGGGGCAACAAAGGTTGGAAGGGGGCCCCCAACAACAGATTCTTGGTGGACATCCACCATTGGAGGGACCAAAACAGACGCTTTGAGGTGAGTATTTGGTCGGAGAGCGCTCCTGATGCCTGAGTCCACTGGGTGGCCAAGGTCCATTGAGCTGCTCTCATATGAAGACGAGCGTAGGGCACCATGTGTACCGTGGAGGCCATGTGGCCCAGAAGTCGCAGCATTTCTCTGGCTGTCAAGTGACTGCTGGACTAAGCTTGGGAGGCCAAGCACACCAGACGTTGGCCCCGGACTTGAGGTAGGTAGGCCCTTGCAGTGGTGGTGTCCAACTGGGCCCCTATGAATTCCAGAGACTGAGTAGGGATAAGTTGAGACTTAGGAAGGTTTATCACCAGTCCCAGATACTGCAGAATGTGCCTTGTGCGGTCCAGGGAAATCTGGGCCTCTGACTGAGATGGAGCTCGGATGAGCCAGTCGTCCAGATATGGGAATACAAAAATTCCCAGACCTCTTAGAAATGCGGCAACAACTGCCATGCATTTGGTGAACACTCTTGGAGCAGAGGCTAGACCGAAGGGAAGTACTCTGTACTGGAAATGTTTTCCCTGAAACAGAAATCTTAGATATTTTCTGTGGGATGGGTGGATGAGTATATGTGTGTACGCATCCTTGAGATCTAGAGAACAAAGCCAATCCTGACTCTGAAGGTATGGAAGGAGAATGCCTAGAGAAAGCATTTTGAATTTCTCCTTGTACAGAAATTTGTTCAATTCTCTCAGATCTAGGATAGGTCTGAATCCCCCTGTCTTCTTTGTTATGAGAAAATAAGGGGAGTAGAATCCTGTCCCTTGTTGAAGAAGAGGAACCTCTTCTATTGCCCCTTGGGCAAGGAGAGAAGAGACTTCCTGATCCAACAGGTCCAGGAGAGATGGGGGAGAATTGAAGTGCCTCACCATGGTATATGGAGGAAGGTTGGAAAAATGAAGTTTGTAGCCCTCTCTGATGATAGAGAGGGTCCATTGCTCTGATGTAATTTGCTCCCATCTGGGAGCAAAGTGAGCTAACCTTCCGGGAATGGTGAGGGGCTCTGGTTGTTCTAGAGCCAGAAATGTTAAGTTCTCTAGGGGCAAGTCAAAACCCCTGAGGGGGTTGAGCCTGCTGAGGAGTGGCAGACGCTGCAGGCTTTGACCTTGCCTGTTTAGGTTGCTGACGTTTAGCAGCAAAGCGAGGCTGAGAAGATTGTTGGCCAGTATTTGTGGAAAATCTGGCCTTCTTGTAGTAAGGCCTCTTGAAAGACTTTTTCTTGGCAGGAGTAGAGGTAGACTTAGAAAGTCTATCCAATGTAGCATTTTCTGCGTCCATTTGAGTGGCTTTAATTTGCCAGTCTTTACCAAATAAGTTCTCACCTGTACAGGGCAGATTCCGTAAGCCATCCAGGACCCAGGGTTCTAGGTCAGAGGCCTGGAGCCAAGCAAGTCGTCGGGCTGCAATAGCAATGCCCGAAGCTCTACCGGCACCCTCAAAGGAATCAAAAGCTGCTCTGTTGGAGAACTTAGAAACATCTAGAAGCTGTTTCACCAGAGAAATGAACTCCTCCTTTCTATCCTCAGGGATAAAGGAGGCAAAATGCCGTATCTTTAGGGCAAGTTCCCTGAGAAACATGCCCATATACAGACTGTAAGAATTAATCCTGGCTATAAGCATACTGGCCTGGAAAAGTTTCCTGCCAAAAGAGTCTAGGGTCTTACATTCTCGTCCTGGAGGGGTGGAAGAGTGCCTTTTGGTGCTCTTAATCCTTTTCAGCGCAGACTTCACCACAATAGAATGGTGAGGCAGCTGAGTCTTTTGAAACCCAGGAGAAGGAGGGACCCGGTACATGGTGTCCAACCTACGAGAGTAAGGAGACAACGTTAGAGGAGCCTCCCATAAGTCCATCAAGTGTTCTTGAAGGATTTCATGGATAGGCAGGGTGACTGCCTCTTTAGGAACCTTAGGGTATTCTAAAATATCCAATTTCTTTGACCTAGGTTCTTTTTCAGAGGATGCGGTAATAGAAAGTCCTTTAGCTAGTTCAATAATGAAGTCTTGAAAGGACAAATCCTCTGGTGGAGACATTCTCCTCTTTGGGGAAGAGGGGTCTTCATGAAGAACTAGAGACAGCTCATCAGAGTCCTCAGAGGAGTCAAAATCCTCAGAAGAATCAGAGTATTCTCTATTTGCTTCCAACGCACGATACGCATACCGATCGGTATCGACATCGGGCGTACCGGGTATGGGATCGGTATCGGGTGAAAACCCGGATCCGGCATGCGGAACCGATCTGCGTTTGGAAGTCGATGGTCTCGGTTCCGGTATGGGAAACGATACCGGAACCGGACCCGGTACCGCTGAACGCGGTACCGAGGGCGTCGCAGCATTAATAAAAGCCAGCATGGCCTGCTGCATGGTCTGAACAGTATTGCTCATAGACGCCACTGCTGCCTGGATGTCGGTACCGGTATGGGCCGGTACCCCAGAGCAGTCTAACAGGTGATCAGTCGAGGCCGTGCCATCGATGTCAACCTGTAACCCCATAGATGGTGCTTTGGAAGCCAGAGTTTCCCGCCGGGGTTGTTTGGCTGGGGCAGGATCCTCAGATTCAATAGTGAGAGCCTCTCGATGCTTTGAAGGAGATTTGCTCTTTGAGGACCTGCCCGAAGAAGGTTTGGTTACCTGAGATCCATCCAGAGAGGAAGACCTGGATGATTGTGATGCTGGATTATCTGAAGCAAACAGCACATGGAATTTGTTGGCCCGGTTCTGCAAACCACGTTTAGACATCTGGGAGCAGGATGGGCAGTCCGGAATGGAGTGGTCAGGTCCCAAACATTTAAGACACCATTCATGAATGTCTGTGACAAAAATAACAGCACTACACTTGGTACACTTCTTAAAACCAGGGGCTGGTTTCTCCATGAGGAGAATTTGTGTAGGCCTGAGGCCTAACCGAAGTCACCAAGTTGTGCAAGATAAAGATTTTTTTTTTTTAAAGAAAAGAAAAGAGAGACCAGCGGTACCGGTTTCGGTATGGGGAAGGCAGGTACGCGGTCTAAAGAAACAAACTAAAACAATAATTTCTTCAGCGGTGACAGGAACACGACCTGCTGGCTCCGCGGAAAAAGAGAAACTGAGGAGAGCTGGTCAGGAAGGCGGGAAGGCAGCGCGCATGTGCAGTGGGAGGCCCCAAAAGCTTCCTTCTGGGAAGCTGGGGAGCTTTCCCGCGCAGGCTCCGTCGGTACCGACGTACCCATATGTGAGGACTTATTCCTGCTTGTTCCTGGAGATACATGATGTATGAGAGTGATACATGCTAGAGGACGTGGGCAGCATTGATTCAAAGCACGGGGAAGGATCTCCTGAAGAAAATTCTTTTTGAAACGCCGTAGTGGCGCCTGATTAGAGTGTCGGGATCCATTTCACCAGCTGAGCAGAGCACTGATGGTGTATTTTTTAAGTTAAGTTAATCCACTTTAAATATACATCACACGCTATAGCCGTAGAAAAAATACTACGGTCGTTGATGCAAAGTTTAGCACTACATCATTGGACGTAAGTCTGGCTAAAAGTGCAATAAGTCTGAGACCTGGTAATAGTGTTGAGCTATTAGCGTGTAACCTACTCCAATTTATTGGTGTGTTGTACTTGAACGTATGTCTATAGAGTGAAGTTCAGTGAACACGTTCAGAAAAGAGACCTGATTGTTTGTGATGGCCTAATGGGAGACAGCCAACATGGCTTTAGACAAGGAAGATCTTGTCTTACTAATCTGTTATGTTTTTTTGAAAGTGTGAATAAACAGGTGGACAAAGGTGAGTCGGTTGATACAGTGTACCTGGACTTTCAGAAAGCCTTTGACAAGGTCCCTCATCAGAGACTTTTGGCAAAACTAAAGAGTCATGGGACAGGAGGCAGTGTACTACTGTGGATCAAGAACTGGTTAAAAGATAGAAAGCAGAGGGTTGGGCTAAATGGTCAATTTTCCCAATGGAGAAAGGTGAATAATGGTGTACCCCAGGGATCTGTGCTGGGTCCGCTGCTTTTTGACATATTCATAAATGACCTGGAAAGAGGAATAACCAGTGAGGTTATCAAATTTGCAGATGACACAAAACTATTTAAAGTAGTTAAAACCCAAGAGGATTGTGGAAAATTGCAAGAGGATCTTGATAAATTAGAAGACTGGGCATCAAAATGGCAGATGAAATTAAATGTGGACAAGTGCAAAGTTATGCACCTAGGGAAGAACAACCCAAACTATGGTTACATAATGCAAGGTTCCACATTAGGAACCACCACCCAGGAAAAAGATTTAGGCATCATTGTGGATAACATGTTAAAACCCTCCACCCAGTGTGCAGCGGCGGCCAAGAGAGCAAATAGAATGCTAGGTATCATAAAGAAAGGAATGGAAAATAAAACAAAAGATATTATAATGCCTCTATATCGTTCCATGGTGAGACTGCACCTTGACTACTGTGTGCAATTCTGGTCGCCGTATCTTAAAAAGGATATAGCGTTATTAGAAAAGGTTCAGAGAAGAGCCACCAAAATGGTAAAGGGGATGGAAGGATACTCCTATGAAGAAAGGTTAAAAAGGTTAGGGATCTTTAACCTGGAAAAGAGACGGCTGAGGGGAGATATGATAGAAGTCTATAAATTAATGAACAGAGTGGAACGGGTAAACGTAGATCGATTGTTTACGTTATCAGAATATAGAAAGACTAGGGGACATGCAATGAAGCTACAGGGTAAACTATTTAAGACTAATAAATAGACTGTTCCAGCTAACGTATAAAAGTATGTTCCCTGTAATAACACTTGTATATAGTTAAAACCATGTTCCATGTAAAGTATACAGAAGTATACAAATTTTTGTTCACTGTTCAATGTAAACCGCCCTTGATCTCTGGAAGGGGCAGTATAGAAGAAACTGTTAATTAATTAAATAAATAAATAAATAAATAAATAAAAGAAAACATTTTTTCACTCAACGTGTAATCAAACTCTGGAATTTGTTACCGGAGGATGTAGTAAAGGCTGTTAGTGTAGCTGGGTTTAAAAAAGGTTTGGACAAGTTCCTGGAGGAAAGGTCCATAAACCATTATTAAGAAGGGACCCAGGATATCAATGCTTGACCCAGTACAAGCATTGCAGAACCTGTGTGTTTTGGGGAAACTGCTAGGTACGTATGACCTTGATTGGCCACTGTTGGAAACAGGATACTGGGCTTGATGGACCTTGGTCTGACCCAGTATGGCATATCTTATGTTAGGATAGACAATCATTCTGTAAAGTATATAAAAGTTCCCCAAAACTGGAGAAGCAAAAATTAAGCCTCTGAATTTGTCCAATGTATAATTTTGTTACAAAAGAGGAATTGCTAAAGGATTGGAGAAGTTTATGTTTTCATACTCTGATTGTAGATGAAAGTATGTTAATTCTTTACATAAAATTTAAGAAAGCCAAGGAATTGTCTCACTGTACGAGATTTGCAGACATTCATAAACTGACAGCCTGTGAAAGTTCATCAATTGCTGCAGCAATTACAAGCTCTTAGAAAGATATTTACCTTGACCTAAATAGAATGGTGATATTCACATAAGATGAGGCATCTGCAATGCTGGAGAAGCTTAAGAGTGTGGCTAATATTCTGTGTACATCTACTTCACATTTGCTTGGGCAGCACTGTGTTGCACACAGAAAAGATCTGGGAACTGAGGATGCCTAAAAGTATGTTTTTTTGATGCAAGACACAAACTTATTTACGAACAGCTTACACAATTTTTAGTTGGTCATCTGTGAAGTAGTTAAAATTTGAAGAGCTTTGTCAGGATGCAGAATGTCCATCTGTTTCATTCCGGCCACTGAATGAAGTTCAATGGCTTTCAATACATTTTCACGAGGAGTTCAAGATAATAGGGTACTCCAAAGATAAATACGAAAAACTGTATAAAATACTTTGGATAAATCAAAATTTTCTTATACAAAGGAGAAAAAGGATCTCACTAACTCAGCCAAATTGATATGAACAGCATAAATCCGTCATCAGCTATACATCATAGATCCTGGGAAGAATTCCTTATGATTTTTAATTTTTATGAAAAATATAATGATAATTCCACTATGTATTCTTTATACATATATATTCTTTATCTCTTTCCTTTTCTTCTTTTTAATCTTGTTATATTGTACACTGATAACAGCAAGGATATAAATCATGTCATTACTTATCTGACACCCTCTGCAGAACTGAAGGTCAACACATTTTCAAAGTCAAGGCAAATACTCAAAATGCTATTGCAGAATGATATAAGCCTGACAAAGGCCTTTGTTTCGCTGTGTTCCCACCACTGCTTCAGGGGCCTTGCACAAAGTTATTCCTTTCTACAAAGTGCAAAAAAAGGCAGCAAGTTCTTGTCACAATTCAATCCAGCATCATACAGGTAGTAGCACCAAAATCAGTATTTAAACAGATGCTCAAACACTAGCCAATCGCATGCTGACACGTCAACCAAAATTGCACCAATAAAAAAGGAACTGTCAAAAAAGTCTACCAATCAATGGCATTGAAAAAACTAAACAGAAGTCTTCAATTACATCCAGAACTGCAACCAAAAAAGTGATATTTAAACATATGCTCAAAAGCTATGGCCAAGCCCATGCTGACAATCGACCAATCCAAGGAAGAGCTGTCAAAAAAACTGCCAATCGTAACATTAGAAGGTGAAATTAAACTTACCTGCTATTTGTTGTTCCTGGAGTGGAACCAGTCTAGTCCCAAAACCTCTGGGTTGCCCATCTCATCCAGCAGCTTGGAGACTGAGAAACTCCTCTTTTTGTGACATCACCAGTATATCCCTCCGGTGTCCGCCTCCTGCCACCAGTAACCTATTGACAAAGCAGACTCACCGGAGAAACCAGTAAGAATTTATCACAACATAAAGCCAACCAGGACTAAATTAACTCACCAAAATTGAAAGAGGACACTAACGCCCTCAGCAATAACTGTGACTGGAAACTTGAACAGGCCACTCCTTCACCCAACGAAAGGATAACAGGATCCCAAGCAAACAAGGCTAGGAACCATCTCCCGTCAGCTCCTACCCCATGTATTAGCTATGGTTTATATATATATATACGTATATATATATATATATATTTTTTTTTTAACTCAAAACAGCGAAAGTAGAACAAGTCTTACCTGTGAACCACGCCAACCGTTCAGGCTGCCATTTGCTAAAGAATGCTGGGAGGGATATGGGACTAGACTGGTTCCACTCCAGGAACAACAATTAGCAGGTAAGTCTAATTTCACCTTCCTGATCATGTCCCCAGTCTAGTCCCGAAACCTCTGGGTTAGTACCACAGCAGTAAAGAAATTCAAGTGCGGGAGGGACCCGGCAAACCAGCCTGAAGAACCGCTGATCCAAACGAAGTCTCTTCCGCCATCTGCACATCAAGGCGATAGTGCCGAACAAAGGAGTTCAAAGACGACCACGTCGCCGCCTTACAAATCTCCACCGGTGACACCAACCGAAACTCCACCCAGGAAGCCGCCTGAGCTCTAGTGGAATGGGCCTTCAAACCGTCCGGCACTGCCCTACCCTTCAGGACATAAACTGCTGCAATAGCCTCTTTAATCCAACGCGCGATAGATGCCTTGGATGCCGCTTCTCCCTTTCTCGGACCCACGAAGAGAACAAAAAGCCTATCTGACTTCCGAAAATCCGCCGTGTGGCTAAGATACTTCTTCAAAGCTCGCCGGACATCCAAAAGATGCCGCTTCTTAGACAAAGTGGCACCCTTGCTCTCCGCAAACACCGGCAAGGAAATCTCCTGGTTCACATGAAAAGCTGAGACCACCTTTGGTAGGAACGCCGGCACAGTCCTCAAGATCACCTTAGCCACAAAGAAATAAAGATAAGGTTCCCTGCAGGAAAGAGCTTGCAACTCTGACACTCGTCTAGCCGAACAAACAGCCACTAAGAAGACTACCTTCAACGTGAGATCCTTGAGCAACGAGCGTGCTAACGGCTCAAAAGGCGCCCACTCCAAAGCATCCAAGATGAAAGGCAGATGCCACTTAGGAAAAACCCGCCTAGCCGGCGGCCTTACAAGCGACACCACCCTTAAAAACCGCTTCACATCACGATGAACACCGAGCGTCTGTCCTGCCAACCTGCTTCTGTAACAAGACAATGCCACTACCTGAACACGCAAGGACGCCGCTGCTAGACCTTTGTCGAAGCCATTCTGCAAGAATTCTAAGATCTGGGGAACAGAAGCCTTCAGTGCCTCGCAGTTTCTTGCCTTGCACCACGCCTCGAAGATCCGCCAGACACGAACATACGCTAGGGAGGTAGACTGTCTCCTGGATTTCAACAAGGTCGCAATAACTGCCTCAGAGTACCCCCGGGACTTTAACCGAGACCGCTCAAGAGCCAAGCCGTAAGCGAGAACCGACCCACGTGAGGCATGACCGGGGCCCCTGAATTAGCAGATCCGCCCTGCAGGGAAGCCGCCAGGGCTTTGCCACCAACAACCTCACCAGGTCTGCGTAGCAGGGACGGCGAGGCCAATCTGGTGCTATCAGAATCACGTGACCTCTGAACTTTTCTATCCTCTGCAGGACCCGTCCTATCAGCACCCAAGGGGGAAAGACATGCAGCAGTTGTCCCTCCGGCCGGACCTGCATGAGGGCGTCCAAGCCTTCCAACATCCTTTCTCTGCGCCTGCTGAAGAAGCGACTGGCCTTTGCCGAGGTGAAGGTCGCCATGAGATCCATGACCGGCAAACCCCACCTGCGAACCACTATCTCGAAGACCTCTGGATGCAGGACCCATTCCCCTGGATCCACCGTCACCCGGCTGAGAAAATCGGCTTCTACATTGTCCACGCCTGCTACATGTGCTGCTGACAGGTCCAAGAGATTTTCTTCCGCCCAGCCGCAGAGGACTTCGGCTTCAGCCTCTAGTGTCACACTGCTGGTGCCCCCTTGCTTGTTGACATAGGCAACCGCCGTCGCGTTGTCTGACAACACTCGGACCGCCTTCCCGCCGAATAAGGACTGAAACTCCTGCATTGCCAGATACACCGCTTTTAACTCCAACCGGTTGATTGCCCACGTCCTCTCTTGAGGATTCCAAAGCCCCTGCGCAAAGCTGACCTGACAATGGGCCCCCCAGCCCAGCAGACTGGCGTCCGTCATCACCGCCACCCAGTCTGGAGCCTCCAAGGACTTTCCCCGCTCCAGTGAATCGGGAAGCAACCACCAGCGTACAGCCTGGCGAGTCTCCTCTGGGCAGACCAGTCTCCGGGACAGAGGATCCAGCTGATGCGACCCCGGCGAAGTAACGCCCTTTGCAAGGGCCTCATGTGAGCCCTCGCCCACGGCACCATCTCTATTGTCACCGCCATGGTTCCCAGCAACTGTAGGTGACGCCACGCCGAGGGAGCCTTGGATCTCAAAAAGCTCCCCACTAGAGCTCGCAGACCTTGCGCTCGCTGCCTTGTTAAAAACACTTTCCCGCTCCGAGTGTCGAAGCGAGCTCCCAGATATTCTAGATTCTGTGTAGGCAGCAAGTGACTCTTCGCCATATTTACTATCCAGCCGATGCCCTCCTAGCGCAGTGCTGCCGCTACCACCACCATAACTTTGGTGAAGACTCTCAGGGCAGTTGCTAGCTCGAAGAGCAACGCTTGGAACTGATAATGGCCGAACGGCACTGCGAACCTCAGGAATCTGTGATGGTCCTTTCTTATGGGAATATGAAGATATGCTTCCGACAGGTCCAGGGAGGTGAGAAACTCTCCTTTCTGAACCGCCACTATAACTGATCGCAACGTTTCCATGTGAAAATGTGACACCCGCAGACAGCGATTGACGCTCTTGAGATCCAGAATCGGTCGGACCCCGCCGTCTTTTTTCGGGACGACGAAGTAGATGGAGTACCGACCGCATCCGTACTGGTCCGAGGGCACGGGGACTATCACCCTGAGATCCAACAGCCTTTGCACCGTCTCCCGTTGTGCCGCACATTTTGTTACAGACTTGCCGGGAGACTGTACAAAGGCCTCCCGCACAGGGCCCAAGAACTCCAGAGCGTAGCCTTCCCTGATGATTTCCAGAACCCATTGATCTGAAGTGATTTGGACCCAGGCAGGATAGAACTCCCGCAAACGCCCCTCTACCGGCATTAGGGGTGTCTGAGTCCCCCTCATCTCATTGTGACTTCTTGAAGTTAGCAGAGGAGGAAGAAGAGGAGGGACCGAAGTCCCTTCCTGCTCCGCGAAACCCTTGAAACCCTTGGTTTCTATAGGGAAAGCGCCCCCTTTGTCCGGGAGAGAACTTTTGGGATCGAAACCGACGGAAATCCCGCAATTGTCCCCTACCTCCGAGGGCACCCCGAGTCAGCTTGGGCTTATCCTCCGGTAACCGCCCGCCTTTGGACTCGCCGAGATCCTTCACCAGCTTCTCTAAATCCTCTCCGAACAGCATCCGACCCTTAAAGGGCAGCTTACTCAATCTAGCCTTCGAGGAGCTATCCGCCGCCCAATTACGCAGCCACAGGTACCGTTGCACTGCTACCACTGACGCCATACTTTTGGACAGCCCGCGCATAAGATCATAATGAATATCCACCAGGTAGGCCGCTCTTGACTCTAAGCGTGCAGCCTCACCCGCCAAGGGACTCGGCTGCCCCTCCTGCACCCAGCGAAGGCAGGCCCTAGCTACCCACGCTCCGCACACTGCCGCCTGGAGGGAAATTGCATTAACGTCAAAAACTTGTCTTAACAAGACATCCAGCTTTCTGTCCTGCGCATCCTTGAGGGCCGCACTGCCTTCCACCGGTATTGTCGTTTTCTTGGTCACCGCCGACACGGCCGCATCCACCCTAGGTGTCTTAAAAACTTCCTTATCCTGATTCAGCAACGGATACAGCCGACCCATAACTCTGGCCCCTTTCAATGGAGCCTCAGGCACGCTCCACTCTTCCTGAATCATCTCCTGAAATACCCTGTGCACAGGGACAGCAGTTTGGGTCTTTCTGAACACCTGCAACAAAGGATCCTCCAGCATATCATCTTCTGCCGAACCTGGAACCGGCATATTGAGCACTTTCAGGGTCTCCAGAATGAGAGCAGGCAGTTCCTCCCTTCGGAAGACTCGCACCACTCTAGCCTGGTCCTCACTCTCAGATATCTCCCCTTCTTCCAGTTCTTCCTCTAGAGCTAAACTGTGATCCTCCTCATCTGACAAAGGACCCTCAGACGCCTCTGGCTGTTCTCCAATCTCTTCCTCGCCACGGGGCTTCTTGCCCCCGCTCGTAGGGATCTCTACTCGCTGTGACGCTGGGCGCTTCCTTGCTCCGCTAGAGACCGCCGCCAGTGACTGCTGCAGGGCACTGCCAAGAACTGTCTGTTGAAGAAGCGCAACAAACTGAGGTGAAAAAATGGCCGTCAAATCCGCAGGAAGAGATGCCTGCGAGGGAGGGGCACCCACGACGGAAGAGGGCCCTGCCACTGTCTCCTCCTGTACTGCCTCGGGAACTAGGGAGGTCGAGGCTTCTGAAGCACCCCCCGGAGAGCCTGACTGATGCGCTGAGGGCAGGCCTGAATCCGTAGCCTCCCCCGCGCAGACCTTACATACACCGGTGCTGGAGCCCTTCTTAGCCCCACAAATCACACACTGCGGCTTGGAGGGCATTGTCCCCCGAAAACCGCGGGACTGAATGCTGTTCACCTTCCTTGCAGCGCCCTGATATACTCCCAACAAGGAGCAGAGCAGAACTAGTCGGGGCGCAGATAAGCAAATCCACTGACCCAGCCTTTAATCAAGATCTGGCAAAGAACTTCCTTGGGGTTTTTTTTTTTTTTTTTTTATAAACCAGCACCTGTCAGGGTCTCCTGAATCCCATTAAATGAGCGCGAAACTGCCCTGCCGAGCCTGCAGGCCGACCACGCGGCTGCCACGCGTCCGGGCCTGTCCCCGAATTCGCACCAAAATCGCACTGAGGAAAAAACCTTCCCTGATAGCCAGAACGCTTACCTCATGGGAGAGAGAGGTGAAAACGCAGTTCCTTTTCAACAACCGCGTCTACCTCCAACACTGGGAACACTCAGCTGTTCTGGGCCCGACCACGCACCCCGCAGCGAAATAAGCAGCCTGCAGGCTTCGCGTGGCGGGGCAGAGCCGCCAGGCACGCTTGCAGGCACCACTTCTGCGCGGTGCCGGCATACTCTGTATTCTGCTCTCCAACACTTTCCTTCCACTGTGCTGAGCACCGGGGCTGCCTTACCGAAGGAAGCAAATAGCAATCCGGCAGCCCTGCTGACCCCAAATACCCCGAGAAAACTGGAATAGGTAGGGAGGGGGGAGGGAGAAAGAAAAACAAAAGTAAAATGAAAGAGACGGTCTGCTGCAAGTTGTAAGGCCACAGATTCTTAAAGCAACAGGACTGTTTTAATGAAAACAAAACCCCAAAGATTGAACTAAACTATCACTAATACTCCTCAATCGTTTCTCCAGTGAGCCCGGACCCCCCTGGGCTCCCATCTATCCAGCTGCTTGGAGACTGAGGTAACTGGGGGCAGGAGGCGGACACCGGAGGGATATACTGGTGATGTCACAAAAAGAGGAGTTTCTCAGTCTCCAAGCTGCTGGATGAGATGGGCAACCCGGAGGTTTCGGGACTAGACTGGGGACACAATCAGGAAAAGGTGATTAGAACCGCCCACAAGTTTTCAATCACGTCCAAAACGATACCCAATCAGGAGTTGACGTCAGTCAAAAATGCAACAATCAATAAGAGAACTTATTTATTTATTTACCATTTCTTATATACCACACTATTCAGCATCAGCGCGGTTTACATGGAACAGAACAATCAGACAGGGTACAAAAGTCTGAGTTTACAATTGACATGGGAACCAAGCTTGGATAACAAAAGGTAACTATTTACACAACGGTGTCATAGAAAAAGAAAAAAAAAACATAGCATGAAAAAGCTGTCAAAACCCCCCGATCAAAAAACCCCCACACATTTTTATTCATGTCAAAAAGCTTTCCATTCAATAGAGACATTGAATTCTTTAGAGCCAAGTGGCTTAAATCTATAAATCCACTTCTGTAATTTTTGAATTAGAATCTTGTTGCAATCACCTCCATGAATATTAGCAACAATATGATCCAATACGGTACATTTCAATGAAGAAAATGAACATTGAACCTCAATACAATACTTGATTAAAGGTGCCTCAAATCTCTGACATACCTTTTTTTGCACTTTGGGGAAAGAAATAACTTTGTGTAAGGCCCCTGAAGCAGCGGTGAGAACATAGTGAAACAAAGGCCTTTGTCAGGCTTATATCATTCTGCAAATAGCATTTTGAGTATTTACCTGAACTTTGAAAATGCGTTAACCTTCAGTTCTGCAGTGTGTCAGATAAGTAATAACTTGATTTATATGCTTGTATTTTTCAAAAAAATTAAAAATCATAAGGAGTTTTTTTTCCAGGATTTATGATGTAGAGCTGAAGCCTAATTTTTGTTATGGATACCAATTTGGCTGAGTTACTAAGATCCTTTTTCTCCTCATTATAGAGAGTTTTGATTTATCCATCCATCACTGACCTAACGACTTTCAGAAAACATCTAAAATCACATCTGTTCAAGGAACACTTTAACCCCTCAGAAAGAACATTACAAGATGACTATCATTACAATTATACATAGCTAGAAATGTATATAATTAAGATCTATGGATTTTTTATATAGTTAAGAACCCAAGAATTCATAGTTGCATGTTTATATATAGTTTAATGACACAGTTATAATGTATTTGTACTTTTGTTCCATGTAAACCGCCTTGACCCAGTGAAAAGTGGTATGTAAATACAGCTAAATAAATAAAATAAGTAAATTTATCTAAAGTATTTTATACAGTTTTCAATACATTCTGCCATGAGAGCTTTAACAAACAATTCTGCAGCAGTGACATAGTGCTGTAAAAAACAGGTTGAAAAAGACAAGGGCCCTCACATATTCTGCTTGGAGAAACTGGTCAAACCGGAATATCATGCTTCTATTGCCATTCTGAATGGTGTGTTAGGAGAACTGGTAGGGTTACCACTCCTACTAATACTTATCATTTATATTGCACTACAAGGCATACACAGCACTGTACATATAGATGTAAAAGACAGTCCCTGCTCATCAGAGCTTATAATCTAATCAAGATGAATAATATCACAAAAATGGGGACCAGAGCATGGAAAGATACATAAGTGGTGAATAGGATGTAAAAGAAGTCTCAAAGAGATGGGTTTTTAGCCTGGATTTGTAATAAGGCTAGAGAAAGAGACTGACGTACTCACTCAGGTAGTTTGTTCCAGACATCTGGAGCAGCAAGTTGGAATAAATGAAGTCTGGAGTTGGCAGTGGCAGAGAAGGGCACAGATAAGAGAGATTTGTCAGAGGAGCGGAGTTCCTGAGGAGGAGTGTAGGGTGAGATGGGAGAAAAGGTAGTGAGGAGCCGCAGAATGAATGCACTTATAGGTCAGTAGGAGAGGTTTGAACTAGATGCAGGAATGGATAGGAAGCGACTGAAGTGATTTGAGAAGAAGGCTTACGTGAGCATAGTGACACTGGTGGAAGATAAGCTGTGCAGCTAAGTTTTGAACAGATTGAAGGGAGAGACATAATTCAGAGGAGACCAGCAAGCAGGTTGCAAGACAGGAGTTGAATAGAAAGCGGATAAGGGTCTTATAGTATGTTCAGAAAGGAAGGGATGAATTTTGCTGCTGTTATAAAGAAAGAAATTAATCACCACCCCCAAAAAGTGAAACACATAAAACAGAATTTTGCAAGAATCACTAAATATCACCTCATTCCTTGTTATATTTTTGTCGAAGCTATGCTGTAGGAGGGACAGTAATGTGGACTGTCCCACACCAAGCAGCTAGCTGCCTTTTTTTCTTTTATATGTGATCCTGTGTCACTTCTCAAATTATTTTATAACCATAACATTGTACTTAGCTGAAGCCTCTTAATTTTCATTCATCCTTCCGTTAATCCTGAAGAGGAAGATGGAACATGACGCGCGCGTTTCGAGCCCTAAGGCTCTGTATCAAATGTTGGACTCTTCTTCATTCAAAAAACGGAATCCCAACCAGACGCCGTCGTCGCGGCTGAGGCATACGTCTCTCCTCTATGGCTGCATCGTTAGACTATTCGATTTTTAAACAGGAGCACAACCTATCAGAGAAGGAACGCCCCACATGAAGGGGAATCCCAAATCAGATTGGTTCTCTTCAGATGACATCAGACTATCGAATACCATTCAACTTCCCGATTTAAACCTGCCGGTTCTACTGTATCCAAGGAAAAAATCCATCTTTGTTCTAATAGTTGAAGTTGGTGAAGACGATCTCCTCCCCTGGGATCAGCTGGAATATGATCAATAATTGTCCATCGTAAATCAGTAAATGAATGATTAAATTGCAAACAATGGGTTACCATCGGTGCTGTCAAGACGCTATTTCGCAATCGGGAAGCGTGTTCCATTAGACGTGTCTTCATAGCACGACTAGTCCTACCTATATAGAGTAATGAACACGGGCACAGCAATAGGTAGACTACATAGCTAGAAAGGCAGTTCGTATTCCAGCGTCGTGTAAACAGTTGTTTTGTTTTTGGATGTGTCCATTGTAGCCCAAGCATAGATAATGCACAGAATTGACATGATCCACACGTCAAGTGTCCAGTCTTAGCAGGAAGTCGATCGAGTCTATCAGACGGTAATGCTGTCCTCATCGGCATATCGCCGAGATTCCGCCCCCGAGAAAATGCTATCTGAAGAGGTTTGTTGAAACAATCTACTAATTGCAACATTGGCCAATGTTGTTTTAAAATCTTTAAAACTGCAGAGCTACCCACAGCTCGTTTTGATGCATTTTCTATGACATTATATTTACAACGATTTTTTCGTAAGTTACATATCATTCAATATTTTCAAGGAAAGGTTAGTAACCCCGATCCATCAGTGGTAAAGCCTTCTTCTCATTGGATTCCCCCTGGTCCAATGGATCCTGTGCTATCCACGTACCAATCTTTGGTATTGAGGGATGTTAAACAATTAGCAAATACCCCTTTACACCATTCCTCCAACCTAGATTCCAGCAGTTGGAAAGCTCTTGCAGAATTGCAATCTGACCCTTCAGTGATAGTACGGAGAGCCGATAAGGGAGGGGCTCTGGTACTATGGTCTGTAGAAGAATATCGACTGACACTGTCTCAACATCTGGGAGATATTAATACTTATCGAGTATTGTCTGCGAACCCTACTGTGGATCTCTTGATGGAAGTTAAGCTTTTAATGGGTGAAGCCTTCCAACAGGGTTGGATTACTTCTAAAGAACATCGATTTTTAGTTAATACACATCCTCGGATCCCTATACTTTACCTGGTGCCAAAAATTCATAAAACTCTATTAAGACCCCCTGGACGCCCTATTGTGTCTTGTAGGGATTCAGTCCTCGAGCCGCTTTCAAAGTTTTGCGATGTATTTCTTAAACAGGAAGCTTGTCAGGTGCCTTCCTTTCTTTGAGATACAACCCATCTATTACAGCTGCTGTCAACATTAGAGGTCCCTCCAGGTGCTTTTCTAGTCACTCTTGATGTAGTTTCGCTTTATACAAAGATAGATCAACAGGAGGCTCTTATGTTGTTGGCAGATTGTTTTCAGACTGCTCCATCTCGACTTCCACGATCTTTCTTATTAAAAATGATGCAATTGATTCTTACAAAGAACTATTTTGTCTCAGAGGGTGTTTACTATCAACAAATTTCTGGTATAGCGATGGGGGCCACATGTGCCCCCTCTATAGCTACCCTATATATGGGTCACATGGAGTCATCTCAAATACAACAATTTTCTGGTTTCTCAAATGTTTTATTCTGGAAACGATTCCTTGATGATATTCTGTTTATCTGGGTTTCGGATTTGCCGGCGCTCACTGAGTTTTTGAATTGGCTAAATACTGTACGGACCAATATACAGTTCACAGCACATGTCCATCCTACTACGATCACATTTTTGGATTTGCAAATTACAATATTGGATGGGAGTTTACATACCACCCTTTACCGAAAAAATGTGCAAAGAAACAGCTTGTTACATTTTCGAAGCTACCACCCTGGCCCACTTAAACGTGGATTGCCTTTTGGCCAATTTCTTAGATTACGGCGGAATTGCAACACACTTGAGGAATATATGACCCATGCTTCTGAATTGAGCCATCGTTTAAGTAATCGTGGGTATCCCAGTCACATTATTCAAAGAGCAATGAAACGAGCACGTTTCGTTCATCGGGAATGGTTGCTTGATCCTAATTATGTCAATTCGGGGCAGAGTTCAGAAGATTCCATAGTGGGTATTCTTCCATTTACTGAGGGTAGCTCTGCAGTTTTAAAGATTTTAAAACAACATTGGCCAATGTTGCAATTAGTAGATTGTTTCAACAAACCTCTTCAGATAGCATTTTCTCGGGGGCGGAATCTCGGCGATATGCTGATGAGGACAGCATTACCGTCTGATAGACTCGATCGACTTCCTGCTAAGACTGGACACTTGACGTGTGGATCATGTCAATTCTGTGCATTATCTATGCTTGGGCTACAATGGACACATCCAAAAACAAAACAACTGTTTACACGACGCTGGGATACGAACTGCCTTTCTAGCTATGTAGTCTACCTACTGCTGTGCCCGTGTTCATTACTCTATATAGGTAGGACTAGTCGTGCTATGAAGACACGTCTAATGGAACACGCTTCCCGATTGCGAAATAGCGTCTTGACAGCACCGATGGTAACCCATTGTTTGCAATTTAATCATTCATTTACTGATTTACGATGGACAATTATTGATCATATTCCAGCTGATCCCAGGGGAGGAGATCGTCTTCACCAACTTCAACTATTAGAACAAAGATGGATTTTTTCCTTGGATACAGTAGAACCGGCAGGTTTAAATCGGGAAGTTGAATGGTATTCGATAGTCTGATGTCATCTGAAGAGAACCAATCTGATTTGGGATTCCCCTTCATGTGGGGCGTTCCTTCTCTGATAGGTTGTGCTCCTGTTTAAAAATCGAATAGTCTAACGATGCAGCCATAGAGGAGAGACGTATGCCTCAGCCGCGACGACGGCGTCTGGTTGGGATTCCGTTTTTTGAATGAAGAAGAGTCCAACATTTGATACAGAGCCTTAGGGCTCGAAACGCGCGCGTCATGTTCCATCTTCCTCTTCAGGATTAACGGAAGGATGAATGAAAATTAAGAGGCTTCAGCTAAGTACAATGTTATGGTTATAAAATAATTTGAGAAGTGACACAGGATCACATATAAAAGAAAAAAAGGCAGCTAGCTGCTTGGTGTGGGACAGTCCACATTACTGTCCCTCCTACAGCATAGCTTCGACAAAAATATAACAAGGAATGAGGTGATATTTAGTGATTCTTGCAAAATTCTGTTATAAAGAAAGAAGCAACAGGTTTTAGCTATCTGTTGGATGTGCAGAGAAAGGAGAGTAGTCAAAGATGAGTATAGTGTTATAGACAGAAACAAAGAAGAGAGGAAGGGGGAATGTGGATTTACGATGAAAGAAATGGAGCTCAGTTTTAGCCATGTTCAGTTTCAGACAGCAGTGAGACATCCAGGCAGCAATGTTGGATAATCAGGCAGAGATAACGGCCTGGATTCTTGGAAAGATTTCAGATGCAGAGAGATAGATCTGAGTGTTATTAGCACAAAGATGGTACTGAAAACCATGAGAGGAGATAAGCACACCAAGTGTAGAGAGAGAAAAGAAGAAGTCTCAAGACTACGAAAGAAGGAGATGACGGAGGCACTGTGGATTAAAATGGAAAGAGGGAATGGCGCATTCATTTGCATTGTTGTGATATTCAGACCTTCTTCAAAGGCAGAAGAAATAGACAGTTATTTAATTGAAAACATTCGCAGTACTGCTATGAAAGGAAAAGTGCTGCTGATAGATGATTTCAATATGCTGGATGTTGACTGGGACATCCGTGCTGTGGTGTTGTTTAGAAGTAAGGAGATCCTGGATTCTCTACAGGGAGAATTGTTCCAGCAACTGGTAACAGAACCCATACGCGAAGGGGTCATACTGGACTTGAATCTTACCAATGGGCAAAATGTTTAGCGTAGTTACTCACCTGTCACAGGCGTCCTCCAGGGACAGCAGAAATCAGTCCTCACATATGGGTGACGTTGGCACCGACGGAGCCCACGCAGAGCATTTCCTCAGCTTTGAAAGAAAGCCTTTGGGAATGCCACTATGCATGCGTGGTCCCCTTCATGCCCAAGGGTGCCAGATGACATAGCTCCGGCAAAAGACAAAAATACCAAGAACAGTGGGCAACTCTCAGGGGAGGTGAGTGGGTTGTGAGGACTGATTCCTGCTGTCCCTGGAGAAAGCCTGTTACAGGTGAGTAACTACACTTTCTCCAGGAACAAGCAGGAAGTCAGTCTTTACATATGGGAATCCCCAGCTACAAGCTACTGAGGACCTGCGGGAAAAATGCCACGGCGAGATGTGAGCAGAAATTGGTAAACAAAGACAGCCCGAGGACCCCGGGTCCCCAGAAGACTACACTCCCAGTAGCCACAGAAGAAGAGTCGGAGGGCCGGAGTTGCCTAAACCCCGAACAGATTATGGAGAATAACCTGGCCGAAGGCGCTGTCCTGACAGGACTCCCCCTCTCCAGGCAGTAATGCATCGTGAAAGTGTTAGCCGAGGATCAGGTTGCGGCTCAACAGATGTCCACCAGGGGCATGGAGCGCAGATGTGCCACTGATACCGCCCTCGCACGGACAGCATGCGCCATGACTCGGCAGTCCAGTGGTAGCCCAGCCTGAGCCTGTGAATGTGACACAATCTGCCACTCAGAGGGAAAGGATCCGCTTGATGACCTCAAGTCCCAAACAGGCAGGGTCGTAGGAGACGAAGAGCCGCTCAGACCTGCAGTGGGCCTGCTTGCACTGCAGGTAGAAGGAGAGCGCCCTCCTACAGTCAAGGGTGTGGAGGACCGTCAACGCCTGGTCGGCTTGAGGCCTCAGAAAGAAGGTCAGCAGCACTATCTCCAGGTTGAGGTGAAAATCTGAGACAACCATCAGAAGAAACCTGGGGGGTGTTCGAAGAACCACCCGGTTCCCGTAGAACCTCATGTAGGGAGCGTCGGCCATCAGGGCCTGGAGCTCACTGATCCTCCGGGCCGAGGTGAGGGCTATCAGAAATACCACCTTCAAAGAAAGGTGCCAAAGCGAGTAGGACGCCATAAGCTCAAAAGGCAAATGTGTTAGTCACATGAGGATGACGTTGAGATCCCACTCCACCAGAGGCGGTCGGATGGGAAGCCTGGAAAGTAGCAGCCCGCGCATGAAGTGGGAAACCAACTCTGGCCCAAGAAGGGTCCGCCCTCGACTGGGTGGTGGTTAGCTGAAATCACGCTCAGGTAGACCCTAACCGAGTTGGACTTCAGGCCTGCTTGCAAGAGATGGAGCAGGTACTGCAGGACCAGGTGGATGGGGCAAGAGAACGGGTCGACCTGTATCTCCAAGCACCGCACCGAGAACCAATGCCACTTAAAGACATAGGCCCTCCTAGTCGAGTCCTTGAGCGAAGCCAACAATATGTCCTCGATCTCCACCAAGCGACAAAGAGGGGCTAGTGCGACCCGCTCAGCTGCCAAGCCATGAGGGATAGAGACCTCAGGTTTGGGTGAAGCAGGAGACCCTCCTCCTGTATCAACAAGCCCGGCGTGCTGCCGAGGGGAACCGGAGGCTCCGATGAGATGCAAAGCACCAGAGGAAACCATGGTTTCTGAGGCCAATGCGGGGCCACGAAGATCACCGAGGCCCCGTCCCACTAAATCTTCAGAAGGCCTGCGCTATGAGTGGGGCGGGAGGGAACGTGTACAGGAGACTGTGTGTCCACAGCAGCAGGAAGGCATCGGAGACTTCCCTGCTCAGGTGGGGAACCGGGTCACAGAATCGCGGTACGGCGAATTCGTGGGGCTGGCGAACAGGTCCAGGACCAGAGTCCTCCAGCGTCGGAACAGCCACTGCGCTGTCTGCAGGCAGAGGCATCACTCGTGTGGCTGGAGGCGCCTCGTGTGGCTGGAGGATCCGACTCAGTCTGTCTGCCAGGACGTTGTCCTGACTCGGGAGATAAGTAGCCCACAAGACTATGCCTTGGCGGATCGCAAAGGATCATAAGGCTACCATCTCCAGGCAGAGGCTGTAAGAGCCGGTGTCCCCCTGCTTGTTCATATAGAACATTGCCACCCGGTTATCCGTTTGGACAAGCACCGTCCGATGGTGAACGCGGTGCCTGAATGCCTGGAGGGCGAGGAGGACTGCTCGGAGTTCAAGGAAGTTGATTGGCTGCTGGGACTCCTCGAGGGACCATGTCCCTTGAATGCGGAGCTTGCCACAGTGTGCTCCCTAGCCCACTAGAGAGGCATCTGTGGTCAAGACTACGTCGTACTGTGAAGCCTGGAACGGCATGCCTCGGAGCAGGTTCTGGATGTCCCGCTACTAGTCGAGGGACTCGGACAGCTGCAGAGTGACGGAAATGGCGTCGCGGAGAAGGCCTGTTGCCTGAATCCGCTGAGTGCGAAGGCACCACTGCGCCGCTTGCATGTGCAGATGGGCATCGGGGATGACGTGGACCATCGAGGCCATATGGCCAAGAAGACGAAGCATCGCTTGAGCCGAAACTGCATTTCAGTGTTGAACCGTGGAGGCCAGAGCGATGAGGTGGTCTGCCCTGTCCTGGGGAAGGAAGACCGTCGCCCACTGAGTGTCGAGGCACGTGCCGATGAACTCCAAGGATTAGACCGGAGTGAGGTGAGACTTTGAGTAATTCACTACAAAGCCGAGGTACTTCATCGGACGTCTCCCCAGTAACAAGCCAGTTGTCTAGATAAGGGTAGACGAAGGTGCCCTGTAACCGAAGGTGGGCTGCAGCTACTGTGAGGCACTTGGTGAACACTCATGGAGCAGATTCGAGGTCGAAGGGAAGCACCCTGTATTGGTAGTGGTTCCCCCTTGTAGTCTAAAATTCAAGTATTTTCTGTGCTTCGGGTGGACCAGGATGTGGGCGTACGCATCCCGAAGGTCCAAGGAGCATAGCCAGTCGCCCTACCAGAGGAAGGGAGCAAGCCACCAAGGGAGAGCATTTTGAACCTCTTTCGCACCAGGTACTTGTTGAGATTTCTTAATTCGAGGATGGGCCGGAAGCCGCCCATCTGCTTTGGCACAAGAAAGTAGCGAGAGTAGAAGCCGCGACCCCTGATGTGCGGTGGGACTACTTCCACTGCCTGTTCCTCGAGGAGGCTTGGTGCACAGGGAGCCGAGGGGGCTCTGTGGGGCAGAAGGTTGGAGGAAGCCGGTCCAAGTGAAGGAGGTAACTCTCCTGGATGACCTGGAGAACCTAGGTGTCGGAACTGACAGACTCCCATCAGGGAGCAAAGTGGACCAGGAGCCCTCCCACCTGTAGCCGAGTCGCCAGAGGGCGAGCGGCTATGCACCTGATGTCAAAAACCCGGGGCCGACTGGGCCAGTGCCGGGGTCTGGCTTTTGGGGCCCTTTGGATTACGTGGGCCTTCGTGGCTGTTCTTGTTCTGCCCGCCTTGAGAATGACCCGGCGCTGAAGGGTAAGGTGCGTAGCCCCGATAGGGAAGACCCTTCCTTTGGAAGAAAGGCCTTTTGCCCTGCTGCTTCTTCCGCGGGAGGGAAGAGGTCTTCCGGGAGAGATGGGTGCGGGTTACGTACTCCGTCTCAATCTCCATTGCTTTGTCCTCCATCAGTTTGCCAAACAACTGTTCACCCAGGCACGGTACATCAAGCAGCTTTTCCTGGACCCATTGTTCGAGTTCTGAGGACTGGAGCCAGGCCTGACACCTGGCCCCAGTACCTGCCACCGCTACACGAGAAGAGGATTCAAATATGTTGTATGCAGCGCGAGACAGGTATTTTGAACAGTCCCCAGTACCTGCCACCGCTACCCGAGAAGAGGATTCAAATATGTCGTATGCAGCGCGAGACAGGTATTTTGAACAGTCCCCTACTGATTTCAGGAGGGACTGGAAGCGGCGAAGGTAATCGGCGTCAAGGCCTGCCTGGAGCTGAGGGCATCGAGGGCGCGAGACTCCCTACCCAGCGGGACTGAAGAGTGGGTTTTTGGGCTCTTCTGCTTCCACATGGCGGATTCCACTACCATGGAGGTATGGGAGAGCTAGACTTTCCGGAAGCCGGGTCCTCGCTGGATCTTGTACATGGTGTCCAGGCGCTTGCTGACAATGGGGATAGACACAGGCGTCTCCCACATGCAGAGGAGCAGGGGGTCAGAATGGGTGGGACCAGAACCATGATGGATTCCCTCAGTGGGGCCTCATATTTTAATATATCCACCGCACAAGGCTCCTCCTCAGATTACATAGAGAGCGCCAGGGCTTGAGCCATGTCCCATACAAACTCCAGAAAGGAGGTATCCTCGGGAGGCAACCACCGCTTCTGAGCGGGCGGGGATGGATCCGTGAGGAGATCCCGATGAGCCCAGGATTCAGGGGAGTATCCCCATCAGACTCCCAGTCCGAAATCTCTGAGGGGGACTCAGAACTAGGCTGCTTGAGCAGAGCCCATGAAGTGCGTTGGACTCTCGTGGCCAAAGCCCCTCTGGAGCCCAAGGTGCTGGCTCGGGAAGATCTCACATCCGAGGACCGGGATGGAGATCGTGACCTCTGCCGGGATCCCTCACTAGTTCCCTTGCTCTCGGGGGTTGTCACGGCAGTCTGGGGAGCCAAGACAGGCATCGTCCTCGAGGTCTCAGGGGGCGTGACAGCAAGACCTGGCACCAGTGCCTGCTGGGCAGCAAAGATGGCAGAAACACTGCGCTCCAGTACCAGTATTCGGACCTCCCACTCAGAAGTGGGGCCCTGCGACCCTTACTCAGAGTGATGCCGGGGCCGCGGGGTGACCGTGGGGGCCCCAGCGGCTGAGGGTCAGTGGAATGGGAAGCCACTGGAGACAATGGGGTCGTCTTGTGGAAAATATCATCCAGTTTCTACTTATGGCTCTAGATGGCTTTGGAGGACATATTTTTGAAACCGGAGGCCACAGGAGCAAAAATGATCCCCACAAGGTTGAAGACCTTCGGTACAGCCAGTGGTTGAAAAGGGCGCGAAAACGCGCTGGATATGAACTCACGAAGAAAAGAAGATAAAAGGGAAAAAACAAAGTCCCGGGGTCTGCTGCCGAAGCAGGGACACTGGGATGGCAGGAAGAGGATGGGAAAAATCCGAAATATTAAGAAAACGTTTTCTGAGGTACAGGGACTTGCGTCTGAAGGGCTCTGAGGAAAAAGAGAGACTGATCAAGATGGCACCCTTGGGTGGGAAGGGGATCAGGCATGAGTGGTGGCATTCCCAAAGGCTTTCTTTGAATCAAATCAAATCAGAATTTAGCTTACCTCAGCAGCACAAGACAGGGTACTGTGTAGCAGTCCTCTTTTAATAAGTGTTATTTCCCTCCCTTCCCTGGGATAATCGTAGCTTTATAGGTACTTACAAATCTTAAAAGACAGGAGGTGCTTTCAAGTGAAGCTCATTACCCATATCAATCATACACTAAGGACCTGAGATTAATTAAGCTTCAGGTGAACAAGGTATATTAAACGTATTAGGTACAGTTTTATTGGTATAAATACCCATAGCAACCCCTAGTAAGTAAGAACTTAAAGATCTAGACACAAACTTAAAACTAAGATGCAGACAGCAGTCCAGCAGCGGGATGGGGGCTTTCCAGTCTTTTGCATTGAGTGTCACATGTATGATTTTCTCCCAGTTGGTATGGGGTCTTACGTGTGCACTAGGTGCAAGGAGCTCTTTGTTCTCAGGGAACAAGTCTGATGACATAGCGAAAAGATAGCAAAAAAAGTTAGCAAAACAATGGATAAGAATGACTGCAACTCCGAGGGGAGGAGGGAGGGTTGTGAGGACTGATTCCTGCTGCTCCTGGAGAACACCTGTTACAGGTGAGTAACTACTCTTTCTCCAGGACCAAGCAGGAAGTCAGTCCTCACTGATGGAACTCCCAAGCTTAAGGCTACCGGAGACCTCAAGCAGAAAAATGAGCTCCCTCTAGCTCAGCAGTACAGAAGTAAGGAATCTTCTCTGAATACGCTTCCGGCCGGTAGCCCAACACCAGGGCCGGAGGGCCGGAGGGTAGGAGTTGCCTAAACCTCAAAGAGATTGTGGAGGACTGCCTGTCTGAAAGCATTGTCCCTGCGGGACTCCCTCTCCAGGCAGTAATGAGCCGCAAAAGTCTGGCTTGAAGATCAAGTAGCGGCCCGGCAGATGTCTGCCAACGGAACAGAGCGGAGATGAGCCACTGACGCAGCCTTCGCCCTGACACGGTGAGCCGTGACTCGACTCTCTAAGGAGAGTCTGGCTGCCCCATAAGCCCAGGCGATACAGTCAGCTACCCAGATGGACAAAGTACGCTTGGGGACAGGCACCCCCAACCTATTGGGGTCAAAAGAAATGAAACAGCCTTTCTATGCTCCCGCGTACGGTCAAGGTAGAAGGATAAGGCCCTCCTACAGTCCAGGGTATGCAGAACTGTCTCAGCCCGGCTGGTATGCGGCCTGGGAAAGAAGGTTGGAAGAACCACCTCTTGGTTGAGATGAAAAGGGGAAACCACTTTTGGAAGAAACTTTGGGTGAGTCCGTAAGACCACCCTATTAGGGTAGAACCTAGTGTAAGGAGGCTCAGACACTAGGGCTTGCAGTTCACTAACGCGCCTAGCGGAGGTAAGGGTTACCAAGAAGAGAGTTTTCCAAGAAAGGAAACGAAGAGGGCAGGTAGCCATAGGTTCAAAAGGTGGACAGGTAATCCGCTGCAAGACGACATTGAGATCCCAGTCAGGGGCTGGGGGGCGCAAGGGAGGCTTAAGCAGAAGGAGGCCTCTGAGGAAACGTGCCACCAAGGGGTGTGCGGAAAGAGGCCTGCTGTCCACCGGTGAATGATGTGCAGAGAGAGCACTGAGGTGGACTCTTACAGAGTTGGACTTGAGGCCGAGATTGGAAAGGTGAAGCAAGTATTGCAGAATCACCGATACCAAGCAGGAGAAGGGGTTCTCAGATTGCTGAGAACACCACACAGAGAAGCGACGCCATTTAAGGGCGTAAGACTTCCGGGTGGACGGCCGAGAGGCCAGGACGACATCTTCCACCTCCGGAGGGAGGAGCAGCAGAGCTAGAACTACCCTTTCAGCAGCCAGGCCATCAGGTGAAGGGCCCGGAGGTTGGGGTGCAGAAGAGTGCCTTGATCCTGAGTCAGGAGATCGGGCTGAAACCCCAGAGGAAGGGGAGTGTCCACTGCCAGTTGTAGCAGGAGTGGGAACCAGGGCTGTCTTGGCCACCTGGGCGCTACCAGGATTACCGAGGCCCTGTCCCGGAGAACCTTGAAAAGCATCCTGGACACGAGTGGCGTGGGAGGAAAGGCATACAGTAGGCCCGTGGACCACGGAATGAGGAAAGCATCCGCCGCTACTCTGAGCGGGTGCGGGTGCCTGGAGCAGAACCTGGGAAGTTGTCGGTTCAGAGGACTGGCAAAAAGATCCATGGTGGGGAGGCCCCACCGGAGGAAGATCCGCTGAACAACCAGCGGGTCTAATCTCCACTCGTGTGGCTGCAGAATCCTGCTCAGTTTGTCGGCCAGGTAATTTTCCTGTCCGGGCAGGTAAACCGCTTTGAGCAGGATGCCATGGTCGACTGCCCAAGAGCACAGTCTCCGAGCCTCCTGACATAGGAGGAGGGAGCCGGTGCCCCTCTGTTTGTTGACATAGAACATGGCAACTTGATTGTCCATCTGGACTAGTACAGACCGATGAGAGGTGAGGTGAGAGAAGGTCCGCAGAGCTAGGCGGATCGCCCTGAGCTCCAGGAAGTTTATCTGCTGAGCAGCTTCCAAGGGGCCCAAAGGCCTTGAGTACATGTCCCTTGGCAATGTGCTCCCCATCCCAGGAGAGAGGCATCTGTCGTCAGCACTTGGGAAGGTGGAGGAGACTGAAAAGTCATGCCGAGAAGCAGATTTAGCAGATGAAGCCACCATTGCAGAGAGGAGACCAGGCGGTCGGAGATCCGTACTAAGTCCGCAAGGCTCCCTGTGGCTTGATGCCATTGAGTGCGAAGGCTCCACTGAGCAGGCCTCATATGTAGACGAGCATTCGGAGTGACATGGACCGTGGAAGCCATATGGCCGAGCAGCCGCAGGAATTGCCTGGCCGAGACCAGGGAAGAGCTGTGAAAACTGCTGGCCAGAGCTGCGAGCTGGTTGGCCCGTTCCAGAGGCAAGAAGGCACGAGCCTGCAGAGTGTCCAATCGTGCTCCTATGAATTCTAGATCCTGAGAGGGGAGCAAAGTGGACTTTGCGAAGTTTATGACAAACCCCAAGTGCTGAAGCAGAGCTACAGTGCGACGAGTGGCCTGAGTGACCTCCAGGGAAGACTGTGCCCAGATGAGCCAGTCGTCCAGGTAGGGAAAGACAAACAGGCCTTGAAGCCTCAGGAAGGCTGCCACCACTGCCAGGCATTTGGTGAACACCCTGGGAGCGGAGGACAGGCCAAAGGGCAGTACCCTGTACTGATAATGATTTCCTTCCACAACAAATCGTAGATATTGTCTGTGGTCCGGATGGATAAGGATGTGAGTATAAGCATCCTTTAGATCCAATGAGCATAGCCAATCTCCTTGCTGGAGGTAGGGCAGCAGGATTCCAAGGGTAAGCATCTTGAACTTTTCTCTTTGCAGGAACTTGTTGAGGTTGCGCAAGTAGGATGGGTCTGAGGCCTCCTGTTCTTTTTGGTATCAGAAAGTACCTGGAATAAAAGCCGTGACCTTTCAGGTGGTGGGGCACCGGTTCCACAGCCTGTTCCTGAAGAAGACTTGCTAACTCCTGAAGGAGTAAGTCCCTGTGCAGAGGGGTCCTTGGGGGCTCCCCTGGAAAGTAGGAGGGAGGTACCTGGTGAAAATGCAAAAGGTAGCCCTCTTGAACTTCCTGAAGCACCCATGTATCTGATGTTACGGCTGACCACCTGTGGGCAAAGTGGGCCAGCTGGCCTCCCGTGCTGAGAGAAGCCAGCGGGGGGGGGAAGAAGCTATGCTTACAGAGTAAAAAACCCCCACCCTGCTGAGCAGGGGCCTGTGTAGTGGGCTTGGGGGCCTTCTGCCTAAGGGACCCATTACCCTGTCCCTTAGCATGCTGACCCTGATGGGGAGCTGCTGAGGCTTGATATTGTGGGTGGTGTTGTTTATAGGCAGACACCTTCCTCGGGTAAAAGGGCTTTTTCCCCGAGCCCTTCCTCTTCTGTGAAGGGGCAGAGGTCTTTCTGGACAGGCGAGTCCTGGTTAGAGTCTCTGTCTCGAGTTGCGCAGCCTTTTCAGCCATGGGCTTGCCAAAGAGGTTTTCACCTCTGCAGGGGACATCGACCAACTTGTCCTGCACCCATGGCTCGAGGTCGGATGACTGAAGCCAAGCCTGCCGGCGGGCACCGATGCCTGCCCCGGCTACTCGAGCCGATGCTTCGAAGCCATCGTAAGCTGCTCGAGAAATAAATTTCGAGCACTCTCGAATACCAGTGGACAAGGCCTGGAACCTCTGCAAAGGTTCCTCGGAGAGACCAGCAGAGAACCCGGCAATTTCCTTTGCCAGGTCTCGGAGATACATGCCCATGTAGAGCTGGTATGTCTGGACTCGACAAGCAAGCATAGAGCCCTGGAAGCACTTCCTACCGAGGGCATCCTGGTTCCGGGCCTCCTTGCCGGGAGGCACCGAGGAGTGCATCTTTTGACTACTGAGTCAATGCATGGCCGATTCCACCACCATGGAATGGTGCGGTAGCTGTGCCTTCTGGAACCCGGGGCTCTTGCGGACTCGATACATGGAATCGACCTGCTTGCTTAACACTGGCGTCGATGCCGGGCTCTCCCACATGTGGAAGAGAAGTCTTTCCAGCATCGGAGGAACCAGTACAGTAAAGGCCTCCTTCGGGGGAGAGTCATACTGGAGGGCCTCGAGCTCTTCAGCTCCTCCTCGGGATCCGCGGGGAAGGCCAAAGCCTTGGCCATATCCCTCACGAATTCCGAGAACCGGGTATCCTCCGGGGGGGACCGTCTCCGAGGCTCAGACTCGGGCGAGTCGGAGGGGACGCACCGAGTCTGAAAAGAACCGGGTGACTCGTCCTCCTCCGTGTCCCAGCCCGACTCCTCCGAGGAGGAATCGAGCGGCTCTGTGCGGGCGGCCGCCGAGAACCTCCACCCCGACTCCGAGGCCAGCGTCGACGACCTCGGTCCCGAACGGGAGGCCGAGAGAGACCATGGCGAAGGATCGACTCGAGCCCGCATGGACCCGAGGATCGGCTCGGCCTCCGGGGTCGACTTGGACGTCGACGTCCCGGTGGTCGCGGCAGATGCACCGGCGAGGCCAGCGATCAATGCCCGCTGCTGGTCCATGAAGGCAGCGAAACTGCTCTCCAAGGCTGTCAGCCTGAGTCCAAGCTCAGGAGACCCAGCAGCCCCAGACTCGGGCCCCGACGGCGTCGGGCCCGACGTCGGCTTTTTCGGAGGCGAGTCCACGAGGACTACAGTACTCACGTGTCCAGGAGACTCCACTTCGAGACGAGGATGCTTCGAAGGCCTCTCCGACTCCGAGGACCCGGGGTGGCTATCGGGGCTATGCGACCTGGCCCTTGAAGAACCAGGAGCGTCCTCCGACGCCGCCCTCGCGGGTTTCTTCTTCCGACGATGTTCCCGGGCGGGAGACCCCCGCTCAGAGGAGCTCCGACGACGCTCGGGGCCGGAGTCACGAGACGTCGAAGCCTCTGACGAGGTCCGGGCCCGGCCGGACGCGGAGTCAGAGAAGATTCGCTCCTTTTGAGACTGCCGACTCCTCAATGCCTTCGAGAACATTTTGGTACACAGACCACAAATCATCGGGTCATGATTGGGTCCGAGACAGCGGAGGCAGCAGTCGTGTGTGTCGGTAAGAGACATAAGCCTCGTACACCGATCACACTTTTTAAACCCACTGGCAGCCATCGGGGGAAAAAGGGCCCCTGCGAGGTCAAAAGACTGGGCTGCCAGAGAAAAAGAAAAAAGTGGCGGGAACGCCAGTCACGAAGGACAAAAACCGAAAAATAGTGAACGGACTCGACACCGGAGTATCGAGGCCGGACGGGAAAAGGACACGGCGTCGAACCGAGAAAACAGAACGAAAAAAATCAACTTTTTCAGCGGTGATCACAAACTACGTCTGTAGGGCTCCGCGGAAAAAAGAAGACTGAGCAAGATGGCACCCTTGGGCGGGAAGGGGACCGCGCATGCGCGCTGCAATTCCCAAAGGCTTTCTTCGAAAGCTGGGGAAATTGCTCCGCGAAGGCTCCGTTGGCGCCGACGTCACCCATCAGTGAGGACTGACTTCCTGCTTGGTCCTGGAGAAAGCCTTTGACACTGTTCCGTACAAGTAACTTATAAACTGAGTGCCCTAGGGATGGAGCCCAAAGTGAATGGGTAAGAAATCGGTTGAGTGCGGGACAACAAAGGATATAGGTAAATGGACCTCTGAGGAGAAGGATGTTACCAGTGGTGTGCCACAGGGATCTGTCTTTGGTCCGATTCTTCTTAACATTTTTGTAAAGTGTTATTGCTGACAGGCTATTGGGTAAAGTTTGCCTCTTTGTGGATGATAGCAAAATTTACAGTAGACATCCAGGAAGGTGTAAACAACATAAGGAAGGATCTAGCGAAGCTTGATTAATAGTTGAGAATCTGGCAGCTAAGATTTATTGCTAAAAACTTCAGGGTCATGCATTTGGGCTGCAAAAACCAAAGGGGTGAAGTACTTCTGTCCATGAAAGAAGAGCAGGATCTAGGCGCGATGGTTTCTGATGATTTTAACCCTTTCAGACCTGAAGTTTTTCACAGACAGCATTTATATATACATGGAATTCAATGAATAACATGACGTCCATTACAGTGGACATACGCTCTGAAAGGGTTAAGGTGGCTAAACTGGTAGATTAAGGTGATAGTGAAAGCCAGAAGGATGCTTGGGTGCATAGGGAGAGGAATAGCCAGCATAAAAGAGACGGTGATATTGCCTCTGCGTAAGTCTTTGGTGAGACCTTATTTGGCGTACTGTGTGCAATTCTGGAGTCTACATCTTCAAAAGGATATAAACAGGATGGAATCAGTGCAAAGGGTGCCTACCAAAATGGTCAGCTGGCTTCACCATAAGGCATATGGGGAAAGACTTAAAGATCTCAACTTGTATACTTTGGAAAAAAACATGAAGAGGGGAGATACGACATAGATGCTTAAACAGCTCCGTGGCATAAATGCACAAGAAGAGAGCCTCTTTCAATTGAAAGAAAGCTCTTCAATGAGGGGACATAGGATGAAGGTGAAAAAGGATAGACTCGGGAGTAGTTTGCAGAAATATTTCTTTATGGAAAGAGTGGTAGATGCATGGAATAGTCTCCCAGTTGAGGAAGTAGAGACATAGCCTATATCTGAATTCAAGAACATATAGGAAGATCTCTAATGGGGAAAAAAAGACTGTAAAGTAGAAGAGCAGACTGGAAGAGCCGACTGGATAGGCCATATGGTCTTTATCTGCCGTCATGTTTCTATTTTTCTAAGACAGAACTCCGAGGTACACTAACTGCAAGCATGAACATATACTAAAAGTGCAATGGTAGAATTACAAAGAAAACCAGGACAGAACAGAGCTCTAAATCCAAGCGAGGATAGTGTATCGAGGAGGAGGTGGTGATCAACAGTCTCAAAAGTAGGAGAAAGGTCAAGAAGGATGAGGATCGAGTAAAGGCTCTGATCTGGCAAGGAACAAGTGACTGGAGATTTTGGCAATAATTGTTTCTGTAGAATGTAGAAGGCAAAAGCCAGATTGTAGTGGATCCATGAGTGCTTGAGAGGAAATAAAGTCAAAACAGCGGTGGTGAAACACACATATTCGAGTAGTTTGAAGCAAAGGGGATGAGGGAGATAGGCTGATAAATGGAAAGACAGGTAGAGTCTAGTGAAGGTTTTTTGAGGAGAGGTGAAACCACAGCATGTTTGAAGGCTACTGGAACAGCTGTATTAGAAAGTGATAGGTTAAGGATATGAGGATCATGGCTACTCAAAATGGTCCTTATGCTAAGGGGTAGCATCATGAGATTGCAGACATTTTAAGTAGCCGTATTGCTGGGGTGCAGGAGTAGGGAGGTCCGCTTCTGACCCCTGTGGTCACTAGACTACCATAGACTTAAAGATAAGGGCCTGGGGGGAGGTCAGTGGGACCTCTACTAAACTGACTGGTCTTTTGGATTTGGAGAATGGAGAGAAAGGGGAATGTTTGGAACGTGACTGACTAGCCGGGATTTCCACTGGGAGATTGGGGAGGGTGGATGGGAGGGGTCTTAACTGACTAGCCAGAGCTTTCTACTTTGTCGGGGGAGCACTGATTCCCATGGATAGTTGCCTATGAGGATCGACAGCTGTCTGAGGGGCGGTGTACAGTTTACACTGGCAGTGCCACAGATTGGTACATCCCCCTTCGATCCATGTCCAGTCAGCTGGTTCAAGCTATCTAGAACTGAACTAAGCTCATTACTAACCAAGAGCATGCAGCTATCTCTAAAGCAAGGCCACATGTCCAACACCCTGAAGATCGCCTCGGTGTAGTCCATACTAAAAAGCTCCAACCTAGACCCCATGAGCCCGCACTCACATAGTCCCATATCCAGCCTTCCATTCCTGGCAAAAATAATCAAAAAGGTAGTGCAACATCAACAAGAATACATTAACTCACATGCACTTCTTGACCCACAACACCATGGAGTCAGACAAAACTATGGAACTGAAACCCTCATAGTATCACTCACTGACACACTTATAAAGGATATAGAAAAACCAAATCAAGGATTTATCCTGATTTTCCTTGACATAACAGCAGCTTTTGACTTGGTCTGACATAACACTTTAGTAGCACAGCTTCAGGCAACTGGAATTCGAGAGAAAGCATTGAACTGGTTCCATTCATATTCCATGAAGCTACAGCAACAAACCCAAATCTTCCCCATATGAACGAGGAGTTCCACAGGGTTCAGCACTGTCTGCTCTTCAAAATATATATGTATATACCCTATATGTGCAATAATGCAAGCCTACAAAGTACTCTGCCATATATACAGTACACAGATGATATCCTAATCTAGTCACCCTTTTCCACATCAGAACCCAGCTACTCTGCATTAATTTTGTATCTTACGCCCCCAGGTGCTGGGAGAATCTCCCCCCCAGTATTAGAGCAATTAGGGACATCAGTCAATTCAGAAAGGCCATTAAGCACCACTTATTCACTCTGCACTTCCACCTACCTTAGAACCACAACTATTTCTATCAATGCACTCTCTAACTATGAACATCCTTAATCTGCATTATTGTAAATAATAATTTGTGTAAATGTATATAGTTTTCCCCAGTTCAAACCTAGTTTATGCTTCCTGTTATCTGTAAACCTATTTCAGTTTTTCTGTCTAGGTAATTTATGTTCAATGTAAACCGCACTGATGATAAATAGTGCGGTATATAAAAACTGTTAAATAAATAAATAAATAAATAAATAAAATAAATAATTAAGTGCTTCAATGCGGTCACACAATGGTGCTCAGAAAACAGTCTAACCATAAATTATAAGAAAATAGAAGTTCTCTATGTAGCTAGAGATTTAACCTTCACTCCACCCACAACTCTGAAAGTAGAGCTCAAGGAAGTAGAGCTTAATGTGAAATTTGAGGTCTGATACCTGGGAATATTCCTCGACTACAACTGAACATGAACTCCCAGATTAATCAAACCATCAAAAAGGTATACTACAAGATGAAGATCATACAGCACCTGTACGCATTACTCGAATTCCAAGACTACCGTACGGCTTTCCATGCCATGATCCTTCTGCATTTCGACTAATGCAACAGCATATGCCAGGGATTACTAAAATATGCCTTTCACCTGCTACAGATGGCAGAGAACACTGCTGCCTGTAAGTTATATGGTATGTCAAGAAATGAACATATCACATGCACACTGAAGTACCTACAGTGGCTCCTCATGGGGAGTCACAATAAATACAAGGCCCTCATTACAACCTTCAAAATCCTGGACAGTTTTTCTTCAGATTATCTCCAGACCATACTACAGAGACCAGCAGACAACAGAACAAGAAGATCCTGTACTCAAAAGACACTCTCTATCCCAACCATAAAAGTTAGAACTAGCCTTAGGACATTTTCTAGGGCCTTCTCCCTGTATACGCCAAGCTTATGGAATGCACTCCAAAAAAGGATATGGGCCTAAGACCTAAGACCTTGCAAGCTTTTGCAAGGAAATAAAAAACCCATTTATTCCAAGAATATTTTGGAAATGAAATAGAGACCATACACAGTCCCCTGTCACATGTAATAATGAACACTTATTTCTTTAACTGAGCACCAAGTTATCCTACCCTTGAGCCCTATCCCCTTTTACACATATTTTTCTCTTCCTGTTGATTATACAATCTGTTAAACCATTGATTTTCTATGTGTTGTTCTTGTGTCTATAAAAAAAACGGCTAAATAAAGAAATAATGGTACTGCTATACAGAAAAACAAGAGACATGGGAGTTAACCTCCTTTATCTATCCTCTTGAAAGCTTCAAATGCTGAATTTAAGGCAGATAAGCAAACATCAGATGCAAGATCATTACTAATCAGTTAAAAAAATAAAGTATGATTCTCAGAGACTGAATTTTTCCATGCTGTCAACACAGCCACAATCTTCTCTGTTTCATAAAGCCAAACAGTTCATTTGAAGAATGATACTACTAATATAAAAACAGTGTGAACTCTGGTCTCTAAGACTAATGCAAAGACTATCAAAGCTGCTTGATAATTAATAAATATAGATAAGTAGGCTAGATAGAAATAGATATATAAAACCACACTGTAAAATGCCACTACACTAATCCAGAGAGTATCAGGTTTCTCCTATTCACATTCTGTATACAGTCATATTCTAAAGGTGAGAATTGTAGCTTCTGATTCAATGCTTCTTTTTTGCTTTTTCTCTTACTGAATTCTGGGGTTCAGGACCTAGATAAATATTGCAAAAACTAAATTATTTGTGAGCAAGAGGGAAGTCACTGTCATTTCCCAATGCATCTGGAGTTCAGGGGAAGTAAGGGCATGGGAATTTAGGAGCTGCATTATTCTAATGCGGGGGAAGCATCCAGGGAGTAGCTGCCTGGTTGGCAGAGAACGTGTAACATAACATCTGCATGGTATATTGTGCCAGAAGTCCCGTTCCAAATAAATGCTGTGCAGTCTCCCTAGTGCAATTAAGCTTCATATAACAGCACCTTAATCTCCCTCCTTGCGAGAATATCATCAAGGTAGATTACTTCCTAGAATATGAACTAAATGTTTACAGGTGTTACATCATCCGTTATTACTTACCAACTTCTACATTTAACAAGACATCCAGGCAAATGAATGAGCTTGCTTATGAATTATTTATAAACCTTTCACAGTATGCTCCTGGCGTCATCTGTGGCCTTTTCCAGGTCATATGACACCAATTAGAGCTGAATTTTAAATTATTCAATAACCTGAACTGTCTTGTCATTTAAACATATAGATATCAGTGCAGTAAACAAGTTAAACCTAATAGGCCCCGGAGGTTTGAGCTCCTCCACCTATCAGCAGCAAATACTGCATGCCAGTACTGAATGAAAAGAAATAGCAGAAACGATCACCTGGCTTTAATAAATTAATTTGGCAGGCTTACGGATTTTAGTAGGGCTCCAAAGTACTTCATCTAAAAAATATTATTAAAGTCATTAGCCCTGGGCGTTTAAAAAAATAAGGACATGCTGTAGCCAAAAATTGTGACTGTCAGACTGATTGGTTAATGAGTCACTAATAATGGCTAAAATGAGTTGGCAGAAGAAATCTGTTGTTCATTGCATAGGATCTTTGGCGCTGTGTGTGAAGTACCTATTAACAACCCAACAGCGGGCATTTGGGACACCAGAAGGAATTTCGTTTTTAGGAGGGGAGGGGGCTAAGGAATAAACAGAAAAAAATGGAAACTGTTCATCAGCAATGTTTCTTTATTAATTACTAATGTATTTATAAAACACTGTTTTCCAAAATACTGTCTAATTAATTCAAGAAGGCATATCTACAAGAGAGGGAAGATATTTCTGAGTCTATTGAAGTCCCTTCCAAAAGGACAACTTTGGAGGCCATCTGGTACACCCTAAAATGGATTTTAATCATGAAATTAAGAGTATTACTTATTCCTACACTTATACAATTTGCCATGGGTTGTTTGTGTGACCAGAGTCGACAAAACATGGGTTTAATGCAGGGGCATCCAAGTTTTATCAACAGTGGGCCACATGATCGTAAATCTATGTATATGCAGGTCACATGATTTTTTTTATAGTAGGCTGCATAATCAGAAGAGTGTAGTTACTCACCTGTAACAGGTGTTCTCCAGGGACAGCAGGGATCAGTGTTCACATATGGGTGACGTCAGCAACAACAGAGCCCACATAGATTCACTTCCCAGCTTTCAAAGAAAGCCTTTAAGAGTTAGACCATGCATGCGTCGTCACCTTCGTGCTCAAGGGTGCTATCTTACCTCAGTATGATGACATAGCTCAATCAAGTATAAAAAAAGAAAACTCCTCCACGGGGAGGAGGGAGGGTTGTGAGGACTGATCCCTGCTGTCCCCGGAGAACACCTGTTACAGGTGAGTAACAACGCTTTCTCTAGGAACAAGCAGGAAATCAATCCTCACACATGGGACTCCCAAGCTATAGGCTACTGAAAAAACCTGTAGGAGCCACGGGCAATCCAAAAGGTGAACCGTGAAGGGCAGCAAGGAGCGCTGAATGGCTTCAAGTTCAGTGATGCAGCCCCAACACTGAGACTGGAAACACCTCTCCAATAGTCTGGACATAAAGGGCTGGAGCGAAATAGTTGCACTATTCTCCAAAGAGGTGACGAAGTACTGCCTGTCCAAAGGCACTATCACATCATGAGTTCTCCTCCAAGCAATAATGTGCTGCAAAGGTATGGACCGAAGACCAGGTGTCGGCCCAGCAGATGTCCTGCAGGGGGACCAAGTGCAGGTGAGCCACTGAGGCCGCCATGGTATGCATATTGTGCATGGTAACAGGATGCTCTAGAGAGAGTCCAGCCTGCTCATAGGTGAAAGAGATGCAGTCTGCCACCGAGGTAGATAGGATATGCTTAGAGACCACAACTACGAGTCTTTTCACATCATAGGAGATGAACAGTTGTGACAAGCAGCGATGGGTCTGTGGAGGTAGAAGGACAGTGCCCTCTTGCAGTCTAGGGTATGTAGTGAGGCCTCCGCTCGGGTTGTGTGAGGCCTGGAGAAGAAGGTAGGAAGGAAATAGCAACATAGGACCACCTCCTGGTTCATGTGAAAAGCGGACACCATCTTAGGCAGGAATTTCGGGTGAGTCCGGAGAAAGACCCTGTTTTTGTGGAACCTGTTGTAGGGGGCATCGCCACCAATGCCTGCAGCTCACTAACTCTCCTGGCTGAAGAGAGCACTACCAGAACACTACTTTCCATGACACGTGGCACATAGCTAGAGGCTCAAAAGGGGAGCCATCAGCTTCCTGAGGACAACGTTCAGGTCTAACGCCGCTGGCGGTGGGCAGATAGGGGGCTGCATGAGGAGAAGCCCCTTCATAAACAGGCCCACAAGAGGGTATACAGAGATGGGCTGACCATCGATGAGGTGGTGATGTGCCTCCAGGGTGTCGAGGAGCACCCTGTCAGAATTGGACTTTAGACCAGCATGGGAGAGGTACAGAAGATATTGCAGGATATCCTGCACCAAGCAAGAGAAAGGGTTGAGATTCCTGTCGGCGCACTAGACAGAAAACCTATGCCATCTGAAGGCATACGCGTGCCTTATTGAGTCCTTGTGCAATGCCAGTAGGATGTCCTGCACATCCTGGGAGAGGTGGAGGTATTCTATGGCTAACCATTCAGCATCCATGCTGTCAGGGTGAGGGACTGGAGGTGGGGATTGCGAAGGGTCCCATCCTCCTATGAAAGTAAATCCGGGGCCTGGCCCAGGGGTATTGAGGTCACATGGAACAGCTGCCGGAGCAGAGGGAACCACAGCTGCTGGGGCCACCGAGGAACAATGAGAATTACTGGGATGCCTCAACCTCTCTATTTTGGTAGTATCCTACAAATACAATATTCCGAACCATGCACTCCTGGGTGACTTCTGGCTTGCCACCATTATTTATTTTAAAATATGCTCTATCTCCTTTTTAAAGGTTAATGCTAGCAGCCTGGTTAAGGTAATTTATGGCATCAAAACAGTTTATAAAATGGTAATAAAAATCAAATACAGGAAAACATTGAAGAAGGGGATGAAACAAAAATTAACATATTAAAATATCAAATCACAGTCCATCCTGATCTGTGGGCAAGACAACTGCCAATTAGTCCCCTCCAAACGCCATTTCAAAGAAGAAAGACTTCAAATGTTTCTTAAAGGTTTTCAATAGAAAAAGGAGTAGCATTCCAGATGGCAGAAGCCAAAAAATAGAAAGTTGATTGCCTGGTGGATTTAGACGAATAACATTATTAGATGGGATGATAAACTCGTGAGTCTGTGAATGTAAATACCTCAAGGGCATATAAGGAAAGCGGGAATCTGCTAGGTACAATGGAACACCAGAATAGAATGCCTTATGCAACAATTAATCCAATAAATAGGTGTGATGGGTATATATCCCATCACTAGGGTTAAAGAAAAAGAAGAGAGAGGAAAAGACATGGCAGTCCCGCCTGCTGGTTTGAGGAGCAACTGGGACCTGGGTTTGCCTAAACTCTACTGGATGACGTAAACCTATTAGAATGCCCCTTGTTGCTTGGAGGAATTGTATGTGGAAACTGGATACTGGAATTTAAAATATGAATAAACCTAGCCTGACAGAGGGTAGTGGTGGTGGCGGCACCAGCTCAGAGGACAGTCAAAAAATCCTCTGACCTGGAGAAAGCCATGAGGTAGGTGTCAGAGGGCCAAATTGTTTAATGACCACTAGTGAGAAACTTACTGTGGAATTGTCAGGTGGGAAAATGCAAAGACATTTTGTGGAACTTTCAAATATATGAACCTTGGACATGTGTGCCCGCCCAGGGTTTAGGACTACCAAGGCAGAATGTTTGTTTGTTGACTGTCCTTATATTGCTGAGGCTTGGCTGATTCATATGTATATGGGTCCTTGGACCTTCTTTTGAGGCAGAGTTTAAAGTAACCTTGGAGACTACACCTGGCCGGAGGACAGTCTACTAGACAAGGAACCCTATGAATCTACTGAGGAAGCAGGCCAGGGTGTGACAATAGGTAACCACTGATGTGTCATGTGATCTGAATATTTTGAGTAGGTTAATAATTTCATTGCTGTATTTTAGATTAGTTGTAAGCATTTAATGTATGTGAGCGATAGGCCATTGTATAATGAATTTTTGTAATCTAGATGGCTAAATCCCTCTTCCCAAGAATGTTGCTCAGCTACTAACAAATCTAGAGCATCATCTAATCCATATATTGAGACTCTAGACCTCTTTGGAGTCAATGAAGAAACCATAGTTACTCAACTGTAGCAGATAATCTCCGGGAACAGCAGGAATCAATCCTCACATATGTGTGATGTCCTCCGACAGAGTCTACACAGGAACATTCCCCTGCTTCCAATAAGAAACCTTTGGGAGCATCCCTTCACACATGCGTGCATGCCTTCCCACCTTTCCAGAGGATTCTCTTCAGTAAGGTTCATAGCAGAGGAAAAACTACAATGCCTTGGGGAGGAGGGCGGGTTGTGAAGACTGATTCCTGCTGTTCTTGGAGATTACCTGTTACAGGTGAGTAATTACGCTATCTCCAGGAAGAAACAGGAATGCAGTCTTCACATATGGGACTCCCCAGCTACAGAAAAATGGCCAGGAGTAGAGCCCATAGTAAATGGGGAATAAAAGCACTGAACAACATGGGGAGTCCAGGGGATCTAAAAGAATTGGCATCATCAGTACACCCCAATTGAGATGACAGTGGCGGTAGCGTGGATGGAGAGATGACTGGAGGGATGGAGGTGTAGCTAAATCCCAAAGAGATGCATGAGTACAGCTTGGCCAAAGTCATTGTCTTTAAAAGTCCTATACCTCCGTGGCATAAATGTTCAGGGAGAGAGTCTCTTTCAATTGAAAGCAAGTTCTGCTACGAGGGGACATGGGATGAGGGTGAAGGGAGATAGATTCAGGAGTGATATGCGGAAATATTTCTTTACGGAAAGAGTAGTGGATCTGTGGAATAGTCTCCCAGTGGAGGTGGTAGAGATAAGGACAGTAACTGAATTGAAAAAAGCATGGGACAAACACAGAAGATCTCTAAAGGTAAAAAGGGGACTGTTGTAGTTGTTATGGAAGGACAGACTAGATAGGCCATGTGGTCTTTTTCTGTCGTCATATTTCTATGTTTCTATTCCAGGAAGTAATGGGCTGCAAAGGTGTGAACTGAGGACCATGTGGCAGCCCGATAGATCTCTGCTACAGAAACAGAGCGTAAGTGGACTATGGATGTAGCCATGGTTTGGAAATTGTGAGCGGTAACATGAGCCTGCAGCATTAGAGCCACCTGAGCCTTTGCAAAGGATATGCAGTTTGGTTTGGTTACGGGAAGACCAAAAGAAATTAATAACTGTGAGGATTTCCTGTTTACGTTGGTTCTGTCAAGGTAGTATGCTAAAGCCCGTTTGCAATCTAGAGTATGAAGCGCAGCCTCAGCTCTAGTTGCATGTAGCCTGAGAAAAAAGGTCGGAAGAACAACCTGGTTGAGATGGACAGGTAAAAACGCGTATAAGGAGCAAGTGCCACTAAGCCCTGTAGTTTGCTGACTCGGCAAGCCGAGGTGAGTACAACTAGGAAGGTGATCTTTCAAGTAAAAAACTTGAGGGAGGTGGCAGCAAATGGCTCAAAAGGCGGCTTGATAAACTGAGCAAGAACCACGTTAAGGACCCAAGCGACAGGTGGGGGCTGAATCACTGGCTTAGTCAACAGGAGACCCCGCATGAAGCATGCTACCAATGGATGTGTGAAAATGGGTTTTCCATCAATCCCCTGATGAGAAGCTGAAATAACACTGAGGTGGACATGAATGGAATTGGTTATGAGGCCCGTAGAGGAAAGGTGGAGAAGGTACAGCAGGAGAGACTTCACCAGACAACTGAAAGGGTTCAAGGTGTGCTGAGCACACCAAAATGCAAACTGACACCACTTAAAAGGCACAGGTGCGGCGCATGGTGTTCAAGAAGCCAGGAAGATAGCCTTAACTGCGTCCTGTTAATTGAGTTCAAAAAGGACTACCCTCTCAACATCCAAGCCATCAGGTGCAGCGTGCGGACATTGGGATGAAGCAGTGCTCCCTGATTCTGCGAAATCAGGTCTGGGGCACATCCCAGACAAAGAGGCTGATACTGAGCTAGACAAAGAAGCAGGGGAAACCATGGCTGTTGGGGTCAGAACGGGACTACGAGGATCATGGTGCCCGTCAGCCTGTAACTTGAAAAGCATTTTGGCTATTATTGGAATGGGCGGGAAAGTGTATAGCAGACCCATTCCCCAGTGAAGGGGGAAAGCATCCGGGGCTTCTTGGTGTGGAGACAGCACTCTGGAGCAAAAGCAAGGGACCTGCACGTTGAGTGGGATAGCAAAAAGGCTGATCTTCAGGATTCCTTATAGCCAGAAAATGCAATTGACTATTCTCCGATGAAGAGTCCATTTGTGAGGACTAAGGACCCGACTGAGACTGTCTGCGAGAACATTCTGATCACTTGGCAGGTAAACAACTCGGAGAACCAGTCAGGGCAAAGGTCCACAAGTGGACCACTTCCAAGCAGAGGAGGTGAGAGCCCGTGCCTCCCTGTTTGTTGACATAAAACAAAGCTACCTGGTTGTCCATCTAAACCAGGATACATTGATCTGATAACTGATGGTGAAACACCTGAAGGACATTGGTTATTGCTCTAAATTCCAGGAAGTTGATCTGATGCAAGGCCTCCTGTTGAGACCATAGGCCCTGCGTGCCCAGGCCATCGAGCTGAGCTTCCCAGCCCTATTTGGATGCATCAGTTGTTAGCGTCCGTTGAGGTGGATGAATCTGAAAAGGTAACCCTGCAAGAAGATTGTCATGAGAGAGCTACTACTGAAGGAAGTTTGCAAGAAAAGAAGTGAATCCTACTCTGTCTCAAAGGCGTCCCTTTGCTTGCTTCCATTGGAAGGAAAGGGTCTATTGTGCTTGGCGCATGTGGCGACGAGCATAGGGGACCACATGAACTGTGGAGGTCATATGATCCAACAGACGAAGCATGCCTCTTGCCGTGGTGTGATGACTGCGCTGGATGATGTCTGCCAGTTCTGTGAGTGTTTGAGATGGTTCTCGGGCAGGGAAGCTCAAGCCTACTGTCGAACAGGGCACCTATGAATTCTAGCTTCTGAGTGGGAGAAAGGTGCGACTTTGGGAAGTTTTGACAAATCCCAATTATTCGAGCACTGAGACGATACGCTGAATGGAGAGACGTACCATATGTGGTTTTTCATCCCTGATGACCAATCGTCTAAGTAGGGGAAGACGAAGACCACCCAGGGTGCGGATATAGGCCGCCACTACCACCATACATTTCGAGAAGACTCCTTGGGTGGATGCCAGGCAGAAGAGCAGGACCCAATATTGGTATTATCTGCCACTGAACATAAAGTGGAGGTACCACCTGTGAGACGGGTGAATGAGGATGTGCATGTATGCATCCTTTAGATACAGATAACAAAGCCAGTCTTCTTCTAAAGGTAGGGCAGTAGGGTTCCTAGAGAAACCATCTTGAACTTCTCGTACTAGGAACTTGTTGAAGTTCCGGAGGTCTAGGATGGGATGGAACCCTCCTGATTTTTTTGGGATAAGGAAATATCAGGAGTAAAATCCTAATCTTTCCTGTCTGCAGGGAACAAGTTCTATCATCCCGTCCCTGCTGTAAAAGAGACCGATGGAAAGGGTTGAGAGGATATTCCCCTGGAAAGAAGGGAGGTGGTAACTGGGTGAAATGTAGCAAACAGCCCCTGAGGACGACTTGTAGAGTCCAGGGCTCTTAAGTTATGAGGGGCCACCTGTGGGCAAAATGGACCAGTCTGCCCCCTATGTGAGTAGGCGGTAACCCCTTCAGGGAAAGAATGGCAGTGTTCTCCAAAATGTAGTCAAACGCTAGTCCCAGGTTGGGGCTGCGGGGCTGGTTGAGGCTTAGGCAGCTTGGGTCTCTTGGGTTGGTGAGGAGCCTAAGCCTTCTGCTGACCCTAGTGAGTGTGATAGGCCACGTAAGCAGGATAAGAGGGATAATATCTCCTTTTCCTAGGGTATTAGGGTTTCTTAACAGAAGCCTTCTTCCTAGAAAGATCAACTGTCTTACAAAAAAGACACTTCATGATAAGGTCATCAGTGTTGATTTCACTGGTCTTCTCCCTCCAGCCTTTACCAAAGAGGTTCTCACCTCGACAGGGAATGTCTGCTAGCTTGTCTTGGACCCATTGTTTGAGGTCTGAAGACTGCTTTCTGGCTCCAGTGCTCACCCATGAAGCTCTGCTGGCAGATCCAAAAGAGTCAAAAGCTGCTCTGGTGAAGAACTTGTAACAGCCTTGACCATGGTTGACTAGGGACTGGTAGGCATCCAACTTCTCTGAAGGCATTATGGCAGAGAACTCATCAAGATTCTTCACAATGTCTTTAAGGAACATACCCATATAAAACATATAAAAAATAATGTGACAAGCCAACATCGATGCCAAAACATCGGTGGTCCAAGACATCGAGGGTATGCAATTCCCTCCTGGGAGGAACCGAAAAGTGGTTCTTGGCACTCTTGATTTGGTGCCTGGCCAACTCGACCACCATAGAATGGTGAGGGAGTTGAGGCTTTTGGAATCCCAGGGAATTGGGAACCCTGTACATGGTGTCAAGCCTTTTACTGGCCGATGGAACAGAGAGAGGGGTCTCCCCCATCCTAAACATGGGGTCCTGCAGAATATGATTAACTAGAAGAGTGGCAGTCTCTTTAGGAATTGAGAGATACTGCAGTATTTCCAGTTCCTCGGCTCTTGGGTCAGTCTCGATGTCTATGGAGACTGAGAACGCTTAGACCATGTCTCAAATAAAATCCTGGAAGGACATGTCCTCAGATGGGGACTAGCAGCGTTCAAGAGGTGGTGAAGGGTCCAATGGCACATCACAGTACCTCTCTGAAACAGGAGCCTCAACTTCAGATTCCCAGGCATCAGAATCGGGGAGGACGTCAAAATAATGACAGTCAACATTGCGTCTCCTTTGCAGATCCGATGCCAATGCCGATGCCCTGGGGCATTGGAACCATAGAAGCTTGAGGGCAGCTCCTCCTGTGGCTGATGGGGCTCAGCAGGTTCCAGGCTCAGCATCAACCCTGAGGGTCCTCATAGTAGCCGTTCCAGACTTTGAATAGAGACCTGGGCTCCTGAGGGCCTTGAGACCACCAGTACAGACGCCACCAGGAGTGCAGTCAAATTCCTCTAGATGGACAGCAAGCGCTACTCAAGAGAGACAGAGGATGTCTGGGTAAACTCTGGGCTACCTCTTCAGACGGAGGATTTCCAGAGGCCGAAGCCTCAGTAGCACTCTGGAGCCCCTGTTGAGCTTTGGAGATGGATTCTTCCCACTGGAGCTGTTTAGCTGGCTGTTCTCAGTTTTCAGCTTTGGAGTCCCATCGAGGCAGCTCCAGTGTCGATGGCCAAGAGATCGATTCCATGAATCGGCATCAATCCTCGATGTTGAAGACTGAGTTGTTGATGTGGTGTAGGTAGTTGGCTGTCTGTCTCCAGTACAGCAGCCTCAGGGTTCCAAAGGAACTGCACAAAGAACAGGAGCCCTGAGAGGGAGTCGATGCTGAAGAAGAGCATGCTGAGGGTGCAAGTCAGATCCAAAAAGACACTCACGTTGCTTTTTCTGTTTTTTTAAGCATTTTTTTGTCATTTTCTGATACAGGTTACAAGAGGCTGGGTGGTGGTCAGGCCTCAAACACTGTAGGCACCAATTGTGCTTGGCGTTAACTGAAATAGTGAGGTTGCAGGAGTACATTTTTTGAAACTGCTGGCTGGCTTCTCCATGTTAGGAAAAACAGTTTTCGCCAGGAAAAAGACTCAATGGCGGCCGGAACCGACGAAAAATCCCACAGGAACTGCGAGGCAAAAGAAAAGAAAGGAAAAATAGAGTGGAAAAAGGGCATGGGCATCATTAAGTGACGGTCTCGAAGGGAGATGGGAAGGCAAAAAGAAGAAAAGGGAACCCAAAGGGCACAGAAGAAAAAGTTTTATCTCCGGTGTCAGGACGAGTGTCTGATGGGCTCTGTGGAAAAATGAAGACTGAAGAGAATCCTCTGGGAAGGAGGAAGGCATTCATGCTTGCGGAGAGGGATGCTCCCAAAGGCTTCCAATTGGAAGCTGGGAAGTGTTCCCGTGTGGGCTTTGTCAGAGGACATCACCCATATGTGAAGACTGCATTTTTGCTTGTTCCTGGAGATAACTGCGCTATGCTCTGGCACAGCATTTTCCTTTTCTGGTGATAGTTTTGTTCTGTAATGCAGAAAATAAGCCAGCACCAGGAAAATGTCAACAAATCTATGGTGCTAAAGTATACAGCAGTGGACATGCTAATTGAATGCAAAATAATCAGTATGAAAGTATACCTGATATAAAAAAACGGTGCTAAAACTCAGTTTTTTACTTGCCTTTTAATGCTGTATATTTATGCCTGCTTCATGCATATGTGAAGACACAGATGAGGCAAAATATCTCCCGATGGTAACATATCCCCCAACAGGGTCCTACATCTAACAAAATTACCTGGTGGCCCAGTGGGCCTCATCCCCACTATACCCCACCTCCGTTGTTGTTCCAGCTACCCATTCACAGCTAACTCTTTAAAGCCACTGACCTCATCAGGTGTTAGATCCCTCCCTACTCACCATGGCACCCACCCACCTACCCTATGTGAGCATTCTTGCTTTATAAGACAACTCCCCAATTAGCTACACACAGGGACATAGAACAGTGTTGTTAGAACACACTTAAAAGAGGTCATCTGCTTTTTCTCTTAAAGGACAGCTGAGGAACAGTTAGGAACTTTGATAGGTTTCTCTCTTTTACTTCAACAGGTACCAAAGCTCCATTGACTAAACAATGGCTGGAAAAAATCATATTGCTAAAGCTGTTGCCCAATGCCCACGTTATAGCTTCTATCTCTGTCCAGACAGAGATCTCAATGCCAGTTGAAGGACCAGTTACATGTGCAGGATGGCTGCATGCTGAGGCTCTCAGGAAACAAGTGGAGGAGCTCAGAGAAGAGATGGAGAGGCTGAGAAGCATTTGAGACAGTGAGATATACATCGATGAGATACTTCTTGAAAAATCAAAGCTGTCCGACAGAGGTTAAGATGGGAGGCTACAGAATAAAGAAGGACAGGAGTCATCAGAGCCTGCAGTATCAACACGCCAACTCCTCCAGCCCTTCAAATGAAGAACCAGTATGCAACCCTGGACATAGAGGAGGTGGAAGCATCTCAGGAAAGGGAAGAACCACAGCTCGAGCACCTCAAGGATGCAGAATTAGTCACCACAAGGAAATGAAGAGTAGTAGTGGTTGGACTCTCTTCTGAGGGATACTGAGGCATCCATCTGCCAACCAGACTTGATGTCAAGAGAGGTGTGCTGTCTTCCAGGTGGTAAAATCCAAGATGTTATAGAGAGTTTGATGAGACTCATCAAGCCTTCTAACTATTATCCAATGTTGCTCATCCATGTCGGCACAAATTATGCTACTAGGTATCCCTCCAAGTGTATCAAAGATGACTTTAGGGCTCTAGGACAGAGGGTGAAGCAGATCGATTCTCTTCAATCCTCCCTGCTGAGGGTAAAGGCCGAGGCAGAGAAACTCACATCCTGGAGATGAATGCATGGCTGCGGGGATGGTGTCAACGAAAGCATTTTGGTTTCCTGGACCCATAGGATGATGTTCCAAGGGCTGCAGAGCAGAGATGTTTCCATCTGTCCAAGAAGGGTAAAAAAAAAATGTCTTCCGCAGCAGACTGGCTAACTACTGAAGAGGGCTTTAAACTAGATTCATTGGAGATGTGTGAAGAAAGCCCCCAGGTAAGTGAAACATTAACTACCTCTGCAGAAATGGGTAAAAAGGGCAACATCTGGAAAGTGGTGTGTATAAATGCCATTAGCATGGGAAATAAGATCACAGATGTTGAGGCTTTAATGGAAGAGGCTGACTTGGATTTAGTGGCGACTATGGAGGACATGGTACATGGAACACCATGACTGGGATGTAATTATACTGGGCTATACTTTATTGAGGAAGGACAAGGTAGGAAGAAGGGGAGGTGGAGTAGCAATATATGTAAAAAATAATATTCAAGCTATAGAATTGCAGACTTAAAAGGAAGAGAGGAGGAACTGTGGGTTAAACTAAAAAGAGGGAAAGGCAAATCCATTTACATTGGAGTTATATAAACATCCCCCTCACAGGGAGTAGTAGTGGACAAAGATTTAATAGAAGACAAACGCAGAATTGCCATGAAAGGAGAAGTGCTACTTAACATAGTAACATAGTAAATGACAGCACATAAAGACCAGTATGGTCCATCTAGTCTGCCCAGTAAGATGGCAAGAGTAGGTGCACCTGCCGCTCTGTGCAGGCCACCCCTCCCCATGTCTTTGTTTAGGGGTGAACCCACCGCTCCATGTAGGACACCCCTATTTGTTGAGAAATTAGATGGTTCGGTTTATTTTGGTTTTATGTGGATTGGCACATCCCTGCTGCGGTGTCATCTAGAAGTAAGAAGATCCTGGATTTTCTGCAGGGAAAACTATTCAGGCAACTGGTAACTGAACCCACACGTGATGGGGCCATACTGAACTTAGTGCTTACCAATAAAGAAAGTATTTCTGATGTTACAGTGGGAGATCATCTTGCATCCAGTGATCCTCAGATGGTACTTATGGTTTAGAATTAGGACTAGGGCAGATAAAATCCAATCAAAAGCATGGGTATTAGGCTTTAGGACAACTAACTTTGACAAGACGGGACAATACCTCAAGGAGTCATTAGCAGGATGGGAACAGCTGAGGGATGTAGAAAAACAGGGCAACACTGAAAGGGGATATTTTAAGGGCAACAAACCTTTTTGTTAAAAAGGTAAATAAATGTAAAAGAAGGCTGCTATGGTTTTGAAAAGCAGCTGCTGAAAAGGTGAAGAAAAAGAGGGAGGCCTTCATGAAATACAAGAGCTCACAGAGAGAGGAAGACAGGCATCTATATTTGGAAAAACTTACAAAAGCTAGCAGAGTAGTCAGGAAAGCAAAGATACATAAAGAGGAGGAAATAGCCATTTCAATAAAATGGGGGGATAAGACATTTTTCAGATATGTTAGTGAGAGAGGACGAGCAAAACTGGTATTGTCAGACTCAAGGGTGAAGGGGAGGAATATGTAGAAGCTGATGAGGATAAAACGGAATTGCTTAACAAATATTTCTGTTCTGTGTTCACAGATGAAGGGCCAGGAGCAGGACCTCAGAAAACACCCACAACTAGGAAAAGAAGCGATGGGGATCTCTAATGATTTTCAGAAGACTGTGTTCATGAAGAATTAGCTAAACTAAAAGTAGACAAAGTGATGGCAGGTGCCCGACGTAACACAGATCTCTGTGTGCATGGGGCTGGCTTGCTCCCCTTGTTTAGCACTGATTTTTTTCTTCTTCAGTAAAGACCAAAACAAAGAATTAATTCAGTCTCTGTTATGGCTTTGTCCTCCCTTACTGCCCCTTTAACTTCTCTGTCATCTAATGGTCTTTCTGACCCTCTCAGGTTTTTTGCTACAAATGTGCTTGAAAAAGTTTTTATTATGCATTTTTGCTTCCATGGCACACTTCCTTTCAAATTCTCTTTTGCCTGTCTTATCAATGCTTTGCATCTAACTTGCCAGTAATTATACTGTTTCCTGTTTTCGTCATTTGGCTCCTTTTTCCATTCTCTGAAAGATGCTTTTTTGGCTAAAACAGCCTTTCTGACCTCACCTTTAACCCTGCCAGCAGTCATTTGCCCTTCCTTCTACCTTAAAGCATGGAAACATCTGGTCTGGGCTTCCAAGATTGTATTTGAAACAATGGCCAAGCTTGATGCACGCTTTTAACTTTTGCAGCTGCTCCTTTTAGTATTTTTAGAACCATTTTCCTCATTTTATCATAGTTTCCCTTTTGAAAATTAAATGCTAGTGCCATGGATTTCCTTGCTATCCTCCCTCTATTTATTAAATCAAATATGATTGAGATATGATTACTGACTTGGTAACCAAAAGACCAGAGTTTGATTTTCACTAGAACTCCTTTTAGCCTTGGGCAAGTCACTTAACCCTCCTTTGCCTCCGAAGAAAGGTCTGGTAATCTAATTCTGGTCACACTTTCAAGAAAACTTAGGAATTGCTGGGTTGCCAGGAGTCGGCATTGACTTGAAGGCACACATTGCATTGCATGATTACTATTGAAAAATGTTCCCGACACAGTCATCTCCCGTCCCAGATCCTGTGTTCCAATAAGGATCAGGTCTAAAATAGCTTCCCCTCTTGTCAGTTCTTGAACCAGCTGCTCCATGAAGCAGTCATTTATTTCATCTAGAAACTTTATCTCCCTAGCATGTCCTGATGTGACACTGATCCAGTTGATACTGAAGTAACTGAAATCAACCTTTATTACTGTGTTGTAACTTTTGTTAGCTTCCTTAATTTATTTTAGCATTTCTTCATCCATCTGTTCATTCTGGCCAGGTGACTGGTAGTGCACAACACTATCTTTCCGTTCCCCTTTTTACATGGAGGAGATAATTTTGGAAGCCTTATTCGTGCTTTGGATATCTGAAAACAGACATAGAGATGTCAACGCATAGAGATGTCTCCAGATACATTTTAGAAGCTGGTTCTGGGAATGTCCACAGCATGAGGATGTACAATTCTGAATTGGGGAATATTAGAGGAGTGGCTAGGGCAACTCCAAGGAACCTGATCTTAGAAACATCAGACCTGCTCCAGACACAAACAGGCATCTGAGAAGTGCTCACTTTTGGCTGAAAAACATCCAGAGGATATAGAAATCATTCCAACATCACCAATACTTGTCACAATTTCAATGACAACAGCTCTGGCTGCCTGGTTCTTAGCTCACTACTCTAACCATTAGGCTATCCTTGACGACCAGGTTCTGAAGTTCGGTTCTAGTGATGTCTCTAAGTAGGCAAGTCCACATTCATGAAATTGTGTCTGCACCTGGATGTGCCTGCTTTTTTTAAATTTAAGACATTCTAGCTTAGACATCTCAGATGGCACTTTGAGGTCCCTTCTAAAATTCCCTTTGAAATTTCTATCCAAAGAGATTCTACAGTGTATTTTGTTTCCTGCAAAACGGTTATCCTGTTTGACTCAATGCCCTCTTTAACATATAATGCAACCCCTCTATCAATATGATCTACCCTATCTTTGGGATATAATTTGTACCCAGGTATCAATGTCCCATTGGTTGTTCTCCTTCCATCAAGTCTCTGAGATACCAATTATCTAACTTTTCATTCAGTGCTATATATTCTAGCTCTCCCTTCTCATTTTTTTAGACATCTAGCGTTTGCATACAGGCATTTACAAGTTTGTTTTTGTTAATTTTAACAATCTGGTTACTAATTGACAGGGGAAATTTGGAATCCTTCAACTCTGCTCTTTACTTAATGGCATTTGGGTTACTCTAACCTTTGTTGAAACCTCTCTATAGGGATGCTGTAACTTCCCTGTTTTGCTAGTTTTGCTTGAAAGATACATCCTTCCGAATAACGCACTCTTGGGCGACTGTCAGCTTTCCCCCTTTTTCTAGTTTAAAAACTGCTCTCCTTTTTAAAGGTCAATATCAACATCCTGGTTCCACCCTGGTTAAGGTGGAGCCCATCCTTTTAGAAAAGCTTCCCTTCCCCAGAATGTTGCCGAGTTCCTAACAAATCTAAAACCCTCTTCCTTGCACCATCATCTCATCCATGCATTGAGACTCTGAAGCACTGCCTTCCTCTTGGTTCTTGAACATGGACCAGGGTACATTTTTGAGAATGCTACCCTGAAAGTTCTGGATTTCAACTTTCTACCTAAAATCCTAAATTTGGCTTCCAGAACTCCATCTCACAGTTTCCTGTCATTGGTACCAACATGTACCAAGATAGCAGGCTCCTTCTAAGCTATATAAAACCTTATCTAAGTGATGAGTGCCGTCCGCCACCTTTGCACCAGACAATCCTCACTCTACCAACCACTTAGCTATCTACATGCCTAATGATAAAATCACCACCTATAACGGCTGTCCTAATCCTTCCCTTATGGGCACATGGTCTTGGAGACATCTCCTCTGTGCAAGAAGGTATTACGGCATATGGAAGACAAGTCCTAGCTATAGGATCACTTCCTGCCACTCCAAGATAATGCTCTCCTGTTATGTGACCTCTCTCAGAGAGGCTGCCAGCCTGGAGATGGGATTTCACTACTATGTCCCTGTAGGTCTCGTCTATATACCTCTCTGTCTGCTGCAATTACTCCAAGTCTGCTACTCTAAACTCCAGAGATTGGACTCATTCTCTGAGAGCAAGGAGCTCTTTGCAACTACTGCACAGATAAGAGGTCTCACCAAGTGGGAGATAATCATACATGTCACACTACATGCAAAAGACTGAGTAGCCCCATCTCACTGCTGGACTGTTGTCTCCGTCTTAATTTTAATGATTTCTTTAGCTATTTAAAGTTGTTCAGTTATTTAAAATTCTAAGAGAATAGGGATACTTGAACCAATACAAATATACCTAATACGTTTAAGGGACTTTGTTTAATGTTCATCTCAAAATGAACTGTAAGGGCCTAATTAATCTATTCCTAAGGCGTAATAACTTGCTGATGAAGATAACAGGTTAAACCTGAAAAGTGAAAATACCACCTTTCCATGAACTGGTTTAAAAGCCTATAAATCAAAGACTGTGCTGGGGGTGGGAAGTAAACACAAATAGCGTAGTTACTCACCTGTAACAAGTGATTTTGGGGAACAGCAGGAATCAGTCTTCACATACGTATGGGTAACATCCCCGATGGAGCCCGCATGGGAGCACTCCCTAACGTCCAATAGGAAAGCCTTTAGGAGCATTCCACTGCGCATGCATTCCTGCTTTCCCAACTCCTCTCCTCAGTTGAGTTTGTAGCTGAGAAGAAGAAAACAAAAGAACCCTACAACTGCTAGGGAAGGAGGGCAGGCTATGAAGACTGATTCCTGTTGTTCCCAGAGACCACCTCCGGGAGGGAGGAGTGGCCTAGTGGTTGGGGCAAGTTACCTCAGGCCGGAAGGTCAGGGGTTCAAATCCCACTAGAGGACAGGAACCTTGGGCCGTAAGGACTGGAGTTTCTAGTACCACAGGTGCTCTTTGTGGTCTTGGGCAAAGCCACTTAATCCTCCATTGCCCATATTCCCTGTAAAATAGTTATCTCCAAGTTATAATGCCCTGTTCAATGTAATTTCAGTTTGTTCAATGTAAACCACCTTGATATCATGAAAGGCGGTATATAAGAAATGTTAAATAAATAAATCACTTGTTAAAGGAAAGTAACTATGCTATCTTCAGGAACAACCAGGAATGCAGTCTTCGCATATGCAACTCACTAGCTCCCAGATACCAGACTGGTAAGGGGGAGGGGGAGTAGTGAGATACTGGAGGCAAAAATGTGTAGCCAATCAGTTTGGAAGAGTTGTGGGCCATTGGACTCTATTCCAGAAGGCATTACTTCCCCAATGATAGTCTGGTATCTTGTAGAAGTCAGGGACAGAGGGTAGGAGTTGAGTTTAAGTCCCAAAGAGGTGCTGGAGTACAGCTTGGCCAAAAACAGCATCGCAACAGGAGTCTCTCTCCAGACAGTGTGCAGCAAAAGTATGAATGGAGGACCAGGTAGCAGACTGGCAGATGTCCTCAATGGCTACTGAATGGAGATTAGTTAAGGATGTTGCCATAATACACACATTATGAACTGTGACCTGACCCTCCAAAGAGAGTCCTGCTTGTGTATAAGCAAAAGAAATGCAATCTGCTATCCATTTAGATAGAGTACATTTCATCACCGGTAGACCCAGATGACTAGAATCAAAGGAAATTAATAATTGAGAGGATCTTCTATGATCTTTAGTTCTATCCAAGTAGTAGGCCAGCGCTCACAAGGAGTCTAAGGTGAGTAGTGCTGCTTCAGCCCGCGACACATGTGGTCTAGGGAAGAAAGTCGGGAAGACTACAGACTGGTTTAGATGGAAGGAGGAAAGCACTTTTGGGAGGAAATGCGGATAGATATGCAGAACCAGCTTGTCATGGTGGAATACAGTATAGGGCAGATCTGCCATTAGAGCCTACAGCTCGCTAATGCGGCAAGCTGAAGTGAGGACAATAAGGAAGATGGCCTTCCAAGATAGAAACTTTAGTGAGGTGGTGGCTAAAGGTTTGAAGGGTGGCTTTAGAAGCTGAGCAAAAACCACATTCATATCCCAGGCCACAGGAGGTGGCTTAATGGGTGGCTTAGACAGCAGGAGACCCCACATGAAATGTGCTACTAAGAGGTGTGAGGAGATAGGCTGTCATCCATTGGTCTGTGAGAGGCCACAATGGCACTAAGGTGAACTCTCACAGAGTTAGTTTTAAGACCTGTCAAGGATAAGTGGAGGAGATATTGTAGAAGTGACACCGGGCAAAAAAAAGGGGTCAAGATCCTTTGGGGAGCACCAAATGGCAAACCTATGCCATCTGAATGCATAAGATTGCCTGGTGGAATCTTTATGCGTTACAAGGAAGACATCTTTGACTGTCTGTGGTTGGTTGAGGTCTGCGAGCACTAGCCTTTCAGCAGCCATGCTGTCAGGTGTAGGGAGTGAAGATTGGGATGGAGGAGCATCCCATGGTCCTGACAGAGGAGGTATGGCATACATCACTTGAGTATTATGTTTGCTTTTGAAGACTGTACCTAGGGCCGGCACTACCATTAGACAACTAGGCTGTCGCCTAGAGCACGGCCCTCCGGGAACCTATTGATGCTTCTGTTGTCCCTCTCAGGACAGGCAGTGGTGGCAATGAGTGCAAACAGTTCCGCAGCACTTTTCTTTAAACTTTGCCTTCGTGGGGTTATTTGCTTCTGCCCTCTCAGATCTCCAGATGCTAATTGCTTGCTGCAAACAAGAAGTTTGCTTCTTCCTCCTCTCCGATGTCCACAGTCATTAATGCTGCTGCATGTCCCAGAGAGGAGCAGCAGCGGGCACTGGAGGGGGGAGCGAAAGGGATGAGCTTTGCCTAGACTGTGTCAACTACTTGCAGTGACCCTGATCATACCTTACAGAGGATATAAAAAGACTTGAAATGGCTCAGTGGAAGACAACCAAGATAATATGGGGCCTGCACTAGAAAGAATGAGAAAAGACTTGAAGACCTAATTATGTATACTCTAGAGCAGTGTTTTTCAACCTTTTTTGTGCAAAGGCACACTTTTTTCATGAAAAAAATCACGAGGCACACCACCATTAGAAAATGTTAAAAAAATTTACCTCTGTGCCTATATTGACTATATATAAAGTAATTCTCTTGAATAGGAATCAAACACTCACACCAACCCCCCTCCCCTGCTGGTTCACACCAACCCCCCTCCCCTGCTGGTTCACTCACACCACCCCCCCCCCTCCACTGCTGGTTCACTCACCCACCCCCTGTCACTTACTCACCCCTCCTGCTGGGTCACTCACTCACCCCCCCTCCCTTGCTGGGTCACTCACACCATCGCCCCCCCCCCCCCTTGCTGGTTCACACACACCCCCCCCCCCTCCACTGCTGGTTCACTCACACTCCCCCCCCCTTGCTGGTTCACTCACACGCCCCCCCCCCCTTGCTGGTTCACTCACACTCCCCCCCCCCTTGCTGGTTCACTCACACACACACACACACACACCCCTCTGCCCAAGCTGCTGCTTCTGCTTTGTACAGAGCAGCGGCTGCACTACACTTACATTGAAAAGTAAAGAGAAACTGTGTCAGGAGCCCTCCGGTCATCGCAGAGCCCGAGGAAGTGATGTCATGGGGGCGGGCTCCTCACAGGCTGTCTTTCCTTTTCAAATTAACTTTATTGCAGCTAAAGTTAATTTGAAAAGGAAAGACAGCCTGTGAGGAGCCCGCCCCATGACATCACTTCCTCGGGCTCTGCATGATCGGAGGGCTCCTGACACAGTTTCTCTTTACTTTTCAATGTAAGTGTAGTGCAGCCGCTGCTCTGTACAAAGCAGAACCAGCGGCTGCACTGCTATAGGGAATCGCGATCGCATTCGCGCCGCGGACTTCGGCACAAAAGCTGGTTTTTTGCTCTGGCCGCTCCCGATCTTGCGGCCAGAGCAAAAAACCGGCTTTTCAATGGCCGGTTTTACAACTGTGCCGGCAGCCGGTCTGGCCATGGAAAAACCGGCCAGGCCGGCTGAAAACCGGCCGGTTGGCAACCCTAATTTGTGAGCCGAGGCCACATGTTACGGATGAAATTGGAATTTTTCCCACGGCACACCAGACAATATCTCACGGCACACTAGTGTGCCGCGGCACAGTGGTTGAAAAACGCTGCTCTAGAGGAGAGAAGTGGAGAGAGAGAGGGGATTGTGAATGGGGTTACTTTTCCTTTATCGGGCACACAGGGCAGGATTTGCTGACTCTGGAGCATGCCCACGATGTTGCCAAGATGGGGTCCACCCGGGGCATATGTTCTGGGGCTGTAAACAACTCCACAATTATTGGAGCTTGATATAACACTTTCTTAGTGGAATACTTAGTCAGAAGGTAGATCTACAAGCGGGCATGGTTATACTGGCTTTTATTTTATTTATTTATTTAGCTGTGCTTATATGCCGCTTTTCACCAGGTCAAAGTGGTTTACAAAAAAGGGGGTTACATTATAAGAGATTAGAACAAATTTACTTGGGGAGGGGGATTACCATCACTGGGGGAGGTCAAACATATATACATTTCGGAAGAACAGACATTCCAAACTTTAGTCTGCCTCTCAGTCTCGGCTTGTGTCTTGAACAGCGTGAGCATGTTTCATTGGGTGCTGTTCTTTTCGCATCCGAGGTGGATGGAGAAAAGATGTGTTTTGAGCTGTTTTCTAAATGTGGTAAGAGCCTTGTTGCTCCTAATGTTGGCTGGTAGGGAGTTCCATAATGTGGGGGAGTATAATTCAAATGCGCGGTTACAGGCCTGTTGATTAAACTTAGTCCTTTCATGTGGTAGAGACAGTAAGTAGCTTATGGCCTGACATGTTAGTCTTCTGGAGTTCAGTCATGGTGATAGGGTACTCATATGTGTGGCTTGTTGTTGATGAATCGCTTTATGGATCAGAACCAGTGTTTTATACTTGATCCGCGCTTCTAGAGGGAGGATGTGAAGATCCCTCAGGATGGGGGTGATATGGTCATATTTCTTCTCTTTTTTGATGATCCTTGCTGTTGTATTGAGGGCTGTCCGTAGTGGATTGAGGATGGCAGTCGGGAGCCCTTGGTATATGGCATTACAAAAGTCTAGGTGGGGGAGTGTGATTGATTGCATGACTGATTTGAAGACCTGTGGGTCTAATAAGTGGTCTGAGATGTTGTAACATCTTGGCTTTGAAAAATATTGCCCTTCCTGTTTTTGCAATCTGTTGTTTGAAAGATAGAGTTTGATCGAGAATGATCTCTAGACATTTTATGTGAGTTTGGACTTTTATTTGTGTTGTTCCCAGGTTTATTTATTTATTTATTTAATGGTATTTATATACCGCCTTATCATTCAATCAAAGCGGTTTCCACGGCAAACAATCAAGGGGGCAAATGTTTTCATGCAGTGTACAGAGTGGTGTGTATGTGTTGGCGGGGATGTGATTAGATTTGGTTTATCTACATAGTGTGCTATTATACATCATGAGCTATTATACAGTCTTATATACAGTCTTGGGGTGGAGGTTGATGATCTGACTTGTATGCTGGTTCAGGGGGTATGTCCATAGTAATCGATGAACAGGGTTGTCTTCAGCTGTTTTCGGAAGTCCTTGATTTCTGTGGTTAGTCTCAGATCATCTGGGAGGGAGTTCCATATGGATGGAGCAGCCAGGGAGATTGATGGTTGTGCGGTGTCTTTGTGGGTCTTGGTGAAGTCTTTTGGGGTGTTAACCCGATTGGAGGTGCCTCTTCTTCTTGGCCGTGTGCTTGTGTCGGGTTGTATGAGTGTGTGTAGGCTTATGGCAGAAGAGTGTTGTTTGATCTTGAATATGTTTATGATAGTCTTGTATTTGATGCGTGAGATGATTGGGAGCCAGTGCAGTTCTTTCAGTATGGGTGTGATGTGATCGTGTCTTGTAGTACCGGCTATTATGCGGGCAGCTGTGTTTTGGGCCAGTTGTAGTGGTCTGAGGGTCTCCTTTGGTAGCCCGGTGAATATTGGATTGCAGAAGTCTAGTAGAGGGGTTATCAGCGCCTGGCAAACGGTGCGAAAGTGCTATGGGTCGAGGAGGGGCTTGAGTCTTCTGATGAGTCGCATTCTTAGGCATGCACTTTTGGTTGCTCTGCCTATGTGTGCTTGGAGGTTAAGTTCTTTGTCCAGGATGACGCCGAGGTACTTAACTTCTGATTTTATGGGAATGAGTGCACCTCTTATCTTGATGTAGGGTGGGGGGATAAAGGCCGGGTTTCGCGTGATGATCAGTGCCTCCGTCTTGCCGTAGTTGATTGATAGGTTGTTTTCTTGAAGCCAGTTTGCCATTTGGGTGAGGCAGTTTGTTATGTTGGTGTAGTCCGGGTTGTCGACTGAGATGGGTGTGTAGATCATGATGTCATCTGCGTAGATTGTATAATGTATGTGGTGCTCTTTCATGATGGCACATATTGGCTGGATGTATAGGTTGAATAGGAGAGCTGAAAGGGCCGATCCCTGTGGCACTCCTTGTTTGACTTTTATGGGTTGAGATGTGTTGTGTCCTACTTTGACCTGTATTTGTCTGTTGGTTAGGTATGAATGGAACCAATTCAGGGTGGCACCATGTAGACCGATGTTCTGTAGTCTATCCAATAGAGTCTTGTGGTTAACTGTGTCAAATGCAGATGAGATGTCAATGAATATCATGAGTATGCCTTTCTTGGTGTTGTCTATGATGCGGAGGACGCTGTCGAAGAGGCATATCAGAAGAATTTCTACCCCGTGGTTGGGGCGGAACCCGTGTTGATTGTTGTCCAGGGGAGGGTGGTTGTCTATGTGTTCTTGTAGTTGGTGCTGTACAGTTTTTCGATTATTTTTGCTAAAAGTGGTATGCTGGAGATGGGTCTGTATGCTGCTGGATTGTTCTTGTCAAGTGTGGATTTCTTTGGGATAGGTCTTATTGTTGCGAGCTTCAATTGATTTGGCATGCACCCTTGGGTTAGGGAGGAGTGTACTATCTTGTGGATGGTTTGGATGAAGTTGGACAGGGATCCGTGGGGGCGGTGCTTGTCTTGATTGCTGAGATGATGTGGGAGAGTTGCTCCGTGGATGGGGTGTTGAATGTTCCCCAGATGTTCAAGGGTGTGATAGTCTTTGGGGTTGGGCTGGGTCTTGTTTGTTCTGCTGAATGGAACTTTTCTTGGATGTGGTCCACAAATTTTTGTGGGTCCAGTTGCACTTTGTCTTCGGTATCCTGGTCTTTGGTGAGGGTTTTTACGATTTCAAATAGTTCTTTGGGTTTGTTGTTGGAATTGCGTATGAGGTTTGTATGGCATTCCCTTTTTGTTTGGTTGATGCATTCGTTGTATTGTTTTTGCTTTGTTAGGTATAGTTCCTGGTTCTCGGGTGACTTGTTCTGTCTCCATCTCCGTTCTATTTTTCTGAGGCTCCTCTTTTCGTTTCTTATAGGTTGAGGTGTGTATGTAGGGGGGTGAAGGTTTGGTCCTTTGTAACAAATATTGCTTCTGTCTGCTAGGAATCAGTATTATTTACATGTTGATTTCAGGATAGGAATCAGTATTATTTACATTTTGATTTCAGGATAAGAGTATACATATATACAATTTTTACATGGCATGAGCCTTGTATTTGCGCTTGAGAGTGATTTCATAGTCATGTATTTACATTTATAGTCCAAGGAAGGGGTTCTTTTGGCTCTTGTTTATTGGTTAAGTTAGGTTATATTGTTCCTGAAAGAGGTGTGTTTTTAGATTTTTTCTAAAGTCTTTTAGGTCGCTGATTGTCCTCAGATCGACTGGTAGCTGGTTCCATAATGTAGGTGCTGAGTACGTAAATGCTCTATTGCTTGTGCAGACAGATCTGATGTTAGTTGGAACGTAGAGGGTGTTTGCTTTGTAGGTTCTTCTATTTCTGGTAGGGGGTTGCGTGTTGATGAGGTTGTTGAGGTATGATGGTGCTATGTTATGCATGAGTTTGAATGTTGTTACTAGAACTTTGTATTTTATACGGGCAGTTATGGGTAGCCAGTGTAGTTCGATTAATATTGGTGTGATATGCTCGGTGATTTTCTTCTTCATGATAGCCCTGGCTGCCACATTTTGAGCCATTTGTAGTATTTTTAGGAGTTTTTTTGGCAGACCTTGAAGAATGGAGTTACAGTAGTCTATGTGAGGAGTGAGTAGTGTTTGTGCTACTGTTCTGAAATCTGAGTGATCAATGATGTTGCGCAGTGGTTGGAGAACCTTTAGTTTGTGGAATATGGCTCGGTTGGTTAGCCGGAGTTGTTTTATGCATTTATAGTTTACTAAATAGTTTTAAGAAACACAATGAATGTGCTGCTTATATTTATGTTATGTTTATGTTTGTCTTTATTTGATACACCGCATTTATGGGCACAATCTATGCGGTTTACAATAAAATTCTAAAAATGAATAGAAATAGAAAAAAACTCTGTTTAAAAAAAGAAAGAGGAAAAGAGAACTAGTGCAGTAAGACGTAAGAAGTAGAAGAGAAAGGGTACCAAAGGGAAGGGAAAAGGGGGGAGGGAGAAGGAATAGGGGGTACAAGGTATGCTCTGCTGGAGGCGACCCAGACCCAGTGGAGCCCAGATTTAAGGGACTTTTTTTTATTGTTATTTTTTATTGATGATGAAGGTATAACAAAATATTAAACAATGATCCAAAAGTACAGAGAAGAAATAGGGATCCACAGCCCATAGCAACATATACACGCCTTCGTGAGGCATTTGCATCCCCCTTCTTCCATTCCCTTTCTCCCTCACACAGTTCTGCTATCACCCTCGATGCCACATATCCTTGATTATGCTCCATCTTGAACTGTGGGGGAGGCAGCGTCCCACTCAGCGTTGCCTTCTGCTGCACCACCACCGAGTGTCCATAGACCATGAGCTCACTGGCTCCCATCCCCCCATTGGCCAACAGCAACTATTATATCAGCAACATTAGCTTTCAACATGCACACAACAGCAAATTGAACAGCAGCATTAAATGTTGCAGTGTATTATTTATTCCCCCCCCCCCCCCCACCTTGGGCACTTATTTGTACCCATCTTTATCTGCTTTGTTTGCTCTGGGGGACCTTCAACACATTTTTCCCCTCCCTTAAGTCCTCTATATCACCCAGTGCAGTGTGTCCATGTTGACCGGGATGATTCCTCGTGTCTGTCGACCCCCATACTCCCCCCAAGTAGGGGTCCTAAATTTTACGAAAGAGCCAATCTTTACCTTTAAGCTGAAAGGTTAACCTATTATATTTTACTACTTCCACAACTTTGTGGAACCACTCAACCTTACAGGGGCCCGAAGTCGTACACCGGTGCCCTGCCAGGGCTATTTTAGCTGCCAGCAACAGCAAGCAAGACCTCCCCCGGAGAGAGACTAGAGGGCTCTCCCACCCAATCCCGGAAGATGTCTCCCCACATCTAACCAGTAAGTTTGTATAATGTGGCATCCCCACCACATATAGTAAAAACCGCCCACCTGTCCGCATCCTCTCCAACATTGTTCAGTTTTTTTTGTCTCTTAGCATGAAATAGACACACAGGTGTGACGTACGCCCAGTGAACTATCTGGAGTTGTGTCTATCTCCATGAAGTAGCAGATGATACCTGGTTTATGTTCTGGTAGATTTTCTCCCATGTCTTCCCCGCCAGCTCTTGATTCAGCCAAATTTGCCACCCCCTCTGATGCGGTGGAGGGCAGGTTTCCGTCTCCTCCAGTTTCACCCGGTAAAGTCTGGCTAGCAAATCCTTTCTCCCTTTACCCTTATACAGTACTTCGACAGGTCCCACAGGCCATATCCCTTGCAATCTTCTATTTTCTAAAAAATGTCGTAACTGAAAATATTGATAAAAGGGTACGTGGCGTCCCCATTGTTGCTCGATTTCATGCATTGAAAGAATTGACTCATCTCCCAATATGTCCCCCACCTGTGTTGGGCACCCCTCCCTTTCTTGTAACCATCTGAACTCCAGTCTAGAGAAGGGAACATAATCTTGTAGCCTGTACCCTCTCAAAAGGGTGTGGGGAAATCCCTTCTCCTTAGGCCCTGTAGATAAATTTGTCAGTGGGCCCAGAAATGGATACTTGTATCAGCGTTCCCTCCCCTCTTCCTTCGCCCCCACCCACTCAAAGAGGGACTTAGGTGCTAAAGCCCTTCTCTCCAGTGCTACCCATTTAGCTTCAAGAGGACGTAGGTAGTGCACCCTAAGTGCTGTCAACAGTGCAGCCCTGTAATACCATATCAGGGCTGGGAAGCGTAGCCCCCCCACTTCTTTTGAATGTTTTAATTTCTCCACACCTATCCTCCCCTTGCGGCTCCCCAAACAAAATGCACCAAAGGTTGTTCCCATTTCTTAAGCTTACTGAGGGGAATCCTTAATGGGAACTGAGAAAATAGAAAAATGAACCTGGGAATAATATTCATCATAAGGACCGCCACCTGGCCTATCCAACTTAGGTGCAACGGAGCTCATCTCTCCAAATCCTGATTAATAACTGTTACAAGTGGGACCTAGTTAAGAGCAAAGAGATCTTCTAAATTTGTAGAGATCTTAACGCCCAATTATTTTAATGAGCCATTCGCCCATTAAAATGGGAAATTCTTCATCCCCCCCTCTCTGTAACCCCCCAAAGGTAGGGCCTCTATCTTGTTTATATTCACTTTAAAGCTGGATACCTGTGAAAATGCCTCTATCTCCTCCAACAGGGCCCCAATTGATTCCTAAGGGCGGAAAAGGAATATTAAGGTGTCATCGGCATATAACAGGATCTTATGCTCTTCATTTCCCGTACCTATCGGCATCACCTTCAGGTTCTGCCTAATCCTTGCAGCGAATGCCTCTATGACTATTGAAAAAAGCATGGGCGACAAGGGGCACCCGTGCCGTGTCCCTTTGTGTAGATGGAATCGCTCAGATTGCTGGCCGTTTACTAGAATCGAGGCCCGTGGAGCTGTGGGGCTGCGTATAGTGCCCGAATCCCTTGAATAAAAAACTTCCCCAACCACATTTTACCCATCATTGCAAAAAGGAAGTCCCACTCTACCCTGTCAAATGCTTTTTCTGCATCTAAAGTGATGCAGATCACAGGTGAGTCCACACATTCTATCAGATTTATAGTTCGTCTTACATTATCTGATATAATTCTACCCCCAATAAATCCTGTCTGGTATGGGTGTATTAGTGTGGGCAGCACTTTTTCCAACCATAGGGCAAGGACTTTGGCATAGAGTTTGGCATCGTTATTTAAGAGCGCGATAGGCCTGTAATTACCACACTGATTCCTGGGTCTACCTTCCTTAGGAAGGATCACCACATTAGCCTTTGTCATTGATTCCAGAATTGGCCTTCCTTCCAAGAAGACAAAGAATAATCTAGCTAGGACTAGGGCAATTTCCTCCCTAAGCCCATGATAAAATTCTGCAGGCAGGCCATCATCTCCTGCCGCCGTCCCCTTTGGGAGAGTTTTCATTGCCCGAGAGACCTAAGGCTTGCACTGTTTCCTCCTCTAATTTAGAGATGTCCAAGCTCTGGATGTAGGAGCAAACCCTCCCCTTTAGTCCAACCCCTTCAGTTTGATATTCATAACAGTTCATAATATTTACGAAATTATTTGCAGATATCCCTATTAGTCACCGCCTTCGTCCTGTCTGGTCTTATTATCTCCGCTACCAATCTTTCAGCTCTTTTCCTCTTAAGTTGCCAGGCTAACAGTCTCCCAGCCTTATTGCCGCTTTCCATATAGTTCCGTTTCATGGCTTTAAGGAGGTGGGCCAACTTTTCAGTTTCTAGGGCGTTTAACGCGGACCTAGCTGCACTTAGCCGACTATATATCTTCTTTGCCCCTGTCCGGCTATGTTCCATCTGGAGAGCCAGGATTCTCTCTGTAAGCCTTTGTACCTCCATCTCCTTTTCTCTCCTCCTTTGAGCCCCCCACTGGATCAACACGCCCCTTAAGGCCGCCTTCCCTGCGTCCCACAGAACATTGTCTTGGACCTCCCCATTGTCGTTTATTTTAATTTATTCCTGCCACACTTCCTTTCATTTCTTTTGAGTGGAGTCTCCATGCAACAGAGTGACATCCGCCCTCCGCTGAGGGGTCCTCTGTACTTTTCTGCTTTTCCCTGGAAACCATTGGCAAGTGACCATATCGTGGTCCGGCAAAATGATGGGGTGAATTTGTGCCTTCCCTAAGGCTCCCCCTGGTCCTGCCTACCCAAAAAATAGACCAGCTTCGAATATGTGTTGCAGTGTGCAGCATAACAAGTATATCCTTTCTCCCTCGCCATACGTCCACCAGATCCCACCTCTTCATACTCGCCCTCAACTCCTGACCCTCTCTCCTATGTTTCTTTTTAATGAAATTTGATCTGTCCAAATTCCCCACTGCACAATTTAGGTCCCCTGCGACTATCCAGACCTTTTGAAATTCTTTTATCCATTTTTGGAAAAAAGATCCTTTTGACCCATTTGGGGCATATAAATTCAGGACTGTGACTTCCTCCTGGCCTATTCTTCCCACAACCCATATCACCTTTCCCTGTGTATCCTCACCTGATGCATAGTGTACAAACGGAAAGTTTTTCTGAATGAGGATCGCTACCCCCCTTTTTTGGAATTGTAGGGAGAACAGTACATCTGTTCGTACCCCTTACTATGCAATTTGGCATGCTCCAACTCCCTGAACTGCGTTTCTTGTAATAGGGCGATGTCGACCCTTCACCTTGTCAATTATGTGAGGACCCATAGTAACATAGTAACATAGTAGTTGACGGCAGATAAAGACCAGAATGGTCCATCCAGTCTGCCCAGCAAGATGGCAAGAGCAGGTGCACCTGTCGCTCCGCGCAGGCCACCCCTCCCCATATCCTTGTTCAGGGGTAAACCCACCACTCCATGTAGGACACCCCTATTTGTTGAGACGTTATATGGTTCAGAAGTTAGATGGTACCGTTTATTTTGTTTTTATCCTATTGCTGTAAAGGGATCCTCTGTGTTTGTCCCATGCCTTTTTGAATTCCGTCACCGTGTTCACCCCTACCACTTCCATTGGGAGGGCATTCCAAGCATCCACCACCCTTTCAGTGAAAAATATTTCCTGATATTGCCTTTCAATTTACCCCCTTGCAGCTTCATGTTATGCCCTCTAGTTTTACAGGTTCCCCGTCTTTGGAAGAGGTTTGTTTGTTCATCATTTCTCTTTAAGTATTTAAAGGTCTGAATCATATCTCCCCTGTCCTTCCTTTCCTCCAAAGTGTACATATTTAGGTCTCCAAGTCTCTTCCCATAAGGCTTCTGACGCAGGCTCCAAATCATTTTGGTCGCCTTCCTCTGAACAGTCTCCAGTCTTTTTACATCCTTTGCAAGATATGGTCTCCAAAACTGAACACAGTATTCCAAGTGAGGCCTCACCAGTGACCTATACAGTGGCATAAGTACCTCTTCTTTTCTGCTGGTAATCCCTCTTTGTATGCAACCCAACATCCTCCTGGCTTTTGCCACCGCCTTGTCGCACTGTTTTGCCACCTTGAGATCATCAGAGATAATCACACCAAGGTCTTTCTCCTGAACTGTGCATACCAACCTTTCGCCCCCTATTGTGTACATTTCTCTTGGATTCCTGCTACCCAAGTGCATGACACTACACTTTTTTGCATTAAATCGTAGTTGCCAAGCATTAGACCAGTCTTCCAGCTTTTGTAGATCTTTCTTCATGTTAACCACTCCCTCGGGGGACCCGCTTTCTCTTTATTGGGCTATGTATACCCCGGACATTCAGGGTTGCGATTCTATAGTGACTCAGAGCCATTCCCGTTTCTTCTATCTTCCCTCTGTCCCACCCTATCCCCCATCCCTTCCTTAAGCCCTGCACCATTCTGCCAACAGATTCCAAAAACATTACAACTGTTATAACAATCATTGTAACCACTATAAATTGAGTCCCCTCATTCCCCTCCATCTTTTCCCACTTTTGCACTTCCTTGGACACTCTCCTTCTTTTGACATCTTCTCCCTTCCCGCATTTTGTTAGGGACATCCCGCTGCCCTCCCCCTCCCCCTTAGCACATAATCGTCAAGGTTAAAATCCTCCCACTGGCCAGACGGCCTTCGGATGAACCCTTCTCCCCCCATTTACCATCCCCTTCCCGGGTCAACTATTTCTCTCTGAACTCCCCACACTCCCCATTACTTCCTGTCTCCACATTACCTTTGTTTTACTCCTGCCTTCTTGTCCATTCCCAGCAGCAAAATACAGGCACAGTGCTTTAAGTTCAACTTACTGGTTAACCCACAGGGCCCTCCAATGCCCTTGTCTGTCCTCTTGCTTCCATGGCCTGCTATGGATGTCCTGCTCCCTGCTCCTTTTGCTGCATGCCGTTTCCCTCGTGTCCAGCTGCTCTCTGGCCGTTCGCAGCTCCATTCAGGTCTTCTACGTCACCCCCCCCCCCCCCCAGACCATCTTTGTCTCTCCTCCCTGTGCTCTCATGGTTGCCATTCATCCACCATCACATCGGGTGTTTTGAGATATTTTTCTAGCGCTGCTGGTGAAGCAAAGAATTTCCTAACATCATTGGTGACCACTGTGAGTCACGCCAGGTACCATACAGCCACTTTGACTCCCTTCTGAGACCACTGTTCCTTGGCACGAAGCAGCTCCTTTCTCTTTTTAACAGTTTCCACCGCCAGGTCTGGATATGCATAGATTTCCAGTCTTTGTAAGTTACATAACTTGTTCTCCTGCAGGTTCTGATGATAAAGTCCTTGTGCTGAAACTGGAGCAGCTTTATAATAAAGGCTCGTGGTCTGTTGCTCCCACAAGTTTAGGCCTCAGCTCTCTATGGGCCCATTCAATTTCATATGGGATAGGTGTAGGGCTACCAATAAAGCATTGCGTGAGCACATCCTTTATAAAGCCCACCGGGTCTTGTGCCTCCATCCCCTCCGGTATCCCAAACAGTTGAATATTAGACCTCCACACCCTATTTTCCAAATCTTCTGCTTTGTTCTGGAGTGCTGTCACTTGTTGCTGTATTATTATTATTATTATTATTATTAAACACTTATATAGCGCCGCAACATACGAAGCGCTGTACAAACATACAAGAGAGACAGTCCCTACTCATCAGAGCTCACAATCTAATAAGACAGAATACAAAATAAGTTACAAAATACAAATAACAAAATTTACAGGACAAAGTAAACAAAAGTTGATGGAGAGATCAAGATAGGAACGAAAAGCAGTAGTGAAGAGGTGGGATTTGAGTCTGGACTTGAAAATGGGCAGGGATGACGCCTGGCACACAAAGATAGGAAGACTATTCCATGCAAAGGGTGCTGTAGCATTGAGATCACGCCACGTAGTTGGGCCTCTGCCAAGCCAACCCGCTCCTCCACTTCCATTAGCCTGGCTCCAGTTGCAGTGAATTTCTCTTCTATTTTGTTTAGTACCTTATGCACTATTTCAGCTTTAGAGTCATGTATGTCTCTGAGGACTGTGGAGAGATCCACCATCTTTACCTCACCTCCGCCCTCACCTCCACTGGCAGTAGAAGAGGCTGGAGACACTGGGGCCTGATTTTCTCCCGTCACCACCTGAGCAGCCTCTACTTTTGCTGCGTATAGTTCTCTTAGGGTTTTAGTTGCTTTAGGCATAGCTGGGTCTCTGTGGAGCACCATATCCTGGGTATGGTCCTTACTTTGCAAATTCCCTACGAGTTCAGGGAGCGACTACTACTCGCGTCTTCCCCCCTCCATATCCAAACCGGAAGCTGATTTAAGGGACTTTAAAATTGCATTTGAACAAGTATTTTTAGAGCTTTTTTGAAGAATTTAAAGTTGACTTCCAAATGAAAGGGGGCAGGTGGTATTCCAGAAGGAGGGAACTAGAACAAAAAAATGCTGATTGCCAGGTAGATTTGAGTTTTGAACTAGAAGGGGGAGAGATATGAAGCCTGTTTTTGTGAAGTGAATGGAGAAACTGGGCTCGGGGATATAAGGTAATTAGTGTGGAAATGTAATCGGGGGGGTCTTATCTTGGATGGTTTTATGAGCAAGTGACAGAATTTTATATTGAATCCACGATCTGATGGGGAGCCAATGATACTGGATCAGTAATGGGGTGACATGGTCAAATCTATGAACATGGGCAAGAAGATGAACAGCTGTGTTTTGGACAGTCTATAAATGATTCAAGTGTTAGAGCGGTATAGGTAATTTTACTTTAATTACCATCTGGATTCATGTGAATTTTCAACTTCTATGATGGGGTTACACTGAAAAAGGTTTGGGAAGCACTGTCATAGTATGACATGCAAATCGCTCTGTACACCTTTTTGAGTGAAAAAGTAGGTAATAAAATCTATAAACTAAATTAAATTAGTAAATTAGTGATTCAAATACTCCTGGATAAAAAAAAATATTAAATTGTTTCTAATGTGTGAAATACATTTTTAATTACTTTTTGAATATTTCTATGATTTCATGTTCAAAGTGCAAAGTATATTGCATAGATCAGTGAACAAACTTTTCCTTTAATGCATTTTGAATTGTATTTTTTAGATGTAGAATGTGAAAATATACAAGAGCGTGAAAATCTCATGATCTAATTTACTATTGATTGACCATTGCTCTGGATATGAATTTCATAACATATGCAGTGCACAATGGCAATACCTTTTCTCTGTTTTCTTCATTTAGCAAATTTATTGGTGTTTAAAGCCCATATACATCTTGAAGATCTATTTCAATGCTATTTACCAACCCTAATAAGTCAGAGTTCTCTAATGGATCCAGATTTTGGCTAATTGAGCACTCTCAGAAATGAACCAATTTAGTAATACTTTAAAGAAGGCACAAGACTGTTATTTTGTTATTTATGGATTGTGTGTATCGTAAGTATATTTATTGCATTTACCTTCTTTTATTCTTTTAATTTTATTGTATTTTACTATGTTATTCTTCACAGTACAGTATTGAATATGGCAAGTAATAAGTGTTTTGTTTTTAAAGAAATAAGATGCAGAAGTAATGAACTACAGTCAAACCTCGGTTTTCATTTGCCCCGGTTTTCATACGCTTCGGTTTTCAACGTCTTTTTTGACTGAGATTTTGTCCCGGTTTTCATACATCGCTTCGGTTTTCAATGTCTTTTGACTGAGATTTTGTCCCGGTTCTCGTACATCGCCTCGGTTTTTGTAAAGTACAGTACTGTAAATACATACACTCTCGCGCTGCACACCATTCTGTATACACTGCCAGAACGCCTGCCCGGTCCCGGCAACACTGCCCCCCGGACTCACCGATCGCCAGCGTGATGAGAAGCAAAAGCCAGCTGAGCACGTAAATGAAACACATCCTCGAGCCTGGTCAGAGTCAGAGAGGCAAGGATTGCGCAGAGAGGAAGGCCCTGATCTCATCCACCGCCTGCCCATTCTCTGGAGCGCCCCCTCAGGCTCAGAGGTAGCAGGGAAGAAAAGCTGTCAACGTAAGCAGGAGATGTTGCATGAATGTGGGAGGCAGTTCTTTCTCTTGCATGGTACGTCTGAAGCTATATCATTAAGATTTTCTGCCATTCTGAAGCATTGAGCAGATAATGTAAAGGTATTTTAATGGGCTGAATCCAATGTGATTCCGAAGAGAGCTGGGCACAGCAGCTTGTCAGGGGTGGCTAAGGCCAGATGTTAACATACTGTACTGTACAGTACTGAACTTAGCTTGCTTTCAGTGATGTTAAATGTTCATTTATCCATTTCATTAGTCATTTATATTTATTTCTCATTGTTTTCTGTATGTAAAAATATAGTTATTCTCTATAAAATGTATTTTTGTGAATATTTTTGGGTGTCTGGAACGGATTAATTGGATTTACATTATTTCTTATGGGAAATATTGCTTCAGTTTTCATACGTTTCGGTTTTAGTCAGACTTTTTCGAACGGATTAATCATGAAAACCGAGGTTTGACTGTACTAGACTTACTCAATTTTCAAAATATTTGAAAATTTTAAAAGAATGGAAACAAAAAGATGATTCAAAATTCTGTCATTCTTCTTGGTAATTATCCTGAGATCTAGTTAATATGGCTGATGTAGTTTCTCTGATGTTTTGTACTTAGCTTTGAGTTTTTCATGGCAACTTTCTTAATCTGTTTTTTGCTCCCTAGACTAAGTGAACTATAATCCCTATTTACATTTTGCTCATTACAAACATTTTTTATCACTTTAATTACTGCATATAGCCTCCAGTTTAACAAATTCCTTAATTATTTGATTCTGACCCAAAAATGTAAGGAGAAAAATCCTTGCTGGATTCCGTGTGTTGTACAATCTATCAGATGCTTTAATACTTTTTTCATACTCAAAGGAGAATTATAATTATGAGGTGCCCTGCTGCTTCCTCTGAACACATCCATTACTTCCAGGTCTCCACATGAGTGTGCCTTTAACCAGAAGAAATTAAAGGCATGTGTCTAATCAGCATTTCAATATCATATTCTACAATTAACTTTATTGTAGTAATCTGTTTAGTGAAGCTGTGTGGCTGGAAGACGACTAGAATCATGAAATAAAACTGAGAAGAAAAGCAGCTTTTCTTATTAAAAAAAAAGTGGTAACCAAGCCTTCAATTAATGACACTATTACTTTGCAAGCATAGTTTTTCCTTTAAAAAGTATATTAAGTAGATTAGATGCAGATATTTTTAGCAACCCTGAGACATGTACCTCCATTACCTCAGGTACAAACTTAGGTTGTAAGCCCTCCGGGGACAGGAAATACCTATTGTACCTGATTCTAACTCGCCTTCCACGATTGTTAGAAAGGCGTGAGCTAAAATACCATTAAATAAATTAACCCAATCCTGATATTCCCATGTAAGGCTTTTATACATCATTTTAAGACCTCTTGTTTCTCATATCATTATGTATACATGACTATTTTCCTGTCTTTATTAACTTTATAAGTGGGAGAGCTGAATGTGATTCATAATTCAAATGGAGAAGCCATTCATTTAAAGCTAAGCCTCCTGTTTCTGCAATTCCGTGGAGGATTGAGTGTTGCGGGAGCCAATGGGTCTGGAAGAGGAAGGAGAATGTAGGGGAGCGTGGTGGCTGGCGGAAAGATAGTCTGCGTCGGAGAGCAGGAGTAGAGGATCGTGGCTGGTGCTGATCTGATGAAGATTAATTTTTGCGAGCAAGGAGGCTGACACCGGGCAGACTGTGGAGTAGCAGCAGGTTTTAATTGCTCAGCAGGCCCCGGAACGAAAAATGGTGTGCAGAAGTGAGGCACGTGGCAGACAAGGCTGAATTTGCGATGGGAGCCGAGCCAGACAGTGGGTGAATAACCAGGTAAGTGAACATAAGAAGTAATTAAAGGTCTAAGTATACCTCGCAGGGGCTGGCTGGCTTGTGGGAGAGGGACGGGAAGGTCGTTAAGGGCAAGGGGAAGGCAGGCCACATCTTCATGGGACAGACACATTTGCCTATGGGGGGGGCAGGGGTGGAGTTCGGGAACAGGGGGTTATCGAGCCCAGGGGAGGGGTTCCGGCTGGGGGGGAGCAATTCCTTGGCAGGGATGGTGGGACCAATGGGAGTGTGGGGGAATATGCAGCCTCGCTAGGCCAGGTATTGGGGTATGGGGGGGATGGCATTGGGGGGAGCTATCAGGGAAGGTGGGCCAGGTATAGGACAAGGTATGCAGCGTCCTCCATGGTGGGAGGGGGGCTTGGGGGGAGGAAGTAGGAGCCAGAGTAGTCTCGAAGGGCAGGGTCTCACTGGCTAATTCGGATGGCCGGTGATGCAAGGGGGATACTACCCAGTGGCTTGGGGGCATTGGCGTGATGGAGGGCAATGATCCTCTATAGTGGAGTAGCTGTGGGCGGGGCGGTCTCCTTGGCCGCCGGTTGTTCCCCCCCCCCCCCCCGGTGTTTTCTTTTTGCATCCACAGGTGCCGGCAGCATGGCAGCAAACAGGTGGACAAGGAGGGAGAGGACACATACGAGGAGAGAACATGGAGGCGAGAGCGGCAGCGAGGAGTGATCGGACGGAAGGGGCGGTGGTGGATTCGGACGGAGTGCTTCAGAGTCAAGGGGGTCGTCAGGATCCTGGAAGTTGTCCAATGGTAGCGGAGTCCAGGACGAGTGAGGAAGGTGAGTTGCCAGCGGTACAAGGGGATGGGCACAGAGGGAGAGGGGTGTGCGTGAGGGGATTGGGGCGAAGGCGCGGAAGAAGAGGAGGCATTCCTGCAGGCGATGTGGCAGTTCAGAGTCCTCCTCCTCTTCGTCGGTGGATTCCTTGGCAACCTCCACGGGGGCAGAGGGGGCGGTACAGACGGTGGGCGGTAGCGTTGCAGCGACTGGGGTGGGTGGGGGGGGGCCACCCACAGTAGCGTCAAGTTCCGAATTATGGGAAGGAGTTCCAAGGAGGTTGTGCCGGAAGATTCGGAAGAGACACTATACCGACATTTTTCATTTATTGGATGGTAGGAAGAGGTCGGGAGAGAGTACAAAGAAGAGGAAAGAAGATGAGAAGGCGGGGAGAGTCAAGAAGGTCTCGCGTAAGGTCCTAAACTGGACGAGAGGCTTTTGCGGTTAGCTAGCGAATGGGGACATCATTATCCAGAGCATTATGGGATGTTGCTGGCCTATGAGGATTCCATCTTAGAGGCGGCACAGACGCACGAGGGTTGGGCATGGCTCAATTATGATGAGAAGTTCCAAGGTAAGATGGAGGAGAACAAGTTATTATCCTGGGGGACGTAAGATATTAACCTATGGTTGACACAAATGTCGACTAGGTCGGGAAATGGGGGGGGGGGCAGCGGGTGGAGCAAAAGTAGGAGTAGCGGTCGTGTCTGGGATGGGGCGGTCCTTTCGGGCAAGGGGGTCCGCCGCCCTGCAGCGAATGGCAAGTGGCGGAGTGGGAGACATTTGCGGGCGATTCAAGTCGTCATGTCCCTTTCCAGATTGCAAGTTCCACCATGCGTGTACCATCGGGAACGGGAGTCATGCAGCTCTCAAATGTGTTAAAAAAGGGGAAGCTCTTACCCCCCCCCTGCCGGTCCCCAAGCAGCAATGACTTGCTGGGCCTTGCCTCAATGCCACTACGGATTGAGGCGTTAAGGCCGTGGCTAGGGCGGTATCCGAGGCTGAAGGAGAGGGAGCTGCTGGAAAAGGGGTTTCAGTAGGGGTTCGTGATACCAGTGGAGGGACAAGTGGTATCGTGAACGACTCGGAATGTGGCCTCGGTGCGGCGTCTTTCTCACATTGTGAAGGATATGTTGAGGGGGGAGTTGGAATGGGGCAGGATCGCTGGTCCGTTTTCAGAGCAGCTGTTTGCGGACTTCGTTGTTTCCCTGTTGGGGATTATACCGAAGAAAGAACCCGGGAAGTTCAGGTTGATTCACAACCTGTCCTTCCCAGCGGGATCATCGGTGAATGATCATATACCAAAGGAGCTGTGCAGAGTTCGCTAGGCTTCCTTTGAAGTGGCAGTGGATTTGGTGAGAGGATGTGGGCCTGGTGGTCTGATGACTAAAGTAGACATTGAATCAGCTTTTCGCTTATTGCCAGAGCATCCCTCTGCATTTCATTTGTTAGGGTTTTGTTTTGAGGGAAACAGTTATTTTGATGGGTTGCTCAGTTTCCTGCTCTTATTTCGAAAAGTTAGTACGTTTATGCATTGGGCTTTGGACGCGCAGGTAGGATGCATGAATGTGGTGCATTACCTGGATGACTTCCTTTTCATGGGGGAGGCTCGGTCAGTCCGGTGCCAGGAGATTTTGGAGGGATTCGTGGAACTGTCCAGGGTATGGGGTGTTCCTTTGGCTGCCGAAAAAACTGAAGGACCTTCAACGAGCATAATGTTTATGGGGGTGGAGCTAGAGGCGGTGGAAATGGTTGCTCGTTTGCTGGTAGAGAAGGTATGGTGGCTTCGGGTGCTAGTGGCCAACATATGGGGGTCGAGTAAGATAACCAATGGGGCGAGTGGTTCTGCGTCGGTTGTCAGCGGCTACATTGGGCATGCTGAAGCCTCATCACCATATTCGGCTTTCAAGGAGTATGCGGGCGTATTTGGGTGTCTGAGAGGTGTTTTGAAAGAATTTAATGGAATGATGGTGTTGATGGAAGCAGAGATTTCCAGTTGCGACTTACAGCTATTTACAGATGCAGCGGGAGGTCTGGGATTGGGTGCCTGGTGTGCAGGGGTTGGCCATTGGAGTGGCGTGAGGCAGGCTTAACCAACAATGTAGCATTTTGGAGCTGTTTTCGGTTTTAGTGGTATTGGAAGTGTGGCCGGACAGGCTGCGCAATCGCAAAGTAGTTTGGTGGTGCGACAATGCAGCGGCGGTTAGAGTAGTGAACCACTATGTGCCTCGATGCATGCAAGTAGTGGCGCTAATGAGAGAGGTAGTGTTAGCCTTACGTTTGAATGTATCGAAAGGCCCGTCACATTCCAGGTTGTACTAACAGAATTGCTGAGGCTCTTTTACATTTCAAGTGGGATCTTTTCCGGACGCTGACACCAGAGGAGGACGCTGAGGAAGTGACTGTCCCAGAGCACTTATGGCGAATTGGCCTCAAGAAATGCTAACTCTGCTGAGGAGTTCGGTGTCACCGGCAACCTGGTTGGCATATCGACGGGGATAGGATAGAGTGGTGGACTTCATGGTGGAGCAAGGATGGCAGCCAGGACGGGTGTCTGATCAGTTCCTGGGACAATATGTGGTTTATGCCAAGGCTGTAGGAGCGTCGAGAGCAACAGTGTGAATGCACTTGGTGGGATTTGGCTTCTTCGCCAGAGCGTTCAGTTGGAACTTCTCGGTTGGGGGGGGTTCCTTTTTTTATTTTATTTTTTTTATTTATGCAATTTTACACATTAATACAAGAAAAACCTTGTACAAAGAAAACAATCCATCGTCCTCATGTTTAACAGAAACATAAATCAAAAGAAAAATGCTAACAAATGGATTCCTGAATAGGCCTCAATAAATGGAGTGGAGGAGTGGCCTAGTGGTTGGGGCAAGGTACTTCAGGCCAGAAGGTCGGAGGTTCAAATCCCACTAGAGGACAGCAACCTTGGGCCAGAAGGACTGGGGTTTCTAGTCCCACATGTGCTCCTTGTGGTCTTGGGCAAGCCACTTAACCCTCCATAGCCCATGTTCCCTGTAAAATAGTTATCTCCAAGTTATTATGCCCTGTTCAATGTAATTTCAGTTTGTTCAATGTAAACCGCACTGATGCAGACTAGCGCGGTATATAAGAGAATGTAAATAAATAAAATAAATAAATAAAATAAATAAATGGACAAGATGGGTCACAAATCAAAGGATAAATTACAAACACAGCCATAAAGGTAATAGAGCAGGCACCAAGGCGGTAGCTACACCTATTTCACACTAAACTCCCCTATACATGAGAGCTATTTATAGGAGCTATATGGGAGGGGTCCTGCACCAAAGCTAGCCTAGAAGACAAGAAACTGGCCAATTGGGAAGGTTCAAAAAAGAGATAACTATGCCCATCTAATTTAACCAAGCACTTGCAAGGAAACCGAAGGAAAAATAAACCACCCAATTGTACCACCCCGGGACGATATAATAAAAACTGACGCCTCCTCCTCTGTGTGGCCCTACCAACATCAGGAAAAATGCGTAAATGAGAATCAAGGAACACCTTGCAGGGCGACCGAAAAAATAACCTTAATAGCCAGTCCCGATCTGCCTCCAAAGCAAAGGTGACCAGTAAGGTCGCAACCATACCAGCCGCCGATGGAGATCTTTCTAAGAAGGCAGACAGGTCAAGACTATCAGCAGATAATACCTGATTCTCCTCATGGACTACAGGAGCAGGCTTAACAGTAGGTAGATAATAGGCCTTTGAAATAGGGGGAAGAGATTCAACAGGAATTTTAAGAGTAGTCAACATGAACTTTTTAAACAGTTCCATCGGAGTAACCGAGGGAACCTTAGGAAAACTTAATACCCTAAGATTCCTGCCCCTAGCAACATTCTCAAGAAATTCCAATCGCCTATATAATACAGCAGAGTCCTTAGGAAATGTTTGAGCAAGTTCTTCGAGCTGCACCAAACGACCCTCACAGGAGGCCACCTTAGCAGCACAAGCAATTTGTCCCAATTCGTATAACTTCAACTGTTGCCCAAAAGTTTGAAACTGCTGCACAATAGACTGCAACTGCTGATTAATATTCAGAGACATCTTAGAAAAAGCAGACCACAGAGAATCAAGAGTCACTTGCGTAGGCTTCACCAATGTCCCGATCCTTCTGAAAAAATACCTTGTACAGACCCCAGAGAGGGAGGAGACAGCTCTCCCGGGCGGTGAACAGGATCCGATGACTGCTGCATAGCACTCCTATCTCCTCCAGCGCCATTCGCCTTAACGGTCGGCGTCTGCACATTTCCTACAGCGCCGACCTGCTCAGCACACAACTCCATCAGGGGGGGCGCCGATTCCTCACCACCAACCCCGGGCTGCAGCTGAGATGATTTTAGCTCAGGCTGAACTGGAGGCGTGCGAAGCTCCGGGCTGAGAGAGACCTCAAAGTCCTCAGCACTGTAGGGCCGTCCTTCCACCTCAACAGTGCATGGCGGACTCACCGGAGCAACAATACCAGCCTTGGCCGGAACCACGAAGGAATCCATGGGTCCGGAGAACGCAGCTTTCTCAGCAACGGAACTCCCCTCCTTTGACTCAGAAGCCAGGCTGTTAGAGGGATGGGATCGGTCCTGCTCCACCCTGGGCAATGGAAGGAGACCCATTACGCACGACTTGCTCCCGAGGTGTGCGCAGCCTTACCCCTAGTGTTGGCGTCTCAGTATGAAGCCACTCTTTTTTAGGCAGTTTTTAGTGTGGAATTTCGGCGCCTTCCACGTGGGCGAGTTAGTAGCGGAGTCCAGTCGGGCAGGAGTTTGTGAAGGTAGGTGGAGGCAGCATGTGAGGGTGTTGGAGGGGGAGCTCCGGATATGGTTTGCAAAATCCAAGGCAGATAAGCTGGGAAAAGGAATGTTTGGGGTTTTAAGGGCGATTGGCGGTGCTATGACATGTCCAGTGCCATCACTCAAAGCATACTTGAGGGTGCGGCCGGGGGGGGGGGGGGCGGGGGATGGTGGTCTCTTGTTGCAGGAGAATGCCCGTGTGCTGACGTGGTTTCAGTTCTCAGCGGTGTTGGGTTTAGCACTGCGAGAGATAGGTGTGGATCCTCGCTGGTTTGCTCCATCCTCCTTTTGCATTGGTGCAGCAACCAGCGCAGCAGCGGGGGGTTACGCGAGCAGGAGATGCAGCGTATAGGCCGATGGAGGTCACGGGCTTTTCAAGGATTGTGCATCTTTAACGAGGGGATGCACTACAGCTGCTAATGGTGGATTTTCTTTTCAGGCGGGGGACAGAGACCATGTGTTTGCGGTTAATCGGCCACTCGTATGCTCATTGGGCTGGTCAGCGAGCAGCACGCCGGCCGGAGGGGCCTAATATCGGACTGGAGGCTACGGAGGTGACCATCTAATGGCTAGGCAAATGCGGTCTTTGCTGGACGCAGCTGTTGCCTTTGCTTCGGCACCACGAGCGGTCTAAGGGATTGCCTTCAATTATCTTGTGGCATTTGCGAGGCAATGACCTTGGTGCCGGGACATGTAAACGGTTGTTTACAGCAGCAAAAAGGGATTTGGGGGAAGTCTTACTGATGTTTAAGGGTAATTTTACTGTGGTCAGACATGAGTCCAAGGCCTGCATGCTGGGATCAGCTGCGGTGGTCACGGGATGGCTAAGATCAATCGCCAACTCGGACGCTGGGTGCGTGAGCATGGGGGTTACCAAATCCTGCATCCCTGGGGTGGATGTTGAGTGCACAGGATTGTTCAGGCAGGATGGTATACACTTATCCCCAATAGGGGGAGAATTGCTCCTGAACGACTGGCAAGAGGCCTGGGAATATGTTATGCAGTGTGAGGTTCACTGGTCGCAGCTTGGCGGTGGGGGGGGGGGGGGGGGCGGCTCAGGGCGAGGGTCGTCTGAGCCGGTGGCGGGATCCCAGAGGTTTCCGGGGTCCGGAGCCTTAGGCAATACCTAGGGCGGGGGTGGGGTACCCCCGACCCGGACAACCCCTGGGGGCTTTTGCTAATAATATGGCAAAGCCGGAAGAAGGGGTGGGTATTGAAGATAGCCATGGGCCTGTCTGCGGCAGAAGCGGAAAGGAAGTCACCTTGCTAGTCATATGGCTGGTGAGGCACTGTTCTACTGACTGGATGACAATGATGATGGATGTTCAAATGTTATTGGATAAGTTGAAATGTTAATAAAGCTGCGACCAGTTGAATTCCCACTATTGTGGTAGTGTGGTTATTGAAGGGGGGCGGGAGAGAGGGGATGTAAGGGTCAGGGCTGAAGGTGAAGGGAAGCACCGCATCCGACGTACCTCGGTTAATAAAAGGCTGCGGGGCCACGTACCCGCATGCCGACGGTAACCAGGTCAGCGGCGTGGTACGTGGTCCCGGCACGTTGATGGCATCCAGAGAAAGGGGTGGGGAAAAGGACGGTGTGGTTGAAAGCAATTGGTTCCCACGGAGGATTGAGTGTCGCGGGAGCCAATGGGCTTGGAGGAGGAAGGAGGATGTAGGGGAGGGTGGTGGCCGGCGTGAAGACAGTCTGTGTCGGAGAGCAGGAGTAGAGGATCGTGGCCGGTGTCCCTCCCGCCCGCCCTTAGGGAGGTACGAGGGCTTAGGAGATAGGGGGTGTCGCAGCTGGGGGGGGGGGCGGGATCCCGGAGGTTTCCAGGGTCCAGAACCTTAGGCAATACCTAGGGCGGGGGTGGGGTACCTCTGACCCGGACAACCCCTGTGGGCTTTTGCTAATAATATGGCGAAGCCGGAAGAAGGGGTGGGTATTGAAGATAGCTGTGGGCCTGTCTGCGGCAGAAGCGGAAAGGAAGTCACCTTGCTAATCATATGGCTGGTGAGGCATTGTTCCGCTGACTGGAAGACAATGATGATGGATGTTCAAATGTTGTTGGATAAGTTGAAATGTTAATAAAGCTGCGACCAGTTGAATTCCCACTATTGTGGTAGTGTGGTTATTGAAGGGGGGTGGGAGAGGGGGGATGTAAGGTTGGGGGCTAAAGGTGAAGGGAAGCACCGCATCCCACTAGAGGACAGCAACCTTGGGCCGGAAGGACTGGGGTTTCTAGTCCCACAGGTGCTCCTTGTGGTCTTGGGCAAGCCACTTAACCCTCCATAGCCCATGTTCCCTGTAAAATAGTTATCTCCAAGTTATAATACCCTGTTCAATGTAATTTCAGTTTGTTCAATGTAAACCGCACTGATGCAGAATAGCGCGGTATATAAGAGAATGTAAATAAAATAAAATAAAATAAATAAAATCTGATGTACCTCGGTTACTGGATTATCCACATAAGTTTTGGCTGGTCGAGAAGCCCCACCTTCCAAACCCCAAAGATAAAGATAATATGATAATATGGCAGCTGCCTTCCTGACCCCAAAGGTAAAAATGTAGTAGGCCAAGCTGCATCACTGATCCAACCTGACTGTAGCTGTAGCTTCTCCCTTCTCCCTCTCACCCTGCACTATGGTCTTCCACACAATATCAGGATAATCGTTGCAAAAATGATTATCAATTTTCTTTAATACAATAATGCATTATAAATAAGAATAGAAAACAGGCTTCCAGAATTTTAAAGCAAAAGCACAGATAGTGGTATTTGCTAGGCAGGAAGTTCGGAAAAGAAAAATGAAATGGTTTGTAGATTCTAATGCAATGATTTTCAGACTTTTTCTTTAGGACCCAATGGAAGAAAAGAAAAATTGCTAACCTGTACTGAAGTCAGCTAATCACCAGTAGCACATACAGTATGGTCAATAAGTGGCACAGCTCTAGATATTTTAGATGTTTAGGGAATTTCTTTTAAAAAAACTCTTCTCTGGGAATACATAGCAGTCCTGTAATTAAACTAACACACTCAACTCTAGAAGAGAAGGAGAAAGTGGTCGGTGATTCACCAAGTTCACAGAACTGTTGTAGGAAAGCAATTTTGTTTTCTCTGAAGTCAAGAGAAGTACCTACCATATATTCTAGCTAAAGGTGGTCTCTAAAAAATAAGGGGATGGCATAAAAACAATCCAATTAACACGGTGCTGAAAAATAATTTTTTAACAGATTGAAAGATCCTGCAGTAATCAACCATTTAGGCCCTGATGCAATAAACTGTACTAATCTTTAACGGTCTGGTTTACTCAAGATTTTCCCAAGCTAATCCTACTCACAATGCAGGTATGAAATTTTAGCACAGGCAAATCTGATGTAAAACAAAAAAAGACCAAATGGCAAATTCTGTCCGATCCTAAAAAAACCACTAAAATTTAGTGCAGTTTCCTATGCTTCTTGTAGGGCCAAGTCTTTATTCCAACAAAGAATTGGAGTAAAGATACAATGGAAAACAAAAGGGTTATCAAAGGTGAAATGCAACACTTTGCCTAAGGTAGCCCAGTGGGCACTCTGAACTCCCCATCCCACCCCCCAACCCCCTCTCCAAAAAATCCATGATGGCCCAAGTGGGCCCCTGGACCTCCCATCCCTGAAGTTCTCCCTTGTAACCCAAGCGGCTCCATTGCACCTCCCAACCTCCCCTCCCCTCTAACCGCACAAACATACTCTGGTAGTCCACCTCCCCCACCTCTAATATTGGGAGGCAAGAGTTATAACTATTCGCTCCTGCCTCTGGCTCTGCCATTTCCCAAAATCACAGCACCTGATCTCTAATAGTGTATCAGGATGCACCACTGAGGGACAGTTTGAAGCCAATTCTGTCCTGCACGTCCTGCCCCTGCACGACTGGGCAGAATCAGGGTGTGCAGCAGTAGCACCCAATTCTGATCCCAAGGGGGCTAGACATGCCTGCGGGATCAGAATCGGGTCTACCAGCCTGGACGTGCAGGCCGGCCCTGATTCTGATCAGCCACATACATGGCTATCAGCCAGGCTCCTGAATGGAGCCGCAGTGCCATGGTGTCTCGATCACCGGCCGACACATAGAGCTGTGTTTCCCCCCAGCCCGACCCCTTATCAGGCCATCCAAGGCCTGGATCGGGCTGCGGCGAACCCCCTTGCATCCCCTCACCTGCTCCTCCGGGTCCTGCGCCATGATCCCCCACTGTCCAGGGGGACTTATTCCACCTTTGAGGTGGAATAAGTCCCCCGTCTACATTAAAGGCCTTAGACATACAGGGCTGACCTCGGAATTGGCCCTGTAGTCTGGGGTGATGGCCCCCCCATGCCCTGCCCTTGCTTGCTCTGCCTCCAAACCGCCCCATCCCACCCCTGTCTAAGGCTCCCCGTACAACAGCACTGTTCATACAGGGAACCTTTGTGCCAGGAGCAGCAGGGAGACGAACAGTGGTGATGTGCAACCTGCCTGGACGTACATGCCTGCTGTTCGTGGCACAGAATGACCCCCTTTGTCAAATAAGACAATACTTCCCAAATAAGGGAAGCACTATTTGGCAGACTGATCTCTAGCAATATGTCCTGACAAATAGGAATTACACTTACCTGGTAATTGTGGTTCCTTGAGTGACTCCAGTTTAGTCCTCAACCTCTGGGTAGTGAAACTCCTCCTGCAGCTTGGAGACTGGGCATGTCAAACTCATGACATCACTGGATATAGCCTGCTGGTCTCTCCCATCAGCCCCCAGTGAACTATTGACAAAGCAGACTCAAAGGAGCAAAAAAATCAGTAACTTTTTTTTTCTTTTAACGTCACATTATATTCAAGAGCACGCAGAACATATAACCTATTTACCTACTACTCCCCTTCCAGAAGGAAAGGGACTGCTTCCTGCATGCTCTCCTTTCCATCGAATGCCTAGCCCTAAACAATCCAGAGCAATATAGCAATATATATAACAATATATAACAATATCATAATATAATATAACAATATAGCGCAAACCAAATGGAAACATCAAAACGACTGAACACCAGTGAAGGCCTATGTCCACTTTAAACCTTGCACTCCCCCCAACAGAAAGACCACTGCTAAGACCCCATCCCCGGGCGGGAATGAGGACTAAACTGGAGTCACTCAAGGAACCACAATTACCAGGTAAGTGTAATTCCTATTTCCTTATCGTTCCTCCAGTTTAGTCCTCGACCTCTGGGATGTATCAGAGCAGTAATCATTGGGAGGGACCTTTCCAGCCGGATCTCAACACCGCCTCCCTGAAAACGGCACCCTTAGCCGTCAGAACATCTAGGCGGTAGTGCTTACTGAAAGTATGGAGAGACAACCAAGTGGCCTCCCTATAGATGTCCACTGGCGGACCCAAACTGTGCTCTGTCCAAGAAGACGCTTGCACTCTGGTAGAGTGAGCTCATAAGCTCCCTGGGACTGTACGGTCCTGTAGAAGATAAGCCAATGCACTCGCCGCTCCAATCCATCCAGAAATGGACTCCTTCGCTGCCGCTTCCCTTTGTGGGGCTCTCTGAACACCCCGAAGAGACAGTATCCGCCTTGCAAAAGTTTCTGAAACCTTTAAACACTGCCGCAGCGCTCTCTTGACATCCAAACAGCGCATGCTATGGTTCAATACGCTCCCCTCCGCCGCACCTAGCACTGGAAGAGAGACCATTTTGGTTAGGTGAATGTAGAAACCACCTTTGGCAACAACGACAGAACCAGCCGCCAGGACACCTTCTGTCTGGAGACAGACAAAAAACGATTTCTGACAGGTCAACGCCTGCAACTCCAAAAATCGCCTCGCCGAACAGATGACCATCAAACATACCGTCTTCAAGGCAAAACCCTTAACCTACGCCTGTTTCAAGGGCCCCAATGGCGTGCTAGCTAACGCTCCTAAAACCAACTTGAGCTTCCCCGGTGGAATTAATATCCTACAAGAGGGCGACAGTCTGGTAACCGCCTGAGAAAGCCTTCCACATCGACCTGTGCATGAGAGCCACTCCCTGTCCTTTGCCCCAATAGCAAGACAGAGCTGCTAACTGAACTCTCCAGGACCTGCCTTTATCAAACCCATCCTGCAGAAAACTTAATACCAAGGGAAGTGACACTGTTGTCATGCGAGCGTGCCTCCTCTTTTCTTTTTGGCAGTAAGGTGGCAAAGACTGCTGCCGAGCAACTCTTTTCCTTAAGCTTGCCCTTTCAACAGCCACCCCGTAAGCAAAAACCGATGCACCTGAGGCATTCGAAGGGAACTCCGTAGCAACAGAATCTCCAATGTCGGAAACCTCCATGGATTCCCGTCGAGCAACCGTATGAGGCAGGCATACCACGGGAGCCTAGGCCAGCCCGAGGCCCCCAACCACACATTTTCCCGAAGCGCTTTGAACCACTCGACCTATGAGTGTCCCCAGTGGAAAGACATAGAGAAGACCGGACGACGGCCGCTGTTGAAACAGTGCGCCGATGCCTTCCGACCTCCTTTCACGTTGTCTGCTGAAGAAGCGACCCGTTTACGCAGAGTGAACCGCTGCCATGAGATCCATTACTGGCTGTCCCCATATGCGACCGATCTGTGCGAACACCTCCGGATGCCACTCCCATTCTCCAGCATCTACTCGGACCCAGCTGAGGAAATCCGCCGTCACAATGTCCTTACCCGCAACATGCGCCACCGAAAACGCTGGCAGTCAAAGCACTATCCACACACATAGACCCTCTGCCGCAGCCTCTATGGCCACACTTCCGGTTCTGCCCTGCCGATTGATGTATGCCACCGCCGCGGAGTTGTCGGACAGTACTCGCACCACTCAACCTGTCACCGTAGCTTTGAACACCTGCAACGCCCGGCGTATCGCTCGCATTTCCAGTCAGTTGATTGATTACTGGGTCTCCTGTGTACTTCAAGAGCCTTGAGGGAAACAATCTCCGAACGTAGTGGAGTTTAACAAAGTTTTTGGCCAAGCTCCCGGAGGAAAGGTCCATAACCTTTTATTAGAGAGAAGCTGGAAAATGATTAATTATTTTTTTTTTTTTACCAACTTTCACCAATTCAAGATGTTCTACAAGGCACACAACTCAACAGAGCATCACATCTGTTGTACATGCAACGGAAGCCTTAAAATATGAGCATACAAGCATTGAGTAGCCTATTTGTCTTTTTGGAAACCAGCCAGGTCCTTAAGACCTGGATTGGCTACCCTAGGAAACAGGATACTGGACCTGAAAGAGCTTGGTCTGACCCAGTATGGAATTTCTCGTATCCTTATGAACGGAACCTCCCCAAAGTTTCTGCCTTGGAAGTAACAGGCTGCGCCTGGCCCTATGGCCAGGTGGCTAGCTCACACGGAGCAATGCAGCCTAGTAGTTGAGGCAAGTTGCCAGAGGACCAAGGGTTTGAATTCCAATCGAGACCACCAACCTTGGGCCATAAAAACTGGAGTTTCTGGTCCCACAGGTGGTTCTTCTGGTCTTCATTAAGCGACTTAACCCTCTGCCTCAGGTACCAAAACATAAACTGTGAGCCCTTCAGGGACAAGGGGAATAGAAATACCGTAATCGACTGCATGCCACCCTGACCTGTAGGCAGTATATTCAAATAAATAACTGACTGGGAATATGTGACTGTAGCAAACACTGGCAGTGGAGAGACATCAGAGCTGGTGCTGGTTCCTGGTCTTCCTTTCTCGTTCTCCCAGTCCTTATGCTGGAGAACACCTGTTACAGGTGAGTAACTACTCTTTCTCCAGGACCAAGCAGGAAGTCAGTCCTCACATATGGGACTCCCCAGCTCTAGGCTACCGAGAACCCAAAGCTGAAAAATCAGCTCCCTCTAGAGCCTCAGCATCCGTGATAAGAATCTTCTCTGAGAACGCCCCCGTACGGTAGCCCAACACAAGGGCCGGAGGGTAGGAGTTGCCTAAACCTCAAAGAGATTACGGAGTACCGCCTGTCCGAAAGCACTGTCCCTTTGGGACTCCCTCTCGAGGCAGTAATGGGCAGCAAAAGTCTGACTTGAAGACCAAGTAGCGGCCTGACAGATGTCTGCCAACGGAACAGAGCAGAGATGAGCTATTGACGTGGCTTTCGCCCTGACACGGTGGGCCGTGACTCGACCCTGCAAGGAGAGGCCGCGTGCTCTGTATGCCCAGGCGATACAATCTGCTACCCAAACGGACAAGTACGCTTGGAGACAGGTAACCCTAGCTTATTAGGGTCAAAAGATACGAAGAGCTAAGCAGCCCTTCGATGCCCCTGCGTATGATCTATGTAAAAGGACAACACCCTTCTACAGTCTAGGGTATGCAAGACTGTTTCAGCCTGGCTGGCATGCGACCTGGGAAAGAATGTTGGAAGAATCACCTCCTGATTGAGGTGGAAGGAGGAGACAACCTTTGGAAGGAACGTAGGATGAGTCCATAAGACCACCCTGTTCCTATAGAACCGTGTGTACGGTCTATCAGAAACCAGAGCTTGGCATTCACTCACACGCCTGGCCGAGGTAAGAGCCACCAAGAACAATGCCTTCCATGAAAGGAAGCATAAATGACAGGTAGCAATCGGCTCAAACAGTGGGCAAGTAAGTTGCTGCAAGACCACATTCAAATCCCACTCAGTGGCTGGTGGATGAATCGGAGGCTTGAGCAGAAGCAGGCCTCTGAGGAAGCGGGACACTAAGGGGTGGCCCGACAGAGACTGTCCCTCCACCGGTGAGTGGTGCGCTGATAGAGCACTGAGGTGGACCCGAACAGAGTTGGATTTAAGGCCCAGGTCCGACAGGTGAAGCAGGTACTGTAGCACCACTGGCACCAGGCACGAAAAAGGATCCTCCTGGCACTGAGCACACCAGGTGGAGAACCTATGCCACTTGAGGGCATAAGACTTCCGGGTGGATTGCCTCCTAGAGGCCAAAACCACCTCTTCCACTTCCTTAGGTAGAAGTAAGGGGGCTAGAACTACCCTTTCAGCAGCCAGGCCATCAAATTGAGGGATTTGAGGTTGGGGTGCAGGAGAGATCCCTGATCCTGAGACAGGAGATCGGGTTGCACCCCCAGAGTGAGTGGAGTGTCCACCGCCAACTGCAGAAGGAGTGGAAACCACGGTTGCCTCGGCCATCTGGGGGCTACCAGAATCACCGAGGCCTTGTCCTGAAGAACCTTGAACAAGGTTCGGGCCACTAGAGGCGTGGGAGGAAACGCATACAGTAGGCCTGCAGACCAAGAGATTAGAAACGCATCTGCTGCTATTCTCAGAGGATGCGGTTGTCTGGAACAGAATCTGGGTAGCTGACGGTTTAGTGGACTCGCAAAGAGATCGATGGTTGGAAGACCCCATCTTAGAAAGATCTGTTGGACCACTAGCGGATTCAAGTGCCATTCATGAGGCTGTAGAATCCTGCTTAACCTGTCTGCTAGGTAATTCTCCTGGCCAGGTAGATAAACTGCTTTGAGAAACATGCCCTGTTTGACTGCCAGGGAGCAAAGGGCTTGTGCTTCCTGACACAGAAGTCTGGATCCTGTGCCTTCCTGCTTGTTCACATAAAACATTGCTACTTGATTGTCTGTCTGAACTAAGACAGACTGGTGAGAGAGGACATAAGAGAAAGTCTGTAGAGCCAAGCGGATAGCTCGCAATTCCAACAGATTGATCTGCTGTATGGCCTCCCAAGGCGACCAGAGGCCTTGAGTGCTTGCACCCTAGCAATGTGCACCCCAACCCTGTAAGGAAGCATCGGTTGTCAGCACCTGTGTGTGTGACGGTGCCTGAAAAGGCACTCCCCTGACAAGGTTTGGGAGATGTAGCCACCACCGCAAGGAGTCCACTAGGAGTTTGGACACCCTTACTCTGTCTCTCAAGTCTCCTGTGGCTTGCATCCACTGAGCTCTGAGGCACCACTGAGCAGGCCGCATGTGCAGACGGGCATTCGGCGTTACATGGATCGTGGATGCCATGTGGCCTAAGAGCCTCAGGAAGTGTCTGGCGGAGACCAGAGAACCGCTCTGGAACTGTTGGGCCAACCCCATCAGTCTGCGGACCCTGTTCTGGGGCAAATAAGCTTGTGCCTGAAGGGTATCTAGTCTTGCCCCTATGAACTCTATGTTCTGTGAGGGGAGCAAAGTGGACTTTGCGAAGTTTATGACAAAGCCTAAATGCTGGAGAAGAGATACAGTGCAAAGGGTGGCTTGTATGGTCTCCTGTGGAGACTGACTCCTGAAGAGCCAGTCGTCCAGGTATGGAAAGACAAAGATGCCCTGATTTCTGAGATAGGCCGCCACCACCGCCAGGCATTTGGTGAAAACCCTGGGAGCGGAGGTTAGGCCAAATGGAAGTACTCTGTACTGAAAATGATTTCCTCCCACTACAAATCTGAGATATTGTCTGTGGTCTGGATGAATGAGGATGTGAGCATAAGCATCCTTTAGGTCTAAGGCGCATAGCCAATCTCCCTGCTGGAGGTAGGGCAGCAGTATTCAAAGGGTAAGCATCTTGAACTTTTTCCTCTCCAGGAACTTGTTGAGATTTCGCAAGTCTAGGATGGGCCTGAGGCCACCAGAAAGTACCTGGAATAGAAACCTTGCCCGATCAGGTGGTGAGGCACCTGTTCCACCGCCTGCTCTTTTAGAAGACTTGCCAACTCCTGAAGGAGGAGGTTCCTGTGCAGAGGGAGTCTTGGAGGCTCCCCTGGAAAATAGGAGGGGGGTAACTGGTTGAAGTGGAGCAAGTAGACCTTTTGGACTATGCTCAGTACCCAGGTATCCCCTGTTATGGCTGACCACCTGTGGGCGTACAGTGTCAGCCGGCCTTCTGTGCTGAGTGGAGCTAGCTGTGGAGGAGAGGCTATGCAGTGGGAGTCAAAACCCCGCTCCCTGCTGTGCAGGAGCCGGAGCTGGCGGCTTGGGGGTTTTCTGCCTACGGGGCCCATGTCCCTGCCCCTTGGCCTGCTGACCCTGTTGGGGAGCTGTAGAGGCCTGGAATTGAGGGTAGGATTTGTAGGCAGTACCCTTCCTCTGGAAAAGGGGCTTCTTTCCCGAGCCCTTCTTTTTCTGAGAAGGGGCAGAAGTCTTTCTGGACAGCCTTGTCCTGGTGAGAGTCTCAGTCTCGATTTCTGCAGCCTTTTCAGCCATGGGTTTGCCAAAAAGGTTCTCACCTCGGCAAGGGACATCGACCAACTTGTCCTGTACCCATGGCTCCAGGTCTGATGACTGTAGCCAGACCTGATGGCGTGCACCGATGCCGGCCACGGCTACCCAGGCCGAAGCCTCGAAGCCATCATAGGCTACTCGAGAGATAAACTTTGAGCACTCTCGGATCCCCGATGACAAAGCTTTGAACCTCTGCAAAGGTTCCTCGGAGAGGCCAGCTGAGAACCCGGCTATCTCCTTTGCCAGGTCCTGGAGGTACATGCCCATGTACAGCTGGTAAGTCTGGACACAGCAAGACAGCATAGAGCCCTGGAAGCACTTTCTACCAAGGGCATCCAGGTTCCAGGACTCCCGGCCAGGGGGAACTGAGCAGTGCATCTTCTGACTCCTCAGACGATACATGGCCGATTCCACAACCATGGAGTGGTGCGGTAGCTGTGCCTTCTGGAACCCAGGGCTCTTACAGACTCGCTAAATGGAATCGACCCATTTGCTAAGAACCGGCGCCGAGGCTGGTGCCTCCCACATGCGTAAGAGCAGCAATTCGAGCATCGAAGGAACCGGTACAGTAAAGGCCTCCTTAGGCGGAGAGTCGTACTGGAGTGCATTGAGCTCTTCGGCTCGAGGCTCCTCCTCGGCAACCGCGGGGAAGGCCAAGGCTTTGGCCATGTCCCTCAAGAAGTCCGAGAACTGGGTATCCTCCGGGGGGACCTTTTCCGAGGCTCGGACTCCGGTGAGGCTCGGACTCCGGTGAGTCCGAAGGGATGCACTGGGTCCAGAAGGTGTCCGGGGACTCCTCGTCCTCCGTCTCCTAGTCCGACTCCTCCGAGGAGGAATCGAGTGGCTCCGGCCGTGTGGGCTTCGGTGCCACCCACCCCGACGCCGAGGGTATCGGCGTCGACGAACTCGGCCCCGCTCGGGAGGTCGAGGGGGACCTTGATCGAGGATCGACACGAGACTTCATTGACTCGAGGATCGGCTCGGTCTCCGGGGTCGACTTGGACGTCGAGGTCCCGGTGGTCTGGGCAGATGCACCGGTCAGACCGGCGATCAGCACCCGCTGCTGTTCCATGAAGGCAGCCAAGCTGCTCTCCAAGGCCGTCAACCTGAGTCCGAGTTCAGGAGACTCAGCAGCCCCCGACTCGGGCCCCGACGGCGTTGGGTCTGACGTCAGCTCCCCCGGAGGGGAGTCCACGAGGACAACGGCACTCACGTGACTCGGGGACTCCGGCTCCACACGAGGTAACTTCGAAAGCCTCTCCGACTCCGAGAGCCCGGGGCGGCAGTCGGGGCTATGCAACCTGGCCCTCAAGGAGCCAGGAGCGTCCACCGACACCGCCCTCGCGAGCTTTTTCTTCCTTCTGTGTTCCCGAGAAGGAGACCCCCTCTCAGAGGAGCCTCGACGGTGTTCGAGATCGGACTCCCTAGATGTCGAGGCCTCTGATGAAACCTGGGCCCGGCCAGACGCGGAGTCAGAGAAGATTCTCTCACGTTAATGTTGACGGCTCCTCAGCGCCTTCAACGACATCTTGCTGCATGTGCCACAGGCCATCGGGTCATGGTCAGGCCCGAGGCATCGGAGACAGCAGTCATGTGTGTCGGTGAGAGACATAAGTTTCTTGCACCGATCACACTTCTTGAACCCACTGGCAGCCATGGGGGGAAAAAGGGCCCCTGCGAGGTCAAAAGACCGGGCTGCCAGTGAAAAACACAAAAAAGCGCGAACGCTAGTCTCGAAGGACAAAAAACGAAAAACTAACTCCGGGCTCGATACCGGTGTACCGGATCCAGGCGGGAAGGGGAACCGGCATTGAACCGGGTAAAACCACAAGAAAACATATAAAAATCACTTTTTTACTGGGTGACACGAACTCACGTCCGTCAGGCTCTGTGGAAAAAAGAAGACTGAGCAAGATGGCACCCTTGGGCGGGAAGGGGACCGCACATGCGCGCTGCATTCCCAAAGGCTTTCCTTGAAAGCTGGGGAAATGCTCCGCACGGGGGCTCCGTCGGCGCCGTCACCCATATGTGAGTACTGACTTCCTGCTTGGTCCTGGAGAAACTAGCACTCCAGTAGCCTGAACACAGAGGAGCTGGAGAGTAGGAGTTGCCTAGACCCCAAAAAGATTATGGAGCATGGCCTGGCCAAAGGCACTGTCCTGTCGGGACTCCTTCTCCAGGCAATAATGAGCTGCAAATGTATGGATGGAAGACCAGGTGGCGGCCCGGCTGATGTCCAACATCGGGATGGAGCGTAGGTTTGCCACAGAGGCTGACATGGCCCTGACACGGTGCGCCATGACCTGGCCATCCAGTGAGAGCCCCACTTGCTCCGAAGTGAGGTTGATACTGTACGCCACTCAGGTAGATAGCGTACGCTTAATCACTGCTTCCTCCAGCCTACTGGGGCCATACAAGACAAAAAGCTGAGAAACTTTATGGTGGCCCAGGGTCTGTTGAATGTAGGACAGGGCCCTCTTAGAGTCCAAGGTGTGGAGGACAGTCTCCACCCTACTGGCATGAGGCCTTGGGAAGAAGGTGGGGAACACTACCTCCTGGCTGAAGTGAAAAGGCGATACCACCTTCGGAATGAATTTGAGGTGTGTGCGGAGCACAACCCTGTTCTTGTAGAACCTGGTGTAAGGCTCCTACGCCAACAAGGCTTGGAGCTTGCTGATCCTGTGAGCGGAGATGAGCGCAACCAGGAACACCACCATCCACGAAAGGTATTGCACGTGGCAGGTAGCTAGGGGCTCAAAAGGCAGGCAAGTAAACTGCGCCAGTATGACATTCAGGTCCCACTCGGTTGCTGGAGGGTATACCGGGGGTTTTGATAAAAGAAGTCTCCTCATGAAGTGGGTCACAAACGGCTGGGCCGAGAGGGGTTTGCCATCCACCGGATGGTGACATGCTACCAGGGCACCTAGGTGCACTCTGACAGAGTTTGATTTGAGTCCGGAGTGCAAGAAATGGAGAAGATACTGCAGGACCAGCTGCACTGGACAGGGAACAGGCTAATCCCATGCTTTCGCACCAGACTGAAAATCTGCGTCACTTGAAGGCATATGCTTTCCTGGTGGAGGACTTACGGGAAGCCAGCAGGATCTCTTCCACTTCCTCCGAGAGGTTGAAAGCGGCTAGGATCACCCTTTCAGCAGTCATGTTGTTAGTGACAAGAACCCCAGATTGGGGTGCAAAAGAGAACCCCCCTCCTGCGATAGGAGCCATGGGGATCTCCCCAATGGGATGGGAGTCTCCACTGACAGCTGGAGGAGTAACGGGAAGTACGGCTGCCTGGGCCATCGAGGGGCTATCAGCATCAGTGAGGCCTTGTCACGGAGGGTCCTGAATAATGTTTTGGCAATTAGTGGGGTGGGTGGGAAGATGTACATGAGACCTTACGACCACAAGAAATGCATCTGCCGCCACCCGGGAAGGGTGGGCTTGCCGAGAGCAGAAGCGGGGCAACTAGTAGTTGTCTGGGCTGGCAAATAGGTCTATCCATGGTCCCCCCCAGAGGTGGAAAAGCAGACTGGCCACTCTGGGGTTCAGCTGCCACTCGTGCAGCTGGAGGATCCTGTTAATCTGTCAACGATCCTGCTTAATCTGTCAACCAGTGCATTGTCCTGGCCTGGCAGGTATACTGCCTGTAAGAGTATGCCCTGTTGGACTGCGTAGAAGCAGAGGGCGCAAGATCCAGTGCCCCCTGCTTGTTCACATAGAACATTACCACCTGATTGTCTGTTTGGACCAACATGGGTGGATGACATAGGTGGAGGCAAAAGGCTCCTTGGGCTAGGAGTATTGTTCATAATTCCAGAAGGTTGATCTGCTGGTTGCTCTCGATCTGCGACCAGCTGCCCTGGGTGCAAAGTTCTTCGCAGTGGGCTCCCCATTCCAGCAGGGAGGCGTCCGTCGTGACGACCCTTACGGGACACAGAGTCTGGAAGGGCATCCCAGCCGCGAGGTACTGGGGATTTTGCCACCAGGTCGGGGATTCCGCCAATTGACGGGTCACTACAATTGTGTCACAGAGACAGCCTGTGGTCTAAATCCACTGGTCTTGAAGGCACTACTGTGCGGCCCTCTCATGTGGAGGCGGGCATCTGGGGTGACATGGACCATGAAAGCCATGTGTCCGAGTAGGTGCAGCAGGAGCCGAGCGGACACCGAGAGACGGCGTTATATGTCCAGGCCAGAGCCCTAAGCTGGGTGGCTCTGTCTCCTGAAAGGAAGGTCTTTGCCTGGAGAGTGTCAAGTCTTGTCCCTATGAACTCCAGACACTGTGTCGGGAGGAGGTGGGATTTGGGGTAGTTTATTACAAGCTCCAGATTTTGCAGGACCTGGATCATACGTGTGGTTGCCTGCTGCACTTCTGAGGCCATGCCTCCCTTTTTGAACCAATCATCCAGGTAGGGGAAGAGAAACACCCCCTGGAGGCAGAGAAAGGCGGTCACGACTGCCAGACACTTGGTGAAAACTCTTGTGGCAGAAGCCAAGCCGAAGGGTAGCACCCTGTACTGGAAATGGCTGCCCCCCCATTATGAACCTCAGGTACGGCCTGTGGTTGGGGTGAATGAGTATGTGTGTATAGGCCTCCTTCAGATCCAAGGAGCACAACCAATCTCCCTGCTGGAGATAAGGCAGCAATGTTGCATCTTCAATTTCTCCCTCACCAGGAATCTGTTCAGATTGCGCAGGTTGAGGATGGGCCTTAGGCCCCCTGTTCTTTTTAGTACAAGGGAGTACCTGATGTAGAACCCCCTGCCCCTGAGATGGTGGGGAACTGGTTCTACCGCTCCACTCTCGAGAAGACTTACCAGTTCCTTAGGTAGAAGGTCCTGGTAAAGGGGAGACCTGGGAGGCTCTCCCAGAAAGAAAGAGGGAGGTGTCTGGGCCAGGTGGAGGAGGTAGCCCTCCTTGAGCACTTGGAGTGCCCAAGAATCAGTGGTGATGGCTGGCCACCTTTCGGCATACTGAATGAGACGTCCCCCTGTGGGCTACCGACCTCCTTGGAGTGGAGAGCTATGTCCAAGGAGTCAAAAGCTTCCCCCTAGCTGGGCCAGGGCTGATGCCTGGGGCTTGGGAGCCTTCCGCTTATGAGAGTCATGCCCATGTCCCTTGGCCTGCTGACCCTGCTGGGGAGCCAGGGAAGCCTGAAAAGATAGACAGTTTCTGTAAGCAGCCCCTTTCCTCAGGTAGAAGGGCTTTTTACCTGAGCCCTTCCATCGGGGAGGGACAGCGGTCTTTTTAGAGAGCCTGGTCCTCATCATGAACTCGGTCTCCAGCTCGGCAGCCTTGTCGGTCATAGGTTTGCCAAAGAGATTCTCTCCTTCGCATGGGACATCAATCAATTTGTCCTGAACCCACTGTTCAAAGTCAGACGACTGTAGCCAAGCCTGGCATCAGGCACCGATGCCCACTGCCTCGAGCTGCCGACTCGAAGCTGTCAAAGGCTGCCTGAGACATAAACTTAGAGCACTCACGGATGGCTTTGACCAGGTTCTTTAATCGCTGCAGGGGTTCCTCGGAGAGACCAGCTGAGAACCTGGGGAGTTTCTTTGCCAGGTCTCTTGGGTACATGCCCATGAACTGCTGGTTTGAGTGGATCTGGCTGATGAGCATCAAGCCTTGGTAGCACTTTCTGCCGAGGGTATCCAGAGTGCATGCTTCCCTGCCAAGGGGGCACAGAGGAGTGCGTCTTCAGACTCTTCAGGCAACGTATGGCCGACTCCACCACCATGGAATTGTGCGGCAGTTGTGACTTCTGGAAGCCTGGGCTCCGGCATACTCGATACATTGAGTCGAGCCGCTTGCTCACCACTAGCATTGATGCCCGTGTCTCCCACATATGGAGCATTTAGCAATTCCAGGATGGGAGGGTTGGGCACTGTAAGCGATTCCCTTGGAGGGGCCTCATATTGGAGGATTTCTAGCTCCTCCGTCCGAGGGTCCTCCCCCGATTCCACTGGGAATGCTAGGGCCTTGGACATGTCCCTGACAAAGTTGAAGAACGCCATGTCCTCGGGTGGGGACTGACACCGAAGTTCCAGGGGAGGGGAGTCCGAGGGGATGTCGCAGTGGTGATGGGTATCTGTCGACTCCTTGTCCTCCGTTTCCCAATCAGATTAGTCCGTCAAGGACTCGAGGGAAGAATGGCTAGTGGACTCTGGGCTGATCCCCGCCCATAGCCCTCAGAGGAACCAGTGGTACCGGACAACAGCATCAGCTGCTGGTCCATGAAGGCAGACAAGCTGCACTCCAGGGCCGCCATTCTGGACTCCAGGACAGAAGGCTCTGCAGGCATTGGTGCAGGCACCGAGGGAATCGGGCCTGCTGCCGGTTCCCCCGAAGGGGAGTTCTCGATGAGGATGGTGTCAGACGACTGAGGTTGGCCCGCTGTAGAGCTTTCCGGAGGACCTTCGCAGGTCGCTCCTTCTCCAATCCCTCGGATGAGCATCTAGGGCTGCAGGACCCGGCTCGGGACTTAGCCAGCTTGTCTGTGCAGTCCCGGGATTCCGTGGTTTCGGAAGAAGCCTTGGCCTTCAGAGGTGCCGGGAAATCCAGGAAAAACTTATTGTGCTGCTTCTGGTGGCTCTTGAGTGCCTTAGTGGACATCCTCTTACAGAGGCTGCATGCCGTAGGGTCATGGTCTGGTCTCAGGCAGCGAAGGCAGCAGTCATGTGTGTCGATTAGGGACATTATTTTGGCACACTGGTCACACTTTTTAAAATCACTGGTAGCCAAGGGAGAAAAAAGTATCTCAGCGAGGTCGAAGACCTGCAGTGTCACCAGTTGGAAAAAAAGGGCGTGAAAGTGCCAGGGAGGAAAAAAAAGACTACAAACCCGAGACTTGATGCTGGGCAGCAGGCTCGGGAGGCAGGAAGAGGACTGGTGCACTAACGGAGGAGAGTATGAAACTCAGATCGAGAAAATCAACTTTTTCCGAGGGAAGAGCAGACAGACATCTAAAGGGCTCTGCAGAAAAAAGCAAGATGAGCAAGATGGCACCCTTGGGCGGGAAGTGGACCACACATGTGTGGTGGCATCTCCCAAAGGCTTTCTTTGAAAGCTGGGGGGATGCTTCTGTGAGGGCTCCATTGGTGCCGATGCCACCCATATGTGAGGACTGACTTCCTGCTTGTTACCAGAGAATAATACATTCCTTAGCAGAAAAATTGCAAACACATTACAAACACTTCAACTCAGCTCGCAAATGCTTAAAAGATAAAGCAGACCTTAAGCAGTTTCCGAAATATACACACATTAGACAAACTCTCAACTCAGAGGGAAGTGAGTTCCACAATTGTTGGAGCAGCAATTGAAAAAGCACCACTTCGAATCTCTCAAAAATGCACAACACAAAAAGAAGGAACACACAGAAGCCGCTGAATGAAGATGATCAGGAGCAAAGCGTTTCAACATGGAAGAAAAATAACACGGTGCCTCTCCAGCTAGCACCCAAAATACCAATGTCAAAACCTTAAACTTCACCCAGGACTGTACCAAGCTAAAAATGTGCCCTGTGCAACTAACAAATCTGGTGCCTCCCTCCATTCTAGCCATGTACAGTAACTCACTCTTTTTGAGCTTCGTGGAAGTCCAGTGATAACAGCACTCTTTCAGTACTTGCGCCCTGTGCGGCTGCACCACTCGCATAGCTCCTGGTATGGCCTGACCTCACCCTCCACAATAGCAGAAGCCAGTGTAGAGAATCCAAAACTGGAGAGATATGATCAAAATTACTTTTACCCATCAGCAGTTGCATGGCAGCAATCTACACTATTTGAAAAACATGAAGAAACTTTGTGGGCAAGCCCAAATACAAATCATTACAATAATCAAAGTGTGTTAAGATCAAAAATTGAAGCACAGTACAAAAACCCACATCATCTTGAAAAGACTTGAGATGACGAAGCATTCTAACTGCTTTAAAAAAGCATTTTTACAACTAAATCAACTTGAGATTTCAGAGGAATTAACAAAGCCAGCAACACCAGACCAACCCATGTCGGAGATAAAAATAAAAACTCAGTTTTCCCAATACTCGGACACAATCTAGATCCATTTATCCAATACCTAACCGCTTTCACAAGAACAGAATAAACCACACATTCAGCCAAAGATGGATCACCCAAGCAAGGAATAAGAATTTGAACATCATTAGCATAGATAAAATAAGTCTTACCTTACTCAGCCAATACCTTACATAGTAGCATCATATAGATATTAAATAGTGCCACCGACAAAGCTGAGCCCTGAGGAACCCCAGATCTAATATCATACCATCGGGAACATTCCCCATAAAATAGCACCTGCTGTTGTCAACCCAATAAAAATGACCCAAACCATTTAAGTTCAATCCCAGATATTCCCATAAGCACTAAATGCTGCAACAAGATGTGATCCAAAGTATCAAAAGTGGCTGTAACATCTAAAAGTGCCAAAAAAAGCGAGAGCCTCTATCAAAATCCCTCAAAAGAACTTCAGAACAGGTCCCCAACAAAGACCCACTACTAAGATTAACTCAAAACCCAAACTGGAATGCATGCAAAACATGAATGACAGACAAAAACATTCATTTTGGACAACACCATGTTCTCCAAACCTTCGCCACAATTTCTCTACAATCTGGAACTCAAATAATCCTTCCAAGTGCTACGAAGACCTATCTCTTTGTCTAATAGGTAGGAGGGCCAATTTTAGAAAACTGTGTACCCAATGACTAACTCTCTTATTATGTTCATTAAGGGGGAAACAGACACCTTGGAATCCTTCAAGTATATCAAAATGGTGTCTGTGTATAAAGATATATGGGTTTCATCCCTACAAAAATTCCTGAACCCATAAACCCATAATCCCTTCCATACAGTGGGGCTCAGGACTTTTGTCAGTACCCTGTAATCAATGTTCAATGATGATATTGGTTAGTAGTTGCAACAAGGAGTAGCACCCTGCCCCACCTTCAAAATTACCATAATAGCGGAAGCATAAAAGGATTTGGGAAGAGTCTGGTAGAGTCTAATTTCATTGAAGACCCTAAGTATTAAAGGAGTGACTTTTTCTGACCAACACTTACATAACTCTGCCAGTAAGGAGTTTGGCCCAGCTGCTTTATTACATTTTAATTCTTTAATCACTCTGCCAATTTTTCCTACAGTTGCTCCCTTTTGAATTCCTCCAACTGTGGGAGATTTCTTGCTCTCACCAACTCCTCCAGTTAGTGTCCGTCTGCTAAAGCTTGGGCAGAATAAAGTCGGCTATAGAACTTGGCAAGTACTGCCATTTTCTCTGATTTTTCATGCTCAATCCTCTTCTCGTCCTTAATTTTCAATAAATGTCTGTTAATCTTACGAACTTTCAGTCCTTGTAAACATGTTTTTTTGTTCTCTGCATAGCTTAAGCAGTTTGTTCAGTATCTAGTGCATTTAGCCCTTTCTGCACAGGCACTATGTGAGTGAGTCCTCTTCCCCTGAAAGCTTTTATGGGAACCTCTCACATCTAGTTTGTTCAGCATCCAGGGAATCATACTTGGCCAATTTCTTTTTTTTTCATTGCTGAGGCACTTGAAATGAAATGCCCTCTTGGAACAGGTTTTGCTGTGTCCCATTATACAAACAGATTAGTCTCAGGCATATCATTGAGTTTCAGGATTATCTCCCACCAAGTCTGCAGGTTCATTAAAAATTGAGGGTTCTTCAGCAAAAGCCTATCTAGATACCATCTTCTTGTGCCCCATCTGGGTCAAGGTCCATTAATTCTAAAAGTACCATCCCATGATCTGATATAACTATATGATTTATTACACATTTCTTTTACTCCCTACCACTTTCAAATGCTGTGACAAAATACAAAATCAATCCTGGAGTATGAGTCATGTCTGGCAGAGTAAAATGTGTAACTTGTTCTACTGGAGAAGCCAATGCCAAAGATCAACAAGGCCCAGTTGGTTCAGGGAACTCATCAACTGCTGGAACCAGCTACGTTCCAAACTTTACCATTAGACCTATCCACAGGTCGGATAGTACAAGTAAAATCCCCTGATAGGTAGATGGATCCTGTTATATTGTGACTTATACAGTACTTTCTTTAAGGTATTTTTCGAAAACCTAAGTCCCTCTATTTGGTGCAAACAACTGCCTCCAACAATCCAATAAGGATAAAATAGCATCCTGTTTCTCTAAGTGAAAGTTAGCTTTGTTAGCTACCAGGATACTTACCCTCCACTTACAGATTGCACACTCAATAAAATAAACCTGCCCTATCCCCTTCCTCTTCAGTTTCAGGTGCTCTGCAGCAGAAAGATGAGTCTCTTGCAGGAAAATGATCTTTACCATGGCCTTCTTTAAGTATGTTAAGTATCCTCTCTCTATCAGGGAATACAAATTTCGAGCATTCCAAGTGGTTATCATCACACACCGCCAGTATAACCCTGAAATCACTGCATATTTCACAGCTCAGGACTGCATCCTTTAAATACCTTTGAATAAGTAATTTCTCTACTGCCTCCCAGCCCTCTTCCCACCCCCAATCAGAGTCCTAGGCACAACTGGTCCATAGGTGAGCTCCATCTTGTTCATTGGAAGAAGTCGTTATACAAAATCATGTGACATTGTTTGCCTTTGTTTAGCCTCAATAAGAATGTGTACAGAGAGCAGGACTTTACCAATTATTCTTGTAAGCACTACCTCTTCTAGCAGTGGCCAACTGCTTCTCACAGATCTATCAATAATTCAGAGATTAGTCCTTCATATCATGACACCAGTCATCACTCCAAATTCTTCAGCAGCATCCTTTCTCACCATGGGCTGTGCCATGCACATCTCAGATAAAGCTTTTTCAGTGACCGTCCACCAGGCTTCACTGCTGCGCATACATGAGTAGTTCCGCTGGAATCACTGATCTTTATCAGGAGTCTCCATATTCAGTAGCATTATCATTCACAGTAGTTTTCTTCTTGGGCCCATAGGATTCAGTGCATACAATATATAATTTGTAAAAACCCAACTCTGAACTACAGCATCTCTCTTGATTCCATACAATTGCAAACAAGCACAATTATTCATCCCTAATGACAGTCTTAAATTGTTGAACAGAATTATATTATCTATTGTTTTTTCCATTTGATCATTTTATTAAGTATTTAGTATCATTACAAACATCACTTAACATGTTTCAAACTACACATAACATTTATGTATCAAACTTCCCACATCTGTATTCATTAACAATTATATATTATATTTATTAATTCATATAATATTACTCTAAATACTCTTTATATCATTCCCTTTTTAACCACCCTCTCCCACCCTCCCCCGCTCATCCATCCTCATCCATTATTGAATTAATATCCTCTCTCCTTTCACCCAATCACCATTTATCCTTCCAGTAAAATTTTATTTACATTTTTTATAAAATCCCTCTCATATTTTCTCTAGCACTCCCACTCATTCTTCCTTCCATTTTTCCAACCACTTACACACACTCTTCCATTGTTCCACAACTTTCTCACTTGTCCCCTGCCTCATCTCTGTCAATCTATGCATCAAACACATCTCTGCCACTCTTTTCACAAATCCTGCCTTATGTGGCATGGATTTCCCCTGCCAATGGTGTGCTATTTCATTTCTAGCAGCTACTATACAGTGATGTATCACTCCACTAACTCTCTTTGGAATGTCCACATCTAACATCTAATTGATGTAGTAAACAAATCTCTGGCTTTCTTTGTATTCGATATCCTGTCATGTTATATATCAACTCCAAAATCTCAATCCAAAAGGCTTGTATCCACTTACAATTCTACCACATATGCAACCAATTCCCTTTCTCATTGCATCCCCTCCAACATTGATCATTAATCCCCCTTCCAGCTCTTTTTTTACATACTGGAGTCCAATACCATCTGAACAACAATTTATAAACATTCTCTTTTACCCTTGAGGCTATGTCACTTGCCACTGTTCGTATTATCTTATCCCATTCCTCCTCAGACCATCTTATCTCCAAATCTTCCCATTTTATCATGTATCTCAATTTGTTATCCCCACCCCCCTCCATTATGTCTTTATAAATTTTGGACAAAACTCCTTTCTGCCCCAAATTTCCTAAACACAATGCTTCAAACCACCCCCTATTTTCTCAGAGATCATGCCACACCTTCAATTGTTTCAAGTGACTCACTTGTAGATAAGCATAATAATCTCCATCTCCTAATCTATATAGATCCTTAATATTTTCAAATTCAAAAATGCCCTCTTTAGTCACTATTTGTGAGATATATTTTAACCCCGCCTTATCCCATCTATTCAAAATGCCCATCTCTGGTCCTTGTCCACTTTCGAAACAGGCTTCTAGAGTCATACGCTGTGAGTACCTCTTATTTTGCATTAATCGTTTTCTATTTTGTTTTCAAACTTGTAAACTAAACGATTTATGAGTGGCATCAAGGAACACAGAAACATTGGGTCCAAATGCAGGAAGTTTTTTTAAGGGGAGAAAGTCTAATCAAAGTAGTTTGGAGAGGTAGACAATTTAGAAAATGAAAATATTATCTATTGTTAATTACAATACATCTATAGCTAGCACTAAATTATTATACAGCTAGCCTGTAACATACTTCTATTTTTGCATCTACATTCATAAGCTAATTCTGTCTACTTGCCAAATCAAATGTTAGAATGTGGCCTAATAGACACATTTCTTTTTTCCTGTCAGGAACACAATTGTACATATTCATATCACTAATTATATTTGTGATGTACTCTCCAGCTATAACAAAATACAAGGTATAGTCAATCTGGTTATTCAAGGGGTAACAAACATTAAAACATAACTAGCAGTTTATGACAAATACATTAAACTCATTTCAATTGTTTGTCAACAATTATTAGGAAGGCTGTCTTATCTTAGGTGATGGTTCAACTCACATTACTTTAAACATTATCAGTAATATACCCTTTTTCTTTTTATGTTATTATTTTTTAATACCACTTTCCCCACTAGTCACAGCAGTTCACATTGCAACTAAAACTTGGTACAGCACATTAAACAGGAACATCGATAGCTTGGAATTTGTTTTCTTTGTAAGGCAATGAGGGGGTTAAGTGACTTGTCCAAGGTCACAAGGAATGCTAGTACTCTAGTCATTAGACTACTTCTCTGTTCCATTCTAATTTGCATAGACATCTAAGCTCACAAAGGAAGGAACATTTACATAAGGGTGTATACATTCATAAACTAGAAAACTTTTTATCACCAAATTTGAACCAATTAGAAAGTCAATTACCACTTCTTAATCAGCACATAGAGCTCCCCATGCAAGAAGCGTGAGACAAAATCAGTATTGATGATCAAGTGAGCAGATAACTCAAGAGCTCTAGAAAGAGCGAACACTTCAACTAGTTGAGCACTAGCAAATAGCAAAGCAGCCGACTCTGCCATCAACTCTTATAATTGCATCAATTTTCCTTATTCATAGAAACATAGAAACATGAGGACAGAAAAAGACCACATGGCCTATCTAGTCTGTCCTTCCATATCAACAACTACAACAGTCTACTTTTTACCTTTAGAGATCCTCTGTGTTGGTCCCATGCTTTTTTGAATTCAGTTACTGTCCTCATTGCGGAAAGCTGAACCATCACTACATAGTGAGGTCAAACAGTAACAATCTAGAACTGGAAGAAAGCTGTTTGTTTGTTTTGTTAAATTCCAAGTGTAGAAGACGTGAAATCTGAATGAGAGGCAGTACTAGAAAATCAGTAATTTGGATTGTAAAGACTACTGCTGCCAGAGACTGAAAGCATGGAGGCATTCCTGCTACAACAGGGTAACAAAAGTCTGAAAAATAACCCAGTGGCTTAAGTCCAGTGGGAAATTTCTGAGCAAGAACATAAACAGCAGCAATAGAAGAGGTAGGCATATTGAATCTACCACAGTGATACTAATTTAAAACTATTGCACTAGCAACAAGGCATTCTCTTCACACTTGTAATTAACAACATCAGTTCTGCAAAGGTCTTTCCGTAATAACAAAAACATATATGACATGAGAATTTAAGATCACTCCTCCAATCGACTCTTGCAGATTAGTTTAAAAGAGACTAGGAGAAATATCAGCAATTTTTTTCTGCATTGTTACTCATACACTATCATAGTGCACTGTATATATCACCTGTGCCTTGGTCAGATCACAACCTCCTTAGATTCATTATACCCTTTAATACATCCTACAAGAGCCAAATGTCATCAAACATTTCTGATACCCATACTGCCCGCTTCCGTCCATTCAACCGGAGCGTAGTCCTGGAAAATCTTCTGCCACTTATGACCAACACGTCTCTAAACCTAGATGATCTCATCTCCAAATGGGACGAGAACCTTCGAGCTGCCTCCTGTCCATCCCACACTGAAAAGAGAACAAGGAAACGGGAACACGCACCATGGTTCTCTTCTGACCTTCGCTCATCTCTCCACCACCTGCGCAAACTTGAGAGACGGTGGCGACGATCACACTCCTCAGAATCACTTGATACATACAACTCTTACCTAATAACCCACCGTCGAAAGATAACACAGAGCAGGAAACTCTACCACACAGATTTATTGAAACGTTCCATCAATAAACCACACGCCCTATTCAGACTAGTAAAATCCATAACAGGCGAACCGGTCTCCGCCCAACCCTCAATGCCCCAACCACAGGACTTTGCAAACTACTTGCAATCAAAGATGATTAAGACCAACATAAACATGTGTAGCAGTACATCACCCATACCGTCTAAGACACCCCTAGCAACTCCACTATGTAATTTCACTATGGTCTCAAATAGAGAGATGGAGAACATTGTCGCCTCTATCAATCCCAGCACAGCACCCAACGACCCCTGTCCAGCCAGTTCAGTGAGGCAGCGGCGTCGACGGGGGTGAGAGCGGGAGCTCCCCCTTCCTCCCCGATTCCACCAACGATCAGCTGTTTGAACGGCTTGAGGACAGCCGTTGCCAGCAGCTTCAGTGAGGCAGCGGCGTCGACGGGGGTGAGAGCGGGAGCTCCCCCTTCCTCCCCGATTCCACCAACGATCAGCTGTTTGAACGGCTTGAGGACAGCCGTTGCCAGCAGCTTCAGTGAGGCAGCGGCGTCGATGGGGGTGAGAGCGGGAGCTCCCCCTTCCTCCCCGATTCCACCAACGATCAGCTGTTTGAACGGCTTGAGGACAGCCGTTGCCAGCAGCTTCAGTGAGGCAGCGGCGTCGACGGGGGTGAGAGCGGGAGCTCCCCCTTCCTCCCCGATTCCACCAACGATCAGCTGTTTGAACGGCTTGAGGACAGCCGTTGCCAGCAGCTTCAGTGAGGCAGCGGCGTCGACGGGGGTGAGAGCGGGAGCTCCCCCTTCCTCCCCGATTCCACCAACGATCAGCTGTTTGAACGGCTTGAGGACAGCCGTTGCCAGCAGCTTCAGTGAGGCAGCGGCGTCGACGGGGGTGAGAGCGGGAGCTCCCCCTTCCTCCCCGATTCCACCAACGATCAGCTGTTTGAACGGCTTGAGGACAGCCGTTGCCAGCAGCTTCAGTGAGGCAGCGGCGTCGACGGGGGTGAGAGCGGGAGCTCCCCCTTCCTCCCCGATTCCACCAACGATCAGCTGTTTGAACGGCTTGAGGACAGCCGTTGCCAGCAGCTTCAGTGAGGCAGCGGCGTCGACGGGGGTGAGAGCGGGAGCTCCCCCTTCCTCCCCGATTCCACCAACGATCAGCTGTTTGAACGGCTTGAGGACAGCCGTTGCCAGCAGCTTCAGTGAGGCAGCGGCGTCGACGGGGGTGAGAGCGGGAGCTCCCCCTTCCTCCCCGATTCCACCAACGATCAGCTGTTTGAACGGCATCTGCCAATCACATCGGGGCAGCAACGGATTTAAAAGACGCCATTACAACGGCGCGCCCGCGCCTTGCGGGCCCGCGCCTAAGGACCACGCCAAAGGGCCCTTTGGCGTGGCCCTTGGGCGTAGGTCCGTGGGGTAGCAAGGAAATGTCTGATCTATGTTGGTTCTGTTTGTTGTTTTGCTTTGTGTAGTCAAGTATAATGTAAGGTATGTATTGTATTTCCCTATGTATGTGTCTATGTTCTAACAATCTGATGCTTGTTTCCCTACCTTTTTATGTAACTTGTGCTGTATTAACCGCTTTGATTTAAGGAAAAGGTGGGATACAAAACTTGTAATGTAATCTCTGTTGTACATGTGTCATGTATTGAAATGTATTGTATTGTACTGTGGCCGCTTTGATTGAAGGATAAGGCGGGATATAAAACATGTTAAATAAATAAATAAATAAAGAGCTGCGTCATGACCTAAGCCAAATCCTGTGCAATATATTGAACCAGTCTTTTCTAACAGGCTCGTTCCCACAGCGCCTGAAAAACACCTCCATCAAGCCCCTACTAAAAAATAACAGACTTGACCCGTCCAAAGTCGAATCTTTTAGGCCAATCTCGAGCATCCCCCAGCTTGCAAAAATCATAGAAAAAGCTGCTCAACAACAACTCCAGCACCATATTGACACTGAAGCTCCACTGGACCCGTCACAACACGGCTTCAGGGAAGCGCATGGCATCGACACAGTCCTCACAACCCTATTCAACGAATTGGTCACTGGAATGGACAGCATCCAACAAGGATTTGTCCTCATCTTCCTGGACATCTCCGCCGCCTTTGACTCTGTGAATCATGACATACTTCTACAACGCCTGAAGGAAAAGGGGATTCAAGACACAGCACTTGAATGGTGTAAATCCTACCTATCCAACAGGTGGCAACAAGTAAAAACAGGTCATACATCCTCGGAACCATTCCTGCAGTCTCAGGGGGTACCTCAAGGATCGTCCTTATCGGCATTAATGTTCAATATATATATGCAGCCGATATGTGATTTGATCCGATCTTTCAACGTACGATGCCTGGCTTACGCAGACGACATCCTCCTCTACATGCCGTTCAAAATTGACCAACCGATGTTCTCCCCAATAATCAATTGTTTCGGAGCGGTAGCTGATTGGCTGCTGACACAAAACCTTCGGATCAATCATAGTAAAACTGATGTCCTTTTTGTTACGAAGAACCGTAAATTCACCCCCCCCCCCATCGCTACTTGTCAACAATGTAGAATTGAAGTCCAAACCTACAATCAGATATCTTGGCATCACATTGGACCAGCACCTAGATATGACCACACATGTGAAGAACGTTACAAAGTCTATATATCACAAGATCAAAACGTTACGTCACCTCCGCCCCCTACTGGAATCCAGTGACTACCGGACAACCTTTCAGGCATTAGTCCTCCCACACCTGGACTTTGCGAACATCGTCCTGCACGGCCTGCCTCAATCAACTTTAAATCCGCTCCGCCTGGCTATGAATGCCGCCGCAAGAGTTCTCTCTGGATCATCAAGAACTGACCACATAACACCAATCATGAAAAATCTGCATTGGCTGCCGTTACACGCCAGACTCCAATATAAGTCACTAGTCCTTACTTTCAAAGCCCTGAATGACTACCCACCTACACCGATTAGCAAACTAATCCACAGCACCCTGGAAAACAGAGACAGGAGATCCACTTCAATGAACACCTTAATAGTCCCCAAGATGATGACGTCATGTACTAAGACCACTTCCAACAGGGCTTTCTCTATATTCGCTCCCCTAAATTGGAATGCCCTTCCACATGAAATCCGTGGCATCAAAAGCTTAATCCTATTCCGTAAAGCTCTGAAACACCACCTATTCACAATATACTACCCTGACACCAACCCTGACACCCACACATCGGGTAAACTTCCCTCATGTCTCAGCTACCATAGCACCTTATTACAACCAGAAAATGGTTAGACTATACTACTGCCCACCCACCACTTTTACGCCTGTCCCTCCCACACGAAATGAAGATGATACCAAATTGGCTTAGAGTACTGGTGACAATACTAATTTAACCTGTATATAGTTACCCTGTAAATAGTTACCCCGGTTATCCTATGTTTTTTTTCCCTGTTCTATGTAAAACTCAATGTTGCTTGTATGCATTGTAGTATGTTTTGTTCGATGTACACCGCGCTGATTGTAATAGCGCGGTATAGAAGAAATGTTAAATAAAATAAATAAAATAATAGTTGTAATTTTCAACTAGTCTACTATCACAAAGAAAAATAAAACATTATACATATATTTACCATATTGTTTTAATTACTTAATTCACTTGTTTGAATGTAGTTGTATCATTCACTTTCTCCCTTTAAGTAAACAAACTTGCTTGACTTAACTTGACAAGCAATTTAATTTTTTTCAGTTAAGTAACTAACTTCTATCTTTCCTTTAAACGCTTAATTTTTCTTAACATTTGTCACATCACACAAATCCACACAATTTATCAAATATCTAAATACATCAAAGCATGGAAGATCTTCCCATTCATTCATATCAATTATAACTAAAAATAGAATTTGCAGAATATCATCAATCATTTTTCTTCCCAGAGTATCCGGAGATATAAGAAGCACCGAGGAGTACTGTTTCTAATAATACTTTTCAGCATTTGCATTATTACACATAGAATGGAATCAGTAGATAAATTCTCATAACCCAAAATAAGTTCAGATCCATGACCTAGAAAACAAAACTTATTTACTATACATACACAAGTAAAAGAATGGTTAATCACATTTGGAGGTTTTTTTTTTTAAATTAACTTCCCCAATAAGGCTTATGGTTAGTCTAACAAAAAAATCTTACCACGGTTGCTCAAGACTTTCTTCCTGCTAAAAATATACAGTCATGCCAAGCTGTTATCTGTGCCGGAAACCTCCAAATTGTTACTGCAGTGTACTGCACAGCACACGCCCCTTCCCTAACCACCAAACTAGAGAATCCACTTCATACTACAGTTATGACATGAAAATTAGTCCTTCAAAACTTTGCTTGATTAATTCTATTTTGTCATAGAGCAATGATTTAAGTTTTTCCCTGTAAGTTTTAGTTTCTTTTATATTTACACTATCCTTCCAATCACTCAAATTAATTACTGATCAAAATCTTCAATCTCTGCCTTCAGCTTTAGCTGATATTGTGCACAGGTTTCCAGTTGCTTCACCTCAGTCTCTAGCCTTTCACCTAAAAATGTATCTGATAAATTTGGACATGACGGTGACCATTCCCCCTCAAAGACACTCCTCTCTAGTGAAGTGACTCTAAGCTTTATTTGGAATCATCTGTCTTTAATCTTTTTGCCTAGGAGTGCTTCCCTTCCTGGGAAACAGTTCCTTTTCCTAAATTTGTACAGTGGAAGTACAAAGCTCTCGATGTAATGCTAAGCCAGCAGCACTACTAGCAGCGGGGCTCGCTAAGGATACCACTAAAGCATTAAAATCCTCCTCATAGGCTGTAGGAGCAAAAGGACATTACAGGGTTCACAGTTCTTTGGAGGAGGACTACTAGCATTAATTTCAGTTTCTGTCCTTTTTGTTAAAACACATATTTTTTCCTCTATCCTAAACACTTCATTTTTAATTTTTTCAAACACAGAGTCAGTGGCTTGCTGCGCTTTTTCAGCAGCCTTAAACTTCCACCAACCATACACGACCCATTCGTGACTGGTATGATGTCGCCCCAAATCATTAAGAGCCATCTCATACTGTAACCAGCACAGTTTGTCCTCCTGAAAAGTTCCACCCCAAGGGGAACTGAAAACTGCGGTTACTGGCAGTCATCGAATGTCAACAGCCAACATAATCAACGGCGCTATCACCATATCTGTGCCTCATTTCATAATTCGGGCTTCCCTTTTTCTGCCCTCTATTACGAGCTTTCTCTGCCCTATATTACGAGCTTTTACTGCCCTATATTACGAGCTTTTTTGCACCATTCATCTAACAAAGTATTCTGTTTAGTTTTACCGGCATTATTGCCCATTTTAAATACACACGACAGAAAACTGCCTTTTAATACTCACACATATCCTGGAGACTTGTCTGCTGTTTCCGACTGCTGAAGGACACAGTGATCCGAGTCACGGCACAACTGAAGAAAACCTGTGATCTGGCCACAATATCACGGCTCTTTCGGTCTCTGGTCCCTCAAGCAGTGAGAAATAAGCAGAGAGTATCACAGAACACAATCACACACAAAGTGCTACTTTCTTTCGGCTCAGAGTGAAAGCAACAGAAGGTCCATGGACACAGCACGGTTCCACCTCTGTTGAATTCAAATTCTTCCTCCTTTGAAGCTCTTTTTATTGAAGAGAAAAGGGGAAGTAACACAATCATTAAGCATAAACATGACATAACACAAGGTGTCGCTAGAATTCTTTACAGAGTAAGAGATGTTTACAGTGTATTAGATGAAATTTACTTGATTATGACAGAATTATTTATAATTGCAAAGTTGCACAAATTATGCTGTGCCAGCAGGGACCTATAGTTGACTGTACAATGAACTATGGTTGCGCAGTTCATAGCCTGTGTTTACTCTTTATGTTTGCGTTAACAATGTTCTCAAACTATTTTAAAGACAGTTACACAGAACTCATGATCATGATATCCCACTCCACCCAAGAGGAAGTAGGTGAAAGGACAAACTCGTGAGTGACAGTCATTGTTAAAAAGTTCTATCAAGAAATTCATCCATCTTCAATTACATATTGGGGATTCTGGTATCCCCTTTACCTGTCCATTCCTACACTCTCAATCACATTTAACCCACCCCCAAAATCCCCTAAATCCCCAAAGTTCCCTCTCCCCTCTTCCTGTAGAATAATCCACAGTTCAACCAGAGGTTCTATCCAACCACATTCCACCCTTCCTCTAACTTCCATCACTCTACACTTTGCCAAGCACGCCACATTCAATACAAGTTCTCATTCACTCTAGCCAAGCCCTCCTGACAAAATATGCAGAAAGGTCAGAACTGAGACAAGACGACAAAATCTCCAAATAACGATCGAAGACCACCTCTACACTTTCTTACTACACAGTCTTTCCTTCTCAAGAAAGGTCATGTCAAACCTCTCAGGCCCAATTGTCTCTGTCCATACAAATTTCTCACATTCTTACACTCACAGGGCTGAAATGCTTTATTACACTGGTCTTGAAGTGTCCATCTCTTGGTGTAGAGGTTTTCTACTCCGGACTGTGTTGGCTATCTAGTTCCCTCTTCTTGCCTAGAGGAGAGCCCAAACGTTCCTCTATCAAGTCCAAACATTCTTCTAGACCTGAAATGAGGTATGACTTATTCTGCAACTCAAAGAAGAGTGCAAAATGAAAGCTTTATTTCTTTATTCTGAAGTAGTTGTCTTAATGGACGGAAGTTGTGTCCCTTCTCCAGCATATAAGGTAACAAGACTGGACAAATTTGCAGGCCATGTTACTGGAATTATATCACTCACTTTCCTCTGACATTCTTCAGCTAATCCTTAAAGTAGTGGAAGAATGCAATAATTGGTCTAAGACAGTTGTACTTCTTATGGCGGTTATGCAACTCTCTGTGTGCTCTATCAATCCTGACTTTAGATTTACTCCCAAGAACACAGAAGGTAAAAAGTTCCTGAACCATTCACACATCATCTTCAGCTCCATCTGCAGACTCTGACCATCCAAATATCCTAATGTTGCATTTCCTCTGCCTATTCTTCAAGTCATCCTGCCATTCTTTGGTCTCCAAAAAGAGTCTCAATTTTTTTGAATTTAGCCTGACACACCGCCGTCATGTCTGTCTGTTCACCAATGTTCATCTAATTTTGCATACCTCTCTCATCCAGAGACTTGATTTCTTGACTAATGCCCCCAATTGCCTTGGAGAGATCTCCTCTCTGGAACTTCAATTCCTGAAACAGTTTGAGAAAGTCAGCTTTGATAACTGATGCTTCAAACAGCGGGTGATCTTTTGGCTTAACAGGCTGTGTTGCGGGAGAAGTTGAAGTATTTGTCAGAGGGTCCGCAGTGGACCTGCTGAACTTAGCTAAGGTGTCAGTATTGCTGACTTTTGGCTCCATAGTGAAAATTCCTGAGTGGCTCCCACCAGTCAACGACTCAGCCTATGATTCTGGATCCACTGCAACAGACACACTGTGTCAACACTCTGTCTAGACCCCTTATTCAGGGGTAAGATATCCTCACAATTATTGCAAAAATGATGGCTGACCCTCTTTTTATCTTAGATCAGGACACCTCCAGTTCTCTCCATGTTGAGGCTACGAAAGTTTAAAGTCATGAAAGAGTATCCACAGCCTTCTGCCCAAGCTTAAGTATGGAAGATCTTCTAACTTTAGTTATCAGTACTGTGAGAAGCAGCAAATCCAGTCTGGCCTGAAATGTCTGTCATATTACTTGTCTGGTTAAAGTCCTCCTTAAGGAGGTTTGGCTGTGGCCACTGAGAAAAATATCACCACCATGGAACTAATGCTTAGAATGAACTCATCTCCATTCATTTCAAAGGGATCATAACCCCGTTACACTGAGAATTACTGCCGCCATTCAAGGCTGAGCAGGATCCCCAACTCTCTCTTGGGTATTTGTTTTAAATTGGCATGAGGAAAATAAGCTCAAATAATCTGCACTTATTTTCTTTCTTCAGGATGGCTTCTTGCAGTGCTTGTCTACATCTTTGCAATCTCCATTCCTCAGCGCCATCCCTTCACAAGGCCTTTCATTTATGGTTCTTTTGCATCATTGCACTTTGGCGCCGCAGTGGGCATCACATTCACGGCAAAGGCAGAGTGCTGTTTGTTTTCTTTCAGCCCTCTCCCACTGGGCAGACTACAGTTTGGTGTATTAGGACTCCGGGGTTACAAAACTAAGGGCTACTTTTCATTGGGGCTTGCTGCAGCTCACAATTTGTAGAGGTAAGGCTCAGAACTCCTATTGTAGGTGGCCATTTTCCATGGGCTCACCAGTGTCCTGCCCTGTCCCCTTCCCCTTCCCCCCCAAAATACAACTTTTTCCATTTCCTTCAAAAATTTTGGACATTTTTCATCTCTAAGTACAATGGGACACATCATTATTCTCGTCTAGAAACATATAGAAAGTCCTTTGGTGATCTACAATGGATATCACTTGCCTGTATTTCTGGACGAAATGGAAATCAATTAAATGAAATCATAAGGAAATTCTGTGAAAAAGAACAGATCAAAGTAAGAAAAAACATGACCCAAGGGGCTACGCAAGAGTCACAGCCTATAAAAGCAGGCTTACTAAGTTGACTAAAAAAAACAAATTGTGAAATTGCCAAAAACACAAAATATTTGGTTGTCAGAGGGGGAAGAAAAACACTGAGGCACACTAATGCTGAGGAAAAGTACAGCCACAACAATGTTGAAGGGCAACACTGCTAAAGTCGAAAATTCATCTGTTTACCTTACAAAAACAAACACTGCTGTTCAAGCCCAGATGAGTCTTTTCAAGCAATTCCTAAAAACCTCTGAAAAATGGCTATTGGCACAGACCATCAGACCATCCATGTCTGGTGGATGATTCACTAGACTTCAGAAAAAACATATATTCTAACTTGAGCTTTCATAAAATAAAGATGAAAGGCAAAAATTACTACCTTTAACCACTTCAAGAAAAAGCTAAAATTAGACATTGATGTTATCTGTACACGATCTTGAATACAATCTAAAATGAACAGGGCACCTCCCCCCCCCAAAAGAAACAACAACCCCCCCCCCTCCCCACAAAAACAAGCAGAGGCATAGCTTCAGAAATTCTTTCCAAAACAGATTAGTAGAACAGGCTCCTGTTGATTTGGGGGTAGGGCTGTGAATGGGGCGTTTTTGCAGAGAATGGATGGTATGGGTATGTATTTTGGGTGGTTATAGCTAACAGGGTTGTAGGGACATTTGTATGCATGGAAGATGTTGAATGCGATGGAGCTGTGTGGGAACATGGGATAAGGCATGTGGAGGGGGGTATAGGGCTGAGTGTAATGTTGATGTGTGTGGGATGTGTGTTTGGGTGATATAGAGATTATAGGAGTTATTCTAAAAGCTTTAGTCATGATTTGGACATCCAAAAACATGCATGTGGACATCCAAATTATAGAGATGTCTGCGAAGCTATTTTATAAATGGCTTTTAAAGACATCTCTGGTCTCATATTGGCAGGGGGAGGAGCCTAGATGGCAGCATTCTACCGGTAGCTCATCAGCTTTTCGTCTGAAATTTTTACCTTATTTTCTTTTCCTGTGCCTGTGAAAAAGCAGGGGAAGGCATCAGCCAAGTCTCCGAAGGCTGGTGCTTCTGCTTCCTTTCAACAGCAGGAAATTGATGGGCTTCTGTTGCTCAAATCCCAGAAAAATGCTCCTCTGCCCAGGTGGAGTGTCGGGTGTGTTTGGAGGTCAGTTACCTGTACTGGACAGTTCCAAAATTGTGCCTGTTTTGGCAGAAGGCTCGGCGAAGCCCAGTAGTGGCACAGCAAAGAACATAAGAACATAAGATATGCCATACTGGGTCAGACCAAGGTCCATCAAGCCCAGTATCCTGTTTCCAACAGTGGCCAATCTAGGTCATACGTACCTAGCAGTATCCCCAAGAGACACAGGTTCCACAATGCTTGTATTGGGTCAAGCATTGATATCCTGGGTCCCCTTTTAATAATGGTGTATGGACCTTTCCAGGAACTTGTCCAAACCTTTTTTAAATCCAGCTACACTAACAGCCCTTACTACATCCTCCGGTAACAAATTCCAGAGTTTGATTACACGTTGAGTGAAAAAATATTTTCTCTTATTTGTCTTAAATAGTTTACCCTGTAGCTTCATTACATGTCCCCTAGTCCTTCTATATTCTGATAGCGTAAACAATTGATCTACGTTTACCCATTGCACTCCATTCATTAATTTATAGACCTCTATCATATCTCCCCTCAGCCGTCTCTTTTCCAGGTTGAAGAGCCCTAACATTTGTAGCCTCTCTTCATAGGAGTAGCCTTCCATCCCCTTTACCATTTTGGTGGCTCTTCTCTGTACCTTTTCTAATAATGCTATATTCTTTTTAAGATACGGAGACCAGAACTGCACACAATATTCAAGGTGCGGTCGTACCATGGAAAGATACAGAGCCATTATAATATCCTTTGTTTTATTTTCCATTCCTTTCCTTATGATACCTAGCATTCTATTTGCTTTCTTGGCTGCCGCTGGACACTGGGCGGAGGGTTTTAACATGTTATCCACGATGACTCCTAAATCTTTTTCCTGGGTGGTGGTTCCCAATGTGGAACCTTGCATTGTGTAACCATAGTGTGGGTTGTTCTTTCCTAGGTGCATAACTTTGCACTTGTCCACATTAAATTTCATCTGCCATTAGGATGCACAGTCTTCCAATTTATCCAGATGCTCCTGCAGTTTTCCACAATCCTCTTTAAACAGTTTTGTGTCATCTGCAAATTTGATAACCTCACTAGTTATTCCCTTTTCCAGGTCATTTATGAATATGTCAAAAAGCAGCATACCCAGTACAGATCCCTGGGGTACTCCACTATTCACCTTTTTCCATTGGGAAAATTGGCCATTTAGCCCTACCCTCTGCTTTCTATCTTTTAACCAGTTCCCGATCCACAAAAGTACACTGCCTCCTATCCCATGACTTTTTAGTTTTGCCAAAAGTCTCTGATGAGGGACCTTGTCAAAGGCTTTCTGAAAGTCCAGATACACTATATCAACCGACTCACCTTTGTCTACCTGTTTATTCACACCTTCAAAAAAACATAACAGATTAGTAAGACAAGACATTCCTTGGCTAAAGCTGATGGGGGTAAGATTTTGAAGTGAAGCCGATAACCCCTTGGACTATCTGGAGTGTCTGCTGCTTTGATGCCATGAGGCCTGTGGGCATAGTGACATAATCTGCCGGCTATGTGGAGGGGCTAAATTTCAGTAGAGCTGAGACCTAGATATGCAGTACTGCAATACTGAGGTATTACCAGAGCATGGCTAATAGTATGTTGTGTGCAGGGATCAAGAAAACAGCGGATTCTATGGAATAGTTTAATTAATTAATTTATTTATTCTTATATACCACATTTCCGAGGATCAGTGCGGTTTACAGGGAACAAAGTTCAACATTACAGAAACAGCTATACATGGAACGGTTAAATCTTATAAATGGAACAGGTAGATGACACTATTTATAACACAGAACTGTAACTATATACAATTAGAGAGTTGCTCACATCTTTGAGTGATTATGTACAGGTAGAAGGTTGCTTACATCTGAGAGCATATTAGGTTGAATAGGTGGGCTTTAAGCAGTTTGAAGAAGGTTGTGATGTTGTGGGTGTCTCTGATTTGTGGTGGTAAAGCATTCCAATTGACTACATCTTCAACCCCCTCCTTCTTATGACCCTTTCTCTACCTTCCACATTTCTTCTCCCATCTTATCTTCCACACTTTCTTCAGCTCTTAAACTTCACCTTTTTCTTCCTCTCATTCATCCTTCTCCTTTCTCTCTGAAAGAACCTCATCCTCTTGTCCGCTGTTCTGTCACACACACACTTCTAATTCCTTCTGCTTCTCTTCTCATCTGGAGACATTAATCCCAACCGTGGTCCCCCTAGACTTTTCTCTCATTCCCGTGACATTTCCTCACTTAACCACTCCAATCTCATTCATATTCTCTCCTTTCCCCTTCCTCTCTCCCTTTCTCATGTGCCCTATGGAATGCCCACTCTATATCTAATAAACTTCCCTTTACTCATGATTTCTTCATCTCTAATACTTTCCATCTTCGAGCTCAGTGGTTCTCAACCAAGACAGCGTAGTTACTCACCTGTAACAGGTGTTCTCCAGGAGCAGCAGGAATCAGTCCTCACTTATGGGTGACGTCGGCGCCGACGGAGCCCTCGCGGAGCAATTTTCCCCAGCTTTCAAAGAAAGCCTTTGGGAATTGCAGCGCGCATGCGCGGTCGTCTTCCCGCCCGAAGGTGCCATCTTAGCCAGTCAGATGACATAGCTAAAAAAGACAGCATAAAAATTTGCAAAAAGAACATAAGCATACGATTGCAACTCCAAGGGGAGGAGGGAGGGTAGTGAGGACTGATTCCTGCTGCTCCTGGAGAACACCTGTTACAGGTGAGTAACTACGCTTTCTCCAGGACCAAGCAGGAAGTCAGTCCTCACTTATGGGACTCCCAAGCTCAAGGCTACCGGAGACCCTAAGCACAAAAATGAGCTCCCTCTAGCTCAGCAGCACAGAAGGATAGAATCTTCGCTGAAACATCACCCACCGGTAGCCCACATCCGGGATGGAGGGTAGGAGTTGCTCAGACCTCAAAGAGATTACGGAGGACTGCCTGTCCGAAAGCACTGTCCCTACGGGACTCCCTCTCGAGACAGTAATGGACCGCAAAAGTCTGGCTCGAAGACCAAGTAGCGGCCCGGCAGATGTCTGCCAGCGGAACAGAGCGGAGGTAAGCCACTGACGTAGCCTTAGCCCGAACGCAATGAGCCGTGACTCGACCTTCCAAGGAGAGTCCGGCTGCCCCATAAGCCCACGTGATACAGTCCGCAACCCAGATGGACAGAGTACGCTTGGAGACCGGGAGCCCCAATTTATTGGGGTCAAAAGACACAAAAAGCTGAGCAGCTTTACGGTGCTCCCGCGTACGGTCAAGGTAGAAGTTCAATGCCCTTCTACAGTCCAGGGTATGGAGGACCGTTTCAGCTCGGCTGGAGTGTGGTCTGGGAAAGAAGGTTGGAAGTACCACCTCCTGATTGATGTGAAAAGGGGAGACCACTTTAGGCAGAAATTTCGGGTGAGTCCGTAGGACTACCCTGTTCTTGTAGAACCTAGTGTAAGGGGGATCAGACACGAGGGCCTGCAATTCACTTACGCGTCTAGCGGAAGTGAGGGCTATCAAGAACAGTGTTTTCCAAGACAGAAAACGGAGAGAACAGGTAGCCATAGGTTCAAAAGGCGGACAGGTGATCCGCTGCAAAACCACATTCAGGTCCCAGTCAGGCGCTGGCGGGCGCAGAGGTGGTTTAAGTAGAAGGAGACCTCGGAGAAACCTCGCTACGAGAGGGTCGTTGGAGAGAGGTCTGCCGTCCACCGGAACATGATGTGCTGAAAGAGCACTGAGGTGAACTTTGACGGAGTTGGACTTAAGTCCCAGATTAGAGAGGTGCAGCAAGTACTGCAAGATCACCGACACCGGGCAGGAGAAGGGATCCTGAGACTGTTGGGTACACCAGACTGCAAAGCGACGCCATTTAAGGGCGTAGCATTTGCGGGTAGAAGGCCGTCGCGAAGCCAAGACGACCTCCTCCACCTCCGCCGGCAGGAGAAGGGGAGCAAGGACTACCCTCTCAGCAGCCAGGCCATGAGGTTGAGAGACCTGAGGTTGGGGTGCAGTAGGGACCCCTGATCCTGAGTGAGGAGATCCGGTTGTACCCCCAGAGGGATTGGATCCTCCACCGCCAGTTGCAGCAGGAGCGGAAACCACGGCTGCCTGGGCCAGCGAGGGGCCACCAGGATCATGAAGGCTTTGTCTCGGAGAACCTTGAAAAGAGTCCGAGAGACTAACGGGATGGGAGGGAAAGCGTACAGAAGGCTCCCCGACCATGAGATCAGAAAGGCGTCCGCCGCAACCCGAAGGGGGTGTGGCTGACGAGAGCAGAAGCGAGGAAGCTGCCGGTTGTGAGGACTGGCAAAGAGATCCACCGTGGGGAGGCCCCACTGGAGGAAGAGCTTCTGAACTATCAAGGGATCCAGACGCCACTCGTGCGGCTGGAGGACCCTGCTGAGTTTGTCCACAAGGCAATTTTCCTGGCCCGGGAGATAAACTGCCTTGAGGAGAATGCCGTGACTGACGGCCCAAGAGCAGAGCTTCTGTGCCTCCCGGCAGAGGAGGAAGGAGCCCGTGCCCCCCTGTTTGTTCACGTAGAACATGGCAACTTGATTGTCCGTCTGGACAAGGACGGACTGTTGGGAAGTCAGGTGGGAGAAGGCCTTGAGAGCTAGGCGGATCGCCCTGAGCTCCAGGAAGTTGATCTGCTGAGCAGACTCCCACGTGTTCCAGAGGCCCTGAGTGCGTGCCTCTTGGCAATGTGCTCCCCAGCCCAGGAGGGATGCATCGGTGGTCAGCACCCGGGTCGGCTGAGGTGACTGGAAAGGCATTCCGAATATCAGGTTCGGCTGCCGGAGCCACCACCGGAGAGACGAGACCAGCGGCTCGGAGACGCGCACTAGGTCTGCTAGGCCGCCTGTGGCTTGTCGCCACTGCTGGCGGAGACACCATTGAGCAGACCGCATATTCAGGCGGGCATTGGGGGTCACATGGACGGTGGAAGCCATATGGCCGAGCAGTCTCAGGAAGCGCCTGGCGGAGACCAGGGGCTGGCTGCGAAAGCGGTCGGCTAGGTCCATGAGCCGTTGAGCCCTGTCGAGCGGTAGGTACGCTCGCGCCTGAGGAGTGTGCAGCCTCGCGCCGATGAACTCGAGATCCTGTGAGGGGAGCAAAGTGGACTTTGCGAAGTTTATAACAAAGCCCAAGTGCTGCAGAAGAGTCACCGTGCGGCACGTGGCGTTGGTGACCTCCTGAGCGGACGCTGCTCTGATGAGCCAGTCGTCGAGGTACGGAAAGACATAGAGGCCGTGAAGCCGGAGATGGGCCGCCACGACCGCGAGACATTTTGTGAAGACTCGCGGTGCGGAGGACAGGCCAAAGGGCAGTACTCTGTACTGGTAATGATTTCCTGCCACCACAAACCTTAGGTATTGGCGGTGGCTTGGGTGGATGAGGATGTGCGTGTAGGCATCCTTTAGATCCAAGGAGCATAGCCAATCTCCCTGCTGGAGGTAGGGCAGAAGGATTCCAAGGGTAAGCATTTTGAACTTCTCCCGCACAAGGAACTTGTTGAGGTTGCGCAAGTCCAGGATGGGTCTGAGGCCCCCTGTTCTCTTTGGTATCAGAAAATACCTGGAATAAAAGCCTTGACCTTTCAGGTGGTGGGGCACCGGTTCCACCGCCTGTTCCTGCAGAAGACCTGCTAACTCCTGAAGGAGTAATTCCCTGTGCAGAGGGGGTCGCGGAGGTTCTCCCGGAAAATAGGAGGGAGGGACCTGATGGAAGTGGAGAAGATAGCCTTCTCGCACGACTTGAAGCACCCAGGCATCTGCGGTGATGCTGGACCACCTGTGGGCGAAGTGAACCAGCCGGCCTCCGGTGCTGGGAGGAACCAGCGGGGGGGGAGAGGCTATGCATTGTGAGTCAAAAACCCCCACCCTGCTGAGCAGGGGCTGGTGGTGCAGGCTTGGGGGCTTGCTGCCTACGGGACCCGTTACCCCGTCCCTTGGCCTGCTGGCCCTGTTGGGGAGCTGCAGGGGCCTGATAATGGGGGTATTGTTTGTAGGCAGCCGCCTTCCTCGGGTAAAAGGACTTTTTCCCCGAGCCCTTCTTTTTCTGGGAAGGGGCGGAGGTCTTCCTAGAAAGCCTGGTCCTGGTGAGAGTCTCAGTCTCAATTTGTGCAGCCTTTTCCGCCATGGGCTTGCCAAAGAGGTTTTCGCCTCGGCAGGGGACATCGACCAACTTGTCCTGCACCCAGGGCTCAAGGTCTGACGACTGAAGCCAAGCCTGTCGGCGGGCACCGATGCCGGCTGCGGCCACTCGAGCCGATGCTTCAAAGCCATCATAGGCTGCTCGGGACATGAACTTTGAGCATTCCCGAATGCCAGTGGACAAGGCCAGGAACCTCCGCAAGGGTTTCTCGGACAAACCAGCGGAGAATCCGGCTAGCTCTTTAGCCAGATCCCGGAGATACATGCCCATGTATAGCTGGTAAGTCTGGACACGACATGCGAGCATAGAGCCCTGGAAACACTTCTTACCCAGGCCATCCAGGTTACGGGCCTCCCTGCCAGGAGGCACCGAGGAGTGCATCTTCTGGCTCTTAAGACGATGCATGGCCGATTCCACCACCATGGAATGGTGTGGTAGCTGTGCCTTTTGAAAGCCAGGGCTCTTGCGGACTCGATAGATAGAATCGACCCGCTTGCTCAGAACCGGCGAGGAGGCCGGACTCTCCCACATGCGGAAGAGTAGTCGTTCCAGCATAGGAGGAACCGGTACAGTAAAGTTCCCTCGCGGGAGAGTCATACTGGAGGGCGTCGAGCTCTTCGGCTCGAGGCTCCTCCTCGGGATCCGCAGGGAAGGCCAAAGCCTTGGCCATATCCCTAACGAAGTCCGAGAACCGGGCATCCTCCGGGGGGGACTGCTTCCGAGGCTCGGACTCCGGCGAGTCCGAAGGGACACACCGAGTCCGGAAAGAATCAGGTGACTCTTCCTCCTCAGACTCCCAGACCGACTCCGACGAGGACTTGGTGGGGTCGGCCCGGGCAGGGTGCGGCGCCAGCCGCCCCGACGCCGAGGGAGTCGGCGTCGGCGACCTCGGTCCCGAACGGGAGGCCGAGGGTGACCTCGACCGAGGATCGACTCGAGTTCTCATCGACTCGAGGATCGGCTCGGTCTCCGGGGTCGACTTGGACGTCGACGTCCCGGCGGTCGGGGCAGCGGCGCCAGCGAAGCCAGCGAGCAGTGCCCTCTGCTGGTCCATGAAGGCAGACAGTCTGCTCTCCAAGGCCGTCAACCTGAGTCCGAGCTCAGGTGACCCAGCAGCCCCCGACTCGGGCCCCGACGGCGTCGGGCCCGACGTCGGCTGTCGCGGAGGCGAGTCCAGAAGGACCACAGGACTTACCCGGGCAGGCATCTCCGACTCCAGGCGAGGTCGCTTCGGGATGTGTTCCTTCTCCAAGGACCCGGGGCGGCTGTCGGAGCTATGCGACCTGGCCCTCGCGGAACCAGGAGCGTCCACCGACGCCGCCCTCGCGGGTTTCACCTTCCGACGATGGTCCCCGGAGGGAGAACCCCGGTCGGAGGAACTCCGGCGACGGTCCGAGCTGGAGCCCTTCGACGCGGAGGCCTCCGACGAGGTCCGGGTACGGCTGGGGTCAGCGAAGATTCTCTCACGCTGATGCCGCCGACTTCTCAACGCCTTTGAGGACATTTTGCTGCAGGGCCCACAGATCAGTTCCTCATGATCCGGGCCCAGGCAGCGGAGGCAAAAGTCGTGTGTGTCGGTTAGTGACATATTTCGGTCACACCGACCACACCGCTTAAACCCACTGGCAGCCATCGGGGGAAAAAGGGCCCCTGCGAGGTCAAAGGACCGGGCTGCCAGGGAAAAAACCGAAAACGAAAGCTGACTAAGTCAGAAAAACCGAAAAAAGTAAGAGGACTCGTGACCGGCGTCGCGAGTCCGGGCGGGAAAAAGATCGGCGTCGAACCGAAGGAAAAAAGGATAAAATAAAGAAGAAAATCAACTTTTTCGCGGGGACAAGACGGAGACGTCTGTAGGGCTCCGCGGAAAAAAGAAGACTGGCTAAGATGGCACCTTCGGGCGGGAAGACGACCGCGCATGCGCGCTGCAATTCCCAAAGGCTTTCTTTGAAAGCTGGGGAAAATTGCTCCGCGAGGGCTCCGTCGGCGCCGACGTCACCCATAAGTGAGGACTGACTTCCTGCTTGGTCCTGGAGAACTCTGGGATCCCCAGGCCAGTCAGGTTTTCAGGATAGCCACAATGAATATGCATGAAATTGATCTGCATGCACTGCTTCCCATTGTATGCAGGCCTATCTCATTGTGGATATCCTGAAAACCTGACTGGCCTGGGGGTCCTATAGGACTGGGTTCAGAACCACTGTAGCTCTTACTGAGACCTGGCTCCTTGCTGATGGCACTGCTTCGGTCACTGTCCTCTGTCACGGCAGCTACCAATTCTCCCACACTCCCTGTGGCTGTGGTGGTGGTATTGGGTTTCTGCTTTCTCCTTCTTGCCAATTTCAACCTCTCCTTCTACCTTCATCTCACTCCTTTTCCTCCTTTGAAGTCCATTTCATCCACTTTTTAAATTTATTTTTTATTTACATTCTCTTATATACCACGCTATTCTGCATCAGTGCGGTTTACATTGAACAAACTGAAATTACATTGAACAGGGCATTATAACTTGGAGATAACTATTTTATCTTTATCTTTATCTTTATTGAATATTTAATATACCGCTCAGGAAAATTGCATCAGAGCGGTGTACAATATGCAAAACAAACAGCTGCAAGGAGGAAAAAGAAAAGAACGCCAAATATATAATAGGATAGATCAGAAGAGAAGGAGAGAGCTAGAGAGGGGGGTAAGGTGACATAAATAGGGACTTACAAAAGAAAAATCAACGGAGGGAAGGGGGTGGGGAGGGAGATGGGGGAAGATCAAATGCGAAACAAAAAAAGGTAAGTCTTCAAACGGGTTTTAAAGGTTTTTGTGGAAAGTTCCAGGCGGAGGTCCGGGGGAAGCGAATTCCAGAGGCGGGGTCCAAGGAAGTAAAAGGCAGAGGAGCGGGTGGATTCAAGGTGAGCCTGTGAGGGGGAAGGTAGGAGTAGACGATTAGCATGAATAGAACGAAGAGAACGGTGGGGAGTGTGGAGATGGATCTGGTCTGCGAGGTAGAGTGGAGTACCGGAGTGAATAGATTTGTGAACAAAAGTGAGGACCTTATATTGAATACGGAAGGGAACAGGGAGCCAGTGCAGACGTATGAGGAGGGGAGTGACATGATCGAAGCGAGAGGAACAGGTGAGAATGCGGGCAGCAGTGTGATGGACTCTCTGAAGGTGTTTCAATTGGGACTGGGGAAGACCGGCCAGGGAAGCATTACAGTAGTCGAGACGGGTAGCAACGAGTGATAGAAGAAGGGTGGTCATAGACGAGAAAGAGAGAAAAGGACGAACAGAGCGAAGTTGACGCAAAGTAGAGAAGCAGCGTTGGACGACAGAGGAAATATGGGCTTTGAAAGACAGGGAGGAATCAAGGGTAACGCCTAGGTATCGTAAAGATGAAACAAGAGGAATAGGAGAGGAGGAAAGCACAGGGAGAAGAGAGGGGATGGGACTGCCGGAAGTGAACCATATAGCTGAGGTCTTGGAGAGATTAACGTGCAAGAAATTAGAGGAAAGCCAAGAAGCCACAGTGGAGAGACAGTTGTTGAGAGGTGAAATATCAGGGGAGACAGAATTTGTATGATGGAGTAGAAAAATGTCATCGGCATAATAATGTGCAGATATACCCTGTTGTTGTACTAGGAGAGCAAGAGGGGCTAGAAAGACATTGAACAGAAGGGGGGCGAGAACAGATCCCTGCAGGACACCACAGGGAAGGGGAGTGGATGTTGAGGAAAGGGGACCAGTGGACACACAAAAAGAACGACCTGAAAGAAAGGACTGAAACCAGTGGAGAACAGTGCCAGAAAGACCCGCATCAGATAGGCGAGAGAGGAGGGTGCGGTGATCAACAAGGTCAAACGCAGCAGAGAGATCAAGTGAAACGGCAATAGTGAGAAGACCACGGTCATGGGCAGAGTGAAGCTCATTAAGGAGGGAAAGGAGAACAGTTTCAGTGCTATAGCCGGGGCGGAAACCAGATTGGAGAGGGTGCAAGGTAAGTGAAGCTTCGAGATGTGAAGATAGCTGGGAAAAGGACAAGTTTTTCGAGGAGCTTGGAGGGGAAAGGCAGGTTGGAGATAGGACGCCAATTAGAAGGGGAGGATGGATCAAGGGAGCTCTTTTTCAAGATGGGGCGGATGACAGCGTGCTTCCAGAGAGTGGGGAAAATACCGGTGGATAGGCTGTTATTAATGATGGAAAGATGATAAGGGGAAAGAGCCAGAGAAGGATCTAATAACCAACGGGAAGGAATGGGATCAGAGGGATACGAGGTTTTGCGAACAGAATGAAAGACCTTAGAAAGAGTAGAGGCTGAGATGGGCTCGAAGGAGGACCATCGGTGGGAAAGGGGGGGGGGACACAATGAGAAGAGGGCAGAGTGGGAGAAGGGGGAGGAGTGGGTAAAGGATTAAGTGGGGGAGGAGAAAGGGGGGGAGGAGAAAGGGGAGGAGGACAGGAAGGGAAGGAGAGACGAAGGGAGAGTATCTTAGAAGAGAAGAAAGTAGCCAAAATAGCTGGGTCAGGAGAGACAGAAGGGGGGGAAGGTGAGGAAAAGGAACGAGGAGTGGACAGAGAATGAAGAACAGAATAGAGCTGGCGGGAAGAATTGGCCGATGTTGAGATAAGGGTAGAAAAATAGTCCCGTTTTGCTGCGTGGAGAAGGGTGCGATAGTGATGGTGGGAGGTGCGGAAATGGTCCAGCGAAGAGGGGGAGGGGTGCTTTCGCCATAGCCTTTCAGCTCGACGAAGGTATCTGCGGTGGAGAGAAAGTCCAGGATGGAACCAGGGGTGTCGACGGGGGTGGCGGGGAGCTGGACGTGATTGAAAGGGAGCTATGTTATCAAGAGCAGAAGAGAGACTGTCATTCCAGGCACGAGCCTGGGCATCAACAGAAAGAAGATGAAAGTCAGGGGGAAAAAAGGTGTCAGGGGGAGGGAATTGATGAAGGCTATCCATAGTAATGCGACGAGTAAGAACAGGGGGGGGAGGGGTAACGGGGGGAGAGTGGGGGAAGAAAGTAGGTGAAGTGAGAGAGAGGAAAAGAGACAACAGTGGTCGGTCCAAGGGAGGGATAAGGAGGAGAGGGTAAAGAGGGAGGCCAAGGGAGAGATGAAGAGATCAAGGGTATGGCCAGCGGAATGGGTAGGAAAGGAAACGAGTTGTTGGAGGGAAAGATCTGCTAGAAGTGAGAGAAAGGCATGATCACGGGAGGAGGAGGGAGAGGTGGCATGGATATTGAAATCCCCAAGGATCAGGAGCTGAGGAAATAGAAGGGAAATTTCGGATATAGTTGATAGGAGGGAGTCCCAAGCGGGGGCAGAAAGAGACGGCGGGGCATAGACAAGGAGAAAGTGGAGCGGAGGAGAAGAAGCCAAACGGAGAAGTAGGGATTCGGGGTAATGCAGGGCAGATGACGTTTGTTCATGGAGAGGGAGTGAGGAGCGGTAGAGGAGCGAGGGCTATGGAGGGTTAAGTGGCTTGCCCAAGACCACAAGGAGCACCTGTGGGACTAGAAACCCCAGTCCTTCCGGCCCAAGGTTGCTGTCCTCTAGTGGGATTTGAACCCCCGACCTTCCAGACTGAAGTACCTTGCCCCAACCACTAGGCCACTCCTCCACTCCTTTAATCCCTTATCTCTCTGGATAGCTACTATTTATAGACCCCCTGACAGGTCTACCGCTACATTTCTCACTGACTTTGACACATGGCTTTCCTTATTTCTGGATTCTTCTTCCCTTTCTCTTATTCTTGGTGACTTTAATATTCCATGTTGATAACCTTTCTGACCCCTATGTTTCTAAACTCCTTTCCCTTACCTACTGTGGTGAACAGCGCCCTCCTGAGCCTATGGAAACGGATGAAAATCCTGAGGTTCAGCAGGATTTATGCCTATTTGAGAAACCAAGGAAGAAAGAAAGACTCTATTCCACAGAGCTGAGCATGGAGACCAGCCCAGGGAAGGAGTCCTGCAGTCCTGATTGGGCACACCCTGCCCTTGGGAGGGGCGTGTCCAGGAGAGAATGTGGTTTTAAACCAGAGCATGGCTTTGCTAGTCAGATGGAGAATGAGATTAAGATTGAGGAGAAGAAGGAGAGACGGATAAAGAAGAAGAGGAAGAATGATTGGAAGTCCAGAAAACAGTATGCTGATACTTGGTAACCTGGCATTGGAAAGAAACCTGCAAAGTTCTATTCAGAGGCAGTGAGTAGAAGTCCCAAGGAGAGAGGACCTAGCCCTGAATTAGACAACCATTGGAAGGCACAGCCCTGGGAAAGGAAGCCTTCAAGGCAGGCACAAGAAAGAAAACAATCATTCTGTGAAGTACCGTTTGAGCCAGAGAGCAACAAACATTCTAACAGCTGGAGAACGTTGGAGCCATCTGAAGTCAGAACGGCATGGCAACAAGTAAGTGAATTGCCACAAAGTTTCCAGGCTGAACGTAAAGCTAACTCTCCTGTGTGTGAAACATTAGCAAAAGAGACTAGCAATTACTCTGACACAATTAATCTAAGAGAGGAGAAAACAAACAGCCTTAAGCCAGAGGGAAGTTGTATAGCTGATAGCAATTCCCTACCTCCCAAACAGCAGGCTGAATTGCTCCTACAGAGTTTTAAGCAGTTTTTAGAGTTGCAAGCTAGAAGACAGCCAGTGTTACCAGAAGCCAGTAATTCCATACAGCTTGAAGAGTTAACACAAGATAATACAGACTTACCAGATTGTGAGAGCATGGATTGCACGGTCTGCTGTGTAGAGATGCCAAGCTGAAGGAAACTGCTTTTTACCGTATGTGAATTGAATGCTACGGAGCTGTTGTATTGCCTTGCTGAGAAAGCTCTAATTATGTGCACCTGATTTTCCCCAGCACTGTGAAGGTAACAGTGGCTGAAAGAGGCTGCAGTGAAACTAACTGACCTCTTGGGGCAAAGTGAGTAATTTGCTTAGAAGTGAAAAGCAGCAATTATACTTTAAGTTGCCTTTATCCTAAGTTTTCCTGTTAGCATTTGAAGCACCTATTTTGTTTGCATTTATTTGCCATGTGATGGAACAATATCCTTTACTATAATAAATATACTGGAAACCCCATAACTACAACTCTTTATTTCGGAGCGAGAGGAGCAGGAACTACAATACCCAGCATTCCCTGGATACAGGTTACTCTCCTTCCTCACGAAGCATCAGACCGCCGCTCCTGTCTTTAGCCCCAAGGCCGGGCAGGAGCGCCGCACTACTCATTCAACCGCCAACTTTGATTCTGCCCCCACCCATCAGCACGGTCACTACCTTGACCTTGTTTTCTTCTGTAATTGTTTACTCTCTAATTTTTGTACCTCAATTCTTCTCTTATCTGACCATCACCTGCTAAGTTTCACTCTTCAACACTCCCTACCTCGTCCTAACCCAATTTCCTCCTACCTTTTAAGGAATCTTCAGTCTATCGATCCATTGGCTCCCTCCACTATTGTCTCTTAAACTCTTTCCTCCACCTAAATCTGTTGATGATGCTATAGTTTCCTATGATACTGTTCTCTCTTCTGCTCTAGATGCTCTGTTCCACGCATCCCATGTCCTCAGACATTCACTATACCTTAACCCTGGCTATCTTCAACTACACGCTATCTATGCACCTCTGATGCTCAGCTGAGCGCATTTGGCTCAAATCCCACTCCCTTTCTGACTTTCTTCACTTCAAATTCATGCATGCCTGCTTCCAATCAGCCATATAACTCACCAAGCAAAACTATCATCTTCATCAAACTCTCTTGCCTCTGACCCACACCGTCTCTTCTCAACTCTCTCCCCTCAAGTAGCCTCCACCTCCGATCCCCCCTTCTCTTTCTGCAAACCCTTGCTGACTACTTTCATGACAAAATCCACAAGATTACACTCCAAATCCCCTCTAGATCAGCTTCACCCCCCTCTTCAATACTAACTTTCCCCCTCAATCTCTGTTACCCTTTCATCCTTTTCTAAGATCTCTAAAGAGGAAACCTCTCAGCTTCTTTCCTCCTGAACTATCTGTTCCTCTGTTCCTATCCCCACCCATCTCCTCAATTCCATCTCCTCCTCTGTCATCCTTTCCATCTCACATATTCTCTACCTATCGCTCTCCACTGCAACAGTCCCTGCAGCCTTCAAGCATGCTGTGATCACACCTCTACTCAAGAAACCTTTGCTTGACCCTACTTGTCCTAATTATTGACCCATCTCCTTCTTCCCTTCATTTCCAAACTTCTTGAACATGCAATCTTCTGCCATTGCCTTGAATTTCAATCCTCTTAAGTCCTGCTAGATCCACTTCAATCTGGCTTTTGTCCCTTACATTCGACTGAGACAGCTCTTGCCAAAGTCTCCAGTGACTTGTTCCTGGCTAAATCCAATAATCTCTACTCAGTCCTCATTCTTCTTGACCTTTCTGCTGCTTTTGACACTGTTGACCACCACTTTCTCCTCAACACATTGTCTTCACTTGGTTTTAGGGGCTCTATGCTGTCTTGGTTCTCTTCTTTTCTCTCACATGGCTCTTTCAGTGTTTGTTCTGGTGGTTCCTCCTCTACTGCTATCCCACTCTCAATTGGTGTACCCAAAGGGTCAGTTCTGGGCTCTCTCCTTTTCTGTCTGTATACCCAGTCCCTTGGTGCTCGCATCTCCTCCTATGGCTGTCAATATCATTTTTATGCCATTGACTCTCAGATTTATCTAGCTACAATTGATATTTTTCTGACACTCCAGTCCCGCATCTCTGCCTGCCTATCTGACATCGCTGCCTGCCTGCCTGCCTGTCTCACCACCATTTGAAATTGAATATGGCCAAAACAAAACTTCTTATTTTTCCCTCTAAACTCTTTTCCTCCTTTCTCTATCTCTATATATAGCACTCTTCTACTCCCCATTTCCTCTGCCTGCAACTTTGATGCCTCCCTCTCCTTCTCCACATATATCCAACTCCCGTCTCGACTATTGCAACCCCCTCCTTGCTGGTCTCCATTTGAGTCACCTCTCTTCACTTCAATCTACTCAGAACTCTGCTGCGTGGCTAATCTTCTGCTAGCTCCAATATACTCATATAACCTCTCTTCTCAAGTCATTTCATTGGCTCCCCTTCAGTTTCTGTACCCAAATCAAACTTCTCCTTCTGACCTATACATGTATTCATTCTACTGCTCCTCACTACCTTTCCTCTCCCCCTATACCCCTCCTCATGAACTCCGCTCTTCCATTGCCCTGCTTCTCTCTCTGCCCTTTTCTTCTCTTGCCAACTCCAGGCTCCGTTCTTTTCACCTTGCTGCTTCTTATGCCTGGAACTACCCGAGTGTGTACGTCAGGCTTCATCTCTCCCCCTTTTCAAAACCATGCTAAAAGCTCACCTCTTTGAAGCTGCTTTTTGATCCTGATCCCTTGTTTTATCTTGTATCTCCGTACCTTTCACTATTTGTACCCTTATTCTCATCTATTATATTGTCTGTCTTGATTAGATTGTAAGCTCTGGTGAGTAGGGACCGTCTTTTATATGTGCCTCTACAGCGCTGCATATGCCTTGTAGTACTATATAAATGATTAATAGTAGTAGTAGTAGTAATAGTGCGTAAGTGAAGGAAATGCAGTCTGCTAACCACATTAGGAGTCGCCACCCAAGAAAAGAATCTGGGTGTGACCCTACACAATAGAGCGAAATCTTCCGTTCAGTGTACAGCAGCAGCAGCAGCTAAAAAAGCAAACAGAATGTTAGGAATTATTAGGAAAGTAATAGAGAATAAAACAAAGGATATCATAATGCCTTGGAGTACTGTGAGCAATTTTTGTCTCCACTTCCCAAAACAGATATAGCGGCATTAGAAAAGATAGAGAGTAGGGTGACCACAACAATAAAGACGATGAAACGTCTCTCCAGGGCTGGCCCGTCCACTAAGCGAGTTAAGTGGCCACCTAGGGTGGCCGACCCAGGTAGGTGGCTTTGTGCCACTGCTTCATTGCCTATGGCAGGCCATGTGCTTTGGGCACACATAACCTGCCGCTTCTGATCCCCCTTCGACCTAGAAGTGGCAGGCTTGTGTGTTGAAGCACATGGCCTACAGTGGGCAACAAAGCCAAGGCACAAAGCTGCCGCATTTAAAAAACTGCTGCCATAGCCCGCCTTCCCTCCAAGACAAAATCGGTGGCAGCAAGGGGCGATGGCATGGTTTGAAGGAGGTGGTTTGTTGCAGGGGGGAGGGGGAGGGGGAGGGGGAGGGCGACGTGGCCAGGGTTTCTGCCTGGGGCAGCAGAAACCCTTGAGCCAGCCCTGCAACTCTTCTATGAGGAAAGGCTAAAGAGGTTAGGACTCTTCATTTTGGAGAAGAGATGACTGAGAGGAGATCTGATAGAGGTCTATAAAGTTTGTGTGGAGTGGAATGGATAAACAAGAAGCAACTGTTTACTCTTTGAAAAAAATACAAGGCTAGTGGACACTCCATGAAGATACAAAGTAATATATTTAAAACAGGAGAAAATAATTTTTTCTGTCAATGTATAATTAAGCTTTGGAATACATTGCCAGGGGACCTGGTAAAAGCAGGTAGTTATAGCTGGGTTTAAAATAGGGTTGAACAAATTCCTGGAAGAAAAGTCCATAAACTGTTATTAAGGTAGAGCAAGAGAAAACCATGGCTGATCCCTGGGAATAAGCAGCATAGAATTAAATATTTCTGAAATATGGCAGGTTCTTGAGACCAGGACTGGCCTCTCTTGGAAAAAGGATATTGGGCTTGATGGACCTTTGGTATAGCAGTTCTTATGAGCAATTTTATATTACAAAATCTTCAGGAACATTCAAATTGAGGCTTCTCTGTTAAGAAGGTCCATTAGACTACTGTGGCTACCTTAGATAGTTAAAATTGTTCATTTATAAATATAATAATCATAACACTATTAGATGGCTGGCTGGCTAAATGACCCTCCAACTCTTGTAGCCTCAAACAAGCACCATAGCAGATGTAATTCAATAGGGAATATGACAAACAAGCTTACCCCTCTGAAAGTAATTAAGAAGGGCAATTCATATAGAGGGAAATGCAGTCTTTTAGAATATGTATTGTACAATTGTGGTTCAGCACTGCTATAAATATAGGGGACAGACCAACCATTCTGGTTTTAGTACTGGCATCTAAAATTTATTTATTTGGCTCTACCAGTATCAACAACTGAATTGTCAGATTTTTCGGATGTACTACAGATGTACAAAATTATTTTTTAAATTACCTGGCACTGTAAACAATTTGTAATGCATCGTTTTTATTGTTTATGATGGATGTATAGCTGACTTATGTTTGTTTTCTGCCATTTGTACAATACCTTGAGCCTGGCACAATAGGCAACTTGCCAAATAGAATATTGTATCTGTTTTGCACTGATGTTGCAAAATTGGCTGCGGTACACAACTGTAAAATAAAACTGCAAGTGAACTGCATATGAACCTATATTAGGTGTTATACAGATACATATGTGAACAACAAAAGCTTTACATATTTTATTTAAGACCAAAGGAAAAAAGTATATGGTTCCATATGCCAAAAGGACGTACGATGCATAACTTAAAGCAAATAATTATAATAGAGCAAATATAATTTAGGCTTTTCTTTTTAGCATTAACTTGTACCGATTTAAATCCAATCAGCACATGAAACTAAACAGCTGCACATATTCCTGCCGACATCAAAGTGAGAGCTACAAAGCTTTATTTTTAGGTAGCACATTGCTGACACACATCTTGGCAGTGTTTGAGTATTTCATGTACATATTACTCATTTCCAATGAAGCTTTTACACATAACCTAATATAGCAAGAATTTAATTTAAAGTAAATATAATTAATTTACTCAAGTTAACAAGTTACTATGTTCTTCGGTTATCTTATTAGCCGTAACAATGTTATAACGGTCTATGTAAGGCCCTTTTGCTCTCATGTGAACTGCTTAGAGTTGTAGATTTAGTGGTATAAAGAATTGCTAAATAAATGAATAAATTATTATTAATTGCAAGTGCAAAATGAAAATTTAGGGGCATATATACTAAACTGGTAAATGGGACCTAGTTTCAAATAGCCCATGCTGTTAGCCTAGCTTAGTACACATGCCCCTTGTGCATAGTAGTGCAATCCTTGGTATTAAGTATTATAGATTATTGTACTGGGTTATACTTAGGTTTCAGTCCAACAGAGGAGTGGAGAATAACCACAACCACACCAGTAAAGTCTTTGAAAAACCAATTTTATTAAAAGGACCCAATTTGGCCAAGTTTCGTTATAGAAGCCTGTGTCAGTAGAATTAGTAGTCAATTCCAATTTGATACACATGCACAACAGGTGATAAAACATACACAGACCAGAACAAAGAATGGTCACAGACAGTGATACCAGTAGAATTAGTCAATTCCAACTTGATATATAGGCAGCACTGTTCTGTGACCAGTCTTTGTTCTAGACTGTGTATGTTTTATTGTAGCAGCAAAGCGCAGACAAACCAATGATACCAGGAGTCTGTTCAGAAGGTCCAAATCATTTATTTGTGCACAAGTCTCAAGCAAGACAATTTCAAAATGGCTGAGCAAAGTTTTCAAGCATTACAACAACTTTTATAGACTTCTGTTCCATTCTAGGTATAGAAAAACATTTCATTGGTCCCGGTACACTCCCGTACCTCCCGTAGCCCTTCTATTGGTCCCGGTACTGATAAGTTTCTCCAATTATGTTCCTTCTGTGGGCTTCTGTAGGCATGACACCTGCCTGCCCCCCTTCTAGTCCCAATTACAATGGTCAGTTCATCAACTTGTTACTTTCACACTTTCAAGGCTATGGGACCATTTGTGCGTGCAGAAGAGCAAGGTTCTGTAACTCATCTGTCAGCACTCCTCAATATTTCTCTGCAAATGTACTCTTTCTTATCAGTAACTTTAAAACACATCTTTTCTGTATTTTTCCATTTCTTAATTCTGCAATTCTGCTTATCTAAGCTAATTCAATATTTCTACTGAGTTCTTTCTTACAATAGCAGCATATTGGGGGATGTGCAATCCTATATGCCTCTCCACAGGCCTCATTTACAGGTCAAGCTAGCCATGCTAGCCTGCCTATGTCAGACACCGTGGGTCACAGGCCTGCACCTGCCACATTCCCCCCTTTGATTAATCTCACCCTATTACTTAATAAGGTGTGAGAATTAAATCACTTTCCAGAAAATTCACATCCTGATTAAAGGATTCTTACTAGTTCCGCTAGGGCTAGCTTTGTATAAAGCCATTATTCTAGTTGCGGTCTTCCGCTCTACTGTACTATCAATAGCACTATGAAGGGAACGCATGCAACATGGGATTAAACATGGTAAGCAGAGGACAACAGCAACAAGGATTAGTACTAAGATAACGAAAGTCTTAAATCCTCCCAGCCAAGAGAAAAGGTTAGCAAACCAGTTAGGAAATTTCAATGCGTGCCAAGTCTGTACCGGCACATAAGCATGTCTTTGCATATCTTTAGCAATTTCTTCAACTACTTGACCTTTATCATCTATTTTCAAACAGCAATTAGTTAAATTCAGTTTACCACATACTCCTCCTTCAGCTGCTAGCAAATAATCAAGGGCTAAGCGATTCTGGTATATGGCAGTGCGCATTTGAGTACTTTGTCTAGCTAAGAGCGTGAGAGCATGACTAGTTTCATTGGTTATTATTTCAACTACTGCTTGTAAGCGAATAATACGATTGATCATATAAATTGGGGTACGATAACCATACATACCATCATCATTCCAAGTGGCAGGTCCATAATACTCAATAATTCTTTCTGGTGGCCAATCATCACCTCGCCACTTCTCCCACTTGCCTATCTGTAAGGCCTCTCTTCTCTGTCTCGATGCTCCTTTGTGTTTGTGGGTAGTATATACGGGGTATCCTAATTGTTCTCCATGTTCAGTATTTAACAAGAAGAAAGAAGGTCTGATGGTTCCTAAGACACATGCTCCTCCCCATTGTGGTGGGAGTTGCGCATATGCTCGGTTTCCACAGATCCAATATAGGCCAGGTGGGGCTTGCCAGGCTTGGACTTTGGCAAGGTTAGTCCATAGACCTGCAAGTTCAGGAAATCTAGCTAAGGGGTTAGGAGGTTCAGGATGTCTGATTCCTGACCACCATGCTGTCTTTTTAGTCGTGGCATTATAGTATTTCTGGCTAAGACAGACCAGCTGTCCTACCTTTTGGGTGAACTGGGGTCCAGTTCTGGCAAAGCAAAGACGTCCAACGATTGAGTGCGCTAACACCCATTCACTGGTTGTCTTGTGTAATTCAGTCTGATTGTAAATCATGGAATAATTCAATTCTTGGGCTTCCCAGGGCCATTGATCTCCCATTTGGGTTCCGCCACAGAAATAACAATCTGTGATCTTAAGACTAGATACTACTGCTCCGGCTAATTCTAAAAACAAATTCTGTGAAGGGTGAGGGATCTCAAACTTATTTACATGCATAGCTTCATAAAAGGTATTATGAATATGATATTTAGATGACTTGTGGGCTTGGGTATTCAATCTAATATACACAATGGTCCCTGGATCTGTTCCTCCTCCTGCAATACGTAAACCAAACTTATATCCTTGTTTCCATGCATGGGGGTTATGTACACGCAAATGTAAGGGGTTGCAAGCATCTTTCTGACATTTATCATTTGTGGTTGGCTTGGTTAGAGTAGCCATCCGCTTATCTATTTTCTCATCAGTTATACCAGTGTTCCAGGTAGCATAAAAAACACATTCCCAATACGGGCAATAGTAATCTGCCGCTGTAGCAGTACTATACCCTGGTTCCTTTTTACCTGTACACTTCCTCCATCCTGTGGCTCCTTCTGGACACATATACTTATGGTCATTTCGATACGCTTTCTCCCATGTACCACAGGTGGACTGACTATCTCTATTAATAGCATTACATGCATCAAAATTCAAAACAGCAGGTTTAGTAATGTCCTTAAGTGGTGGTGTAGCAGCTAATATAGGTCCATCTGCATCCTTCCATCTTATTTCCAACGTGTAATAGGATGGATTCTGATGCGGATTATAGCAAGCTTTGATTTTGCCATGAGTGCAAACATTTAGTTCAGTGGTGTTATAGATACACCGAGTTACTGTTCCCTTGCAGGTATAGTAAGAATGGTAAAGCAAAGTCTGAGTTACTTTCAGTCCAGTTCTAGTAGAGGTAATGCAAGCGGTGCATGGAGGTAGAGCATAAGTCTGTTCAAAACCTCCAAAGAAGGCAACCAAGGCAAAGCAGAAGCAAAGATACATGTTGATGTTGATTGGAGTTCTTCTGAATCCTCAGCTTGCTGATCTTGATCACGACGGTCTATTATTCTTCGTCCCGTTTGCTAATGAAGCAATTTAACGGGTGCTGAGTGTTGATTGAAGATCCTCAAGATGTCCAGCACACATTAACCAACTTAGCAATTCAGTTGGCTTGTGAAGTCTGGCTTAGTCAATGTAGTCTCAAGGTAGTGTGTCAAATCACACACACAGATTGGGTTCATTGAAACAAAACTGTTGCTGCATGGAAAACAGCAATCCTCTTCGAAAGACTTGGCTACTGCAAAGCACTTGTGATGAAGTGTCTATGCTGCTGGTTGCCGTCTCAGAGTAACTCGCAAGGGTACATCAGGGTGCTGCTCTGCTGTCCACCGCTCTGGTTCAGGATCGGCGGCGGGCTTGACTCTGCTGTGGTGGATCCAGGCGTCGATCTCGGCTACCTTTACTGCAGTTGGGGTAGACAGGATGACGGTGTACGGTCCCTTCCAATGGGGTTCCAACGGTATCTTCTTCCAATCTTTGATCCACACCGAAGTTCCAGGCTTGTAGGGATGCAAGGGTTCCGTCAAGTTGATAGGCAACTGGTCTTGGATTCACGTATGGAGAGTCTGCAGAACAAAACTAAGAGCTAGGAGTTCTTGCCTGGTTACTTCTGAACCAATCTGGGCTAAACTTCCTTTGACTCCCTGCACTATTGGTGGGGGTTTACCATACAAAACTTCAAAAGGGGAAAATCCTGTTGACTTTACAGGGGCTGAGCGTATTCTGAGTAAAGCTATGGGGAGCACTTGGGGCCATTTCAAGTGTGTCTCCTGACAAAGCTTAGACATTTGGGCTTTCAATGTACGATTCATTCGCTCAACTTTCCCTGAACTCTGGGGTCTGTATGCAGTGTGGAGCTTCCACTGTATCTGCAAAGCTTTTGCTAACTGCTGAGTAACTTGAGAGACACATGAGGGTCCATTGTCTGACCCTATTACTGCTGGGATTCCAAATCTGGGGACAATCTCTCTCATTAAGGCTTTGGTAACTTCTCGGGCTTTCTCAGTTCTGGTTGGGAATGCTTCTACCCACCCAGAGAAAGTACAAACTAATACTAGTAGGTAATGGTATCCATTAGCTTTTGGCATTTCGGTGAAATCAACTTGGAGGTTGTGCATGGGGGTCACACCTCTTGACTGAACTCGGGGTGCTGTAATAAGGCCTTGCTTGGCATTATTCTTGGCACAGATTTGACATTGTCGTGCTACTGAGGCTGATATGGTTGTCATCAGAGGGAGGTAGAAATGTGGTCTGAGGGCTTTTTCCATAGCACTCTTCCCATAATGTGTGGCTTCGTGGAAAGCTTTGACAAAGGATGGTCCTAACAGTTCAGGAATTACTATTCTTCCCGGAGGTTGACTGCCCTCTTCTGGTGGCAGCTCAATCCATCCGTCTTTCAATACTCCATTTTCTTTGTCACAATAGTATTCTAATTCTTTGGTGGTATATCGTGGGGTCCATAGATTCAAGGGTACTGGAAACAATGCTGCTTGCATTGGCATAGCTTGTGGGGCAATCTGTCCTGTCATAGCTGCTTGTCGTGCTGAGGCATCTGCAAATCTATTTTCTCGGGCAACTTCTCCTTTTCCTGCTTGATGTCCTCTACAATGCATGACAGCTACACGTGTTGGGGCCCAGACTGCATCAAGTAACATCAATATTTCGGGACCATATTTGACTGATTTTCCTCCTGATGTGATGAGTCCTCTTTCTTTGTAGAGAGCTCCATGGGCATGCAAGGTAGTGAAAGCATATTTGGAATCTGTATATACATTTAGCACAAGTTTTTCTCCTAATAGCAATGCTCTGGTGAGTGCTATCAATTCGGCTTTCTGGGCTGATGTGCCTGAGGCTAGGGCTGATGATTCAACTACTTCGTGTTGAGTGACGACTGCATATCCGGCACAGCGTCGTCCGTCAAGGATGAGACTGCTCCCATCAACATAATAGATCTGGTCGGGATTATCTATGGGCACATCTGTCAAGTCAGGTCGACTAGAGAACACAGTTTCCATGACTTCGATACAGTCATGTTCTGGGAGTTCTTCACTGATGGGTATCAAGGTAGCTGGATTCAAGGCATGGCTCACTTCGAGTTGTATCTGTGGGTTTTCACATAACATGCTCTGGTACTTCAACATTCGGGAATTGGTGAGCCAATAATTTGCTTTCTGTTCCATAAGGGCAAGGACTGCATGTGGCACAGTGACTCGTATGTTCTGTCCTAATGTGAGTTTGTCTGCTTCACTCACTAATAGTGCTGTAGCTGCAACTGCTCTCAAGCAGGGTGGCCATCCCTTGGCCACAGGGTCCAATTGTTTCGATAGGTAGGCTACAGGTCGCTCCCAATTTCCTAATTTCTGAGTCAACATGCCTAAGGCATTTCCCTGTGCTTCATGTACAAACAAGTGGAAGGGCTTGTGGACATCTGGTAATCCAAGTGCTGGTGATGACATCAATTCTTCTTTTAACTTCTGGAAGGCTGTATCCTGCTCAAGTCCCCACTCCAGTGGTGACTTCTCTTCTCCTTTTGTGGCTTCATACAGTGGTTTGGCAATTTGGGCAAAGTTGGGTATCCAGATTCGGCAATATCCTGCTGCTCCCAGAAAGGCTCTAACTTGCTTTCTGGTTGTTGGAGTTGGAATTCTACATACTGCTTCTTTTCTTTCTCTGCCTAATCTTCTGCTTCCTTGGGTAATACGAAAAACCCAAGTATTTCACTTCTGTTTGGCATAGTTGTGCTTTGGCTCTGGAAACTTTATATCCAGCTTCATTTAGTAACTGCAAGAGATCTTTGGTGGCTAATATACATTCTCTTTCTGATACGGCAGCTATCAACAGATCATCCACGTACTGGAGAAGTACTCTCTTCCCCGGGGCTACTGGATAGCTTGAAAGGTCTTGATTTAGTGCAGCACTAAAGATGGTAGGTGAATTCTTGAATCCTTGGGGTAATCTTGTCCAGGTGAGTTGGCCCCCTCTTCCAGAGATGGGGTCCTGCCATTCAAATGCAAACAATATTTGGCTTACAGGGGCTAATCTTATGCAAAAGAATGCATCTTTTAAATCCAGTACAGTGAAATGGGTAGCTTCAGCGGGTATCAATCCTAGTAGAGTGTAAGGATTGGGTACAACTGGGTGTATAGTTTCAACTACATCATTTACTCTTCTCAAATCTTGCACTGGTCGATAATCATCTGTCTCAGGTTTCTTCACTGGCAAAAGTGGGGTGTTCCATGGGGATTGACATACTTTTAGCAGGCCATACTCAAGCAATCTCTGTAGGTGGCGATGAATGCCTTTAATTGCAGCTCTTGGGAGAGGGTACTGTTTGACGTGCACTGGTGTAGCACTAGGCTTGAGGGTTACAATCACTGGTGCTATATGTTTGGCTAGGCCTGGGGGACTGCCTTCTGCCCATACTTCAAGTGGTGCATGAATGTTCTTTAAAGTTTGTTCAAAATAGGTATCTTGAATCGAATCATCAATGTAGTATCTCCATTCTTCTTCTCGGGGTACTGTCAGCAGCATTACTCCTGCTGGTTTGGCTTGAGAATTCACTGTCATTTGCATTTCTCCTTGTTCGGAGAAAGATATTTGGGCTTGAAGCTTGGCTAGCATATCTCGTCCCAGAAGGGGTACTGGACATTCGGGCATGTAAAGGAATTGATGCGTTACTTGCTGTCCTCCTAGACTGCATATTCGGTTTTGTAGAAAAGACTTTGTGGCTTTGGCACCAGTTGCTCCTATAATGGTGACTGCTTTCTTGGTGAATGGGGCTATCTTTTTGTCTATTACTGAATGTTCTGCTCCAGTATCAACCATAAAGTTCATAAATTGGTCTCCTATTTGTATTTCGACCATAGGCTCCTGGAGACCTAAAGCAAACTTGGAGCCCGGTCTGTCCTAATCCACGTCATCCTCTTCATGGGCCTGTGTGGCCAATGCTTGGATGGCTCCTCCTCCCCTCTCTCGCTGGAATTGTTCTCGATTGGCTCCTCCTCGGCCTCGGGGACGGCCTCGTCTTTCTTCTCGCCACTGATGATCGTATTCGTCATCTTGCTGGGCGTCTTCGAGTTGCGGGCAAGTATCTCTCCAATGTCCTTCTTCTTTGCAATAGGCGCATTGGTTCACGCCTAGTCTCTGGGTCCGGCCTCCGCCTTGACCCCGCCCTCTTCCTCTGCTCCTTCGATTAGGGACACCTCCCCTTTTCTTTTCAACTATGGCCGCAGCCAAAAAATCAGCTTTCTTCTTCATCTTTCTATCACATTCTCTCTGTCTTTCAGTATCACGATTCACATACACTTTATGAGCGACTTCCAATAACTGTGTTGCATTCATGCCCGCAAACCCTTCTAATTTCTGTAATTTACGTCTAATGTCTGGTTGAGACTGGTTTACAAAAGCAGAATTCACCATGCATAAACTTCCTGGTGCCTCGGGATCATAGGGAGTATACATTCTATAAGCTTCAGTTAATCTTTCATAATAATCTGCTGGGCTCTCATCTATTCCTTGGATAACTCCTGCTACTTTGGAAAGGTTCATAGCTTTTTGGCCTCCTCTTCGCAGGCCTTGTAAAAAGCCTTGGCGAAAACGGGCTAGGGCGGTGGATCCTTCATCTGTATTTGGATCCCATTGGGGGTCTTCATTTGGGAATTCTCTCTGAGCTGCTTCTCTACGATCTATTATATTCTGCCCCTGCGCTGGAGCTGCAGGGTTTTCTGCCATCCATTCGATAGCTGCTTTTCTAATTCTCGCTCGTTCTTCTGTAGTGAATAGGGTGGTCAGGAGCTGACGGCAATCTGGCCAAGTGGGTTGGTGAGTTTCCATAATACTAGTTACTAATTCTGTCAGCTCCTGGGGCTTGCTAGTATAGGAGGCATAGTGCGACCTCCAATTTAATAAATCAGTTGTAGAGAATGGGATATACACATAAGTTAGGGGTCCCGCTACCACTTCATCATTATCATTCTTTACGGGCACCCCCGGGACCTGCCTTAAGGGAAACAGTTTGGCTGTCCCAGGCGTCATTTGGGTCTGGGATCTAAGGGCTATTGTCGTTGTCTTTGCAGGAGTCGCTTTCTTTTTCTCAACTGGTTTTGCTTTGGGTTTCTCTTTCACTGGCTTGCTAGTGCTAGCGCTGGCTTTCTCAATTAGTTGTACACTGTCCTCTTCTTCTTCTTCTGGGGAATTCCCTCCTTCTTCTTCTAGCTCCGCTTCTAACTCACTTTTTACGTCCTCCTCTTCTCTTCCCGCTAATTCTTTCTCTTCCTCTCCTCCAGGAGGAGGGGGGTCAGGGGTTGGGTCTCGCCTCGGCTCCGGCGGTCTCTGGAGTTCTGGGACAGGACGCCGCCGGGCTATTCTTACTGGACCTGGGGTTCGGGGCTGCCTGAGGACTACTTCTGGGGAATCGGGATCTGCCAAGATGGGTTTCTTCTTGGCTTTCTTATCCTGCTCTTTCATTCTAGGCTGTTCCTTTTTCTGTCTAGAATCTGTTTTAGCTAACATTATTCTGCACTGTTCCTCATAACAGCGCTGCGCCCAGGAGGGCGGATCTTCACAAATACTTAACCAGGAATCTATATAGGGGTACTGATCGGGGTGCGCTACCCGCACTCTACGATGTATTGACTGGATAATCTCTACGGTGAACGTTCCCTCTCGGGGCCAGATGGGGTCTAGATCGGGCCACTCCCTAGTACACAAAATCTGCAAACGGGCTGCTGTCATTTTAATACCATAATCTCCTGAATATCCCTCTTTAAAATGTGCGATCATACATTCTAATGGAGTGTTCCTAGTAGACTCCGCCCCTCCCATTTCGATGTGTGCGCGCAACAACAGACAGAAGGGAAAAGGTGGGCGGACCGTGGGTAAGGGGTCCTCACGGCCCTGGAAACATACAGGGAATACAAATAACAAGACAAGACGACAATCGCTTCCCCCTTTTCGCGACCTGAACGCGGTCGCCCGGTCAGGAAATGCGCTAATCAGGGGTCAGCTTTCACTTGGTCCGTGCTGCCAGACCTCTCATTCATACTTCGTTCACACACTCATGCTAGCAACGTATTCCCAGAATGCATTCGTTTCTATCTATTCTGACTAGTCTTTTCCAAGTACAATTACAAAAAGGATGAGGGTTTCACCTAGCGAATTCCCATGCCAGGCTACTCGGCTCTTCCTTGAGAGTTGATCAAGCTCTCTTACCAATTCCCAATATCTCGAGATTACAAATTCCAAGTTCCAAGTTCCAATGGCAGTACTGCTCTTTCTATTTCTGTCTAGACCCAAAATCAAAACTATACTCACCGGATCCGGTCCTCAAAACTTCCCAAGCAGGCGCATGAGTTGGACCTCGGACTCCCCTCACTCGGGTTCGAGGCGTTGACTCCAGCCGGGCTCGTCACCCGCCGAGGTCCGACCAGCTCCCTCCGATACAAGGGACCGGCGGCGCCAGGGAGCAGCCCTCGTCGGAAGGGCGCGATCCCGGCAGGACCAAGCCTATAGAGGCGGAAAGTCGTGGTATATTGCCCTATATACACTTTGATTCCACAACTTCCCGGCCAACGCACCAAGGAATATGTAGCAGCAAAGCGCAGACAAACCAATGATACCAGGAGTCTGTTCAGAAGGTCCAAATCATTTATTTGTGCACAAGTCTCAAGCAAGACAATTTCAAAATGGCTGAGCAAAGTTTTCAAGCATTACAACAACTTTTATAGACTTCTGTTCCATTCTAGGTATAGAAAAACATTTCATTGGTCCCGGTACACTCCCGTACCTCCCGTAGCCCTTCTATTGGTCCCGGTACTGATAAGTTTCTCCAATTATGTTCCTTCTGTGGGCTTCTGTAGGCATGACACCTGCCTGCCCCCCTTCTAGTCCCAATTACAATGGTCAGTTCATCAACGTGTTACTTTCACACTTTCAAGGCTATGGGACCATTTGTGCGTGCAGAAGAGCAAGGTTCTGTAACTCATCTGTCAGCACTCCTCAATATTTCTCTGCAAATGTACTCTTTCTTATCAGTAACTTTAAAACACATCTTTTCTGTATTTTTCCATTTCTTAATTCTGCAATTCTGCTTATCTAAGCTAATTCAATATTTCTACTGAGTTCTTTCTTACAATAGCAGCATATTGGGGGATGTGCAATCCTATATGCCTCTCCACAGGCCTCATTTACAGGTCAAGCTAGCCATGCTAGCCTGCCTATGTCAGACACCGTGGGTCACAGGCCTGCACCTGCCACATTATCACCTGTTGTGCATGTATATCAAGTTGGAATTGACTACTAATTCTACTGACCCCTGATACAGGCTTCCATGCCAAAATTTGGCCAAGTCGGGTTCTTTTAATAAAATTGGTTTTACAAAGACTTTACTGGTATGGCTGTGATTATTCTCTGCTACTCTATTGGAGTGCTGCTTCTTGTTGTGGAGGATTTCCTTTTTTCTGTTTCTTCTTATACTTAGGTTTGCCAGTGAAATCTATACAGAAATTGAAGAGCATTCAGAATGCAGTGGAGATATTGATGATGCATGTAAGAAAAAGGGAAAGTGCCTGCCCTCTGCTACAGAATTGCATTGGCTTCCAGTAAGGGAGAGATGCATGTTCAAAAAGTATGGAGAAATCAAAGATTACTCTATTTGAAAAATCATAAGAACATAAGATATGCCATACTGGATCAGATCAAGGTCCATCAAGCCCAGTATCCTGTTTCCAACAGTGGCCAATCTAGGTCATATGTACCTAGCAGTTTCCCCAAAAGACACAGGTTCCACAATGCTTGTACTGGGTCAAGAAATGATATCCTGGGTCCCTTCTTAATAATGGTTTATGGACCTTTCCTCCAGGAACTTGTCCAAACCTTTTTTAAACCCAGGAACACTAACAGCCTTTACCACATCCTCCGGTAACAAATTCCAGAGTTTAATTACACGTTGAGTGAAAAAATATTTTCTTTTATTCGTCTTAAATAGTTTACCCTGTAGCTTCATTGCATGTCCCCTAGTCTTTCTATATTCTGATAATGTAAACAATCGATCTACGTTTACCCGTTCCACTCCGTTCATTAATTTATAGACTTCTATCATATCTCCCCTCAGCCGTCTCTTTTCCACGTTAAAGAGCCCTAACCTTTTTAGCCTTTCTTCATAGGAGTATCCTTCCATCCCCTTTACCATTTTGGTGGCTCTTCTCTGAACCTTTTCTAATAACACTATATCCTTTTTAAGATAAGGCGACCAGAATTGCACACAATATTCAAGGTGCGGTCTCACCATGGAACGATACAGAGGCATTATAATATTTTTTGTTTTATTTTCCATTCCTTTCCTTATGATACCTAGCATTCTATTTGCTCTCTTGGCCGCCGCTGCACACTGGGCAGAGGGTTTTAACATGTTATCCACAATGACGCCTAAATCTTTTTCCTGGGTGGTGGTTCCTAATGCGGAACCTTGCATCATGTAACCATAGTTTGGGTTGTTCTTCCCTGGGTGCAAAACTTTGCACTTGTCCACATTAAATTTCATCTGCCATTTGGATGCCCAGTCTTCCAATTTATCAAGATCCTCTTGCAATTTTCCACAATCCTGTTGGGTTTTAACAACTTTAAATAGTTTTGTGTCATCTGCAAATTTGATAACCTCACTCGTTATTCCACTTTCCAGGTCATTTATGAATATGTCAAAAAGCAACGGACCCAGCACAGATCCCTGGGGTACACCACTAGTCACCTTTCTCCATTGGGAAAAATGGCAATTTAGCCCCACCCTCTGCTTTCTATCTTTTAACCAGTTCCTGATCCACAATTGTACACTGCCTCCTATCCCATGACTCTTTAGTTTTGCCAAAAGTCTTTGATGAGAGACCTTGTCAAAGGCTTTCTGAAAGTCCAGATACACCATATCAACTGACTCACCTTTGTCCACCTGTTTATTCACATCTTCAAAAAAACATAACAGATTAGTAAGACAAGATCTTCCTTGTCTAAAGCCATGTTGGCTGTCTCCCATTAGGCCATGACTATCTACATGCTGAGTAATTTTATTCTTTATGATGGTTTCTACCATTTTTCCCGGTACTGACGTCAGGCTCACCGGTCTGTAGTTTCACGGTTCACCCCTGGAACCCTTTTTAAAAATTGGTGTTACAATGGCAATCCTCCAATCTTCAGGTATTAGAGATGATTTTAATGATAGTTCACAGATTACTAATAGCAGGTCTGCAATCTCATATTTCACTTCTTTCCACACCCTTGGATGTATACCATCCGGCCCAGGTGATTTGCTACTCTTCAATTTATCTAATAGTTGTAATACATCTTCCCGATGTATCGATATTTCCTTCAATTCTTCCACACCTTTAAATACCACTTCTCTGTACCTTTTCTAATAACGCTATATCCTTTTTAAGATATGGCAACAGGAATTGCACACAATATTCAAGGTGTAGTTGCACCATGGAACGATACTGAGGCATTATAATCTCTTGTTTTATTTTCCATTCCTTTCCTTCCCTTATACCACCTAGTATTCTATTTGCTCTCTTGGCCGCCGCTACACACTGGGAGGACGGTTTTAACATGTTATCCACGATGACGCCTAAATCTTTTTCCTGGGTGGTGGTCCCTAATGTGGAACCTTGCATCGTGTTACCATAGTTTGGGTTGCTCTTTCCTAGGTACATAACTTTGCACTTCTCTACGTTAAATTTCATCTGCCATTTGGATGCCCAGTTTTCAAATTTATCAAGTTCCTCTTGCAATTTTCCACAATCCTCAAGGGTTTTAACAGCTCTAAATAGTTTTGTGTCACCTGCAAATTTGATAACCTCACTCATTATTCCCTTTTCCAGGTCATTTATGAATATGTCAAAAAACAGCAGACCCAGCACAGATCCCTGCGGTACTCCACTATTCACCTTTCTCCATTGGGAGAACTGGCCATTTAGCCCTACCCTCTGCTTTTAACCAGTTCCTGGTCCACAATAGTACACTGCCTCCTATCCCATGACTTTTTAGTTTTGCCAAAAGTCTCTGATGAGGGACCTTGTCAAAGGCTTTCTGAAAGTCCAGATACATTATATCAAGCGACTCACCTTTGTCTACCTGTTTATTCACACCTTCAAAAAAGCATAACAGATTATCAGGGCCATACCAAGCGGGAATCGTGCCCTGTGCGACTCATACATTGGGCGTCCATCCCCCCCCCATCCAGTCACTTTCTGGATGGTGGCGGGAGAGAAGAGGCATGCCCAATGTGCAAGTTGACGGCACTCTAAGCAGATCTTTCTCTCCCTGCTCTGACGCCGCGTCAGAGGAGGGAGGGGGCAGACCTGCATAGCGTGCCCGAGAAGGCTTAAGGGGCACATTTAGCTGTCTCCCATTGCCTGCCCTCGCACAGAGCTAGGTACGGTCCTGCAGATTAAAAAGACACAATCTTCCTTGTCTAAAGCCATGTTGGCTGTCTCCCATTAAGCCATCACTATCTACATGTTCAGTAGTTTTGTTCTTTATGATGGTTTCCACCATTTTTCCTGATACTGACGTCAGGCTCACCGGTCTGTAGTTTCCTGGATCACCCTGGAATCCTTTTTAAAAATTGGCGTTACATTGTCCATCCTCCAATCTTCAGGTATTACAGATGATTTTAATAATAGTTCACAGATTACTAATAGCAGGTCTGTAATCTCATATTTCAATTCTTTTAACACCCTTGGATGTATACCATCCGGTCCAGGTGATTTGCTACTCTTCAATTTATCAAATAGCTGTAAATACATCTTCCAGGCATATTGATATTTCTTTCAATTCTTCCGCAGTATCACCTTTAAATACCACTTCAGTCATGGGTAACATCCCTACAGTTTCCTCATTAAAGACCAAAGCAAAGAATTCATTCAGCCTCTCCGTTATGACCTTGTCCCCTCTTAGTGTCCCTTTTATCCCTCTATCATCTAATGGTCCAACTGACTCTCTCACAGGTTTTTTGCCACGAATGTACTTGAAAAAGTCTTTATTATGCATTTTTGCTTCAGAGTTTGATTACACGTTGAGTGAAAAAACATTTTCTCTTATTAGTCTTAAATGGGTTACACTGTAGCTTCATTGCATGTCGTCTAGTCTTCCTACTTTTTGATGGAATAAACAACCGATCTACATTTACCTGTTCTACTCCATTCATTAATTTATAGACCTCTATCACATCTCCCCGCTCAGCTCTCTCTTTTCCAAGTTGAAAAATTCTAACCTTTTAAGCCATTCCTCCTAGGGGTATCCTTCCATCCCCTTTATCATTTTAATGGCTCTTCTCTGTACTTTTTCTAATTCCTCTATACCCTTTTTATGATATGGTGACCAGAACTGCACAGAATATTCAAGGTGCGGTCGCACCATGGAACGGTACAGAGGCATTATAATATCCTTGGTTTTATTCTCCATTCCTTTCCTTATGATTTCTAGCATTCTATTTGCTTTCTTGGCCGCTGCTGCACACTAGGCAAAGGGTTTCAACATGTTATCCATGACTACTCCTAAATCTTTTTCCTGGGTGGTGGTTCCTAATTTGGAACCTTGCAACATGTAACCATAGATTGGGTTGTTCTTTCCTAGGTGCATAACTTTGCACTTGTCCACATTTAATTCCATCTGCCATTTGGACATCCAGTCTTCCGGTTTATTAAGGTCCTCTTTCAATTTTTCACAATCCTCTTGTGTTTTAGCAACTTTGAATAATCTAGTGTCACCTGCAAATTTGATCACCTCGCTCGTTATTTCCAGGTCATTTATGAATATGTTAAAAAGCAGTGGGCCCAGCACAGATCACTGAGAAAATTGGCCATTTAGTCCTACTTTCTGCTTTCTGTCTTTTAACCAGATCCTGATCCACAATAGTACACTGTTTCCAATCCCATGACTTTTTAATTTTGCCAAAGGTCTCTCATGAGGGACCTTGTCAAAGGCTTTCTGAAAATCCAGATACACTATGGCCCCAATTCTGCAAGCCATCTTGCCCGGCTGCACATCCCGGCAGGACATGCAGTCCCACAAGCCATCTTGCCCGTACTCCCTCTATGATTCTCCCCACATGGGCAGAGTAGTAGTATGGGGAGAGCTAGCGGTGGGTGGGAGGGGGCAGAGTTTGAGCGGGCCTAGGTGACAGGACGTATAGGGCCGATTCAGGTCAGTGGCGGCAGCAGCTAGCCACTTTAGAAGTGCTAGCTACCACTGTTGAATATCAGGTCCTATGTTTTTTTGACCATGCATACCTTTAATATCGAAATGATAGGGTGGATAGAGGCAAGACAGGAGGGATGCGTGATGGGAAGGATCAGGAGCTGGTGAAGAGACAGAGGCAGATAAAAGTTTATGAAGGCTGAGAAGGTAGCTGAATACAGATTGCTGGAAATGGGGGTTTGAAAGACTGAGTGAAAGTGAGGGGGGAACAGGAGTAAGAGAAAGAGGAAGGAATAGGGTGGCTGGAGAAGAGTAAGAGAGGAAAATGGAAAGTTACTTGGTAAGTAATAAAAAAAAAGACAGCTTGAGGACTGGAGTGTGAAGAAAGATAGTGAAAGGAAAGGTGTAATCTAGTTATGAGTGAATAGAGAGGCACAGAAGAGAAAAATGATGAAAGGGAAAGATTTCATTTTCTTTTGGATTTAGCTCACACCTTCTAAGCTGAATTACTGGTATCACTTCAGGTTTTACTTCAGCATACTTGAAGTGATACCAGATTTTGAATATATGTATTTTTTATATGGCAAGCTGTAGGGAGAACATCTTAGCTCTGTTCTGCATAGGTAAATAGGTAAAACGGTTCTTGATATTGACAATAAGTTTAGTGTGAATTTGTCTACCACTCAACGCAATACTGATAAACTGCATGCGGCACATAGAGTCCTAGATTTCTGACTGATGAAGTGAGTAAATTAAAACTTTGTGAGAAAAAATATTTGATAACTTTGATTTCAATAGCAGTTTATCAAAAAGTAGATTCTGTTAAAGAGTTTATACTTCTCATGCATCAATTTTAATTACAAAAAATATATTTGGGCTTTTATTTTTGTTCACCAGCAAATTATTGTGTACAATGTGTCGCACACATGAACATGATCTGTCAGGTGTGTCAAAACAGAAGAAATGTTGAGAACCACTAATTTAAACTATTCGGACTAGAACATTTGGACTAGGTTGACTTTAGGACTGTGAGGATTATAAGATTTTAGAAAAGGATTGAGAATTTTCATTATTTCATGATTTGCAGAGGGTGAAGTTAATTAGTTTGTGAGGACTGGATTTTCTATGAATATCTCTTTTTCTTTTTTCTTTGAAATTATATTTAAGATTAATTGTAAACCATTTTGAATGAATCTCATCAAGAAAATGGTATACAAAACGTTTGAGCTCCTTCTTATCAAAACGTTTTGCAGTAGTAATATGGTGTGCTTATTGTGAAAAGTATGCGCTCTTGCTTATTAGTAGTCAAATCTCTATTTTTGTAGCAAGAGCCTTATAATTATGGCACGACTGCAGTATTTACCTGTGGTATATACAAACTTTTATTCATAAATAAAAATATAGAAATAAAAAAACACAGTGGATGACAGCAGAACAAAAGATTAGCTGATGCATCCAAGCAGCCTAGCTATTACTGTCCACACTATAAGGATATACCCCAGCTGCTGGTCCAAAGGTGTGATCACCTGTAAGATCTCTCTCCTTATCTAAGGGCAGTTTCTGTTGTTTTCTCATGTTTAAAAGCATACAGGATGATTCTAAAACTGTGGCATTTGCTATTAAAAAAAACCGCTGGCTTGCCATGGCTAAGATAGCATTCAGATTTTCAATGCTAGTATCTGGCTAGCAACGGCTATCCGCATCGCACTACCTGGATAGGTAGTCTGCATACCACTTAGGTCAGATTTTTGCTGTGTTAAAATATGCGCAGTGTAATCTGGATAAATGTCAGATCTGCCTCAGCCCCACCCATGAACTGCCCTGGCACTATCTAGATAATGCCAAGGTGGGCAGAGGAAATATGCAGCAGGAACTATCTGGAAGGTACTGTTGAATATCCCTCTCCACAGGACTTCTTGTTAGAAGGAACTGAGAAATGGTTAAGTCCTTTTTAATACTGATCTCATACAGAACAGCAATCAAATATTCAAGACGACTCAAAATTCAGCTGTCATTTATTTCCTGGAAGACAAAACCACATGGATGAATAAATTCCAGTTTTTGTAAAATTCCATACTGTACAGCAAAGTGGGTTCTCTGTACACAGCAGGATAAGTAAGTCACAAAAAAGGATGATGTCATCCAATGCAATAAATTCTTCAGGGCTCAGATCTTCTAGAAATGTTTTGGCACATGTAGAACAGTTCCCACACAGCTATCACCACACATGCTGTTTCAATTAAATATATACCTTAGCTTCTACTCTGCAGGGGAAGAGAGAAGCTGATTTATCCAGTTATTTACAAAGAACCTTCATTATATGTAAACAAATTTCACTTTTGTCATGACAATCAAGGATCAAGTTGGTCACACAAGCAAAGATTCTCAACTTGAGAGTTAGAGTAGTTACTCACCTGTAACAGGTGTTCTCCAGGAGAAGCAGGAATCAGTCCTCACATATGGGTGACGTCGGCGCCGACGGAGCCCTCGTGTGGAGCATTTCCCCAGCTTTCAAAGAAAGCCTTTGGGAATTGCAGCGCGCATGCGCGGTCCTCTTCCCGCCCAAGGGTGCCATCTTGCTCAGTCTAATGACATAGGTAAAATACAGCAAAAAATTAGCAAAAAACAAATCACATGACTGCAACTCCAAGGGGAGGAGGGAGGGTTGTGAGGACTGATTCCTGCTGCTCCTGGAGAACACCTGTTACAGGTGAGTAACTACTCTTTCTCCAGGACCAAGCAGGAAGTCAGTCCTCACATATGGGACTCCCTAGCTTAAGGCTACCGGAGACCTCAAGCGGAAAAATGAGCTCCCTCTAGCTCGTCAGCACAGAAGGAAGGAATCTTCTCTGAGAACGCCCCCGCCGGTAGCCCAACACCAGGGCCGGAGGGTAGGAGTTGCCTAAACCCCAAAGAGATTATGGAGTACTGCCTGTCCGAAAGCACTGTCCCTGCGGGACTCCCTCTCAAGGCAGTAATGGGCCGCAAAAGTCTGGCATGAAGACCAAGTAGCGGCCCGGCAGATGTCTGCCAACGGAACAGAGCGGAGATGAGCCACTGACGTAGCCTTCGCCCTGACACGATGAGCCGTGACTCGGCCCTCCAACGAGAGGCCGGCTGCCCCATAAGCCCAGGCGATACAGTCAGCGACCCAGATGGACAACGTACGCTTGGAGACAGGAAGCCCCAACTTATTGGGGTCAAAAGAAACGAAAAGCTGAACAGCCTTTCGATGCTCCCGCGTACGGCCAAGGTAGAAGGATAACGCCCTCCTACAGTCCAGGGTATGCAAGACCATCTCAGCCTGGCTGGCATGCGGCCTGGGAAAGAAGGTTGGAAGAACCACCTCCTGATTGAGGTGAAAAGGTGAGACAACTTTAGGAAGAAACTTAGGGTGAGTCCGTAAGACTACCCTATTCCTGTAGAACCTAGTGTAAGGAGGATCAGACACTAGTGCCTGCAGTTCACTCACTCACCTAGCAGAGGTGAGAGCTACCAGAAATAAGGTTTTCCAGGAAAGAAAACGGAGAGGGCAGGTAGCCATAGGATCAAAAGGCGGACAAGTAATCTGCTGTAAGACCACATTCAGATCCCACTCAGGGGCCGGTGGACGCAAAGGAGGCTTAAGCAGAAGGAGGCCCCTCAGGAAACGAGCCACCAAAGGGTGGTTGGAAAGAGGCCTTCCGTCCACCGGCGAGTGGTGTGCTGAGAGAGCACTAAGGTGAACTCTGACAGAGTTAGACTTAAGGCCCAGATTGGAGAGGTAGAGCAAATATTGCAACACTACCGCAACCAAGCACGAGAAGGGATTCTCGCTGTGCTCAGCACACCAGGCGGAGAATCTACGCCACTTAAGAGCGTAGGATTTCCTGGTGGATTGACGCCGAGAAGCCAAGACTACATCCTCCACCTCTCGAGGCAGTAGTATGGGAGCTAGGACTACCCTTTCAGCAGCCAGGCCATCAGATGAAGGGACTGGAGGTTGGGGTGCAAGAGAGACCCCTGATCCTGAGACAGGAGATCGGGTTGAAACCCCAGAGGAATAGGCGTGTCCACCGCCAGCTGTAGCAGAAGCGGGATCCACGGTTGCCTCGGCCACCTGGGGGCTATGAGAATCAAAGAAGCCCCGTCCTTGAGGACTTTGAACAGCGTTCTGGACACTAGTGGAGTGGGAGGAAATGCATACAGAAGGCCTGTGGACCACAAGATCAGAAACGCATCCGCTGCTACTCTGAGAGGATGCGGTTGTCTGGAGCAAAATCTTGGGAGTTGCCGGTTCAGAGGACTAGCGAAGAGATCCATGGTGGGGAGTCCCCACTTGAGAAAGACCTGCTGAACCACCAATGGGTTCAATCGCCATTCGTGTGGTTGCAGGATCCTGCTCAGTCTGTCTGCCAGGCAATTTTCCTGACCTGGGAGGTAGACAGCCCTGAGAAGGATTCTGTGATTGACAGCCCAAGAGCACAGCCGTTGTGCCTCCTGACATAGAAGGAAGGAGCCTGTGTCGCCTTGTTTGTTCACATAGAACATGGCAACTTGATTGTCCGTCTGGACCAGTACAGACTGGTGAGAGGCGAGGTGGGAGAAGACTCTCAGAGCTAGGCGTATCGCCCGTAGCTCCAGGAAGTTTATCTGTTGAGTAGCCTCCCAAGGAGTCCAGAGACCCTGAATACATGTCCCTTGGCAATGTGCTCCCCAACCTAGAAGAAAAGCATCGGTTGTTAGCACCTGAGAATGAGGAGGGGATTGAAAAAACACTCCGAGCACCAGATTCGGAAGATAAAGCCACCACTGCAGAGAGGAGACCAGGAGGTCGGATATCTTCACTGAGTCTGCAAGGCTCCCTGTGGCTTGATGCCACTGAGTGCGGAGGCTCCACTGAGCAGGCCGCATGTGGAGGCGGGCATTGGGGGTGACATGAACCGTGGAAGCCATATGGCCGAGTAGTCCCAGGAATTGCCTGGCAGAGACCAGGGAATTGCTGCGAAACTGGCTGGCCAGATCCATGAGCCTGTGGGCCCTGTCCAGAGGCAGAAAAGCCTTTGCTTGAAGAGCGTCCAGCCTGGCCCCTATGAACTCTAAGTTCTGGGACGGGAGCAAAGTGGACTTTGCGAAGTTTATGACAAACCCCAAGTGCTGAAGCAGAGCCACAGTGCGAAGGGTGGCCTGGTTAGCCTCCTGGGAAGATTGGCCCCTTATGAGCCAGTCGTCCAGGTACAGACACACAAAAAGACCCTGAAGCCTCAGGTAGGCCGCCACCACTGCCAGGCACTTGGTGAACACCCTGGGAGCGGAGGACAGGCCAAAGGGCAGTACTCTGTACTGATAGTGGTATCCTCCCACAACAAACCTGAGATATTGTCTGTGGTCTGGATGAATAAGGATGTGAGTATACGCATCCTTTAGATCTAAGGAGCATAGCCAGTCTCCCTGCTGGAGGTAGGGCAGCAGGATTCCAAGGGTAAGCATCTTGAACTTTTCCCTCTCCAGGAACTTGTTGAGGTTTCGCAAGTCTAGGATGGGTCTGAGGCCTCCTATCCTTTTTGGTACCAGAAAGTACCTGGAATAAAAGCCGTGACCTCTCAGGTGGTGGGGCACCGGTTCCACAGCCTGATCCTGTAGCAGACCTAACTCCTGAAGGAGTAGGTCCCTGTGCAGAGGGGGTCTTGGAGGCTCCCCTGGAAAGTAGGAGGGAGGTACCTGGTGAAAATGGAGAAGATAGCCCCTTTGGACTATGTGAAGAACCCAGGCATCTGATGTGACGGCTGACCACCTGTGGGCAAAGTGGGCCAGCCGGCCTTTTGTGCTGAGAGAAGCCAGCTGAGGAGAAGAGGCTATGCTGTTTGAGTCAAAAACCCCCACCCTGCTGAGCAGGGGCCGGTGTTGGTGGCTTGGGGGCCTTCTGCCTACGGGGCCCCTGACCCTGCCCCTTGGCCTGCTGACCCTGCTGGGGAGCTGTGGAGGCCTGATAATGAGGGTATGGTTTATAGGCGGATGACTTCCTCGGGTTAAAGGTCTTTTTTCCGAAGCCGTTCTTCTTCTGAGAAGGGGCAGAGGTTTTCCTGGAAAGCCTAGTCCTGGTCAGAGTCTCGGTCTCGAGTTCTGCAGCCTTTTCAGCCATGGGCTTGCCAAAGAGGTTTTCACCTCGGCAGGGGACATCGACCAACTTGTCCTGGACCCATGGCTCGAGGTCGGATGACTGTAGCCAAGCCTGTCGGCGGGCACCGATGCCGGCCCCGGCTACTCGGGCCGAAGCCTCAAAGCCATCGTAGGCTGCTCGAGAGATAAACTTCGAGCACTCTCGAATACCGGTGGACAAGGCCTGGAACCTCTGCAAAGGTTCCTCGGAGAGACCAGCAGAGAACCCGGCAATCTCCTTTGCCAGGTCTCGAAGGTACATGCCCATATAGAGCTGGTATGTCTGGACACGGCAAGCAAGCATAGAGCCCTGGAAACACTTCTTACAGAGGGCATCCAGGTTCTGGGCCTCCCGGCCGGGAGGCACCGAGGAGTGCATCTTCTGACTTTTCAGTCGATGCATGGCCGATTCCACAACCATGGAGTGGTGCGGTAATTGTGCCTTTTGGAACCAGGGGCTCTTGCGGACTCGATAGATGGAATCGACCCGCTTGCTTAACACCAGCGTCGAGGCCGGGGTCTCCCACATGCAGAAGAGCAGCCGCTCCAGCATCGGAGGAACTGGAACAGTAAAGGCCTCCTTCGGGGGAGAGTCATACTGGAGGGCATCGAGCTCTTCAGCTCGAGGCTCCTCCTCGGGATCCGCGGGGAAGGCCAAGGCCTTGGCCATATCACGCACGAAGTCCGAGAACCGGGTATCCTCCGGAGGGGATCGTCTCCGAGGTTCGGACTCGGGCGAGTCCGATGGGACACACCGAGTCCGATGGGTGTCGGGTGACTCTTCGTTCTCCGTCTCCCAGCCCGACTCCTCGGAGGAGGAATCGAGCGGCTCCGGTCGGGCGGGCACCAATGCCCTCCGCCCCGACGCCGAGGGTATCGGCGTCGATGACCTCGGCCCCAAACAGGAGGTCGAGGGAGACCGTGGCCGAGGATCGGCTCGGCCTCCGGGGTCGACTTGGACGTCGAGGTCCCGGTGGTCGGGGCAGATGCACTGGTGAGACCGGCGATCAATACCCGCTGCTGTTCCATGAAGGTAGCGAAGCTGCTCTCCAAGGCTGTCAACCTGAGTCCGAGCTCAGGAGACCCAGCAGCCCCCGACTCGGGCCCCGACGGCGTCGGGCCCGACGTCGGCTCCCTCGGAGGAGAGTCAACGAGGACAACAGCACTTACGTGACCAGGAGACTCCATCTCGACACGAGGATGCTTGGCAGGCCTCTCCGACTCCGAAGACCCGGGACGGCTTTCGGGGCTATGCGACCTGGCCCTCGAGGAACCAGGAGCGTCCACCGACGCCGCCCTCGCGGGTTTCTTCTTCCTGCGATGTTCCCGCAAAGGAGACCCCCGCTCAGAGGAACCCCGACACTGCTCGGGGCCGGAGTTCCGAGACGTTGAGGCCTCTGACGAGGTCCGGGCCTGGCCGGACGCGGAGTCAGAAAAAATTCTATCCTTCTGGTGCTGCCGACTCTTCAACGCCTTCAAGGACATTTTGCCACATGGACCACAGATCATCGGGTCATGATCGGGTCCGAGGCAACGGAGGCAGCAGTCATGTGTGTCAGTAAGAGACATAAGTTTCTTACAGCGATCACATTTCTTAAACCCGCTGGTAGCCATCGGGGGAAAAAGGGCCCCTGCTAGGTCAAAAGACCGGGCTGCCAGGGAAAAAAGAAAAAAGGCGCGAACGCCAGTCACAAAGGACAAAAACCGAAAAAGAAAGAAAAGGACTTGATACCGGCGTATCGGTCTGAGCGGGAAAAGGATCCGGTGTCGAACCGGAGAAAAAAGAGAAAAATAGAGAAAATCAACTTTTTCCTCGGGGAAAAACGAACTACGTCCGTCGGGCTCCGCGGAAAAAAGAAGACTGAGCAAGATGGCACCCTTGGGCGGGAAGAGGACCGTGCATGCGCGCTGCAATTCCCAAAGGCTTTCTTTGAAAGCTGGGGAAATGCTCCGCACGAGGGCTCCGTCGGCGCCGACGTCACCCATATGTGAGGACTGACTTCCTACTTGGTCCTGGAGAAGCAAAGAAAACTTGTCAAAAGCGATAGAACAACAGATTCAAGTTGATAATGAAAAGTACTTGCTTATCTTATCCTTAATTTTACTCCGTATGTGCCCACTCAGCAACTGCCTAATCCAATAGATCCCCACACCTCCTTTTAATCCATCACTGATCAAACCGAAAACAGATGAAGAAAAAGTCAAGAAAAAAATTCTATCAACAGTATTTATACTATATGGTTTCTGTCAGCTGCAGAAATCTGAGTTGAGCTATATACTAAGGGGGTCATTTTAGAAGCCCTATTATAGCTTTGGACTTTTAAAAATGGGCATAGAGATATCCAAAGCACAGAGACCGCCTCCTGAGCCATTTTAGAAGCCGGCTCTAGGGAGGTCCCCAGTGTGAGGACTTCCAAATCTGAATGGAGACATGGCTCTTCATTGGTTCCATTCTTTTCTCTCTTCTCGGTCCTACTCCGTTCTTCCCTCTTCTTCCTTCTCCTCCCCCTCTGAGCCCGTTCCTCTCCCCTGTGATGTTCCCCAGGGTTCTGTCTTGGCCCCCCTCCTCTTTAACATTTTTCTCACCCCCCTCGCCTTGCTTGTTCAGCAACATGGTATCTCCGCATTCTACTACGCCGATGACTTGCTGCTTCTTCACCACACTTCTCCCCTTTCCCCCGATCTCTCCCCTCTTAATGCCTGCCTCACTGCTGTTGCCAACTGGCTCACCACGCACTGTCTTCACCTTAACCTCACCAAAACCCTTGCCATCTGGTTCTCTCGCAGTGACACCTCTCCTCAGATCGCCTCCTCTTTTTCTGGCTCTCCAATCCCACTGGTCACCTCCTTCCGCTATCTGGGTGTTTACTTCGATTCTCAGCTCTCTTTCCACGACCACATCGCTCATATATCAAAATCCTCTTTCTACTTCCTTCGCCAGATCCGTGCCATAAGGCCTTTTCTCACCGCCGAAGCACTTACTACACTCCTCCTGTCCCTGGTTATGTCCCGTGTTGATTTTTGTAATTCTATTTTAGCCGGTCTCCCTGTCACTCAGCTTCACCGCCTCCAGCGCATCCAAAACACTGCCGCCCATCTCATTTTCCACTCCTCTCCCCGTGATCACGTTACACTCCTGCTCGTTCACCTCCACTGGCTTCCTGTCAAGTCCCGTATCCATTTCAAGGTCCTGACCACTCTTCACCGTGTTCTTTATTCCCACTCCCTCAGTACCTCGCTGACCTCGTTCATTTTCATTCCTCAGCTCGCTCCCTACGGTCTATGCACCTCAATCGCCTTCATCTTCCTTCTCCTGCTCACGCTCACCTCCAGTCCACCCGTTCCTCTGCTTTCTTTTTCCTTGGCCCTGCACTATGGAACTCTCTCCCCACCTCCATCCGGCTTGAACAGACATTTACCACCTTCAGAATCAAACTCAAAACCCATCTCTTTGCCCTTGCCTTTGACCTCCCTGACCCCTCTGTGTAGCCCATTCCCCTTCTCTTCCCTCTTCTCCTCTCCCCCTTCCTGTCTCGTTGACCGATTCTGCTGATTTGCTTTCCTGTTTTTATTGTAACTTCCTTTCCCTTTTCACAAATATGATTTCTTTATGTTATTGTATCATGTGAACCGCTCTGATGTTTATTGAAGGGCGGTATATTAAGCTCAATAAACATAAACATAAACATGGAGGCGGCGTAGCTGGTGCATTCCCTGGATCTGCCACATCCCCACCTGATCACAGAAACGTCATCAACATCCAGCATCACATCTAACTTTAGGCCTGCTCCGAGGCACAAATAGCGATGAACAAGCATTTGAAAAGTGTTCTTTTAGCTGAATATAAGAACATAAGATATGCCATACTGGGTCAGACCAAGGTCCATCAAGCCCAATATCCTGTTTCCAACAGTGGCCAATCTGGTCACAAGTGCCTAGCAGTTTCCCCAAAAGACACAGGTTCCACAATGCTTGTATTGGGGCAAGCAGTGGATATTGGGGGTCTACTTTAATAATGGTTTATGGATCTTTCCTCCAGGAACCTGTCCAAACCTTTTTTCAACCTGGCTACACTAACAGCTTGTACTATATCCTCCGGTAGCAAATTTCATAGTTTGATTACACGTTTTCTCTTATTATTTTTAAATACGTTACCTCGTACCAAAGATTTCTACCACTTACAAACCTAACCATCTGAAAAGTGTCATACCTTATCCTTTTGACCATTCATTGGGCAGCAAAGCTAAAATATTCTTACACTACTGTTAGGCAAAATGCCACTTTGCTACTACTACTTTTGTATAGTGCTACAAGGAAGTACGCAGTGCTGTACAGAAACATGTAAATAACGGCCCCTATTCATCAAAGCTTACAATCTAGGCAAGACAGACAACACAACAGCTGGGGACAAGGATACATCTAGGGGAATGGTAGGAAATGCATAGCAGTCTAAGCGGATCAGGATCCAAAAGGTCTACCTCCCCCTAATATACCTGTCACATACCAAAACCCTAGAATTTGTCTGTGCTGTTTGTCCCTCAGATTTTTTTCCCCCCTTTTGGTCGTCTGCTGCTTTAGGCAAATGTGCAGATGCAGATACCTACTTAAGACCCAGGCCATCCTTCTTATTTCTCTCTCCTCTCTCATCCTTACCATTAAGGACATGCATTTTGATGATGTTCCGGCTCATTTTAGCATGCACAAAAAATTGTGTGTGCTATTATGAAACAGCGCCAACTGATACACTTTAGCAGAAGAGGAAGAAGTTGATGAGTCATATTAACAAGTACAGGCTGAAATTGAAGGAACATGCAAACAGGATATCCTGGCAGTCATGGATGACTGGAACACAGAAGTTGGCAACAAAGAAGGTGGCAAAGTGGTTGGGAAATATGGACTTAACAACAGAAATGAAGCTGGAGAAAGACTGATAGAATTCTTCAAGACCAACGATCTATTCATCTCAAACAATTTCTTCCAGCAACCCAAGCAGCGACTATACACATGGACTTCATCCAATGGATTCTACAAAAATCAAATTGACTACATCTATCGAAGTCAACAATGGAAAAGCTCTATAACAGCAACAAAAGACAAAATCTAAAGCTAACTGTGGCACAGATCACCAACTACTAGTATGCAAACTCAAGCTAAAGTTGAAAAAGAGCAAGCCACTCATGAATATAGCAAAATATGACCTTGAGAATACACCACCAGAATTTAAAGACTGCCTGCAAAATTGATTTGCTGCTTCAGATACAAATGACAGTGTTCCAGAAGAGTTATGGGATGGCATCAAGAAGATTGTGTTGCAAGAAAGTGAGAAGTCTCTACAAAAGGTGAAAAAGCAAAAACAGCAAAAATGGATGATGGAAGAAACTCTGAAAATTGCCCAGAAATGCAGAGAAGTTAAAACCAGAGGAGAAAGGGAGGCAATCACAGAACTCAACAGAGATGTCCAATGTGCAGCAAAACAAGACAAGGAGAAGTACTACAATCATGAATGCAAGGGAACAGAATCAGAAACTATTAGAGGAAGAACAAGATCTCAGCTTTCCTAAAGATACGAGAGTTAAAGAAATAATTCCAGCCTCAAATTGGAATGCTACAGGATGCTCAAAGATCCATGCTGAATGGTGCTGAGATGATCAAAAAAAGGTGGAAAGAATATACAGAATCATTATACCATAAAGATCAAGTGGACCAACAGCCGTTTCAACCTGCACCTTATGATTAGGATGAAAGAAGTTGAAGCAGCATTGAAAGCCTAATCAAAGAACAAAGCACTGATGGCATTCCCACTGAAGTATTACAGCAATCGGATGCAGCTGTTATCATACTCACAAGGCTCTGCCAGGAAATTTGGAAGACAACATCATGACCAACTGACTAGAAAAGATCTGTGTTTATATCAATACTGAAGAAAGGTGGTCAGACTGAATGTGGAAATTATCACACAATCACTCTGATCCATCATGACACTGTAAGATTCTACTCAAGAACATTCAGCAAAGACTACAACCATACCTGGAACGAGAGCTGCCTGAAGTGCAAGCGGGGTTCATGAAAGGACGAGGAATGAGAGACATCATCGCAGATGTGAGAGGGATCCTTGAAAAAACAAAAGAATACCAAAAGGCAATCTACATGTGTTTTATTGACTACCGTTCTTTCAATACCCTTGGATGTATACCATCTGGTCCAGGTGATTTGCTACTCTTCAGTTTATCAAATAGTTGTAATACATCTTCCCGGTTTATTGATATTTCTTTCAATTCTTCCAATACATCACCTTTAAATACCATTTCATGCATGGGTAACTTCCCTACATTTTCTTCAGTAAAGACAGAAGCAAAGAATTCATTCAGTCTCTCCGCTATGGCCTTGTCCTCCCTTATCGCCCCTTTTACCCCACTATCATGTAATGGTCCAACTGACTCTCAGGTTTCTTTGCTACGAATTTACTTGAAAAAGTTTGTATTGTGCATTTTTGATTCCATGGCAACCTCTCTCTTTCCCTGCCTTATCAATGCCTTGCATCTAACTTGACAGTGCTTATGTTGTTTCCCATTTTGTCATTTATACCATGCACAATGTATACCACAATATCAAATGCCTCAACTGTCATGAAAATAGAAGAAAAACCTACACAAAATACCAATGAAAATTGGTATACCAAACGATTTAACAATCCTAAAAAAAGAAATGGGGAGGAAAGAACACAAATGGAGGGCGACCAAAACACCGGACAGCAAAACCTCCTACATGGAATCCCTTCAAAAATACAAGGAAGCCATCCTCAATAGAAAAAAAGACTATCACACCAAAATACTCAATAAATCACTATTTGAAAAAGTTAAATCTCTAACCCAAACCCCCAACAACAACGCATACAATCCCACCATTAAGCCACATATCTTCGCAACCCACTTTGCTAATAAACTAAAAAAAAAACATCGATTGATGATACCGCACTCCTATTCGAACATTTCACAAACTCCATGACTTGGAACTCCTTTCACCTTGTCGACCAAAAGCAACTCTTAAACACGACCACCTGCTCTATTATTTGCTTTTTGTTTTGTTTACTCCCTGTTAATGCTGTCATACTGCCTGCTGTTATATTGTGCATATTTATGTCTTTTCTATAGAGTCTGCTCTCTCCTGCCATTACAGCCACCTTCCGGCTCCTCTCTGGTCCCTCCCCCGGAAGTCCCGCGGCCGCGAGAGCGTGCCCGCGCTCAGGAAGAGTCTGCTCTCTCCTGCCATTACAGCCACCTTCCGGCTCCTCTATGGTCCCTCCCCCGGAGGTCCCGCGGCCGCGAGAGCGTGCCCGCGCTCAGGAAGAGTCTGCTCTCTCCTGCCATTACAGCCACCTTCCGGCTCCTCTCTGGTCCCTCCCCCGGAAGTCCTGCGGCCGCGAGAGCGTGCCCGCGCTCAGGAAGAGTCTACTCTCTCCTGCCATTACAGCCACCTTCCGGCTTCTCTCTGGTCCCTCCCCCGGAAGTCCCGCGGCCGCGAGAGCGTGCCCGCGCTCAGGAAGAGTCTACTCTCTCCTGCCATTACAGCCACCTTCCGGCTTCTCTCTGGTCCCTCCCCCGGAAGTCCCGCGGCCGCGAGATCGTGCCCGCGCTCAGGAAGGTACCCTGCACATTCTCCATAAAGCTACAGCACCTGCGGTGTCTGGCTGCCTGCTCTATTATTTGCTTTTTGTTTTGTTTACTCCCTGTTAATGCTGTCATACTGCCTGCTGTTATATTGTGCATATTTATGTCTTTTCTATAGAGTCTGCTCTCTCCTGCCATTACAGCCACCTTCCGGCTCCTCTCTGGCCCCTCCCCCGGAAGTCCCGCGGCCGCGAGAGCGTGCCCGCGCTCAGGAAGGTACCCTGCACATTCTCCATAAAGCTACAGCGCCTGCGGCGCTTGTCGCCGCGCACCTAAGGAGCACGATGTGCTCCTTAGGTGCGCTCCTTGGGGCCGCTCCGGCTGCGTAGGCCGTGTAGGCTGCGTAGGCCCTGCTGCTACATGGTTCACCCTCCTGTTTGCCTTACTGGTCACCTCCCGGCATTCCGAGTATCTCGCTCCTCCTCTCTTGGTTTGTCCCTCATTCCTGCCTGCTGGACCACCGTCCTCTCTGTTGCAGGTGAGTCTCTTCACCCCTCCCGTCCTCATACTTTCCTTGGCTTCTTCCTTCCCTCCCCTTTCGATGGCCCACATACCCGTTATTTGGGGGCACCGTCCAGTTTTGCCCGCATCCACGCGTTCACGATGCTTGGATCATCTCCTTCTCTGTCATAATACTACTGGTACCTCCCACGTTTCGCTTCCTGTTTTCACTCCACCCCCCCTTCAGTTGGGGCTTCTCAATTGCAGATCATTTAGGAATAAAACTCTCCTTATTCAGGACCTTATTGCTCAATCTTCCCTGGATCTTCTTCTCCTCACAGAAACTTGGTTGAAGGACGGGGAGGACACCCTCCTTGCCCGCTGCCTCCCTCCTGGTTTCTCCGCGATCTCTGTTCCAAGGTGTGGCCGCTCCGGTGGAGGAGTGGCCGCCATTTTGCACCCTGCTCTTTCCTTCACACAAGTCTTTTCCCCATTGCTTCACTACCCAGAAGCTCTACTTCTTCACCTCCACTCATCTCCCCCACTGCACATCCTTCTTGTCTACTCCCCACCAGCCTTGCGCGCTGACCTTTGGGACTCCTTAATTCTTACTGTCTCTGACTTGACCCTCGCTTTCCCCCAGCTGCTTATTGCAGGAGATTTTAATCTGCATCTTGATTCTCCAACCTCTTCAAGGGATCAGGCTTTCGTTTCTCTTCTTGATGATCTCTCCCTCTTTCAGCATGTTTCCTTCCCTACCCACGTGGCTGGTCACACTCTTGACCTCCTTCTAACCCCTCTCTCTTCCTCCTTACGTCTGTCTGATCTCTCCTCGCTTCCCCTCCCCTGGTCAGACCATCACTGTCTGCTTTTCTCCTGTTTTATCCCCGAACTTTCCTCTCGTCCGCCCACCTCGGTACCATCTTCTCAACGTCTCTCTCGTCGCATTACCTCTTCTACTATTCAGCAATTTCCCCTTGCACCTCATCTTTTCCCGGCTGACTTTTCCTCTCGTTCCCCTGACTCCCAAGCTACCCTCTGGTTCTCTACTCTTTCTGATGCACTCAACAACCTGGCTCCTCTTCAGCCCCGTCCCCCAAGGCCTCACCCCTCACAACCTTGGTATCATCCTGGCCTTAGACTGCTCCGCACTCAGCTCCGTAGAGCCGAACGCCTTTGGCGCAAGGCACCCTCTCCAACCACCCTCTCATCATTTAAGGCTCATCATTCCCATTACCGCTCTCAGGTACACTCAGCCAAAAGAAATTACTTCTCTACTGTTATTTCGATTGCTCCTAATCAGACCCGACACCTCTACAACACACGCCACTCCCTCACTTCCCTTCTTCCCCCTGCCTCTGCCTCCCCCGCTCACCCATCTCCCCCTCCTTCGGTTCTAGCTACATTCTTTAGTGATAAGATTTCCAACCTCAGGTCCTCCCTTCCCTCCTGTCCTTCCCCCATCCTCCCTCCCCCTCCCATCGCATCTCCTCCCCCGTCCCCTGGCCATTCTCACACCTGGTCTTCTTTTTCCCTAATAACTTCGGCTGAACTTCACCAACTTATTTCCTCTTCTAATAAGACCTTTTGTTCTCTCGATCCCATCCCCTCCTCTTGGTTATTAAACTCATCACTGGCACTTCTCCCCCCTCTTCTCTCTATGCTTAACTCTAGTCTCTCCTCTGGTATTTTTCCCCACTCTTGGAAGCACGCTCTCATCCGTCCCATTCTCAAGAAGCCCTCCCTTGATCCCATGGTTCCCTCCCACTATCGCCCAGTATCTAACCTTCCCTTCATCTCTAAACTTCTAGAAAAATTCGTATTTGCCCAACTCTCTCACCACTTAGATGATGTCAACTTTCTTCATCCACGGCAATCTGGTTTTCGTCAGGGTCACAGTGTGGAAACTGTCCTTCTTGCTTTCACTAATGCTCTTCACGTTGCTCACGATCGTGGTGATATTTCGGTGGCGGTAGCCCTCGACCTGTCCGCTGCCTTTGACTTCGTTGACCACTCCCTCCTTCTCACCCGTCTCCGAGAGGCGGGTCTTCGCAGCACGGTGCTTCACTGGTTTCACTCTTTCCTATCTACATGGTCCTGCTCAGTCCTCTCTTCCTCCCCTTCTGTTCCTTCCTCTGACCCTTTTCCTCTGATATGTGGTGTCCCCCAGGGTTCTGTACTTGCACCTCTTCTCTTTAACCTCTTCTTAGCCCCCCTCACTCTTCAGATTCAGCAAACTGGGATCAGCGCCTTTTACTACGCTGATGATATCGTCCTCCTACACCACACCTCCCCTTCTCACCCCGATCTTTCCCCACTTAATTCCTGTCTTTCCATTGTCGCCGATTGGTTGTCACAAAACTGTCTTCACCTTAACCTCAGAAAGACTATCGCTATCTGGTTCTCCCGCGGTGGCCCCTCTCCTTCCCTAGCCCCATCCTTCTCAGGCTCCCCCATTCCACTGGTTTCTTCTTTCCGTTACCTTGGCGTTTTCTTTGATTCTAATCTATCTTTCCATGATCACATCTCTCACGTCACTAAGACCTCCTTCTTTTTCTTGCGTCAAATTCGTGCTATTCGCCCCTTCCTCACCCCTCCAGCACTTGCTACATTACTCCTATCTTTGGTCATGTCCCGTGTTGACTTTTCTAACTCTCTTTTTCTTGGTATTTCAAAATCTCAGCTTCATCGACTTCAACGCATCCAGTACACCGCAGCCCGCATTGCTACCCACTCCTCTGCCCGTGATCACGTCTCACCTCTCCTCTCCCGTCTCCATTGGTTGCCTCTACCTTTCCGCTCCCAATACAAACTGCACACGCTGGTACATCGGGCCTTTCACGCTAGCACACCACAGTATCTGGCAGACCTTCTCACCTATCACACCCCGAGGCACACACCTCGTTCATTTCACCTTAACCGTCTCACTCTCCCTTTCCCCTCCCTTGCTCACCTTCAGTCCACCCGCTCCTCCGCTTTTTTTTTCGCAGCTCCCGCCCTTTGGAATTCTCTCCCCCCTTCCCTCCGCCTTGAGCCCCACTACCTTACTTTTAAGTGTAATTTGAAAACCCACCTCTTTTCCCTTGCCTTTGACCTTCCCTCCCCTTTTGTTAAGCTCTCTTTACTGTGATTTATGTTGTGTTCTTTTCTCCTCCCTCTTTCCTATCCAGAGATTGTAACTTCCTTTTCCTCTCTTCTAGCTTAATATTTTTATTATTGTTTTTATGGCCGTTTTTATGACTGTTTTTATATTGTAAACCGCTCTGGTCCCCCTAAAGGGTGGTATATCAAGCTGAATAAAACAAACATAAACACCACCACGTCTGCCCTTGACCCATGCCCAGCCAGCTGGATCAAGGCAACTAAAACTGAATTAGCCCCACATCTCCTTCCCATAATAAACCAATCTCTTGCACAGGGATACATGCTACCTGAACTTAAACAATCCATTATCCGCCCAATCCTAAAAAACAAATCCCTAGACAAGATGAATCCCAACTCATATAAACTATAGCGAATATTCCATTTGCGCTAAACTAATCGAGAAAATTGTACAAACCTAGTTACAAGACTACATAGACCTCAATGCTCCCCTAGGAGTGGAGGAGTGTCCTAGTGGTTGGGGCAAGGTACTTCAGGCCGGAAGGTTGGAGGTTCAAATCCCACTAGAGGACAGCAACCTTGGGCCGGAAGGACTGGGGTTTCTAGTCCCACAGGTGCTCCTTGTGGTCTTGGGCAAGCCACTTAACCCTCCATAGCCCATGTTCCCTGTAAAATAGTTATCTCCAAGTTATAATGCCCTGTTCAATGTAATTTCAGTTTGTTCAATGTAAACTGCACTGATGCAGAATAGTGCGGTATATAAGAAAATGTAAATAAATAAATAAATAAAATCGATGAACACCAGTATGGTTTCTGCCCTTATCATGGAGTGGAGACACTACTGCTAACCTTCACAGACAAACTCATATGCAGAATGGACAACTCAAAGCAAGCATTCATACTAGTCTTCCTTGACAATACTTCCACATTCAACAGTGTCAATCACAACATACTCATCAAAAGATTAGAGCATATCGGCATTGCAGGTATCACGCTTCACTGGTTTAAATCGTACCTTCAAAACCACACACAACAAGTACTAATAGGCACAGAAACTTCCCCAAGTTTCAAGCAAGAACAGGGGATCCCGCAGGGATCTTGCCAGTCCTCTCTGTTATTCAACCTGTTTCTCCAACCTGTATGCAACATCTTCAGAAAATTTAAAGTAGGATATCATATTTACGCTGATGATATAGCACAGTTACTTACCTGTAACAGGTGATCTCTGGGAACAGCAGGAATAAGTCTTCACATATGGGTACGTCGGTACCGATGGAGTCTGCGCGGGAACGCTTCCCAGCGTCCAATCAAAGAGCTTTTGGAAGCATCCCACCACGCCTGCGTGCTGCCTTCCCGCCTTTCCCAACTGCCTCTCCTCAGTTAAGTTTTAAAGCTGAGACAAAGAGAGAGAGAGGAAACATAGAAACATGATGACAGAAAAAGACCACATGGCCTATCTAGTTTGTCCTTCCATAACAACAACTACAACAGTCCACTTTTTACCTTTAGAGATCTTCTGCGTTGGTCCCATGCTTTTTTGAATTCAGTTACTGTCCTCATCTCTACCACCTCCACTGGGAGACTATTCCATGGATCCTCTACTCTTTCTGTAAAGAAATATTTCCGCATATCACTCCTGAATCTATCTCCCTTCACACTCATCCCATGTCCCCTCGTAGCAGAACTTGCTTTCAATTGAAAGAGGCTCTCTCCCTGAACATTTATGCCACGGAGGTATTTAAACATCTCAATCATATCACCTCTATCCCGCCTTTCCTCTAAGTTGATATGAAAGATAGAGGTGAAAGGAAAGATAGATAGAGATACAACTCCTAGGGGAGGTGGGTGGGTTGTGAAGACTTATTCCTGCTGTTCCCAGAGATCACCTGTTACAGGTAAGTAACTGTGCTATCTCCAGGAACAAGCAGGAATGAGTCTTCACATATGGGGACTCCCAAGCTAAGATGCCTGGAGTCTCAGCATGTTATAGATTGGAACATGCTATACCTAATAACACCAGGCATCCTGAGGATGGAGGGTAGGAGTTGAAAAGAGAAAGGTGCTGTGGAGAACAGCTTAACCTAGCATAGGACTGCAGACAAGAAGTCCATGTGGGGATGATAATTGTCATCAATGATATTGAAATGAAATATTGCAATATGGACCTCCCCTAATAGGATTTGACAAAAGTATGGAGGTCCATGGGATCTACTGGGGAACCCAGTAGAGGAACCTTGAAGAGGACCTCACTGTAGGAAAAAACAGTGGAGGTCAGAATCCTGAAAGGTAACAGGTAACCCCAGTAAGAAAAACTGGGGTAGTACAAAAACGGTGGGCCTTCAGTGGAAGACTTTAAGACAAAAAACGAACTCTTTTGGCGGCAGAGTGGCTCACTCTTATGAGCAAAAAGAGAAAGGCGAACCGATTTGGACAAACAGGCACAGTCCTTATGGGGAGAAAGGGTATGGGAACCCCTTGTATCCCAAAAAGAGAGGACAAATGCCTGAGGCGTTAAGCCTGTGAGTAAAGGAAGATCCGCAATATCTCTCCGAACTGGGGTAAGCTAGGAGAGATATTGGAGCATGGAGAGCTTCAGAGGTACCTAAACCCTAAGGTTATGGTATAAAAGTTGTTGACTACCACAGGAGTGGTTGTGCGTGTAGAACCCCAAACCTGCTGGATAGCATAGGTATGGGTAAGGCCATCTGTCGGAATCATATAGCTATATGAACATAGACAGTCAGATAGATAGGTATGTGGATACATATCTATCTGTAATAAAATATCTTGACAGATACATATATATATATATATATAGATAGATAGATAGATAGATAGATAGATAGATAGATATAGATATACACATATATATATATAGATATGTATACATATAGATATATAGATAGACATATAAGAATATATCTATAGTGAGATATGGAAGGGCATAAAATACACACAAAAGATAGATATGAATATGTAGGCTTATATATGGGTGTCTGCAATTAAACAGACAGAGATATGCCTACAGCACGGTATTCACATAGGATATGTGGAGAGGAAAGATTCATCTCCGCCCCCTAATGCATCTACAGGATTTTCAGCGTATAATACAAGCTATAATAACTCCCCATTTCGACTTTGCGAATTTAACCCTACTAGGCGTAACAAAACACAATCTAAAAAAACTCCAACTAGCACAAAACGCAGCAGCCAGGACTATCATGAATGCCCCACCATTCCAACATATTACACCTATTTTAGAGAACTTACACTGGCTCCCGATTCAATGCTGGATACATTATAAAACTCTTTTAACTACTTACAAAATCCTGAATAACACAGCACCTCTTACTTTAAACAACCTTATTAATAAAGAACCCAATCATAACCTTCAAAGGCGAGACCAACTAAACAAACTAATAACACCAAAGGAATTTATAAAGACCAAAAAATCAACAAACAAGAAAGCATTCTCACATGCTGCCCCTATAATTTGGAACAACATTCCATTAGAACTAAGATCCTTACCTCAAATCATGGAGTTCAGGAAAAAACGTAAAACTCACTTATTCTCAACACATTACGGATCCTTGTCAAACTCACCTTTTCAACAAGAAAAAGGATAGTTTTACTAGCTGACATAACCCATCTCTGAACCGGAATAAGTGAGAAAACCCCAAGCCGATGATTTTGGAAAACATACATACCGTGTATATAGTTAAAAATCTGGTTCTTTGTATATAGTTTATAACTGCTAATTATAAGTTTGAATTTCTTTGTAGTTTCACATTGTTACCTGTAAAAACAGCATTGCCTGTTTACTGTTGCTCCATGTAAACCGCAACTGATCAATGGAAGGTGCGGTATATAAAAATTCGCTAATTAAATTAAATTAAATCTAATAACAAGGAGGTGGAACCTACTTGAGAAGATATATAGAGAATCTATTCCTCCTGGTTATGATCTGCAAGGATGCTAGCTAGTGAAATTACCAGGACAGGTACGTGAAAAAACAGAGGATAATATGAGTCTGCAGCCAGCAAGTCCAGAGTCTTCCAGAACTCTAGCATGGTAAGTGGACAGAAGACGCATAGAGATGAGATACCATGTTGACCTGCTTAAGGGCAAAAGTATCATGCGTTCTTACCATGAGGACGAGCTGCAAGGAGAAAGAGCATATCCCCGATTGGGAATACTATGGACCAAAGCAGGGAATTGGCAACTCCTTAAGTTTTCACGTAAGAGAAGGTCTATGTCCTTTATATCAAAAAGGAGATAGGAAGAGAAGGGAGAACCCTTCTAGTCATGGGAGACATGACTGAAAAGCCTTTTCCAACCATCTAGGATAGCTGTTGGAGAAAAAAAACCCATGCTCTTTAGCAAGGGCCCATAGTGGAAAGCTTCTCTGTAGAATTGCAGAGAGCATGATGCAGGAGAATGAGGAAATAGAACTGGCTGCTGGAAAGCCAGTATCTCTGTCAACTATGCTGCCAAACCCAGGAGAAAGGAGATGGCAGAAATAGAAGACAATCCAGAAAGCTGGTAGTGAGATAATCTCCAAGATAGAGGAAAGCACTGACTTAGAGCCACTACTAAGATTAGACAGAATGTTCGTGGAGGACAAATCTGGTTGTTTGTGGACAAGAACCAGTGGTCCAAACATTAAGGCTCTTGCATAGGCAGCTGCTAGCAAGACAGCAGCTGAAGAAAAAGCCCTCCAGTGAAGTAATTCCGCTCTTACAGGGGAAAAACTTGGTAAGAGGGTGAAGGGAATGGAGCTGAAGAAGACTTACCAAGTAGTAAGTCTATAGAAGGAAAAAGACATGCTGGCACAGGAAACTATCATTTGATAGTGGTTAGACCTCTTTCCCTAGCAGGAAGAAAAGGAGAAACCTGTGACCTATAGGCATGAACATTCTCACAGCTCATAGATATATAGAAAAAATGGAGGTCTTTGGAAAGAGATCCATGTCTAGGGGTTAGAATGAAGCGGTGGATTGCCTCTATTGCGAAGAAGCAAACTGCAGATTCTAAACCCCAAGAGTCACAAGCATCTGATGATGATTGATCAGAAACCCTGCGGTTGCTGGGTTTGCTGAGCCTGGTGAGAGGTTGGATTCTTCAGACCAGGACGATGCCTCCCCTATTTGGGAAAATCTGTATGATGGGCAAGTGATGAATAAAACCTTCTCCTGTGGGAAGAAAGTTTGGTAGGACATCTCCTACCTACTGGGTCAGAAGAAGGTGTAGAACAACCCCTAGGAACAGGTAAATCAGTGGACAACTGAGTAACCTGACGTAAAGACTCCTTGTTGAAGAGATTTTCTCCAGTGCAAGGTATATGTCCCAGTCTTTGTTGTGCCCATTTGTCCAAGTCTGAAGCTTGGAGCCAGGCTCTACGTCGTGCTCCTATAGCTACAGCAGAAGTCCTGCTAACAGACTCAAAAGAGTCCAGGGAAGCACGAGAAAGAAACCAAGAGATATTCTGGATATGCATAAGCAGTGAGGAATAGTGTGCACTCTTGGAATCTGGAAGGAAAGGAGTCAAAAGATGTAATTGCTTTGCGACCTCCTCAAGAGATAGACTCATATAAAAAATATATATGAGAAAATTCTTGCAGAAAGCATAGATGTCTGGAAGGTTTGATGTCCAAAGGAATCTAGTGTCTTAGACTCACGACCTGGCGGATAAGAAGAGTGCTTTTCCTAACTCTTTACCCGCCTCATTGCTGATTCCACAACTATGGAATGATGAGGAAGTTGAGTCTTTTGAAACCCTGGAGAAGGGGGCACCTGATATAAGAGATCAGTTGCTTTGGAAGGTGGGGGTACCCTAAAATGTGTTTCCTACATTCCTAGAAGGAGATTCTGCAAGGAATGATGCAAAGGAAGCATTATGTTCTCCTTTGCTTTGGTAGAAAGAGAGCCCTGTGCAGGATCATGTCCTGGGATAGGAATGGCAAGAGATCTTGCTATATCCAGGAGGAAACTCTGAAAAGAGGGTTCCCCAACAGGAATCTCCCTTGGACAGGTTAGATCTGAAGAACTAGCCTGAGCACTGACAGAGCTATCAAAATATATAGGAATAGAAGATCCTGCACAGTGCAGTGTGGAATGCTTAAGGGATGGTCGCCGGTACTGACTGTCAGGAGCAGCGACCGTCATTACCACATTGTCCATGCCAGGTATCGACTCCAAGCTTGGCATAGAAGGGAGCGATCCTGTTGAAAAAAGCATGGCAGGAGTTGGCCACGATGCTACTGTGGATACCGGTACCGATGCCAATACCGGTACCGATGTCGGAGTCGAGCCCGACAGAGACATCGGAGCAGTCATCGGTGACAGTTCAATCGGTACCGAGGTAATCGAAAACCTGGGGCCGCTATCCTCGGTACCGAGCCACCGGTATCGATCGGTGTTGGCACCAACGTATTGGTACCGTGTTTTCCAGACTAGAGAGCGATTCTAAACTCGGCATCGATAAGCGAAGCATGGAAGGCACCGACCGTAAGGGGAATGAGGACATCAGCACCAACTTCGGTACTGTGTCTGATACCGGTGAACGAAGGTCAACCAGTGGCAACTCAATGGGCCTCGAGGGAACCGAGATTTGCGGATCCGAATCATCGGAACCGAGCCTTCGGTACCGCCGAGAGCCGGTACCAAGGCGAGTCGGTACCCAGTCCTCCAGACTGGAGATCAATTCCAGACTCGGCATCGAAGGAAGCGAGGCTATCGATGCACGTCTGGAGGGTACCGACGTCGGTGGTAGTATCGGTGCTGGTACCGATAATGGAAGGTCAGTCTGGAGAGTATCCACCGGTCCCGAAGGCACCGAGGACGCCAGATGACCATCCCTGGTGAGGAGTGTTTCATCCAACACCAGTGCCGATGTCGGGGTATCGGTACCGCTCGAAACGGATGCCACCACCGAACACGGCTCAGGTATGTTCTGTGAGGGGTGAACCCCAGGAACAACCTGAAACCCCTGAAAGGCTTTGAGACCGAAGACTCCCGCCGGGGTTTTGAAGCCAGTAGGCCCTCGAGGGCAAGGCCGGAGCCGTCTACATGCTGTGCATGAGACCTACCACTCGAGGGCTGGCTAGTCTTAACAGACTGTTTGTGGGTTACCTGATCCTGTGTAGAAGAAGAAGGGGACGGTGCCCCGAAGTTGGAGGGAAACCGTGTATCGAGGGACCTCGATATTGAAGACCTCTTCTCACCAAACTGGTGTCAGGACCCAAGCAGGTTAGACATCGACTTCGAGGGTCTAAAAATAAAGTTGTACCGCCACAGTTTGAACATTTCTTGGAGAAAATGGCTGGAGGTTCTATGAAGGAAAAAGAAGAGGCCTAAAAGGCCTAAGACACTATGAAGAAAAAATATTCCTTGAAAAAGGAAGATTGTACAAGAAAAGAAAAGAAAACACCGGCGGTACCGGTGGCGTCGGGAAGACAGCCGCGACCACAAGAAAACTAAAGAAATAAAAGAAGAATTTTCTGCGGTGACAGGAGGACGTCCTGCTGGCTCCGCGGAAAAACAAAAACTGAGGAGAGGCAGTTGGGAAAGGTGGGAAGGCAGCACGCAGGCGTGGTGGGATGCTTCCAAAAGCTCTTTGATTGAACGCTGGGAAGCGTTCCCGCGCAGACTCCGTCGGTACCGACGTACCCATATGTGAAGACTCATTCCTGCTTGTTCCTGGAGATCATGCTTTACGTCCCCATAGGCATCACCAACCCCAACCAACACACACTCCCCCATTGCATTGAATAAATACAAACATAGCTGAGGACAATGAACCTCCAGATCAACTTCAACAAAACAGAAATCCTCTACACAAGAAATCCAAACTTCACCCCACCACTCTCTCTCACAACTGGTGACACAAACCTCCTGTCTAAATAAGAGGACAAATACTTAGGAATCACCTTGGATTGAACATTCAGCATGACCTTCTATGTAGAAATAACTGCAAGAAACATATTCTACAAACGCCGAACACTACTCGTATAACATCTAAGACCATTACTTGACCCTCACAACTTCAGATCCGCAGTACAAGCCCTAGTCACACACCACATCGACTTCTGCAATAGTCTACTCCAAGGTTTACAAAGAAAACCCATCAAACAATTAAAAATAGCACAAAATGTCGCAGCCAGAATCATCTGCAAAGCTCTCCTAACTGACCATATCACCCCCATCCTGCATATGCTACATTGGTTCCCTGTGGCAAGCAGAAGAAAGTTCAAAATATTAATGACCACCTTTAAGTTACTAAACAACCTCTCTCCCTCGTTTTTATCAACTCTAACCCTCCAATCAACAGAAACTAAAGCCAAAAGGGGATGCTACAAGAACACCATCAAAATCTCACAAGACTACCTTAAAACCAAGCAAGTCACCAGCAACAGCGCATTTTCCCATGTTGCCCCCACTCTCTGGAATGCCCTTCCTGACACTCTAAAGATCCAGTATTTAGTGAATTTTACATTTTATCAAGAGCAGAACTTGTACAGAAAGGTGAATCAAGAAACATACAAAAAAAAGAAAAAAAAAGGGGACAACATATTCCCTATTGGAAAAACACCAGTGAAAACACCTATAGTCCACAAATTAAGGGAGGGCAAAAGAGGGGCGTTTAGATACCCAGTTGGGCTGGAAGAAACTCAGCTGATTATATTAAAGATATCACATCATCAAAAGAACTACAAAAGGGCTACAGAGGGTCTAAGACCTATCTATACATACACATGGCTATTATACCTTATGATCAGGAACCATTGGTGATGAAAGAAGTCGAAGCAGCATTGAAAGCCTTATCAAAGAACAAAGCACTGGCATTCCCATTGAAGTATTACAGCAATTGGATGCAGCTGTTACCATACTTTCAAGGCTCTGCCAGGAAATTTGGCAGTCAAATTCATGGTCAACAGACTGGAAAAGATCTGTGTTTATACCAGTACTGAAGAAAGGTGACCCGACAGACTGGGGAAATTATTGCACAATTGCTTTGATCCCACATGCCAGCAAGGTTCTACTCAAGATCATTCAGCAGAGACTACAACTATACCTGGAATGAGAACTGCCTGAAGTGCAAGCAGGGTTCAGGAAAGGGAGAGGAACGAGAGACATTATCATGGATGTGAGATGGATCCTTGAAAAGACAAAAGAATACCAAAAGGATATCCATATGTGTGTTATTGACTATAGCAAGGCTTTTGACTGTGTAAACCATGAGAAACTCTGGGCCACATTAAGAAGCATGAGTATACCAGAACACCTGATCGTTCTCTTGCACAATCTTTACATTGATCAAGAAGCAACTGTTCGAACAGAACTAGGAGAAACAGAATGGTTTAAAATCAGCCAAGGTATATGACAAGGCTGCATACTTTCCCCCTACCTCTTTAATTAATATGCAGAACAAATCATCAGAGAAGCAAGACTGTATGAAGACAACCGAGGTGTGAAGACTGGTGGAAGACTCATCAACAACCTCGCTATGCTGATGATACCACATTACTGGCTGAAAGTGAAGACGATTTGAAACATTTGTTTCTCAAGATCAAGGAATACAGTCTTAAAATGGATCTACACCTTAACATTAAGAAGACAAAGATCTTGACAACTGGCAAAATGAATAAGTTCATCTTTTATAGAGAAGAAATTGAAATAGTGAACAACTTTAACCTACTCGGATCAACTATCAATAAAGAAGCAACAAGCAGTCAAGAAATCCGACGACGCATTGCTCTTGGCAGAATGGCTATGAAGGACCTAGACAAGATTCTCAAGAGCAGCGATGTCTCTCTCCATACAAAGATTCGACTTGTTCAAGCCATGGCATTTTCAATAACATCATATGGATGCAAAAGTTGGACAGTGAAAAAAAGAGACAGGAAGAAAATTAATGCCTTTGAATCATGGTGCTGGCGACAAATACTGTGCATACCATGGACTGCAGAAGAACAAACCAGTTAGTACTAAAGAAGATCAAACCCAAGCTTTCTTTAGAAGCTCAGATGACAAGACTTAAACTTTTATACTTTGGACACATCATGCGAAGAGAGAGATCATTGGAGAAAGACATCATGCTTGGCAAGATAGAAGGTCAACGCAAAAGAGGAAGGCCAGCAATGAGATGGACTGATACAATAACAGCTACGGGAGCCAGTCTGTCAACAATGAGCCGCCTGACTGAAGACCAAACACAATTTAGGACAACTATCCAGAGGGTCAGCATGAGTCGACACCGACTTGATGGCACTTAACAACAACATGATACCCCGGCTTACTCAGGGGAAATCGATATCACTAATAATTTGGAACTAATAAAAGCAGATCACTGTGTTGAAAAAAAAATCTCTGAGCTTTAAACACAACTACACACTTGCATGGAAAGCGCAAGTAGCAGGTGGCCTCTAACATAGCAGGTGGCTCCCTAACTGAAGAACATCAGGCTAAGAAGGTCAGCAGCTACCAATACGATGTCTATACCACCTGAGTCTACTAAATGTACTCAAACAACTAGAAATAGAGCCTTTACATTCTATGCTCCTAAGTGCTGGAACAATCTCCCGCCTAATATTTGATCAATCGGTGACCTCTCACAATTCAGAATAGCCCTTAAACACCACCTATTTTGCCTTCACTTCACCCACCCCACCCCAACCCAACACAACCACTTCCAGCACCCCATCTTACCCACTCAGCCTCTGACACCCCAACAATGTAACGCTTAAGGAAACAGATAACAGATCCACCCTCTAACATAGATTACAAGCCTCTTGCATTATGATCCCAATGTACAACATAAACTTTAAATAGTTTTTTACAACCACCACGGTTGTTGAGATGTATATAGTTACCCTTGTTATAGTCCCATGTTACAAACCCTGTTACAATGTAAGCAAAAGATCCTTTGTTCTGATGCAAAATTTATGTTATTTGTAAACCGCACTGATACCAAAAAGCGCGGTATATAAGAACGATAAATAAATAAATAAATCAGGTTTAAGCAAAAGGAACGGTTTCCGTCTTTTTTGCATTTCCTGTGCAAAATCTGGGAACAAGGAAATTTTTACATAAAAAAAAAAGCTGAGATCGTTACTTATAATACAGCTTAAGCAGTCAATCCCTGTCAGATACCAAAGCGCAGGTTACCAAACGCATAGAGAACTGCACAGTTTCTAACCTAAGAGAAACAGTATCATCCAACTCATTAAGTATATCTATATTTGTGTCCATATTTGCAGGACTCGGCTCCTTCTTTCCATGTGGCAAATAATATGCTCTAGAAAGGGGTGGCATTAAGTCTGACGGTACAGCAAGAACTTCAGTAAGATATTTCTTGAATGTATCAACAGATGACATGCCCAGAACTCTAGGAAAGTTTAAAACACGCAAGTTTGCAAACCAAGCTGAATTCTCAAGCACCTCTATTTTGACACGAAATGCAATATTGTCTTTAAACAGAGCCAATGTAACTTTGGAAATGGAATTCAGTTCTGGTCACAATCTTCTATTTTTAGTTTCAACCTGTCAAAGTCACATAGTTCTCCAGCTTCTCCGCTATTAGAGTAACTTGCCCAGAGATTCCAGCAGTCTGTAGAAAAATGGCGTCTGGCAAACTTGTAATCGTGTCACAGGTACTGTCCAATGTGATCTTCTTCGGTCAAAAAAGAGCAAAGGAAATTCAAGATGACATAGCCAAGGGACCTTCCAAACCTGCATTAGCGCCAGTCCCCTCAGGCCTGGGGTCTTTCATCACCGGCACTACTCCAAGCAAGACACCGGCAGCCGCTGAGGCATCCGTGTCTTTCTGAACCAGTATATCTCCCCGCACAGTCTCCCCACTCGCACCATTCACGGATGTGTCAGGGGCACAGACTACTGGTGAGAGCACCGTCACTCCTGGAGGTGGAGGTGATTGCCATGCATCAGGAGAGAGGGTAATGTCCAAATCAGTATGCTGCATGGGTTCTTCCAACACCACCGCAACAAAGCTTGCTCGAATCTCCTGTCTGCTGGACTCAGACACATCCACGAAATGATCCATTGGATCGAGGACTGCAGGTTTCAGTTTAGCAGGGTAAGCCTTAGCCTTGCCTTTTCTCTTTGGTGTAGAGCTTAGGGAGGAGCTCTACTCTCACGCAGCCATCTCAGATAAACCATGCCCCCGTGAGGACTGATTCCTGCTGTCCCTGGAAAATACCCGTTACAGGTGAGTAACTATGCTTTCTCCAGGAACGAACAGGAAGTCAGTCCTCACATATGGGACTTTCCAGCTACAGGCTACCAACAAAACTGTAAAAAACAAACTACGATTGAAAAAATTGAACCTTGAATGACAGCAGAGAGCGCTGAGTGGCTGTCAGACCAAAGGGATGACCACAACTTTGACCAGGGAATCAATTCTCTAGTAGCCTGGACACACAGATGGGTCAGAGAGTAGGAGTTGCATTATTTCCCAAACAGATGACAGGGGTCCTCCTCCAGACAGTAATACACTGCAAAGGTGTGATCCATGGACCAGGTGGTGGCACGGCAGATCTCCAGCATGGAGACGGAATGCAGGATTGCCACAGAGGCTGCCATAGCCTGCACATTATGGGCTGTAACATGGTGCATGAGAGAGCAGCCTATTCACAGGCAAAGGAGATGCAGCCCGCCACCCAGGAATACAGGGTGCACGCACTTAGAGACCACACAGCCAAGCCGGTTCGGATCATAGGAGATGAAGAGCTGCAAGTAGCGGTGGTGAGCCTTAGTCTGCTCTAGGTGGAAGGCCAGTGACCTCTTGCAATCCAAGGTGTGTAGAGGGACCCTTTCCACTTCTCGCATGAGGTCGAGGAAAAAAGGTGGGGAGAACCACCTCCTGGTTGAGATGAAAGGCGGTGACCACCTTGGGGAGAAATTTGCAGTGAGTATGGAGGACCACCCTGTTCTTATGAAATCTGGTATAGGTGGCATAAGCCACCAATGCCTGCAGCTCTCTGATGGGCGCGCCAACATGAGTGCCACAAGGAAGATCACTTTCCAGGAAAGGTACTAGAGATGGCAAGAAGCAAGCAGTTGAAAGGGTGGAGCCATGAGCTTCCCAGGAACCACATTCAGTTCCCATGCTGTTGCCTGCGGGCGAATGGAAGGCCTAATGAACAAAAGACCTCTCATGAAGCAGGATACGAGAGGATGGGCGGACAGGGGTTCCCCGTCAATGAGATGATAGTGTGCCACAAGCACACTGAGGTGTAGCCTGAGGGCATGCAGCAGGAAAAAGGGTCAAAACCCTTCTTAGTACACCAGACTGAGAACTGGCACCATTTGAAGGCGTAAGCTCACCTGGTGGAATCCTTGCAGAATGCTAGCAAGATATCTTCCATGTCCCTGGGAAATTGTGCCAGGATCACCCTTTCAGCAGCTAGGCTGTCAGGGCGAGGGCTTTGAGGTTGGGGTGCAGGAGAACTCCGTCCTCATGCGAGATCAAGTCCGGAGCAGAGCCCAAGGGAATCGGGCATGCTTGGGAGAGGCGCAGAAGCAGGGGAACCACGGCTCTTGCGGCCACCTGGGAGTAATGAGGATCAAGGGAATAATGAGAAGGGTCTTGGAGATCAGGTGGGTCAGAGGAGGCCTCCGATCACAATGTGAGGAATGCATCAGCCGCCACATGGGATGGGGCCGGTACCCTGGAGCAGAAGCGCAGCAACTGGGTGTTGTTGGGGCTGTTGAAGAGATCCACTGAAGGAGAGTCCCAGAGCTGAAAGATGTGGCTGACAACCTGCGGGTCCAGTTGCCACATGTGTGGTTGAAGGACCCTGCTGAGCCGGTCCGCCAGGAGAATGTCTTGATCAGGAAGATACATTGCTCGGAGGAGCATCCCATTCTCACTTGAGAAGGTGCAGAGGCGAACAGCTTCCCAGCATAGGAGGTACGACCCATTACCCCCTTACTTGTTGACATAAAACATTGCTACATGGTTGTCCGCCTGGGCCAGAACATCCTGGTGCTTCAAGTGGTGTCGTAACACCCGAAGGGCATTCGCAACTGCTCGAAGTTCAAGGAAGTTGATTTGGTGGACACTCTCCCCTATTGAACAGACACCCTGGGTCCACAGGCCATCGCAGTGGGCCCCCCCAGCCAAGTTTGGAGGCATTTGTGGTGAGGATCTTCTGAGGCAGCGGGGTCTGAAAAGGCAGACCTGCCTAAAGTGCAGCAGCTGATGCCACCAGATGAGGGATTTGGAGGGAGGTGCAGTGACGTGGATCCTGTCCTCCAGCTGCCCCACTGCCAGAGTCCACTGAGTGCAGAGAATCTACTGTGCTGGCCGCAGGTGAGTGTCGGGCATGACGTGCACCATCGAGGCCATATGTCCCAAGAGGCGTAACAGGAGGCAGGCCGAAGCCGTCAAACGACCCTGCACTTCCGTGGCAAGACCCACCAGGTACCGAGACCTGTCCAGAGAAAAGAAGGCTCTGACCTGGATAGTGTCCAGGAGGGCTCCTATGAAATCCAGATGCTGCATTGGCTGCAGATGAGACTTGGAGTAATTGATGACAAAGCCCGAGTTCTCGAGAATGAGAATGGTGCGACATGCCACGTGCTGGGCCTCATCAGCAAAGCCGTATTTGATGAGTCAATTGTTCAGGTAGGGGAAGACAAACACCCCCTGCCGTCAGATGTAGACAATAACCACAACCAAGCACTTAGTGAACACTCTTGGGGTGGAAGCCAGTCCGAAGGGTAGGACTCTGTACTAGTAATGTTGGCCTTCGATGGCAAAGTGGAGGAACTGCCTGTGTCGAGGATCGATCAGGATGTGGGGATAAGCATCTTTTAGATCCAAGGAACACAGCCAGTCTCCCTGCTGGAGGTAGGGCAGCAACGTTCCAAGGAAGAGAATTTTGAACTTCTCGTTCACCAGGAATTGATTGAGATCCCACAGATCCAGTATGGGCCGAAAGCCACCTGTCTTTTTGGAAATCAGGAAGTAGTGGGAGTAGAACCCCTTGCCACTTAGAAGTAGCAGGACAGGCTCGACCATTTTGGCTGCGAGGAGGCCTTCACGCTCCTGCTGCAGAAGGTCTCAGTGAAGAGGAGTCATGGGAAGTTCTCCCAGAAAAAATGGAGGGGGCACCATTCAAAATGGAGGAGGTAACCGTTTCTCACCACCTGGAGGGCCCATGTGGTCCACCAGTCAGCATAGAATGTCAGACAGCCCCCTGTATGCTGTGGTCCTCAACATTGCAGGGGAAGAGAGGTCATGCTCAAGGAGTCACCCCCCCCCCCCACCCACCCAGGTGTGTGTATATCTCTGCTGCGTATTCTTTGTGTGCTGTTGTGGGAGGGATATTTTTGGTAGGTGGGACAGTTTGGAAGGTGATGGGGTAGTTGTAGTTGAGTAGATTTTAGCAGTGGGGCAATGCACTTGCAGTGCACTAGTTTTTGGGAGTAGAGGCAGTTTACAGAATGAGGGGGCAATGCAGGGGCATTTGATGAGGTGGTGGGCTAGTTGCAGGGGGCAATCTTTTGGGGTGGAACATTATTCAGGGTGGTGGGGCAGTTGTGGGGGTATTTTTTTTAGAGGTGGGGTAGTAAGCCAATTATGAGGAAGTGGTTTTTTTAGGGGTAAGGGATAATTGCAGTGTGCAGGTTGGTGGGGCAGTTGTGAGGGGTAGGTTTTGAGGATGGTGCAATTGAGGTGTAGTAGTTTTTGAGAATGGGGCCAATTTTTGGGATCATGGGGGAGATGCAAGGGGCAGTTGGTGAGGTAGAGGGACAATTGCAGAAGGATAATTTTTAGGGTTGGGGCATTTTGTGAATTGGTGGGGCAGTTGGATGAGTATTTTTAAAAAAAATTTTAGGAGTGGTGCAGTTTGTGGCGTGATAGGGCAGTTGTGAGGGAGTGTTTCTTAGAGGTGGGGCAGTGTGGATGTTGGTGAGCCAATTTCAGCATTGTAGTTTTGAGAAGTGGGGCAGTTTGCAGGGGGGAGGAATATGGAGGTAGGTTTTTGGAGTGGGCAGTTGGCAGGGTAGTGGAGCAGCTGCAGGGGGCATTATTTAGGGATGGGTTTGTAGGGAAGTTGACAGGGGGTATATTTTGGGGGTGGAACATTTTGCAGGATTGTGATACAGTTGTGAAGGTGTTAGTTTTGGAGGTGGGGCAGTTTTCAGGGTGATGAAACAGCTGTGGGGGTATTTTTTTTATGGTGGTCGAATTTGGTGAGTTGGTAGGACAGTTTTGAGGGAGCATTATTTGGGAGTGGGGCAGTGTGCAGAATGGTGGAACAATTATGGGGTGGGGTAATTTTTATGGTGGGGCAGCTTGGAGGGGTTGGAAGAATAGGGAACAGGGAAAGAATGTTTGAAAGAAGAATTCCCTAACTGCGATATTTCACTGTATTTAAATTTCTATGTTAGAAGCTGGAACTCCTCCCATAGAAATACATTAGGCTTATTGGGAGGCTTATTTCTTGGGAACCCCTGGTCTGATTTGGCTCATTCTTGATTGCGATGTGATTTTTATTTTACACGTTTTTCCCACATGCCAAGTTTCATCCCATTATGTTAAATGTTTAGAGAGAGATTGTGCCCTAAGATAGACATTCTTGACCCCTCTTACATACTTTTTCCAATTTCCGTTGGGTAAGAAAGAATAAAAATGCATCCTATTGGGGATAGGGAAATATTTACAATTCCCGTGTGTGCGTGCGTGCGTGCGCGTGCATGTCTTGTGCATGTATTGTATCTGGGGTGGACTAACTATGGGGGTGTGCGTAGTTTTGGATGCTCGGACATTTTGGGGATTAAGAGGTAGTTTTGGGAGTGAGGGATGGTTGGGGAGGTGGAGTAGTGCAGGGGGTTAGTTCTTGGGGATTGGGGCAGTATGGAAGGATTAGGGGTGGTAAAGCACAACTGTGGGGAGAAGAGTTTCAGGGGGAGTAGGTTTGAGGGGTGGGGAGAGTAGAGGACAGGGGAGACAGTCTGAAAGGAGGAATTTTCTAATGGCTATTTTCACTGTATTTAAATTTTTATGCTGCAGAGATTGGAACTGCTTTTCTCATTGAAATGCATTGGGCCCTTTTTGAGGGGCTTATTTTTTTGGACTCACCAGTCCAGTTTGGCCCCATTTTCGAACTTCATGTATCTTTTTACCGTTAGTCCATCATGTTATATTATATCTCATTCCGTTCATAGACAGACAGATACTATATTTTTGTTCATTTTGTATAAATCTTTCCAACTTCCCTTGTGTTGGAAAGAAATAAAAAGAGGCATACCAATGGAAAATAGTGGTTGAAGATCACAGCATATACAGTACTGAAATGGCAATGGTCATTTCTATATAACAAGCAATGATCGATGTATATTCTTGCACCATTTCATCATTTCTGTCCTATTCTTTATGAATTCCATTGGCTTTAAGAAGCAGCTCAAATTTAATTTCAGAACCTTGTATCAGAAAGGTACCACATACAGTATTTGGCAGACTGTATATGTTGGTATGTTCCAAAATATACCACTATGCTCTGACTAGCATGACCTTCTCCAACTTCCCTCCAAAAACAAATGTAAACTGGAGAGAATGAGCAATTAAACCCTGGATTTTTTCTTCTGCCTTTGCTAGAAATCTGTCTATTACCACGCATTAATCTGTAATAAATATGCTCCTTAATTTTGGTAACTATTTGTATTATATTTGAATTGAGGATCTGATCATGTCTCTCAATTCCACAACTGCTCAGACGGACCCCTGCCCAGCCTTCTGGATAAGGGATCTGCGTTGTGAATTCAGCCCAATAATAACTAAAATAGTAAACCTGTCTTTCAACTCCGGTACATTCCCATCTGCCCTCAAGCAAACTTCCATCAGACCTCTCCTGAAAAACTGTAAGTTAGATCCTCAAAAGGTAGACTCCTACAGACCCATCTCAAGTATACCTTTTCTCGCGAAGTTAATAGAAAAGGAGGTACAATGTCAATTGCAAGACCACATCGATACCAATGCTCCATTGGATCCTTGCCAACATGGCTTCAGAGAGTCACATGGTGTAGAGACTCTCCTCACAGCTCTCCTCAATACCATAATTTCTGGTATCAACAACATCCGACAGGGTTTCGCACTTGTGTTCCTGGACATAGCCGCTGCTTTTGACTCTGTGAGCCATGACCTCCTCCTATTACGGCTGAAGGAGAAAGGAGTAGGCGGAACTGCCCTTGAGTGGTGCAGATCGTACTTATCCGAAAGATGGCAACATGTTCGTGCTGGGGGAGTGATGTCTGATCCATTCCACCAATGGCAAGGGGTCCCACAAGGCTCCTCTCTCTCTGCTTTGTTGTTCAATATTTATATGCAACCTATTTGCAAGATCATCCGGTCTTTCAATGTTGGTTGCATGATATATGCGGACGACGTCCTGCTTTATATGTCTTTCAACATTGACAATTTGGACCTGTCCCCTCTGAGCAACTGCTTTGACGCCATATCGGAATGGCTCCTATCACAAAACCTCCGGATTCAACATAAGAAGACAGAGGTGCTTTTCATGTCAAAGAACCCGAACTTCAGCCCTCCACAATTCCTTAAGGTGAAAGATGCTGAGCTACAATCAAAACAGCAAATACGTTACCTGGGTGTTACACTCGATCAGAACCTGGACATGAAGGCGCATATAGCTAACACGGTAAGATCCATATACTACAAAATCCGATCACTAAGACACCTTCGCCCACTGCTTGAACCTGAGGATTTCCGTACCATCTACCAGGCTCTGATCATGCCCCACTTTGACTATGCTAATGTCATTTTGCTAGGCCTCCCTCAATCCACCTTGAACCCTTTACAGCTTGCAATGAATAGCGCTGCGAGGATTCTCTATGGGCATCTAGGAGTGAGCATGTGTCGCCCCTTCTGAAGCAGTTACACTGGCTTCCTGTACAGGCCAGGATCATTTTCAAGACATTACTACTTACCTTCAAAGCGGTAAATAGTCTCTCATCCACATCATTAACTGATCTCATCAAACCCATTTCTTCTAATAGATCAAGAAGATCAATAGCATTAAATACGCTATTGGTTCCCCGTGAACTTACAAAAAGCACCTCATCAACAGCAAACAGAGCTTTCAGTCTCCGTGCCCCGAAGCTTTGGAATATGCTGCCACCTGATATTAGAGCAATTACCAGCATACTCCAATTCAGAAAGGCCCTCAAACATTACCTATTCCTTATATACTTCCCAGTGAGTGCAGAATCACGACCCATCACTGTTAGTTATAGAAACTCTGAATCACCCATTGACCCTGAATTCCCCACTTAGTAAGTTCAACGCTCAACTGACCATTACGTCTCAACGGTGCCCTAACTTATTGATGTAAATAGTTTACACTACAATCAAAGTTTATTTACCTGAGTTGTAAAATTACCCTGTTGTCCAAGTTGTTAACCCTGTTTAATGTAACTCAGACATTTTTGTGTACTGAAATGTTTTGTTTGATGTAAACCGCGCTGATGTCAAATAGTGCGGTATATAAGAAATGTAAATAAATAAATAAATAAAATATTTGTATTTATTTTTATCTACAGAACTGAATCATGATTTTTACTGTCCTGGTTTTATTTTGTGATTTTTTTGCATTTTATCTTCTGTTCCTGCCACAAGTCAGATCTTTGGAATTGACAGAATACAAATGTAAATAAATAAAATGAAACGTTATTCTAAGCTTACCTAACTTGCTAAATCACTATGATTTTCAAAAATATATTTGTGTTTTAACATTTTAGATCTTCCAAAATATCATCATGCAGTTCTTATAACAGAACTGTAGCAAGATCATCACACTTTTATATCCTGGCGATAAAGTATGAGATGGAGGATGAGAAAAGTAAAGAATTCACTAAAATCCCTTTAGATCTTTCATAGTCACAGAACAAAGGTAGCCGGGTCATCCTGTATAAATCATACCTGATCTACAAGCAACAAAGAATAGTATTTATGAAATCAATTATCCTTGTGATGTTAACCTGGAATATGTACACAAATTAGCATACAAATGTTTTAAATTCCCATGGTGTGCCTATTAAGTAACAATTCTCCATGTGGTTGTTGAGTTATGTGAATACAAAGCTAAGATTACTGTCTCTACAAGCTCAAACTAAGTTGTCACACAGTTTCTATGAAAGTCATTAATATTAGGCCTTGCCATATTTTGGTCTCAAAGGAAGAATTTGGCAACAGCAGGCAATAAAAATGTGATTTCTGCCATCATTTCATTAAAATCCTACTTGGTATGTCTAGCAAGTAAAATGGCTGGATTTGTCTTAATGATAGTGCCTCGATAAAATTACACAAGATATTTAATAGAGAGTGCTCTGTTCCTATTTTCACTCGCCAATAAATAACCACCACACAAGCAGTGCTACTTCAGTATAAGTCAAATATAAAGATTATGAAGGCACAAAGAACATTCAATGAATCAAAAGGCTTGAGCAGCCTGCATTATCACTTTGAAGAGTTTTTGAAAAACCAAGTCCAAATGTCAAGGATTTACATCCCCAAACAGCATACAGGACTGAAGTAGAAAACAACTATGATTAAATCCATTTGCATAAGCAGGTGTGCAACTGAGAAAACTCATTTCCACCACCTGATCTCAAAACAACTTTAATTCAGTTGAACTTTAATTATCCGCAGCGAACAAATATTTGCAGAGAATGGTTCACAGGTAAAAACTGCCAATATATTTTTCTGCAGTGAAAAAGAAATTTGTCTTTGGCAAGGGTTTTTCATAAATACTTCAGACCTCAGGTCAGACACTCACAAGCTCATTGTTATTAATTTTTGAGACATGCTGTTCTAAACTTTTCTTTCAGTAAAGCACTGTTTCTCACCTGTAACAAGTGTATACTGTAGACAGCAAGGCACACAAGTGGGTAATGTCATCTGACCATGCCAGGGTGGAACAGCTCTCCCAGAGCTCAGACTAATGAACAGTTCTGAGCATGTGCTGCCCCCCTTCCAGTGTGCAGCAGTTGTCTCAGTAGTTCAGTTAGTTCCATTGCTTAAGAATACATTCATCTCTTAGGGAGGCAGGAGGAAATGAGTGCCCTGATCAATCCTGTCGTCTACAGAACAACCCTTTAAAGATGAGCAACAATGTTTTTTTTCATCGAAGGACTGAGTAAGGCACACAAATGGGTGACTCTCAAGCTCAGGATTGCTCATATATGTATAAACTGACCACTGTCCAGATGCAGTCAGGTCATAAAGATGGGAGAGTTGCTAATGTTACAAAGTCAAAACTTGACCAAATGCAGTGTCTCCGATTGCGGACTGGTAAAAGCTATAATGTGGAGTGAAGGTGTGTAGCAAGAACAAAGTTGCTGCTTTTAATAAGGAATCCAGGGAAGCAGATTTTGAGAGCCACGGTAGCTGCACTGGCTTAAATTTGATGAGTTTTGACTTTACTGGTTAGAGGAGTATCTGTTTGTTTTTAACAGAATTGGATGCAAGATGCTAGCCAATTTGCTGAAGTTTGTCTGTCTACTGGAATACCAACTCTACTGGAGTCAAAGAAGACAAATAACTGCACAGACTTTCTGATATATTCAGTTGTTTTGAGGTAGTAAGTGAGAGCCCTTTTACAGCTCAGTGTGGAGGAATTTCTTGTATGGATTGGTACAGTGCCTTGTGAAAGTCTTCATCTCCTCGGTGTTTGTCCTGTTTAGTCGCATTACAACCTGGAATTAAAATGGAGTTTTGGGGGTTAGCATCATGTGATTTACAAAACATGCCTACCACTTTGAAGGTGCAAAATATCCTTTATTGTAACCAGGGCCGGATTTACCTTGAGTGAGGCCCTACGCCAACAAAACGTTTGGGCCCCCAGAAAAGATAAAAACGAGCACGCCGGATCCGCTGTTGGCCCTGACGTCATAATTAAACTGGGAATCCCAAAAGCCAAACTTGGAATGTACAACACTGTAGAAATAAAACTATACAATAATTTGCTCTTGTACTAAACAAAGCGCAGACGTTAATGATGCACATTTACCAGAGCTGACATATTCCAATTAAATTCAAAATAAAGAGATATTTTTCTACCTTTTGCGCATTTTTTTTCAGCTGCAATTGCTCCAGCCACTTTCTTCTGGTTTCTTCGTGTCAGTCCACCTCTCAAAGCCGGCACGGAGGGAGGGAGGGACGGATTCAGCCGGGCAGAGGGGGCCCCACGGGATAGTCCATGCTGCCGAGGGGGCCCCGCGGGACAGTCCATGCTGCCGCGGCAGCAGCCAGCGTTTTTTTTTTAAATTTAATTTTAAGAACGCTAACAATTTTTTTCAGTTTTTGTGGGCCCTTGTCAGCTGTGGGCCCTACGCCACGGCGTAGTTGGCGTATAGGTAAATCCAGCCCTGATTGTAACACAAACAATAATTAAGACAAAAAACCCCAAACCAAACAGAAATCAGGAGTGAGCATAGGTATTCCACCTCCCCTCCCCAAAGTCAATACTTTGTAGAGACACCTTTTGTTGCAATTACAGCTGCAAATCTCTTGGGGTATGTCTCTATTAGCTTAGCACATCTAGCCACAGGGATTTTCACCCATTCCTCAAGGTAAAACTTCTCCATCTCCTTCAAGTTAGATGGGTTGCATTGGTGTTCAGCAATCTTCAAGTCATGCCACAGATTCTCAATTGCATTGAGGTCTGGGCTTTGACTAGGCTATTCCAAGACATTTAAATGTTTCCCTTTAAACCACTCCAGTGTAGCTTTAGCAGTATGTTTAGGGTCATTGTCCTGCTGGAAGGTGAACCTTCGTCCCAGTCTCAAACCTCTGGCAGACTGAAACAGGTTTTTCTCAAGAGCTGATCTGTATTTAGTGCCATCCATCGTTCCTTCAATCCTGACCAGTTTTCCTGTACCTGTCGGTGAAAAACAACCCCACAGCATGATGCTACCACCACCATGTTTCACTGTGGGAATGGTGTTCTTGGGGTGTTGGGAAGTATTGGGTTTGTGCCACATATGGCATTTGCTATGATGGCCAAAAAGTTCAATTTTCGTCTCATCTGACCAGAGAACCTTCTTCCATGTGTTTGGGGGTCCACCACATGCTGTTGTGCAAACTCTAAACGTGTTTTCTTATTTCTTTCTTTAAGCAATGTCTTTTTTTCTGGCCACTCTTCCATAAAGCCCCGCTCTGTGGAGTGTACACCTTAAAGTGGTCCTATGGAAAGATACCCCCATCTCCGCTGTGGATCTTTGCAGCTCCTTCAGTGTTATCCTTTGAGTCTTTGTGGCATCTCTGATTAATGTCCTCCTTGCCCGGTCTCTGAGTTTTGGTGGGCAGCCTTCTCTTGTCAGGTTTGTAGTGGTGCCATATTCTTTCCATGTTGTTATAATGAATTTAATGGTGCTCCGTGGAATATTCAGAATTTGGGATTTTTTTTTTTAATAACCTAACCTTGGATCTATACTTCTCTAAAACTTTGTCTGTGACCTGTTTGGAGCGCTCCTTGGTCTTCATGTTGCTTGCTTAGTGGTGTTGCAGAGTCAGGGGCCTTTCAGAACAGGTATGTTTATACAGGCATCATGTGGCAGATCACGTGACACTGACTGCACCCAGGTGGACCCTAATCAACTAATTATGTGACTTCTGAGGTTAATTGGTTAGACCAGATTTTATTTAGGCGTTTCATAGCAAAAGGGATAAATGCATATACACTCACAACTTTTCAGTTTTTTCTTTTTTTTTATATATACAATGTATTTTATTGTCATCCACTTCACCAATTTGCACTATATTGTTAGGTCCAGTAACTAACATCCAAATGAACCTCCATTTTCATTCCAGGTTGTAATGCAAAAAAACAGGACAAAAACCGAGGGGATGAATACTTTTACAAAGCACTGTATGAGGTTTAGGGCAAAACATAGGAAGCACTATTTCCTTACTGACATAAAAAGGGTTGTTTGCTTTTCTAAAGAACTTAGGATGAGTCCAAAGAACTACCTTGGTCTGACAGAAGTGTATATATGGCTCATATATAATCAGTGCTTGAGGGTTGGGATCTGGTAGGAGTTAGGGCAGAGCAGTAGGATGGTGGTGAGGGTACAGAGTTATTAGTTTTTTGTGTGTTAGGGTCTTGTACCTTTTTATATTGTATGCTGCCTTGGATGTCCTCGGGCAAATGGCGGGGTAGAAATGTTTTAGAAATAAATACGTTAATTTTTAAAATTAGGCTTATATACCACTTTTCTACAAGTCAAAGTGGTGTACATTCAGGTACTGTGTATATATTTCCCTTGTCCCTAAAGGGCTCATATGTTTTTGTACCTGAGGCAATGGAGGGTTAAGTGGCTTACCCAAGGAGCTAGAAACCCCAGTTCTTCAAGCCCAAGATTGCTGTCCTCTAGCAGGATTCAAACCCGTGGCCCTCCAGCCTGGAGCAACTTGCCTCCCAAAATAGGCTACTCCTCCCTGTTCACCTGTTCTTCTAGCTGTGATGACTGTTTCTAGAAAAATCACATTCCAGGTGACATTCTTGAGTGGACTCCATTGGTTTGAAGTGCAACTCCTGATCAGTGATTAAGCATCGAGAAGCTGGGAGTCTATCAGGATAGGCTAAGAGAGCACTAAGATGTACTCTGATGAAAGAGGTCTGTAGCCCTAAACAATACAGATGGTAGTAGTGCAATAAGGTACTGGGAGGATATCAAATATTGCCATGGCAATTTGTGAGTGGAAGAGTAGCCTAGTGGTTAGAGCAACAGCCAAGTACCCAGAAGATCAAGGGTTCAATTCCCACTGGCACTCCTTGTGACTTTAGGCAAGCCACTTTATCCTCCATTGCCTTGGAAGAAAAGGCTGGCAATCTACTTCCGGTGATACATTTATTTATTTAAAAGATTTTCTATACCATCTTCTCCTTTAATCAAGGCGGTTTCCACAGCAAACAATCATAAGAGTGGTTCAAGTGTGTTCATGCAGTGATACAGATTGTGTGTTTGTGTTGGTGTATATTAGATTCTTTTGAGCTATTTATATTATGAGCTATATACATTCTTATGTACAAGGGCTATTTACATTATGAGCTATATACATTCTTATGTACAGGGACAGGGGAGGGGGGTTGGTCTTTTGTTCTTGCTTTTTGAGTAGATCATGTGATGTGTCCATAGTGATCAATGAATAGCGTTGTCTTAAGCAGCTTCCGAAAGTCTTTGAGGTCTGTTGTTAGTCTTAGTTCATCTGGGAGGGTGTTCCAAATTGCTGGTGCAGCCAGGGAAAGGGCTCGTTCTGCTGTGTCCTTGTGGACCTTGGTGATGTCTTTGGGGTGTTGACGCGATTGGAAGTGCCTCTCCTCCTTGGTCGTGTGCATCTGTCTGGATGTATGAGTGTATGTAGGCAGAGGGCTAATGACTGTTTGATTTTGAAGATGTTTATGACTGTCTTATATTTGATGCGTGAGCTGACTGGGAGCCAGTGGAGGTCTTTCAGTATGGGTGTGATGTGTTCATGTCTTGTTGTGCCAAAAATTATGCGAGCTGCTGTGTTTTGTGCCAAATGTAGCGGTCTGAGAATTTGTTTTGATAGACAAAGGTATATTGGGTTGCAGAAGTCTAGTAGTGGGGTTATTATTTATTATTTATTTATTATTTATTATTTAACATTTCTTCTATACCGCGCTATTAAAATCAGCACGGTGTACATTGAACAACACATACTGCAATGCATACAGGCAACATTGAGTTTACAAAGAACAGGGAAAATAACACATGGGATAACCGGGAAAACTATGTACAGGTTAACTTTATACTATATATACTTCAACTATATACAATATTCTAAACTCGTTTGGATATTGTGCGTGAATTCATGTGGATGGTGCAGGTAAATGGTTATCATGTGGGCTATCGTGTAGGCTAACCATTTTCTGGTTGTATTAGGGTGCTAAGGCGTCTGGGGTGTGTGGGACGCTTGCTAGATGTGTGAGTGTCCGGGATAACTTCTGGGTAACATTTTGTGAACAGATGGTGTTTCACGGCTTTTCGGAATAGTATTAGGCTTTTGATGCCACGGATTTCATGGGGAAGTGTATTCCAGTTTAGAGGAGCGAATATTGAGAAAGCTCTGTTTGACGTAGCCTTAGTGCACGATGTCATCATCTTAGGAACTATTAAGGTGTTCATAGCAGTAGTCCTCCTGTTTCTATTTTCGAGGGTGCTGTGAATTAGTTTGCTGATTGGTGTAGGTGGGTAGTTATTCATGGCTTTGAAAGTCATGACTAGTGACTTATAGTGGAGTCTGGCTTGTAGAGGTAGCCAGTGCAGATCTTTCATGATAGGCGTTATGTGTGCAGATCTTGGTGACCCAGAGAGGACTCTTGCAGCTGCATTCATAGCCAGGCGAAGCGGATTTAAAGTTGACTGAGAGATCCCGTGGAGGATGATGTTCGCAAAATCTAGGTGTGGGAGGACTAATGCCTCGAAGGTTGATCGGTAGTCAGTATAATCAAGTAGGGGGCGGAGGTGGCGTAGTGTTCTGATCTTATGATATATAGTCATAATTAGTGCCTGGCAGACTGTACGGAAGTGCTCTGGGGCGAGGAGGGGCTTGAGGCGTCAGATAATTCTCATCCTGCGGTATGCGCTTTTGATGGTTCTGTTTATGTGTGATTGTAGATTCAGTTCCTTGTCCAGGGTTACTCTGAGGTACTTTACTTCCGATTTTATGGGTATGGTTGTGTCTTTTATCTTAATGTTGTGTGGAGGGACGAAGTCAGTGTTTCAAGTAATGATTAGTGCCTCAGTCTTGCTATAGTTTATGGTGAGGTTGTTGTTTTGAAACCAGCTGGTCATGTGTATGAGACAGTTTGTTATTCTGGAGTAATCCGGGTTGTCCACTGTGATGGGTGTGTATATCATGATGTCGTCGGCATAGACTGTGTATTGTATGTTGTGTTCCTTCATGATGTCGCATATTGGCTGGATGTAGAGGCTGAACAAAAGTGCTGATAAGGCTGATCCTTGTGGTACTCCTTGTAGGACCTTTATGGGTTGGGAAGTGTTGGGGCCTACCTTGACCTGTATCTGTCTGTCGGTTAGGTATGAGTGGAACCATTTCAGGGTGGATCCATGTAGCCCAATATTCTGTAGCCTTTCCAGTAGAGTTCTGTGATTTACTGTGTCGAATGCTGATGAAATATCAATGAAGATCATTAGTATTCCTTTCTTGGAGTTGTCTTATGATGCGAAGAATGTTATTGAAGAGGGATATCAGGAGTGTTTCCACCCCGTGGTTGGGGTGGAAGCCGTGTTGGTTGATGTCTGGTTGTCAATGTGGTCTTGTAGCTGGTGCTGTACTGTCTTCTCAAATATTTTTGCCAGTAGGGGTATGCTTGAGATCAGTCTGTATGCTGCGGGATTGTTTTTATCGAGTGTGGTTTTCTTCGGGATAGGTCTTATTGTGGCGAGCTTTAGTTGATTTGGCATGTTCCCTTGGGTCAGAGAACTGTGCACCATGTTGTGTATGGTGTGGATGAAGCTTGATTTGGTGGCTTTGATCCATGTCACTAGGCATGGGTCTGTTGGTGCCGTGCTTGTATTGATTGCAGTGATGTGAGAGAGCTGTTCTGTGGATGGGGTGCTGAATGTGCCCCAAGTTTTCAGGGGTGAGTTTGGCTTTGAGGTTGTGTTGGATCTTTGTTGTGCTTCCGAGTGGAATTTTTCTTGTATGTGGTCAGCAAATTTTTGTGGGTTTATTTGCACATCATTTTCTGCTTTCTGTTCCTTGGTGAGGGTTTTCATGATTTCGAATAGCTCTCTAGGTTTGTTGGTGGATTTGAGTATAATGTTTGTGTGGTATTCCCTCTTTATTTGTTTGATGAGTTCATTGTAGTGTTTTTGCTTTGTTAGGTATAGTTCCTGGGTATTGGATGACTTGATGTGTCTCCATCTCCGTTCTAATTTTCTGAGTTCCCTCTTTTCGTTCCGTATGTCTTTTGAGTACCATGGCTTGTGCTGTACTTTGGTGCAGCGCGTTTTCTTGGGTCTGTGATCCATGGATTTAGCAGCGTCGTTGATGGTGTTGTTCCATTTTCCGATTTGAGCTTCTAGATCATCTGTTTCTGAGGTTAGGTGTGGTATAGTGTCCTGTAGGAACTGGTCCCTGTCGAAGCTCTTGAATCTTTTTTGTGTGGGTGTGTTGTACGGGTGTTTGTCTTGTTCTCCTCCTTTTGGCACAATATTTATTCTATTATGTGGTGGTCTGGCCATGGTACTGGTATGACAGTAGGTGTTGAAATTAGTCCTCTCATGATTAGATAGTTGGGTACAAAGATGAGGTCTGGCGATGATCCATGTCTGTGTGTCGGGGTGTAAATTATTTGGGTGAATTGAAATGAACTCATCGCTTGAAGGAACGCTTCTGCATCTTTGGCGTTGGTAGATTTGAGGTTGAAGTCTCCTAACAGTAGAGTGGGTTTGTGGTTTGAGCTGATTGCGCAGACCGCTTCTAGGGTGGAGGCAAGTTCATCAGGAGGTGCACGGGGTGCTCTGTAGGTGAGGCATAGGGCCATGCGTTTGTTCTTGACAGTGATGATGTTGCATTGTTGGGTGTCTCTGGCACTTTGTGATTTGAATTTTAGGGTGTTCTTTGCAATTATCAAGACTCCTCCTCCTCGCCGGTGAGCACGTGGGCAGTTGTATGCGGTGTATGTGTCGGGCACTAATTGATTGAGTAGTACACTGTCGGTGGGTGTGAGCCATATTTCAGTGATGTAAAGTATGTTGCGTTTTTGATCATCTATATGGTCTGCTATTGTGTAGATCTTATTACATATGGATCTGGTGTTTATGAGCTCTAATGATATTGACATTGGGGTGTTTGTTGTTCCGTGTGCTTCTTTTGGGCTTGCGTGTGCGTCGGTCTTGCGCCTGGTTTGCCTCTCGAGCATGGGTGTTCTGTGTGTGTTCCCGTGATTATACTATGGGCATGTATATGTCCATGCTATTGGTGGGGGCCATGGTGTGTTTGTGTGTGGGTGGTGGTTGGTTGCGTGCAGTGGTAGGAGTTGTATGAGGAGGCGGCTGATGGGGAGAATTAGGGTTGTGTGCATGTTGTCTTTGGGGCTGTCTTTGCCATATGTTCTTGTTTGTTTCACTTACTTTTGCTGTTTTTTCTTTCCAGTTGCTTCCTGGTGTTTTCTGAGTAGCTTCTGTGTGTCTTGTAGGTGGGTCTGTTCCTCTTTTTCTTTTGTTATTTCGTGCTCGCCACTGTGTCTCGCCAAAGGGCCCTCTGGCGAGGCCCTCAGGCACGGGCCCGTCAGGGGCTGCTTTTATGTCCTGGCTTTTGATGCTTCCACTGCCCCGATTGGGCAGGAGCTTCTGAGGGGGAGGATTTCCCGCTCAGGCGCTCTACCCCGATTGGGGGAGCTTCGGGGCTCGGCGGGCGGGTGGGTGATGGCTGCTGCAGCGGCTCCCTGCTAGACCAGTCCAGACATTGCCAAAAAAACCCAGAGGTAGCTGGGTCGCTATGAGTCAACACTGACTTGATGACACTAAAAAAAAGAAAAAAGATGGAGAACCTCTAATTCTTAAAAAAAATTGCAAGAGGACCTTGAAAAATTGGGAGACTGGGCATCCAAATGGCAGATGACATTTAATATGGACATGTGCAAAGTTATGCACTTAGGGAAGAACAACTCAAACTACAGTTACACAATGCAAGATTCCACATTAGGAACCACCACCCAGGAAAAGCATTTGGGTGTCACTGTGGATAATACATTGAAACCCTCTGTCCAGTAGATAGCAGCGACAAAGAAAGCAAATAGAATGCTAGGAATCATAAGGAAAGGAATGGAGAATAAAACCAAGGATATTATAATGCCTCTGAATTGCTCCATGGTGCAATCACACCTTGAATACTGTGTGCAATTCTGGTCACCATATCTTAAAAAAGGGTATAGCAGAATTAGAAAAAAGTACAGAGAAGAGCAACAAAAATGGTAAAGAGGATGAAAGGATCTCTCTATGAGGAAAGGCTTGAAAGGTTAGAGCTCTTCAGCCTGAAAAAGAGACGGTTGAGGGGAGATATGATAGAGGTCTATAAAATAATGAAAGGAGTAGAACGGGTAAATGTAGATCAGTTGTTTACGCCATCAAAAAGTAGAAAAAGACTAGGAGACACGCAATGAGGCTACAATGTAGCACATTTAAGACTAATCAGAGAAAATATTTTTCACTCAACGAATAATCAAACTCTGGAATTCGTTACCGGAGGATGTAGTAAAAGCTGTTAGTGTAGCTGGGTTTAAAAGAGGTTTGGACAAATTACTGGAAGAAAAGTCCATAAACTACTTTTAAATAAGACTAGGGAAATCCATTGCTTACTCGCTGGACAAGCAGCACTGAAACTGGATACCTTCTGGGAACCTGACAGGTACTTGTGATCTGGATTGGCCATTGCTGGAATGAGAATACTGGGCTTGATGGAACTTTTGTCTGACCCAGTATGGCATATCTTATATTCTTATGTTCTAGAGACTTATTAAAAGAGAGATTGCTTGGCCTAGAACTACAGTTTAACTCAACCCAGCAGGGGCTAAAGTCAGTCTGGTAAGGTGGACCAAGCCCTACAAAAGCCTTAAGGAGAGCATTGAGAAATCCACTATGTATACAGACATACACACACACACACACACACACACACACACACACACACACACAGTGATCTTCCTGGTAAGAGAGGGACCTCAGGGACAGAGGATAGTTGGGAGAACTAGACCAAGAGAGGACGAACAGTTGTGGAGTGGAGCCTGTCTTTCTTTCGTTCCACACACTGCTTTTAAGGTAGCTTGGTTGCCCAATGACTAATGTCCAATAATCCAAGGAATAACATAGTGGTTAGAACAGTGGCCTGGTGACCAAGACACCAAGGTTTGATCCCCACTGACACTCCTTATGGCCTTGGGCAAGTCACTTTATCCTTCATTGCCTTGGAAGAAAGGCCTGACAATCTACTTCTGGTTACACTTTGCCAAAAATATCCAGGAGCTGGATTGCCAGGAGTTGGAACTGACTCAGTGGCACGCATTGGCAGTTTAATAATCCAAGGCAGTGGACCAGACATGGAAGAGTTGTGAGGATACGTTTGGGAACAGCGGCCAGAAGCATGAGGCTGAACAACTGCATAGAGAACAAACTGTGAGGTTGTTTTTGAAAAAAGGGAACTAGTTTTGATGAGGTCAATATAGCGTGATACAAATCATTGTGGAAGGCCTTTGCTAGGAGAAGGGTGGGGATAAGTGTAGGGTAGAGGCAAAGGTGACATTTTACTTACCAAATAACGTCCTTTCCTTGAGTCCTGCTAGACCAGTCCAGACAAATGTGTTGTTTTCCACTACCAGCAGATTGGTGGAGGCAAAGAACCAATAAAAAACCCAGGTTTCAATGACATCACTCCCATGCCTCTATTCGCCTCAACCACCAGAAGTCTCTTCTGTATCAGTCCCAAAGCACATGGGAGAACATGGCAAACCTCACACAACATCAACATGGGCAACAAGGAGTAATCAACAGTAGAGAACTAAAGCATAAACAGAAGGCTGTCAGTCAAAGATGAACCTGGAGAGCCAAGCATATAAATCATAGCGGTCCGAAGGGTACTACCACAGAAGAAAAAAGCAAACACAGTTCCAGGAGCGATCCCTGGACTGACCTAGCAGGACTCAAGGAAAGGACATTATCTGGTAAGTAAAATGTCACCTTCAATATTATCCTGCTAAACCAGTCCAGAGAAGTGGTACGTACCAAAGCTATGCCTCCACTGGGCGGGAAGAAGACACAGCAGCTCGCAAAACCTTAGAGCTAAGGCCGTGTCCATCCGAATGTAGACATCCAAATGGAAATGCTTGACAAAAGTGGAAAGTGATGCCTACGTTGCCGCCTGACAAATATCTTCAGAGGCCACCGATCTCCGCTCCACCCATGAGGACGCTTGGGCTCGGGTAGAATGGGCGTGCAAACCCTCTGGAACCTGCTTGTCCCATAGCAGATATGCCAAGGCAAAGGCCTCCTCAACCCAATGCCCCAAGGTAGACTTAGCTGCTGGGTTACTTTTGCGCAGGTCAGCAAACAGCATGAAAGGATGGTCTGACTTATAAAAGGAAATTGTAACCTCCAGGTACTGGAAAAGCACCCTCTGGACATCCACAAGGCAAAGATCCTTATCCTTCCCTTGACACTGCTGCTTACAGAAGGAGGGCAGGCAAACTAGCTGGTTCACATGAAAGGGAGAAATCACCTTAGGTAAGAATGAAGGCACAGGCCGAATGGAAACAGCCTCCTCAGAAAAAGATTTATTTATTTTATTTAACATTTTTTCTATACCGCCTTTCTAAGAGTCAAAGCAGTTTACTTAGAACAGTTTACAAGGAGCTAGAGAATAGGGACAGAGTATGTAAGTGCTCGGTCATGCAGAATAATGTAAAAAGTACAAAATAACATAACAGGTATAGCTGAACATTGCTTGAGGAGAGGGTGGATACATAACTTATTTACAGGTTTATAGACTTGAGTGTGGGAACATATTTACATGTTGGTTTCGAGGAGGTGCAAGGTTGGGTGAGATCAGGGAAACAAATGGAGTTCTATTAGTGTTGTGAGAGGACCATAAAATTAATGAAAGAGGTATATCTTTAGTCTCTTCCAGAAGTCTGTTAGGTCTTCACTGCCTCTAAGGTACGCAGGTAGGGAGTTCCAGGTCATGGGGGCATACAGCGTGAAGGCACAATTGCATGTGGACTATTTGCTCTTGGCTTTCAGGGGTGATATGGTAAGAAGGTTGTGTGTGTTGTGTTTTGTTAATCTTTCATTGCTGGGTCTAGTTATTAGCGGTTCCAGACAGCTTGCTGATTTGTTGTACAGGACCTTGAATGTGCTAAATATTGCTTTGTATTTTATTCTAGCGATGATCGGAAGCTAGTGCAGCTGCTTGAGGATAGGGGTGATATGAGAGTGCCGTGTATAATCCTTGTGGCTGTATTTTGGGCAATTTGGAATGGGTAAAGAGTGTGCTTGGTAATCCTTAGTAGATTATTTTGCTGTAGTCGAGGATGGGAGTTATTATTGCATGGCATACTCTGCGGCCCCACCAAGGGCTATGGAGGAAACACATACAGCAGGCACTGACCTTACCAAGGCTGAGCCAGGGCATAAGTGTCCTTGGACCCCAGATCTGTGCGGCGACTGAAGAAGCAGCACACTTGTGTGGCATCTGCCCACAGCAGACCACGGCCAAGCCCCGTTTAGGTGGGTGCTGTGCACTGCAACAGACAAGGTCTGTCTGACGAACAGTCATGGTATCCCCAGGGAATAATCTGCCCCTGTGGCAACAGTTTGGTGCAGTACAGACAGCCAGTGTGTTGAGGGGCAGAAGGTCACAAGTTCAAGTCCCAGCTGTGCCTCCTGCAAACTATGTCCCTATATTTTACCCAGTACTAAACCGTGGTAATAACGACGGAACCGTTATTGCAGATAAAAGAAACACGCCATAAACACCTATATTTTACCCTACAGAGCACAGACACCATAGACATATGCAATCCCTAGAGCAGAGTTTCCCAGTATGAAAACTTGAACAGTGTTTGGCCCACCAGGACCGGAGTTGGGAACCTCTTCCCTAGAGCAGCGGCCAACAGGGGCAGAAACACCCACACTCACAGGCTCCACTATCCAAAGCCTCATGGAGAGTCAGGCTGTTGGGCCCTGCGCGGAGCAGCATCTCCCAATACTGGCACCTGCAAACCTTAGCAATGCCATCCTAAACTTGGAAACACGTTCCACATATATCAAAAGGTTGCTATGATTGTCATCTAACAAATACTAAGTTAAACAAGATTTGTTGATAGAGATTCATCATAGCAACCTTTCTGCTATCTGTGGAATGTGTTTCAGTTATTGCTTCTGACAGTGTTTACCACCCCGGGGAGTGACCCCAACAGTATTGCATACCATAGCAATGCCCGCAATGTGCCCAGGACTGGTGAGGCGGCCAGGGCTGCCACAAACCTCCATATTTGCACAATGCTGGCATAGATGTGGGAGTGTGTGTATGTCTATCCAGTGTGTTGTGGCTGCCCATACATTACTGAGCCCACACTGCTTGCACTGTTTTCAGTGTTAGCCTGCCAATGTGCATAATGAGGAGCAAGGTACTGTGGGTATGGCCCGGACAGGGTTGCCTGGGCAGGATGCATCTGGCACAGGGTATAGGGCAATGGCTGGGACATTGTAGTGCCCGACCACCACCTGCATGGACAGGGTGGCCACAGCATGTCATGCTGGGAGGTCACTCTCACCCTGACTGAGCAGTGACCACAGCATGGCTAGGCTCCCCCATAGTGCTATGCAGCATTTCTCTCAAGTGATATTTATAGGTTCTCTTTCTGGGCCCAATCACTGACATACCTGTTTGGTGTGTGTGTACTCACATCCCATTTTTGGGTGCATACAGTTCCTCCAATAACATGCACTATGTACTAGCTAGCAGACTGTCTGCAGTTAGCATGTGTATGGCTGGAACACCTTGCAGGGTGCAGCGGGTGGAGCCTGACTGTGCCCTCTGCTGGTGAATGTCAGATAGTGGTGGGGGGCAGCTGAGCTTCTCCAGCGTTCTGCCTGTCTGCCATTGCTTTATGTGATGCGTACAGTTCTGCATCGACTGCCCTGTAGGGTGCCAGTTCCCCAGCAGGACTGGGGTTGATGGTCCTCTCTACTGCCACCATTGAAGAGATCTACAATGTGGATCTGTTGGTGGGAGATCCTGTCCTCCCACCCTGAGCCACAGAGGGCGGGTTGGGTGGTGCTACATAATCCGCTTTTGGGTCCAAACACCCCCCTTCACCTATAATATGTGACTATGGCACCCACACAGGATATGCACTATTCTGGGTGCATCATAGTCCACAAGGGATAGACGTGACTGGGAAATACAGATGGACACAGGTGTATCCTAGCTGTGTCTGCAAGGACTACCTATCACATACTGGCACTGATGGGGACCTGCAGCATAGCCTATCTCAGCCAAGCCAGGTGCTGCAGACCTGGTGCTGGGTACCCCACGTCACCCTCAGGGTGAGCACAGGACCCGCACAATGTCACGGTCTGTAGCTACTCTGTGCCAGTAACACACACGGTCAGTTCCCCCTACCAGGCCTAGGTACTGTGGGGGTGCATACCCCATTATGTGATCAGCTGTAGACTGCTGATCTGCATGTATAATGCATCATGGGTACGGATGGGTTTACCCTATCCTGGTAACCACAGCAGACAGTTTGTGTGGTGACCTGCAGTCTTTCTGTAGCCGGTCAGCAGTGTGGTAGTAGCTATAGAGATGTAGCCTACTGGTTACTTCAATGACTGTGGAGGAAGAGGTCATGGATTTGATCCCACAGTGGTGTTATTTAGGACTGCTGTCTGAGGCTTTTCCTTTTCATTTCAATCAGTGCTGCCAGCAGAAACACCCTCACAGTGCTGTAGCCTAAGGTGCCTCATAGGCGCCCTATAAAGCGTCCCATAGGGCACAATATAGGGTGCCTTAGCAGACAGAGCACTTTATAATGTGACCTATGGGGCACCTTATAGGGCGCCTTATGAGGCACCTTAGGTTACGGCACTGTGAGGGTGTTTTTGTTGGCAGCACTGATTTAAATTAAAAGAAAATGCCTCAGACAGCCTTTTTAAGATTACACCACTGCAGGATCGAACCCATGACCTCTGCCTCCACAGTCATTGCAGTAACCAGTGGGCTACATCGTTATAGCTTCTAACACTGCGCTGGCATGTACTTAGGGTTAACGCGCGTTAACGTGCCACGGCGCCCACTATCGCACGATACAGATTCTTGCTACCTTAGGACTGGAACACCCACTCCTTATATGGCATTCTTCACATTACCGGTGCAACTAGCGCCGGTAAAATTAGGACAGTTTAGTAAACATACCCCTAAATGTAAGAAAAGTGAATCAGTAGCCAATACAAATAGGCTAAAAGTGGGAAAGCTTTGTCCTACACTTCTGCTACCAGTGATCACTCTAGCAATCATATTCTGAACAGTCTATCTGCCATAAACGTCTGAGGGAGCCTCTACAAACAGCACTGCAGAAATCTACATTATTTAATTATTTATTTAACATGCATGAGAACCACTGCCTACATTACTGACAAAGTCCTGTGGTGGCAGAAAAGGTCAGAGCTGTTTTATTAAGCAAAGACCTTTTTCGTAACTGTGATAATTGGATTCTTCATAGAGAGGGCAGAATAATATAATTCCAAGAATTTTGACCTCAGTCTGTGCTTGAAATTCTATATTCTACAATGGAAGAAAGGCTAGCACCTCTGACATACAAGGTGTGATCAAAAAGTATTGAGACTTGTTGTGTAGCTATATAACAATACGTTGCACCACAATGCTATTAAGCATGCAGTGACCTATTATGTGCTCTGCATTTTTTTTTAATCACGTGATGTTTGGTATTGTGTAAAAGAAGTTAGACAGATTTATGATGAATGAAAACATTGAACAGCAAATTTGCATTAAATTCTGCCAGAAACTTGGAGATTCATGCAAAGAGACTTATGACAAGTTACAGCAAGTGTATGGCGATGAATGCATGAGTTCTGCTCGAGTTTATGACTGGTGCAAACGTTTCCAAGAGGACAGTGACGAACGTTCTGGAAGGCCAACCATGGGCAGGAATGAAGACAAAGTTGAAGCAGTGCATGCAGCAATATGCTCAAATCGTCGACTGACTAATCAGGGAGCTTGCTGAGGAAATGGACATCAGTTTCAGGTCGGTACAGTCCATTCTTACTATTGATTTGGGGATGAGATGTGTGTCTGCAAAATTCATGCCGAAACTCCTGCCCCCTGATCAAAAAGAAGATAGACTGCCTGCAGCCAGGGAGTTGTTGGAATACAATGAAAATGACTCAAATTTCATAAAAAAGATTATTACTGGTGATGAATCATGAGTTTATGGTTATGACTTGGAAACTAAGGCTTGTAAAAGGGGGTGCTTGTTATGAAGGTACCACCATCTTGGCAAGTATGCAACTTAACTGTCTTTCAAAGGATTGTGGTTACTGAAGTCCATTCACACAAAGCTTGCCTTTTTAGAATAATGAAAACTCTTGTAGTTGGTCGAGTGTAGACAAAATTAGAGTTTATTTATGGGGTGATTATCCCACACACAGATATGCTTGGTAACACCATCCAGATAACTTCTCCAGGGTTTATTCAACACAAAATAAGGCAACTGAAATCTCTTATGCAAATTAAGAATCAAAGTCCTTTATGGAACAGAAAGGCTTCTTTCAGCCACTGCTAATAAACTCCTTAGCAGTGCTGGGGAAAAACAAATCAAAGAGGGAAACTTCTTTATACAAAAACAATGCTCACTTTCTCCATACAGAAAAGAACTTTTTAAACCTACGTGTGCATGGCTTGTGCTGGGCTCTCCTCTACCAGCAGGTGACAATTAACTGCAATCAGTAGCTTGGTTTCAGCACACGTACAAAACTTTCCCAAAAGCTTTTTTCATTCAACAAAACTTTATGGGAAGCTAATATTTAGAATGTTTCCTTTTGATGTTTGCTCTGATATTTAGGATTTCCCTAAAATAACAACTTACTCAAAGAACAGTCCATATAATTATCCTCTGTATCAGATATTGAACCTTGCTCTTGAAATTGCATTGACTTTGTTTCTCCGTCTGACTCAGAGGGCTTTTGGAACTGACCTCTACACGGAGAGAAACTGTTTCCCTGCTGTTTGCACTGCTCAAAGCTAGAGAAACGTTCACAGTTCCTACCTGAATCCAGGCAAAGGTCAGGCTGCTTCTTCTGGTATTCTGGCCAGTATGCAATAGAGCTTCTGTGTCCTGTCCTCCAGTTGGTATCTCTGGACCACAGGATCTTTTCTCCAGACGTCCTCCAAGAGGTATTTGGACTCCTTTCCTCCTTAGATGCAACAGACCTCTTCCTAGGTGTTGCTTGAGGGTCCCTGGCTGTGGATCTACAGACCTCTGGCTTTTTCCAGTCCTCTGAACCTTTCCCCCAGGTATCTCTCCAGGCATAGGTACTTTTCTGAGCTCCTCTCTTGGACCGTCTGCTTCCTTGTCCTTGTTCCTTCAGGTTCCGGTTGTTCTTCCTTCTGTTCTCAGACTTCGTCTCCGTCTCCTTCTGATTCCCCTTCTCCTTCTAGTTCTGTCTTCCTGAAGATTCCCCTCTAGCTTTAAAGGGCTTAGATTGCAACTCCACCCTTGCATTCTTCAGGTGTTGTGGATTAAGCATTCTTCTAGGGGCTGTTTGATTAGGGATGACATAATGCTTTCTCTGATTAGACACATGCTTTTCCACTCTAGCTCCCCTAGGGACTTTCTGCATAGAGGTGCATTCTGGATCATGTAGTCTTTTAGGGAAAGAAGCTGTCTTAGTTCTATAACCTGACAGCACAGGTCCCTTGATCAGAGTAAATTCTCCTCTTTTGTCCATTACTCTCTGAGCTTTGATAAGCTTCCTTATCACAGGCTCAATCCTCACAATGGAAAACTCCAAACGTTCCCAGACCCAAGAAAGCCCGTTGGGTGAGGAGCAATCTCAAGGTCATGCTTATAGTTTTCTTTGATTACCAGGGTATTGTTCATTATGAGTATGCTCCAGAAGGCCAAACCATCATTAAGGAGTACTATATCCAAGTTCTGACTCGTTTGAGAGATGCAGTTTGTCAAAAGAGGCCAGAGCTGTACAGGAATGGTGAATGGTTGCTTCATCATGATAATGTCCCAGCTCACGCATCACATCCTGTCCAGCCGTTCTTGGCTAAACACCAAATCGAGCAAGTCTGTCAGTCTCTGTACTCATCTGACTTCACACCTTGTGACTTTTTCTTGTTTCCAAAACTGAAATTACCACTGAAAGGAAGGAGATTTGATGACTTGGAGACCATTAAGCAAAATTCAACACAGCAGCTTCACAGAATAACAAAAGAGGCATTTCAAAATTATTTCCAGCAGTTGTGTTTCATCAGAAGGGGCCTACTTTGAAGAAATAGTAATTAGATCTTACCTGCTAATTAGTGTTCCTGAAGGAACGACAGTCCAGTCCCCTTACTTCTGGGTTACGCAACCCTTCCAGCAGCTTGGAGGCTGAGCCCAACCTTTTTGGGGATGGAGCGGTATAAATACCACTGGGACCACCCACCAACTCCAGTATTTGAATGAAAAAGCAGACATAACTAACTTCCATCAATAACCTACCTAACATAATACCTCAAAGAACTATTAAACAATCACTTTTTTTTTTTTTTTTTTTTTGTGGATGGTATAAGGGAAGGAGAAGGAGGAATGGCAGCGGGCGGAGGGGGATAGCTGAGCCTGCCCGAGCCGGCTTTCTCCTGCACTTCTTCTTGCCGAACCGGCCCTACGCTCGGTCCGATGCTCTTCAATGAAAATAGGCCTTAACGTTCGCCGGAACCGGGTGGGATCAGGGACTGGACTGTCGTTCCTTCAGGAACACTAATTAGCAGGTAAGATCTAATTACTATTTCCTTATCGTCACTCCAGTCCAGTCCCTTTACTTCTGGGATGTACCAGAGCAGTTCAATCCTGGGTGGGATCCGGCATACCGGACTGAAGAACCGCTAGACCAAGCCGAGCGTCCGCTGAACTCTGCACGTCCAGTCTGTAGTGTTTGGTAAAGGTATGCAGAGAGGACCAAGTCGCTGCCCTACAAATATCCAGCGGGGGAACAAGGCTGAATTCTGCCCAAGAGGTAGCCTGGGCCCGAGTGGAGTGGGCCCGCAGACCCACTGGAACCTGCTTCCCCTTCAGGATGTAGGCGGAGGCAATCGCCTCTCTGATCCATCTGGAGATAGAGGCCTTGGCCGCTGCCTCCCCTTTGTGCGGACCCCCGAACTGAATGAATAGACGGTCGGACTTTCGGAAGGGCGCTGTGCGAGAGAGGTAACGTTTCAAAACCCTCTGGACGTCTAGGAGACGAAGTTTGCTATCCCTACCTTCATGCCCCTCGGCCAAGAAGGCCGGAAGGGTAACTGTCTGGTTCACATGAAAGGGAGAGATAACTTTGGGCAAGAAGGCAGGAACCGTGCGCAGAAACACTTTGTCCTTGAGGAAGGACAGAAAGGGGGGCTGAGATGACAGCGCCTGTAATTCCGAAACCCTCCTGGCCGAGCAGATGGCGACCAGAAAAACTGTCTTTAGGGTTAAATCCTTTAAGGAGGACCTCTTTACTGGCTCAAAGGGTTCTCCGATCAAGGCATTTAGCACTAGGTTAAGATCCCAAGGGGGGATGACCGACCTCCGCTGAGGACGCAGCCGTCTAATCGCCCTTAGGAACCTAGAGACGTCCGGGTGTGCCCCTAGGGGTTTGCCACGGACCTTGCCTCTATAGCAAGCGATCGCCGCCAGCTAGACCCGTAAGGAGCTGTGCGACAGCCCCTTGTCAAATCCTGCTTGCAAGAATTCCAGAACCTCCGGGACTGAGGCCGAGAGGGGTTTCCGACGGTGCTCTGCACACCAGGCTTCGAAGATGCGCCAAACCCTTACATAGGATAGACAGGTCGAGCGCTTCTTAGCATTCAACAGTGTTGAGATTACTGCTCCTGAGTAGCCTCGTTTTAGGAGCCACGCCCTTTCAATAGCCAGGCTGTAAGCGAGAATCGATCCACGTGAGGCATCCGAACCGGGCCTTACCTCAGCAGGTCCCTTTTGCAAGGGAGCCGCCAAGGTTGGTCGGCGACCATCCTCACCAGATCCGCATACCAGGGGCGGCGAGGCCAATCCGGGGCTATGAGGATTACCAATCCTTGGTGGGACTCCACCCGCTGGAGAACCTTTCCGATCAAGACCCAAGGGGGGAATACATAGAGAAGACCTTCCGAAGGCCACTTTTGGGACAGGGCATCTAAGCCCTCGGACATTCTTTCCTTCCGCCGACTGAAGAATCTGTCCACCTTGGCTGAAGAGTACCGTGCCATGAGGTCCATGACTGGGAGTCCCCATCGGGCCACTATCTGGTTGAAGGTCTCCTGTTCCAGTTCCCACTCTCCGTGGTCTATCTTGTACCTGCTGAGGAAATCGGCTGTGATGTTGTCTTCGCCCGCTACGTGCTGGGCTGAAAGTGCTTGCAGCTGGACCTCGGCCCACTGGAAAAGGGCGTCCGCCTCCATCTCCAATGCGGGACTGCTGGTGCCTCCCTGGTGGTTGATGTAGGCCACCGCGGTGACATTGTCGGAGAGAACGCGAATTGCTCTTCCTTGCACTAAGGTCTTGAAAGCCTTGAGTGCCAGGGTGACGGCCCACAACTCCAGTCTGTTGATGGGCCATTGCGATTCCAACTGTGTCCAGCAGCCCTGGACGAACTGGTCCTCGCAGTGCACTCCCCAGCCTGCCAGGCTGGCATCCGTCGTCAATAGTAACCACTGATGCGGTTCGAGAGGCATCCCGCGGTCCAGATTCCTTGGGCACCGCCACCAGTGGAGAGCCTGTTTGGTCCGCGGAGCGCAAGGTAACTGCATTGACAGAGGCTGATGCTGGGGTGACCATCGACGTAATAGCACCCGCTGCAACGGCCGCATGTGGGCCCTGGCCCATGGCACTACCTCTATTGCCGCCGCCATTGTTCCCAGAACCTGAAGATAATGCCAGGCCGAGGGACTTCATCTGCCTAGAAACTGCGTGACTAGGAGTCTTAGCTCCCTTGATCTTGAGCGTGACAGGAATACTCTGCCCCTGTTGGTGTCGAATCTTGCCCCGAGGTACTCGAGTTCCTGGGAGGGAGTCATCCTGCTCTTTGCACGGTTGATGACCCACCCCAACTCCTCCAGAGCCTGGATCACTCTGGTCGTCGCCGACTGACTTTCCTCTTCCGACTTTGCCCGGATCAGCCAATCGTCTAAGTAAGGGTGCACTAATATTCCCTCCTTCCGGAGGAAGGCCGCTACTACCACCATCACCTTGGTGAACGTCCTGGGAGCCGTGGCTAGGCCGAAGGGTAGGGCCTGGAATTGAAAGTGACCTCTTGGCACTGCGAATCTCAGGAACTGTTGATGTGACTTCCTGACCGGGATATGCAAGTAGGCTTCTGTCAAATCGAGGGACGTTAGGAACTCCCCACCCCTCACGGCTGCTATGACTGAACGTAGGGTCTCCATCCGGAAATGCGGTACCCTGAGGCAGCGGTTGACCTGTTTTAGATCCAGGATCGGTCGAAAGGACCCTTCCTTTTTTGGTACTACGAAGTAAATCGAGTACCGACCAGCGCCGCACTGGGCTGGTGATACTGGGACCACGGCCCCTAGAGCTATTAGTCGAGCGAGAGTTGCCTCTATCGCCGCCCTCTTTGTAGAAGAACCGCAGGGAGACTGAACAAATGCTGGAAGTATTTGTTTTGCAAATTCGAGAGCATAGCCTTCTCTGATCACCTCTAGGACCCATTGATCGGACGTGACTCGGGACCAGGCGGAAAGAAACAGCCTTAGGCGTCCACCCACCGGCCGCCCTTCCTCCTGGACCCCCGTCACCTCATTGTTGTTTTCTAGGTCCCGAGAAAGAGGAGGAGGATGCCCCAAAACCTCGACCTGCTCCTCGAAACCCTCTGAAACCTTGTCCCTTCGAGGGAAAACGGCCCCTGGGAAGGGAGTTTGACCTGGCTGGGCGAAACCTCCGCGAGTCCCTAGGCTGGGTACGTACTGGGGCTAGGGGGCGCCCTTGTTTTGGTCTTTCTTCCGGGAGCCTGCCTCCCTTAGACTCAACCCAGGTCTTTAACTAACTTCTCTAAATCCTCCCCAAATAACAGTTTCCCCTTAAAAGGGAGTCGACTCAGGCGTGTCTTCGAGGAAGGATCAGCTGCCCAATTCCGTAGCCACAGATAATGCCTAGCCGCCACCACCGAGGCCATGTTCTTGGCTAGGCTTCTGATGAGGTCATACTGACTGTCCGCCAAGTAGGCTGCTCCGGATTCCACCCTAGCCGAGTTGGCCTGTATTTCGCCCGTTGAGCCCTCTGCCTGGAGCTGTTGGGCCCACCTTAAACAGGCCCGAGCCACCCAAGCTCCTGACACGGATGCCTGCAAGGCGAGAGCGCTTACATCAAAGGCTTGTTTCAGGAGCGTATCCAACTTCCTGTCTTGTGCATCTTTTAAGGCCGAGCTGCCCTCAACTGGGATAGTCGTCTTCTTAGTAACTGCTGATACCGCTGCATCCACCATGGGAGATTTCAGCAGCTCTTTATCAGCCTCTGGAAGAGGGTATATGCGAGTCATGGCTCGGACTCCCCTTAAGCTTGATTCTGGTTGGTCCCATTCTTCCTGGATCATCTGGCGCACGACCCTGTGGACAGGGAAAACCTTCTGGGATCTCCTAATGGCCTGGATTAAGGGATCCTCTAACGCCTCTTCCTGTGCTGGCATGTCTGAGGCCACATTGAGAACTTTCAGGGACTCATTAATGCCGGGAGCTCCTCCCGACGAAAAACTCTAACTATCCGTGATTGATCTTCTTCCGGGATTTCCCCCTCTTCAAGCTCCTCCTCTTCCTCGTCCAAGTCCTTAATAGAGCCATCCTCCTCCGGGGTACCCTGAGAGAGGGACGCTAGAGGCTCCTCCCAACCAAGACGTGGGCGCTTAGGAGGAATACCAGAATCCGGAATGGTTGCCCCGAGGGATCTAGCTGATTTGTCGTCAGCTGGCGGACCAACCTCTTCTGACCCTAAGCCCTGTTTACGCAGGCAGTAGGCCTTATGAAGTAAGAGGATGAAGTCAGGGGAGAAAAATTCTCCGGCCCCCCCCTGCACTAGCGGGGGGGGGGGAAGGCGGAAGAGGAGGAGGAGGCAGATCTGAGGGTGTAGAGAGAGGGAACTGGGATCCCCCTTCTCCTTCAAGAGGGTCTCCTGCCTCCTGAGAAGGCTGTGTCATGGTCAAGTTAATTTCCTGCTCCACTGAGGCGGCCACTGCGGCACAGCTCCTGCAGATTCCTGCCTCTGCGGAGGTGCCCCTGCGAGTTCCACAGGAAGGGCAGCGAGGCTTGGACGCCATGACTTAGTGCTGGGGCTTCCCACAGTGAGCTCCCAAACAAAAAGCAATATTTCCCCCGGAGGAAAACTAAGAGCCCATTAGTTTGGTAGCTAAAGGCAATTTAAACCAGTTTGAAGATCAATGGATTAAAAGAAGTAAATGCACTAAAGGAATAGCATTAACCTTGAATTAAACTAGAAATAAACATTGAAGTTTAATTGAAATTAAAGTTGAAATTAAAATAAAAGTAACTAGCTTAAAACCCCTTTTTCCTCTAACAGAGGTACTTGCGGTTTTAAAGGCTGTCTGTATGTGGATCCTGGGCCCGACTCAGCGATCACCGCCCGTTGGCTCTACACGTGGTAGGCCTCAACACGTGGAGCCTGAACGGGGGACCGCGAGCCTATTCGTGGCGCCGTCCTGCACACCGGAGCTGAATCCCGCTGATTTCTCTGTGCACTCGCAGGTTTAATCACACCCCGCAGGAAGCCGGGGACCGCGTGGCTCGCCTCCACGTCCTTCCGATTCGGGACGGGACGGGCGGCCAACGCCGACTAGCGGTGCAGCCTCCAGCGCTCAGCCACCCGAGGGGCTTCGGCGCGAGGTGAGACAGAGCTGAGAAGAATCCGAAGGAGAGGAGCAGGAGCTGGTGACAAGGCAGCCGGGCAGGCCAGAACACCTCCACGAAGCTGCAGGCAGGGAAACAGCTCCAAGGCCCGTGCCGGGGAATAGGGGAGGGGAGGGGGGGGGGAATGGAGAGAGCAGGGAGCACTTAAAGGCACAGAGCCCCAGAACAACCCGACAAAGGAAAGAAGGTAAAATAAAGAACTAAAGCCAAAATAAAGCTAAATTAAATGTAATAGATAAAGGTAGGACTCCAGTAAGCCCCAGGCTTACGGAACCCTCCAGCTGCTTGGAGGCTGAGAATACTGGAGTTGGTGGGTGGTCCCAGTGGTATTTATACCGCTCCATCCCCAAAAAGGTTGGGCTCAGCCTCCAAGCTGCTGGAAGGGTTGCGTAACCCAGAAGTAAAGGGACTGGACTGGAGTGACGATAAGGAAGACTGAGTGCAATAACTGTCAGTATTATACTTCTTGTGTTACTGTACAAGTTTTGATACATTTTGATCACACCTCGTATATTAAAAGAATAGCAGCTATGGGTACCAGACTGTCAACAATGAACCACCTGACTGAAGACCGAACACAATTTAGGACAACTATCCAGAGGGTCACCATGAGTCAACACCGACTCGACAGCACTTAACAACAACAACATTTAACTGCTTGATAAATCTCTAAATCTTGAGGAAAAGGGAATTCTTTGGGTTAAAGTGATAAAATCTGTGCATTTTAAAATTCAGTGTTTCATTAAGTCAGATAGGGTATGGTATTAACAAGCCAACTTTTAGTTAGTGTTTATTCCTCCCCCCCCCCCTCCCCACTCGGGCTCCTAATCACCCCGGGCATAATCCTTGATTTATAGCCTCCTAAACCAGTTAAGGGAAAAGAAGTGATCTTACTCACTTTCAGGTTTAACTGATTATCTTCATCAGCAAGTTATAGGCCTTAGAAGCAGATTAAGTCCTTGCAGTTCACCTTGAGGTGAACAATTAAAGTCCCTTATACTTATTGAGTATAATTGAATTGGTTCAAGTATCCCTATTCCCCTAGCAACTTTAAATAGCTAAGAGAAATCTTTAAATATGAATGGGGGCTATCCAGTCTTTTGTTTGCACAGAGTGCTGCATGTATGATTTTCTCCCAATTGGTGAGAGGTCTTATGTATGCATAGGGTTGCCAACTGGCCGGTTTTCAGCCGGCCTGGCCGGTTTTTCCACGGCCAGGCCGGCTGCCGGCGCAGAGGCAAAACCGGCCCTTTAAAAGCCGGTTTTTTTGCTCTGGCCGCAAGATCGGGAGCGGCCAGAGCAAAAAAAACGGCTTTTCTCCGCTTCAGAGGGAGCCGGGGAAGCCCGCGCGAGGCCCCGGCTCCCTCTGAACAGCCACCAGCGTGAAGAGCCTTTACCTTCACGCTGGCGGCTGTTCCTGTGAAGCCGCGAATGCTGGGAAAGGTTAAAGGTTGCCTTTTAACCTTTCCCAGCATTCGCGGCTTCACAGGAACAGCCGCCAGCGTGAAGGAAAAGGCTCTTCACGCTGGTGGCTGTACAGAGGGAGCCGGGGCCTCGCGCGGGCTTCCCCGGCTCCCTCTGAAGCCTCAGACAGCCGCGATGCTGGTCGGGGGGGGGGGGGGCAGGGAAGGCATTGGGGGTGGTGGGGGGGACCAGGACTGGAAAAGGGCTAGGGGGGGGGACTTGGACTGGATAAGGGCTAAGGGAGGGGGGAGACCTGGACTGGAAAAGGGGGGGGGGACCTGGACTGGAAAAGGGGGGGGGACCTGGACTGGAAAAGGGGGGTGGGACTTGGACTGGAAAAGGGCTAAGGGGGGTGGGGGGACTTGGACTGGAAAAGGGCTAAGGGGGGGGGACTTGGACTGGAAAAGGGCTAAGGGGGGGGACTTGGACTGGAAAAGGGCTAAGGGGGGGACTTTGACTGGAAAAGTGCTAAGGGGGGGGACTTGGACTGGAAAAGGGCTAAAGGGGGGGACTTGGACTGGAAAAGGGATAAGTGTGGGGACTTGGACTGGAAAAGGGCTCAGGGGGGGGACTTGGACTGGAAAAGGGCTAAGGGGGTGGGACTTGGACTGGAAAAGGGCTAAAGGGGGGGACTTGGACTGGAAAAGGGCTAAGGGGGGGACTTGGACTGGAAAAGGGCTAAGGGGGGGGGACTTGGACTGGAAATAGGCTGTGATGGGGGGGGGGACCTGGACTGTAAAAGGGTTATGGGGGGGGGACATGGACTGGAAATGGGTTGTGATGGGGGTGGAGGGGACCTGGACCAGAAAAGGGCTATGGGGGGGGGGAAACTTGGACTGGAAATAGGCTGTGATGGGGGGGGGGGACCTGGACTGTAAAAGGGTTATGGGGGGGGGACATGGACTGGAAATGGGTTGTGATGGGGGTGGAGGGGACCTGGACTGGAAATGGGCTATGGTGGAGGAAGGGGGATCTTGGACTGGAAATAGGCTGTGATTAGGGGGGCTAGGACTGCAAATGGGCTGTGATGGTGCGGGGGGACTCGGACTGCAAATGGGCTGTGATGGTGCGGGGGACTCGGACTGCAAATGGGCTGTGATGGTGGGGGGGGCCTAGGACTGGAAATAGGCTGTGATGGGGGACTTGGACTGGAAATGGGCTGTGATTGGGGGGGGGGGAGCTAGGACTGGAAATGGCCTGTGATGTGAGGGCTAGCACTGGAAATGGGCTGATGAAGAGCTGGAATAGGACTGGAAATGGGCTGATGTGGGGCATGGGAGAATGGGACTAGAAGGGAGTGGATGCTGGGTGGGCCTAGAACTATAAGGGAATTGATTTGGGGGGAGGACTAGAATGGATGGGGAATGAGACTGGATAGGGAAAAAAAATATTTTGTGTGGAAGAAAAGTCTATGATGGGCCGGTATTGGGAGAGTAAGAGGGGCTTGAGAATGGAAGGGTGAAATTTAAACGGATGATAAAGGAATAAGGAAAGAATTGGGGGAAAGAGCAAAAGGGAAACAATCAGTATGTTAAAGCAGAAATAGAGAGAGAATGGAAAACATCTAAAAGAGAAGAAAGGACAAATGGATAGCTCGCAGAAGACACAAAGAAACCAGAAGAAAGTGACTGGAGCAATTGCAACTGAAAAATAAAACGCCCAAACAGAAGGTAGAAAAATACTTTTTATTTTGAATTTATTAACTGGAATATGTCTGGTCTGGGAAGTGTGTATTGCTAACATCTTTGCGTTTTTGTTTAGTGCAAGAGGAAATTACTTTATAGTTTTATTTCTCCAGTGTTGTACATTTCATGTTTGGATTTTGGGGTTCCCAGTTTAATTATTATCTGACCAAGGAAATTAGCCTACACGTATCCTCGGTAAGTTTTGTGGGTGGGGCTGGGGGCGGGGCAGGGGTGGGACTAGGGGCGGAGAATGGGTGGAGCATGGCAAGCCACAGGTGTCGGGTTTTTCTCGGTGAAAAAGTTGGCAACCCTATGTATGCACTAGGTGCAAAGAGTTCTTTGCTCTCAGGAAACAAGTCCAATCTCTGGTGTCTACAGTATCAGACTTGAGGAGCTGTAGCAGACAGAGAGGTACATAGATGAGGCCTACGGAGATATAGTAGAGAAATCCCATATCTAGTCTGGCAGCCTTACTGCTGCCATGGAGGAGAGAAGTCAAATGAAAGGAGAGCATCATATTGCTGTGGAGGGAAGTGATTCTGTAGCTAGGACCTGTCCTCGAAGTGATGTAATATCCTCTCACACTGAGGATGTTTCTCCAGGGTCAGGTGCCCATAAGGCACCTGCCTGTCTGGGGCGAAGGTAGGGGACCTCATGCATCATCCAGATAAGGTTTTAGATAGTGCTGAGGAAGAACCTGCTGTCTTGGTACATGTTGGTACCAATGACATAGGAAAGTGTGGGAGGGAGGTTATGGAAGTCAAATTTAGACTTTTAGATAGAAAGTTGAAATCCAGTACTTCCAGGGTAGCATTCCCAGAAATGTTTACTATTACATGCATAGAACTCAAGAGGCAGGCAGAGCTCTGGGAGTCTCAAGGCATGGGTAAGTTGATGGTGCAAGGAAGAGGGTTTTGTATTTACATAAGAACATAAGATATGCCATACTGGGTCAGACCAAGGGTCCATCAAGCCCAGTATCCTGTTTCCAGTAGTGACAAATCCAAGTCACAAGTATCCGTCAGGTTCCCAAAAAGGTACACAAATTCCAAGGTTCTTATTGTGGGATAAGAAGTGGATTTTCCTAATCCTCTTTAATAATGGTTTATGGACTTTTCCTCCAGGAACTTGTTCAAACCTTTTTTTTTTAAAACCCAGTTTTGTTAGGAATTGGGCAACAATTGGGAGGGGGAGGGGCTTTTCTGAAAGGATGGCCTCCACTTTAACCAGGATGGAACCAGGCTGCAAGTATTTACCTTTTAAAAGCTGCTCAGTCTCCTTTTTAATCTAGAAATGGGAGAAAGCCGATGTTCGCCCAAGAGTGCATACTTCAGAATGATGTTCAGTATCTTTGAAGGATACTAACAAAACAGGAAAGATAGGACATCCCTATAGAGAAGTTCCAATAAAGATAAAAGTAACCCAGGTGCCTTTACGCAAAAATCTGACAGAGTTGAAAGACACCAAATCACCCATCATCCAATAGCCAGACTGTTAATATGAACAAAAAACAAACTTTGAAATGCCTGTATGCAAATTCTAGAAGTCTGAAACAAACAGTTTATTTAGTTATTTATTTAACTGTTTTTGATGCACCGTTTTTCAACCAGGCAAAACGGTTTACATGGAACAATTGGAACACGTATTTGAACAGACAACTTTAAATAGAATTGGTACCCCTGCAGTTCAACCCTTTAATGTCCAATATCTCCTAAAAAAAAGTGGCCAGTGAAATGGCTTTGGACTATATATGCACACATATTTGACACATAAAAGAATAAAAAAAAAACAAGAACAATTAAAAAAGGAAATAGTAAGAAATAGTATAAAAACTGGGACATTGCTAGGACATGATTATTGGCACCCTTATAAACAAGTCAAATCAGTTTCAAAAGAAGAACCACATTCCCACTGCAGTAAAATTAGATGCACCTGTGATCAATTGTCAGTAATCTATAACTTGAATCAATCAAAGAATGATGGCTCTAATGTTTAAAAAAGCCACATTCACTCCCTGTTCCATTTTCACAATGGTGAAGACAAGAGAGTTGCCTGAGACCGTCAGAAAAGCCAAATCCAAGATGTTACAGAGAGTTTACCAAGACTCATCAAGCCAACTGACTATAACCCAATGTTGCTAATCCATGTCGGCACAAATGATACGGCCAAGTATCCCTCTGAGTGTATCAAAAGTGACTTCATGGCTCAGGGACAGAGAGTGAAGCAGATAGGGGCGCAGGTGGTATTCTCTTCAGTCCTCCCTGTTGAGGATAAAGACCAAGGCAGAGAAGCTCGCATCCTGGAGATGAATGCATAGCTATGTGGATGGTGCCATTGAGAGCGGTTTGGTTTCCTGGACCATGGGATGCTGTTCCAAGGGTTGCAGAGCAGAGATGGCATCCATCTGTCCAAGAAAGGTCAACAGGTCTTCAATAGCAGACTGGCTAATCTATTGAAGAGGGCTTTAAACTAGATTCGTTGGGGATGGGTGAAAAAAGCCCCCAGGTAAGTGAAACATTAAATACCTTTATGGAAATGGGTAAAAGGGGCAACATATGGAAAGCGGTGTGTATAAATGCCCATAACATGGGAAATAAGATCCCAGATGTTGAAGCTTTAATGGGAGAGGCTGACTTGGATTTAGTGGCAGTTACAGAAACATGGTTCACAGAAAACCATGACTGGGATGTAACTAAGAACATTCTTTCCAGTGCTCCAGGAGGAGCTGGGACACCATCCGCTGCAGCATCATCGGAGGAGAGCCCTCTCCCTGCCCAGAGATCAGCCGCCGAAGCAGCAGACCATTCGGGTCACTCACCCTCACAAAAGAGCTCACCGGAGAAAAGCCCTCTCCCTGCACAGAGACCAGCAGCTGAAGCAGCAACCTGATCAGCACACGTGCTTTCTCTAAAGAGCTTTTGTGCAGCAAGTTTGCTCAGCGCGTCATCGCTCACCCCTGCCCAATCGGGGCCCTGCTCTTCACTTTAAAAGGGGGCGCGATCAGGACCAAGATCCTTCTTTCCAGTGCTCCAGGAGGAGCTGGGACACCATCCGCTGCAGCATCATCGGAGGAGAGCCCTCTCCCTGCCCAGAGACCAGCCGCCGAAGCAGCAGACCATTCGGGTCACTCACCCTCACAAAAGAGCTCACCGGAGAAAAGCCCTCGTCCTGCACAGAGACCAGCAGCTGAAGCAGCAACCTGATCAGCACACGTGCTTTCTCTAAAGAGCTTTTGTGCAGCAAGTTTGCTCAGCGCGTCATCGCTCACCCCTGCCCAATCGGGGCCCTGCTCTTCACTTTAAAAGGGGGCGCGATCAGGACCAAGATCCTTCGTTCCAGTGCTCCAGGAGGAGCTGGGACACCATCCGCTGCAGCATCATCGGAGGAGAGCCCTCTCCCTGCCCAGAGACCAGCCGCCGAAGCAGCAGACCATTCGGGTCACTCACCCTCACAAAAGAGCTCACCGGAGAAAAGCCCTCGTCCTGCACAGAGACCAGCAGCTGAAGTAGCAACCTGATCAGCACACGTGCTTTCTCTAAAGAGCTTTTGTGCAGCAAGTTTGCTCAGTGCGTCATCGCTCACCCCTGCCCAATCGGGGCCCTGATCTTCACTTTAAAAGGGGGCGCGATCAGGCGCACCCGCGCCTTGCGGGCCCGCGCCTGAGGGCCGCGTAAGAGGGCCCTTTGGCACGGCCCTTAGGAAAAGGCCCTTAAAGATCACCAACCCGGCGCAAAAAGCAACTTGACGAAAACCACGCCGAGACCAACAACATCAGAGAACAGCTGAGCTCCCTCAGGGTTGAGCCTGCGTACATCTTCACCACATCAGATCCTCAAAACGCAGCAAGTATAAGCAATACAAACATTGACTTTATCTTGTCTTTTAATCCAACTGAACCTGGGGTGTCCATCTAACCTCACTTATCTATCCCTGTTGCCACTATTTCAACTGTACCTGCATTTACATAGAAAGTAACCATTTACTGTTGCCAGTATTTTCAACTGTACCTGCATTGACATAGAAAGTAACCATTTACTGTTGCTAGTATTTTCAACTGTACCTGCATTGACATAGAAAGTAACCATTTACTGTTGCCAGTATTTTCAACTGTACCTGTATTGACATAGAAAGTAACCATTTACTGTTGCCAGTATTTTCAACTGTACCTGCATTGACATTGAAAGTAATCATTTACTGTTGCCAGTATTTTCAACTGTACCTGCATTGACATTGAAAGTAACCTATTACGGTTTGCCAAAATGCATCTACTTAACCCTCACAAATGTAAAATTACATTAATTAGCATCACTATAGCAGTGCTAATAACCCTTGCTCAAAGCCTACATAACAACAACGTTAAAAACATCCCCATCATACACAGTCTAACACGAAACAACCCCCCATTATGTCACCCATACATAGCACATCATCCCAAGATGAACAACCATAGATTAATACACATAAAATATTCTTCTCCCCCTCAGTCAACAAACACTAAGCTATGCAAAAATCTAGAATCATTATCAATAATACTAATTAATGCCAGATCAATGAAAAATAAGTTACCTATATTCACAGAAATACTAGACAATCAAAAACCAGATATACTATGCATAACCGAGACATGGCTATCAGACACAGACAGCGTCTACTTAAATCAACTAAGCAATAATGACTATGATACTTTCTACACACATAAAACTCACAAAAAAGGTGGTGGAGTGCTAATAATGTTAAAAAAAGAACTAAAAGCCAAAAAACTAACATCGAACCTACCCATCAACATAGATACCATCATTGTGAAAATTGGCAACATAACAATCTGCCTAATTTACAGACCACCAGACCAACAATCTGAAAACCTGGACCCATTAACTGATTTTCTAAGTTCCTCCACTGATCAAAACCCAATTTTAATGCTCGGAGACTTTAACCTCCCCTCCTTACCAGCCTCATATGCCTCCCTCTTCCTAGAATCAACAGTAGGTATGGATTTTCACCAAATAATAAACACTAGCACACATGGAAAAGGTAGTATTCTTGACATGATCTTCCTGCCAAATGTACTCCACCAACACTATAACCCCACCTCCCTAAAATGCACACCGATCCCATGGTCAGACCATTACCTCATTAACTTTAATATCACAATAAACAACACATCAGTTAAACGAATACCAACTAATGCACCAAACTCAAGATTTAAAAAATACAATGAAGAAGAATTCCTAGACCTCATAATTCCTAACTTATCAACCTCTCCACTAAACCTAGACGCAGCAGTAACTAACTGGCACAAAACTATAAATAACGCTGCAACTAAAAAACAAATAACTAAGAAAAACACGCATTCTAAAGTTGGTCAAACCCCCTGGTACAACAAGGATTTAAAACTAATGAAAAAGAATTTAAGGAAAGCCGAATGTAAATGGAGGAAAAATAAAAACACAATTACAAAATATTTATACCTCACGCTCCTTAACAAGTATAAAGACGCAATAAACAATGCCAAGAAAAATTACCATGCCTCCATCTTAAATAATGCAATAAATAGACCCAGAGAACTCTTCTCAATAGTCCAAAAACTGACAAATAATAATCACAACTCCAGCAACGAAATCACAGACATTACACCACAGACATTGGCAAATTATTACATGAACAAAACAACATCTCATCCTCCACTACCTAAACCAATAAATACTTCTCATACACTTAACACAGACGAATGGTCTACATTCCAACCCCTAACCAAGGTTGAGCTCAAGAACATTATCACAAACATTAATACTACAACCTCACTAATTGATCCTTGTCCAGTAACCTGGATAAAAAAACTCTCTACCTATACTCTCTCAATTCATCCTCCCAATAATAAATCTGTCCCTAAAAAATGGATACCTACCCCCTACACTAAAACACGCACAGATCCGCCCAATTCTAAAAAACACTACCCTTGACAAATCATCACCTAAATCCTACAGACCCATATCGAGTATTCTGTTTATGGCTAAATTAATTGAAAAAGCCGTACAAATTCAAACACAAGAGTACATTGATAGCTCAGCCCCACTTGATGACCAGCAGTATGGGTTTCGCCCCAGACACGGAGTAGAGTCACTCCTAACAGTTCTAATAGATACACTTGTAAGGGGAATAGACAACTCAAAACAAGCATTCCTACTCATATTCATTGATGTCTCCGCCGCCTTCGACAGTGTTCATCACTCAACAATGATTAATAAACTTAGGCAAATAGGTATAAAATCTACTGTTCTAAAATGGTTTACCTCTTATCTAACAGACCGAACTCAAACGGTACAAATCGGTAATCTCACCTCAAAAACATACAACCAAGAACTAGGCCTTCCACAAGGTTCAGCACTGTCAGCGTTACTATTTAACATATATTTAAAACACATCTGTAAAATCTTTAAAAAATTCAACGTCCACTATCACCTATATGCGGACGACATTATGATGTATGTCCCTTTCAAAATACCAAATATCCCTATACAACTCATTAATGATTGCCTCAATGAAATAAACACCTGGCTAAACGAAAACAATCTGTACATCAATCACTCAAAAACAGAAGCTCTAATAGTAACCAAAAGTACAACGTTCATTCCCCCATCACACATTACATTGCAGAATAACGATATCAAACTAAAATCTGAAATACGTTACCTAGGCGTTATACTGGACAAACACCTCAGCATGGACACACATGTAAGAAATATAACAAAAAAAGTTTACTTTAAACTGAAAATATTAAAGCAACTCCGCCCCCTAATGCACGCACAGGATTTTCAACGAGTCATACAAGCCATTATAACCCCCCATTTCGACTTTGCAAATCAAATCCTACTTGGTGTAACTAAGCAAGCCTTAAAAAAACTTCAATTAGCACAAAACGCGGCAGCAAGGACCATTACGAAGGCCCCACCTTTCCAACATATAACCCCGATCTTAGAATATTTACACTGGCTCCCGATTCAAAGCCGTATAGAATACAAAACTCTCTTAACCACATACAAAGCCATAATTAAAACAGCACCCCCGACCATAAATAACCTCATCAAAATAGAATCCACCCATAATCTCCAAAGGAGAGACCAGTTAAATAAACTAACACCACCAAAAGAATTCATTAGGGCCAAAAAATCCACAAACAAGAAAGCCTTCTCCCATGCAGCCCCCATTTGTGGAACACAATCCCAATAGAATTAAGACAATTACCTGAAATCATGGAGTTTAGGAAAAAACTTAAAACACACCTATTCACAATGCACTATGGATCCGTGACAAACTCACCACTCACCTCTCAGCTAGATAAAGGATAATCCTACTCCAGATAATACATTTTTCAACAAAGGAATGAAGTACTGTAACCATAAAACAATGTATTGAGGACACTTGTATAACAAATAACTCTGTATATAGTTATATCCTGTTCATTTGTACATAGTTCACTAATTGTTAATTGTTACCTGTAATTTCCAAGTTTCAAATTGTTATATGTAAAAACAGCTTGCTCTGTTTATTGTTGTTCTATGGGAACCGCATCTGATCAATGGAAGGAGCGGTATATAAAAAATCTGTAAATTAAATTAATTAAATAAGATATGCCATACTGGATCAGACCAAGGTCCATCAAGCTTAGTATCCTGTTTCCAACAGTGGCCAATCTAGGTCATAAGTACCTAGCAGTCTCCCCAAAAGACACAGGTTCCTCAATGTTTGTATTGGGTCAAGCAGTGATATCCTGGGTCCTTTTTAATAATGATTTATGGACCTTTCTTCCAGAAACTTGTCCAAACCTTTTTTTAAACCCAGCTACACTAACAGCTTTTACTACATCCTCCGGTAACAAATTCCAGAGTTTGATTACACGTTGAGTGAAAACATATTTTCTCTTATTAGTCTTAAATAGGTTACCCTGCAGCTTCATTGCTTTATTCAGAAAGGACAGGGTAGGAAGAAGGGGAGGAGTGGCACTTTATGTAAAAAATCATATTAAAGCTTTGGAACTACAGAGCTTAAAAGGGCGAGAGGAGGCACTGTGGGTTAAACTAGAAAGAGGGAAAGAGAAATCTATTTGCATTGGCGTGATATATAGACTTCCCTCACAGAAGGAAGAGGTGGACGGAGAGTTAATTGAAGACATACGCAGCATTGCTAGGAAAAGAGAAGTGATACTGATAGGGGATTTCAATATGCCAGATGTTGACTGGCACATTCTGGCTGCAGTATCATCTAGAACAGTGGTTCTTAACCTGGGTTCGATCAAACCCTAGAGGTTCGGTGAGTCAGTCGCAGGGGTTCGGCGGAGGTCAAGACACAAGACACGTACCCGACTCATATGATTTGTGATGACACGCCCTGCTTGGCCATCATTGGTTGCAGGTGATCACGCTACATTGCTTGGCCAATCTGTGCTGCAGGGAATATGGTGCACTCAGTAGTCGACTTGTGACTGTCGTGATGGTATGTCGTGTGATTTCTTTCTTAATATTTTAATCCATACTAACTATGTCGACCAAAAAAAGAAAGTGGTCGGACGAATATGTACAACATGGATTCGCATATACTGTATAACAGAACGAGATGGGAGTCAGTGTCCTATCTGCATGATTTGCAATGCCAAGTTAAGCAATTCTAGTCTAGTACCGGCAAAACTAAAGGAACACTTCCTTAACCTGCATGGAGATGGGGAATACAAGAACACAATGCTTGCTGAAGAGAGCCAGATTCGATGAAAATGCTACTCTGCCTGCTCTCGGCTTTTTACCCATCAACAAACCGATCCTCACAGCATCGTACGAAATTGCTTACCTGATCGCAAAGCAGGGCAAACCACACACCATTGGTGAAACACTCATAAAACCAGCTGTGTTGAAGATGGCGAATCTGATGCTGGGAAAAGCGGACGAAGTTAAATTATCCCAAATTCCTCTTTCAAATGACACCATCAGCGACAGAATAGAGGACATGAACAAAGACATCTTGGCTCAAGTAGTTGCAGATCTGATTTCAAGCCCGGCAAAATTCAGCCTCCAACTCGACGAGACCACAGACGTTTCTAATCTAAGTCAGCTTGCTGTATTTGTGCGCTATGTGAAAGATGACATGATAAAGGAAGATTTTTTATTTTGTAAGCCTCTTACAACAACAACTAAGGCAGCCGATGTGAAGAAACTTGTGGATGACTTCTTCAGAGACAACAATCTTTCATGGGATATGGTTTCTGCAGTTTGTACGGACGGAGCTCCAGTCATGTTGGGAAGAAAGTCTGGTTTTGGCGCGCTAGTGAAAGCCGATGCACCACACATCATTGTTACGCATTGTATTCTGCACAGGCATGCGTTGGCAACAAATACCTTGCCTCCAGAAATGACAGAAGTATTAAAAATTGTAGTGGAATGTGTGAACTATGTGCGAAATAGTGCACTGAGGCACTGCATCTTCAGTGAGCTGTGTAAAGAAATGGGCTCTGAATTCGAGGTACTTCTGTACCATTCTAACATTCAGTGGTTATCCCGGGGACAGGTGCTGAATCGTGTTTTTGCCATGCGTGTGGAATTAGCCCTGTTTTTGCAAGAGCACCAACATCGTCATGCAGATTGTTTCAAAAATTCTAAGTTCATTCTCATTTTAGCGTACATGGCTTATATATTCGCATCTCTCAATCATCTCAATCAGCAGATGCAGTGTGGTGGAGTCAACATCATCGAAGTGGAAGAAAACCTGAAGGCTTTTCAAAAAAAGCTACCGTTATGGAAACGACGAACAGAGAACGATAACTTCGCAAACTTTCCCCTGCTGGATGACTGTGTAAGTAAGATCGAAGATGTGTCTGGAATCGGAGACATTTCTGTACCCATGGAACTGAAGCAAGCAATTGCCACGCACTTAGATGAGCTTGCAAAGTCTCTCAACGGATACTTCCCTACAAGAGAGTCATATCCAGCATGGGTGAGACAGCCGTTCACGTTTGGTGTTGAGACAGCAGATGTCAATGATGAATACCTCGACGAAATCATTGAAATTCAGCAGAGCCAGATTCAACAGCAACTCTTCAGAACAACGCTCTCAACGTTTTGGTGTCAACAAATGGTAACGTATCCTGTTATTTCTAGGAAAGCCCTGGAAATTTTTATACCATTTGTTACAACATATCTTTGCGAGCAATCCTTTTCGAGGATGCTGGACATAAAAATGAAGAAAAGGAACTGACTTTGCTGTGAAAATGACATGAGTGGCACTTGCCAAGGTGAAGCCACGCATTTCTGAACTGGTCTCTCAAAGGCAACAGCAGAAGTCACACTGATTTGCAGTAAATATTCATTATTATTGTAGCGGTGCAGCTTGATGGAAATTAGGTGATGGGTGTTGTCATGAAGCTGAAGCTACTAAGAGTGCAGACTTAGAAAAAACCCCTGTCTTTAACAGAGCTGTTGATGTGCAGAGGATGCAATTACCTTGCAGCCCAGCTAGAGGGAGCAGGAGCAAAACTACTGAGGCTGAGTTAACACACCCAGCCACTGATTATGTAAGAGCTAATCAGCTGCACCTGACGACAAGCCCGGGAAACTCAAAGGTAGAATGCCTTTATAAGAGAAAGGCAGTTCAGAGGAAAGCAGGCCAGCAGGAGGAACTGGTCCAGAGGAAAGCAGGCCAGCAGAAGGAACCGGTCCAGAGGGAAGCAGTCTGGAGGAAAGCAGTCTGGAGGAAAGCAGTCCAGAGAGGGACAGTCCAGAGAGACTGCCAGGAGAAGCACTTCAGACGGAAGGAGTGACACCTCCAGCCCAAGCAGCGTAGCTGGATCAAGCAGAATGCCCAGAATAGTAAGTGCTGAAAAAGGAGCAGAGAAAGTCCGAAAGAAAGACAGCTCAAGGAGAGTCAGTCTGGAGAGAGACTCGGTAGCAGAGGACCACAGAGGCAAAGAGCTTGGGAGGAGAAAGCCATGCTTTGAGAGAGGCCTACGCTCACCGGAGGAGTCTGAATCAGGATTAAGAGGTACAAGAAGGAAAGGTTCTAATAGCAGAGCTACCTTTACCCAGAAGCAAGGAAATCCGGATTCCTCACCAGGTTTTCCTGAACTACAGAAAGATAAAGCACTGCTCAGAAGGTTCCAAGAGAAAGCCTGTTTCCAGAGAGAGGTGCCTCAGAGAGAAAGCTCCAGTTATACCGGCTACAGGAGGAAGCCCAGGTATGGTGCCACTTCATTTATAAAAGAAAGTTTATCTCCTAGAAGCTCTGGTGGAACAGATGCTCAGTGCAGGAGAAAAGGAAACAAGTCAGAGTTTTACAAACCAGTATTTAAGGGCAGAAGAACAGGCCATGTTCGTTTAGGAGCCTTAGAACAGCCCTATTGGAAACAAGCAAACAGAGACAGAGTCTGGGAAAGTATAGCAGCAAGGGAGACATCCAATTTAGAGGGAGAGGCCAGTGACCCAGAGTCCATGGAAATAGACCTAGAGAATCCTATTCCCATGCCTCCAGATGAATTTATGGATTGTATCTTGTGTATTGCTAGCAGCCTTGAGTCATTAGCAGAACTGTGAATTGAACAGACCTTTTTGCTTTGAGAATGCTCATGTTTTGTGCTAAATGCCAGAGAACTGTTTTGCTTATTTAAGTTGCTCTGAAGTAAGAGAATCTTTCAGTTAATCTCTCCAATCAACTGTGAAACTTGTAACAGTTTTTCTTCTTGCTTATGTTTGGTGAAACCCTGAAAGAAAGGACTTTCTTTATTTCTGTGCCTTACTGAGCCTTTGCGTTAAAGGGGAAATAAAAGCCTTAATACCCTCTATTTGGCTTATACAATTTGTTCATACAAGGAGCTGGACTACAAAGACCAACCTGCACTTGGCCTTAAAGAGCCCTTTCCCTCCTTGAAACAATAAAAATGCTCAGCCTACCCTTACAGCCACTGGCCACTAGGGAGTGCTGATGACAGTGTGTGTTAAAATGTTAAAAATAATAAATAGCATAAATACAATAAGTTCATTATTGGAATACATAAGGTTAAAAATTAAAACCATTTCAGTGTGGTAGTATTAAAAAAGGTCATGTCTTTGTGAAAAGTTATGTATTTAATTTGTTGTGAGTTCATGCATTGTATTGGTTTTGTTCTTTGAACACAGTGACGTTAATGCACGATTCATTTTGTGAACCAGTAAAACATATACCTATGTATTGAATTTGAAAAAAAAATCATATTTTATTTTTCAATAAAGAAGGGTTTGGTGAATGTGCATATGAAATTGGTGGGGTTCAGTACCTCCAACAAGGTTAAGAACCACTAATCTAGAAGTAAGGAGATCCTGGATTCTCTACAGGGAGAACTATTCAGGCAATTAGTAACAGAACTCACATGTGAAGGGGCCATACTGGACTTGGTGCTTACCAATGGTGAAAGTGTTTCTGATGTTATATTGGGAGATCATTTTGCATCCAGTGATCACAAGATGGTGTGGTTCAGTATTAGGACTAGGGCTGTTAGAATCCATTCAAAACCAAGGGTCTTAGACTTTAGGAAAACTAACTTTGCCAAGATCGGTCAATACCTTAGGGAGTCATTAATGGGATGGGAACAGCTGGGGGATATAGAAAAAGAATGGGCAAAACTGAAAGGGGATATTTTAAGGGCAACCAACCTTTTTGTTAAAATGGTAAATAAAGGAAAAAGGAGACCGCTATGGTTTTTGAAAGAAGTAGCTGAAAAGGTGATGAAAAAGAGGGAAGTCTTTATGAAATACAAGAGATCACAGAGAGAGGAAGACAGGCATCTATATTTGGGAAAACATAGAGAAGCTAGCAAAGTAGTCAGGAAAGCAAAGATTCAAAAAAAGGAGGAAATAGCCAATACAATAAAATGGGGGGATAAAACATTTTTCAGATATGTTAGTGAGAAGACGAAAGGCAAAAATGGTATTGTCAGACTCAAGGGTGAAGGGGAGGAATATGTAGAAGCTGATGAGGATAAAGTGGTATTGCTTAACAAATATTTCTGTTCTGTGTTCATAGATGAAGAACCAGGAGCAGGACCTCAGAAAACACCCACAAACAGGAACAGAAGCTAGGGGCATCTTGAACAATTTTCAGAAGACTGTGTTCATGAGAAACTAGCTAAACTTAAAGTAAACAAAGCGATGGGACTAGATGGGATATACCCTAGAATACTGAGGGAACTTGGGGACGTCCTAGCAGCTCCACTGACTGACCTTTTCAATGCCTCGTTGGAGTCGGGAGTGTTGCCAAAGGACTGGAGAGAGGCTCATGTGGTCCCTTTACACAAAAGCGGAAGTAAGGATGTGGTTGAAAACTACAGCCGGTTATTTAACTTCGGTGGTGAGTAAATTATTGGAAACGCTGCTGAAAGGGAAAATAGTGAGGTTTCTGGAGTCCAGCGGATTACAGGATCTGAGGCAGCATGGATTCACCAGAGGCAGATCTTGTCAGACAAGTCTGATTGATTTCTTTGACTGGGTGACCAGGGAGTTGGACCGAGGGCGAGACCTAGATGTGGTGTATTTAGATTTCAGTAAAGCCCTTCACACTGTTTCTCACATGCGATTTATAAACAAACTGAGCATTCTAGGGTAGGACCCTAAAGTTACTGCTTGGATTGGAAATTGGTTGAGTGGGAGGCGACAAAGGGTACAGAGCTCACTCTGAGGAGAAGGAGGTTACCAGTGGTGTGCCCCAGGGATCTGTCCTTGGTCCGATTCTTTTTTTTTTTTTTTGAATTCTTTATTTTCGTTTTATAACAACAAAGGAAAGGAAGACATACAGCTAAAAGACAGATACATAAAGTGTAATACATACACCAAAGTAAACCCCTACCACCCCCCTCCCCCCTGCTTCTTCTCTAGAAAACTAATCATTCCCGAAACGGGCGTGTACTTACATTATTGTGTTACAAAACCTAACGGTGATCTGAAACATGATGAGTGCGCATTATACAGACATGTTGGAACAATGAGCAGATTGTACATAATCATTAAGCATCTGCCATTTAGACAAGCGAGAATGAATTTGGGCATGGGGAATGGCTCTCCGAGGTATCTGCTCATATTTGCTATATAAGCAGACGAGGTTCCACCATTCATTGACAGTAAGTCGAGAGCTATCCTTCCAATTCCTCGTGATTAAGCATATGGCTATACCCAGCATGAAATCAAGGAGAAAGCGACCCTTCTTAGGAAGAGAGGGGACCTCCGCCGCAGAGCGGAGTCCCACAATCTTCCAAGAAAGAGGTTCGTGATGGTGCAAGATAAATTGAATACGACCCCAGACCCGCCCCCAATAAACCTGTAGTTGAGGACACTCATAAATAACATGAGCGAAGGTTCCCACAGCAGTATGGCAAGACCAACACTGGTCGCTAGCATTTATGTTCCATTTGGCTATTTTTCTGGGGTATAAAAGCATCTGTGTGCAAAAAAGAAGAGAGTTTGGGTAACAGAGGCAGACCGGGAAACCCGCACTACTTTGCTCCAGAATACGCTCCATTGCACAGGGGTTAAAGTGGTTTGCAGTTCGCGCTCCCAGGCTTGTTGGGCTCTGAAAGTGGCCGTGTCTGCACCCTGACATAATATTTTATAAAAGTTAGAGGCTACCCCATGTGTACTACTTATAGAGTGAACTATCTCTAATAGCCCATCCTCAGTAGGGGCAGAGGGCGGCATGATTCGAGCACTTTTAAGGCAGTGTTGAAGCTGCATCAATTGAAAGTAGTGTTTCGCTGGTAGCGCAAATTCCTTTTGTAAATCAGAAAAGGTTTTCCAACGAGCTGCAGAGAAAAGCTGTTGGGGTGTCCAGATCCCCCTTGAGTACCAGGGTTTCCATGCTATCGTTCTATTTAGGACTTGAATTCTGGGGTTATTCCATAGCGGGAGTCCGTCCCAAGGACATACGTTCGGGCCCAGTGATAGAATGAGAGTATTAAAGGCCGCAAGAGTATCGACAATCATTGGTGGATGGCGAGTATCTACTTGATAGGACATACCGGGGAGATGGGTCAACGGAATTGGGCTACTAAGCTCCTCTTCTATGTCAAGCCAAACTGGTCTGCTATCTGTTGAGGCATCTAGCCATCGGGCACCTTGCTTAAGTAGGAAGGCTTGATGATATCTAAGAAAATCAGGAAATCTGGTACCCCCTCTTTCCTTTGCAGACTGTAGTTTTTGTTTAGCAATCCTTGGTGGCTTGCCCTGCCAGAGATAACGGACGAGAAGGCCCTCAATATCTTTATAAGTATGTAACGGGAGTAAGCATGGCAGCATTTCTAAAATGTAGTTCACTTTGGGGACTATCATCATTTTCACAGTTTCTAAGCGGCCCCACCATGTAAGAGATAAGGGAGACCAACTATTTGTGAGCTCGCGGACTTTGGAGACTACCTCTTTGGCATTAAAACTGATAGTATCTTCTAAAGGAGAACAGTAATGGACCCCGAGATACTTCACCATGCGGGATTGCCAAAGGAAGGGAAAGGCCTGCATGTCAGCCTCATGTACCCAGCGATTCAGTGGGAATGCGACAGATTTAGTCCAGTTGATTTTATAGCCCGATAATTGTGAGTATCCGTCAATCAGATCCAAGACAGCTGGAACCGATTCGAGGGATACGAAAAGCATAAGGTCATCTGCATATGCAGAGAGTTTAATCTCCCTATGACTGAAGGGGACACCTCGAATACGTGCGGACTGTCTAATAAGGAGGGCTAGGGGTTCAAGAGCTAGATCAAAGAGCATTGGTGATAGGGGGCAACCTTGACGCTTACCTCTTTGGAGATTAAATGGCTGAGACTTGATGGCATTTACACAAATACTGGCAACGGGTTGAGTATACATGACTTGGAGATATCGGAGGAAGCCCTCCCCAAAGCCATACCATCGGAGAACTGCAAATAAGAAGGGCCATTCTAGACGATCAAAGGCTTTTTCGGCATCCAGGGAAAGACCCACCCATGGCTGATCTAGATTGGCAGCACTGGATAGCACATGACACAAGGTCCGAGCATTGTCAGAAGTTGATCTACCGGGTATAAAGCCGCATTGGTCGGGGTGAATTAGGGTGGCCATCCTGTCAGATAACCGGGTGGCCAAAATCGTAGCGAAGATCTTATAATCGGCATTGAGTAGGGAGATTGGGCGATAGTTGGCGGTTAGTAGTGGGTCTCTGCCTTCTTTCTCAAATACTACCACATTAGCTGCAGCAAAGGATCCCAAAGAGGATGTATCTACCGCAAGGGCAGTAAAATAGAGTTTTAAACAGGGAACTAAGTCTGCACTGAACGTTCTGTAGAATTCGGCCGGGAGACCATCGGGCCCTGCGGCACGGCCCGAGGCTGTGCGATTTAGGGCAGATTGGATCTCTGAAGTAGAAAAGGGTTCATCCATCGCATCCCTATCATCTTCAGAGAGGGTCGGCCGCTGAATGCCAAAGAGCAATCGCTCGAATGTCTCTGACGAGAACTCACATTCAGATTGATATAGGCGGGTATAGAAATCCCGAAAGAGCTCTACTATGTCGGAGTCTGTGGTCACTATGCCCCCTCCCTGTGGAGCACGAAGGGCCGCTACGCGTTTGGCTTCTTTTTGACCTTTCAAGGCGTTGGCTAAGAGTCGACCGGCTCGGTTATTTTCACGATAATATGTCCCTCGCTGAAGCTCAATACTCTTAGAAGCTGCAGTTGAGAGGATTGAATTATATTGAAAACGGAGACGCTGTAATCGAATTAATACACATGGATCAGTACGTGAAGTTAGAACTCGTTCGCCTGCTTTTATTTGTTGGTCTAGTATGAGTAGCTGCTGTTTGCGTTGTTTCCGCAGGCGGATTTGATAGCTAGTGATCGTTGCTCGAATGGCCGCTTTGAAGCCCTCCCACCAAGCCCAATTCGCAGTATCCTGGGGTAGATTAAAATGGAAGTAATCCTGTATGGCTGCTCGAATTTCTAACTGGAACTCTGGCTGAGTTAACAGGGCTCTATCAAAGAACCAGGCCCCCGAATTCCCTTGGGGTGCAGTAGTGTGTAATTGAAAGGAAATGGCAGCATGATCTGAAATATGTTGGGAGTGAATCTTTGCAGTGTCCACCTGAGGAACTAACAGTTTTGATATTAGAAAGAAGTCTATGCGAGACTGGGATTTATGAGGGGAAGAGAAGAAGGTGAAGTCAAGCTCATTGGGGTGTAGTAACCTCCAAAGATCAACTAAAGCAAGATCTTTGATCAGGGAGGTAAGCGTGATGTGACTCTTGGGGGGACCACTTGTCCTAGGCGGCTGTTTGTCAATCAGGGGATCAAGGACTAGATTGAAATCCCCCCCAATTATCAATGGAGTATTAGCAGAGGCCTGTGCAACCTGAGCAATGGTAGCAAAAAAGGCAGGGTCATCCACATTAGGAGCGTAAAGGCATATACATGTAAATTCAAGGCTACCTATCTTGAGGTGAACTCTGGACCATCTACCTTCTGTATCTGAGCTAGTCGCAATAATAGTAGCATGCAAAGATTTCCTAACCAGTATGGCAACCCCACATTTCTTAGAAACGGCTGGAGAATAGGCGGCCACCATGTAAGGTTTAATATTGAGCTTAAGAGTTTCCTTCGAATTCAAATGCGTTTCTTGAAGAAAAATCAGATCCGCAGCTTCATGACTTAGGTAGCTCAGGATTTTCTTCCGTTTTATCGGATTATTGATTCCTTTTACGTTCAATGAGAAAATCTTACATGGTGCCATCAATCGGTAATAGACATTTTAGGTAAGGGCACTTGAAAACATACAACATAATCAGAATCTGTGCAACAATGACATAATCACCGAGTATTCTGGCTAATACACCCCATATTGAAAAGTTTGTACCAAAGTATCTTAGAGAAGAAGCAAAACCCCCAAAGAATATGGCGACCATATGTCTGCGGGAGGAGGCCCTAGAGAGGAAATAGAAAGACATAAAAAAAGAAAAGAAACACCAGAGTCCGTAATTAACACTGTCTCTGATACTCATCGAGGCTACTGTGGGTAGATGGAGTCGGGTCACAGATATTATCAAAAGTAAGGCAACAAAACTGCCCTCGCCAGACTCTTTGCTGAGCTGCGGCAGATCCAATATGGCAGGTACAGCGGATATGAGAATACTTGCAGGAACATTCTAGAAGTCAGCGCATCAAGTCGGCTTCTTTGGAATCCAAAAACTCCGCTAGTAGATCAGGGTCCTCAAATGTTCTTGTCTGATTGTGAAGCGTGACTCGGAGCTTGGCCGGGTACATCAGGCCATAGCGGGCTTGTAGTTGTTGAAGCCTCGGCCGGAATTCCAGAAAGCGCTTTCGGCGGTCGACCGTGGGTTTAGCCAAGTCGGGATAGAAGGAGATCTTGTGGCTCTCAAACTCCATATGGCCCTTTGCCCGAGAGGCACTTAGAATTTGCTCCACGTGTTGATATCTCAAAAGTCGAAAAATGATAGGCCGCGGGGTCTTCCTGTTGAGCGTTATGCTTGTGGGTACACGATGAGCACGATCGATCTCCAAATCTTTGACAAAAGTGATTTGGAGCAGGGAAGGGAGGATTTTGTATAAAAACTCTTTCATGTCACCCAATTCCGCTCCCTCCGGTATGCCCACGAGTCGTATGTTGTTGCGGCGCGCTCTATTATTGCCATCTTCCACTTCTTTCTGCAAGGCCCGCACCTGACATTCAACTTTGTCGAGTTTGGACAACCGGGCCGCATGGGAGTCCAATATGCTCTCCATTTTGTCCTGACGCGAAGAAAGCCCTTCTAGCTTGCTTTGCAGCACACCAAGATCTTCCCGCAGTGCTCGGAGTGCTTCACCGTTTGACTGCACGAGGTCTTTGACCCCTCTAATCTCTGCGAGAATTTCCTGCTGCATTTCGGGGCCCTCGCACAAGGCCAGCCCCTTCTGCGGGGACGGAGGTTCAGTTTTGGAGCGTTTGCCGTGAGAAGCCGCTGGAGATCCAAATTCCAGGCGCGTGGGTTTGGTCCCCGCCATCTCACCAATGTGCCCCAGTAAGATCAGAGTAGAAGTTCCAAGTATGTACGGTGTTAATTCAGGATTCTGAGTAGGCCTCTCGGGAGCCTCAGCGTTATGCGACCATCCCGCTGGACATCAGGCTCCGCCCAGGTCCGATTCTTTTTAACATCTTTGTTAGTGATATAGTGGAAGGGCTGTCGGGTAAGGTTTGCCTCTTTGCGGATGATACCAAAATCTGCAATCAAGTAGACACCCAGGAAGGTATAGATAACATGAGGAGGATCTAGCTAAGCTTGAAGAATGGTCTAGAATTTGGCAGCTGAGATTTAATGTTAAAAAATGCAAGGTCATGCATTTGGGCTGCAGCAATCCAAGGGAGCGATATATTATAGGGGGTGAAGTACATAAGAAAATAAGATATGCCATACTGGGTCAGACCAAGGTCCATCAAGCCCAGTATCCTGTTTCTAACAGTGGCCAATCTAGGTCATACGCACTGTTCCCTCTAAGCTGTGCGCGTGTGCGCGCGCATACACCTCGCCGAGCGAGCGCACATACTTTACAACAGAGCGCACAAAAATTACGGTTCTGATTCTGATAGAAAACACAGACGTCTTAAAATATAAAAGTTGTTATGTATTTACGGTTTTCACAAGTTTTACAATGTTTTCTAGTTCAATCAATGTGGTGTACATACTGTATTCTGACGTGTAGTCAAATTTTAAAGTATATAACTCCGAGTGTCGTTATGTGGCACACAAAAATTTAACCTTCCTTCAAAAGCTGCACAGCTGATATTTTATGCGCACACAACCTACAGAAAATTAGAGGGAACATTGGTCATACGTACCTAGCAGTATCCCCAAAAGACACAGGTTCCACAATGCTTGTAATGGGTCAAGCATTGATATCCTGGGTCCCTTTTTAATAATGGCTTATGGACCTTTCCTCCAGGAACTTGTCCAAACCTTTTTTAAACCCAGCTACACTAACAGCTCTTACTACATCCTCTGGTAACAAATTCCAGCGTTTGATTACACGTTGAGTGAAAAAAATATTTTCTCTTATTTGTCCTAAATTGTTTACCCTGTAGCTTCATTACATGTCCTCTAGTCTTTCTATATTCTGATAGCGTAAACAATTGATCTACGTTTACCCTTTCCACTCCATTCATTAATTTATAGACCTCTATCATATCTCCCCTCAACCGTCTCTTTTCCAGGTTGAAGAGCCCTAACCTTTGTAGCCTCTCTTCATAGGAGTAGCCTTCCATCCCCTTTACCATTTTGGTGGCTCTTCTCTGTACCTTTTCTAATAACACTATATCCTTTTTAAGATACGGCGACCAGAATTGCACACAATATTCAAGGTGCGGTCGTACCATGGAATGATACAGAGGCATTATAAAATCCTTTGTTTTATTTTCCATTCCTTTCCTTATGATAACTAGCATTCTATTTGCTTTCTTGGCCGCTGCTGCACACTGGGCAGAGGGTTTTAACATGTTATCCATGATGACGCCTAAATCTTTTTCCTGGGTGGTGGTTCCCAATGTGGAACCTTGCATCGTGTAACCATAGTGTGGGTTGTTCTTTCCTAGTTGCATAACTTTGCACTTGTCCACATTAAATTTCATCTGCCATTTGGATGCCCAGTCTTCCAATTTATCCAGATCCTCCTGCAGTTTTCCACAGTCCTCTTGGGTTTTAACAACTTTAAACAGTTTTGTGTCATCTGCAAATTTGATAACCTCACTAGTTATTCCCTTTTCCAGGTCATTTATGAATATGTCAAAAAGTAGAGGACCCAGTACAGATCCCTGGGGTACTCCACTATTCACTAAAGAAGAGCGGGTGTGATTGTGTCTGATGATCTTTTAGTAGCTAATCAGGTAGAAAAGGTGACAGCAAATGCTAGAAGGATGCTTGGGTGCATAGGGAGAAGAATGGCCAGCAGAAGAAAGGAGGTGATAGTGCCTCTATATAAGTCTTTGGTGTGACCTCATTTGGAGTATTGTGTGCAATTCTGGAGACCGCACCTTCAAAAGGATATAAACAGGTTGGAGTCAGTACAGAGGGTAGCTACTAAAATGGTTAATGGTCTTCATTATAAAGCATATGAGGACAGACTTAAGGATCTTAATATGTACACCTTAGAGGAAAGGCGTGATAGAGGTGATATGATTGAGATGTTTAAATACCTCCGTGGCATAAATGCATAGGAGGAGAGCCTCTTTCGATTGACAGCAAGCTCTGCTATGAGGGGACATGGGATGAGGGTGAAACAGGATAGATTCAGGAGTGATATGCAGAAATATTTCTTTACGGAAAGAGTGGTGGATCTATGGAATAGTCTCCCAGTGGAGGTGGTAGAGATGAGGACAGTATCTGAATTCAAAGAAGCATGGATCTCTAAGGAAAAAAAGGGGGCTGTTGTAGTGGTTGATATGGAAGAACAGACTAGACAGGCCATGTGGTCTTTTTCTGTCATCATGCTTCTATGTTTCTATCACCAAACATCAGATTTCAAAAGGGTATAAGGCCATCTCCAAAGACCTTGGGATTCCTGTGTCTACAATATGGAATGTTATTAAGAGGTTTTCTGCTCATGGAGCTGTCAAGAACCTCCCGGAATGTGGTGGGAAGAGGAAAATGAATCTAAGAAGTCTTTGAAGGTTAGTGCAAACTGTTGGAAAATAGTCGTACAACATCCAAAGAGCTTAAGGCTGACCTGGAACAATCTGTAGTGGTGGTTTCAAACCACACCATACGCTGCACACTAAACAAGGGAGGACTTCATGGGCGAAGGCTAAGGAGGACCCCACTGCTCAAAGACAGACATAAAAAGGCACACCTGATCTTTACCCAAACCCACTTTGAGAATCCATAATCCTTCTGGGAAAATGTTCTGTGGACAGATCTAAACAAACTTGAGTTCTCTGGCAATGCAGACCAGAGATATATTTACAGGCAAAGAAATGAAGCTTATAAGGGAAAAAACACTCTTTCTACAGCTAAATATGGTGGAGGTTCCATAATATTGTAGGGCTGTTTTGCTGCCTCAGAACTGGAGGCCTGGAAGGTATTGAAGGAATCATGAAGTCAAAGAACTATCAAGGTATTTTGGAGCGAAATGTGCTACCTAGTGCCAGAAAGCTAGGTCTAGGTCGATGGTCATGGGTCCTTCAGCAGGACAATGACCTAAAACATACATCCAAAAGTGCAAAAGAATGATTAAAAAGGAACAAATGGACTGCTTTAAACTGGCCAGTAATGAGTCCTGATCTCAATCCAATTGAGAACCTTTGGAAAGAGCTAAAATCTGCCATTGGTAAAAGGAATTCTGGAAACATTCATGAGCTGGAACAGACTGCAGTTGAAGAGTGGGAGAAACTATCAGCAGACAGATGTACGAAACCTATAGATTGCTACAAGAAATGTTTGTAGGCTGTCAGCACTGCAAAGGGTTGTGCAACCAAACATTGGTGAAGGGTTCCACTAATCCGGTCCAGGTCATCTTTTGTTTTTTTTTCTCAGACATTACTACATCTATGTTGTACAGACATCTTTTTTTTGTTGTATACCTTTGAACATAGTATTAAAATATGATGACATACAGTTGGAATATTTCCAATTATTTTTCATGATATTGGTCACAACATATCTAAAATGCAAAGGTGCCAGTAATATTTACCATAACTGTAGGAGGGGAAGTGTTAGAATATATAGCACTGAATGAAAGGTTAGATATAATTGGCATCTCAGAGACCTGGTGGAAGGAGGATAACCAATGGGACACTGTGTTACCAGGTACAAACTATATCGCAATGATAGGATAGATCACTTTTGTGGAGGGGTGGCACTGTATAATAGAGGACATTAAGACAAATAGGATAAAGTATTTGCAGGAAGCAAAATACACTATAAAACTTCTATGGATAGAAATTCCATGTAAAAAGGGGAAACAAATGGCAGTGGGGGTGTACTACCGTCTGCCTGGCCAGAATGAACAGATGATGAAATACTAACAGAAATTAGGGAAGTAGCAAAGTTTACAACACAGTGAATAACAGGTAAGTCCTCAGATATGGGTGATGTCCCCAACAGAGCGCTGCGCGGGAATGCTCCCCAGCTTCTGTTGGAAGCTTTTGGGAGACTCCACTCTGCCTGTGTGACTCCTTCCTGCCTGCCACCATGGCGTCATCTTGACTCAGTCTGATAACAGAGCTGTAGCCAAAGACAACTCCTCGGGGAAGTGGGAGGGTTGTGAGAACTTATTCCTGCTGTCCACAGAGAACACCTGCTACAAGTGAGTAACAAACATTTCTCCATGGACAAACAGGAATGAGTACTCACATATGGGACTCCCAAGCTACAGGCTAGTGAATACAGGAGGAGGCCACAGAGAAGCTCGACAGTGGCAAAACTCAACTGTGGTATAGAAAAAGACTGTAGAAGTCAAGAAACCAAATATTTACAACAACAGTGATGTTCTCGTCCCTCTTTTTTCTTTTTTATAGTCTGGACAGAATAGAATGGGCTTAGGGGGAACGAGGATGGAGTTGGATTCTAATCCCCAAACGGATTCCAGAGTACAGACTGGCCGAAGTTGCTGTCACTTTGGAAATCCCCGTCTAGGCAGTAGTGAGATGCGAATGTGTAGAAGACCACCACGCTGCAGCTCTGCAGATATCTTTCATGGAGACTGAGTGTAAGTTGTCCACCAATGCAGTCATAGCTCTGGCATTGTGAGTGTGACATGACCATCAAGGCTCAAGCTTGCCTAGGCATAAGTGAAAGAGATGCAGTCTGCCAGCCAAATTGAAAGAGAGCATTTAGAAATGTCAGCCCCTAGCTTGCTGGGGTCAAACAGAGGTAAAGACGTTAGGCTGTAGTCCTAGAGAGATGATGTCATCCTGAGTTATTTTTTTTATTTATTTATTTACATTCCCTTATATACCGCGCTATTCTGCATCAGTGCAGTTTACATTGAATAAACTGAAATTACATTGAACAGGGTATTATAACTTGGAGATAACTATTTTACAGGGAACATGGGCTATGGAGGGTGGCATGAATATTGGGGTATGGAGTTGGCATGAATATTGCCTAATTTCCTGATTTATGTTTCATTTCATTGTTGTTCTGACACCAACCCCCTTGATGTTGGCTTAACCGTCCTTGTTTTATTTTTGTTATATGGACATATTGCATGTTTTGTGTATTTTCCTTTGGTTGATGGTTTTCCGAAGTTAAGTGACTGATTAAGGTGGGAATCTGATACCACATTCAGAAGGAATTTAAGATGAGTATGAAGGACCACTCTATTATGGTGGGATTTGGTTAAAGGTGGGTGAACCACTAGGGCCTGAAGCTTGCTCACTCTGTGTTCTAAAGTGATAGCCACCAGAAACAATAACTTCTAGGTCAAGAACTTCAGAGGACAGGAATTGAGCAGCTCAAAAGGGGCTTTCATGAGCTGTGCAAGAATCACACTGAGGTCTTGTTCTTATCTTTTTTTCTACTCCTTTTCTTGCTTTGTCTTTTTAGATTGTAAGCTCTTTTGAGCAGGGACTGTCTTTTTGTGTTTTCATTGTACAGCGCTGCGTGCGCCTGATAGCACTTTATAAATGCTTAGTAGTAGAAGTAGTAGGTCCCAAGACACTACAGGAGGCTTGCAGGAAAGCTCCAAAAGAAGCAACCCCCTCATAAATTAAAAAACTAAAGGCTGTACCGAGATGGACTTACCTTCCACACTTCGAAGGTACGCTCCAATCGCACTGAGTGGACCCTGATGGAGTTGAACTTAAGTCCAGACTTGGAGAGCTGTAGAAGATAGTCAAGCAGTTTTTATGTGAAACAGAAGAAAGGATCTAGGCTCGGCCCTCAAACCAGTGTTCCATTTGCAAGAGTAAGACTTTCTCGTAGAGGTTCTCCTGGAGGCCAAAAGGACTTTGGTTACACCATCTGGCAGTTTGAATTGAGACAATATTAGCCTTTCAACATCCACGCTGTGAGGACCAAGGACCAGATATTGGGGTACAACATCATCCTGCCCTCCTGCGATATCAGATCTGGTGCATGGCAAACCATGGTGGCTCCAGACTGGAGAGATGCAGCAGGAGTGGAAACCAAGGCTGTTTGGGCCAGTAGGGAGTGCTAAGAATCATTGTGCTGCCGTCTCATTTGAGTTTCAGGAGGGTCTTCACAATGAGAGGTATTGAAGGCTAAGTATGCAGAAGACCCTCCCCCCAATGCAGGAGGAAAGCATCAAATGCTAGTCTGTGTGTGATCTCACTCTGGAGCAGAACTGATCCATCTGGACATTCTGCAGGGTCGCAAACAGATCTATCAAGGGAGTGCCCCACTCTCGAAAGATGCGAGTCACAACTTCCCTGTCCAGCATCCACTCGTGCGGCTGGAGGACTTGACTCAGTCTGTCTGACAGAGTGTTTTGCTCACCTGGCAGGTACATGGCTCTCAATTCCATCCCATGCGTGATGGCGAACTTCCATAATATGACTGCTTCCCAACACAGGAGGTATGAACCTGTTCCTCCCTGCTTATTGATAAAGAACATGGCGACTTGGTTGTCGGTCTGAATCAGAACAATTTGGTTGGCCAGTCGATCTCGGAAAACCAGAGCGTTTGCCACTGCTCTTAGTTCCAATAAGTTGATCTGATGCAGACTTTCCTAGGATAGACCAATTCCTTGGGTGTGCAACCCATCGAGATGAGCTCCCCATCCCAGCTTGGATGCATCTGTCATCATAATTCTTTGGGGTAGAGAAATATGGAAAGGAAGACCTTTGAGCAGATTGTGGTAGAATGCCCACCAGTGCAATGACTGAATGAGATGGTCGATGACATACAGATAATCCCTGAGTTGACCTACTACTACTATTACTGAACGTTTGAATAGCACTACAAGACATATGCAGCGCTGCAGACACATGTAAAAGATGGTCCCTGCTCATCAGAGGTTACCATCTAGTCAAGATAGACAACACAGTAGCTGTAGACATGGGATACAGCTAGGGGGAATGGCTTGGGTCCACTGAGCCTCTCTCATTTGAAGGCATTCCAAGGGCATGACATGCACTGTAGAAGCCATGTGGCCTAGATTGGTCAACATCTTGCAAAGTTGTCATCTGCTGACTCAGTTGAGTCTCCTGAAGCAGTGCTGTCAGCCTGTGCAGATGGTCGTGCGGAAGAAAGGCTCTTGCTTGAGTCATGTCGAGCAGGCTTCAATGAATTCCAACTGCTGGGTGGGTTGAAGGTGGGATTTTGGGTAATTTATGACAAACCCTAGTAATTCCAATACCCGAATAGTCAATCTTGTTGATTTTTGAACCCCTTCTGGAGAGGTATTCTTGATCAACCAATCACACAGATAGGGGAAGACTAATACTCCTAGTGTCTGGAAGTAAGCAGTTACTTCTGCAAGGCATTTCATGAAGACATGAAGTGCTCAGGCCAGGCCAGATGGCAAAACTCAGTACTGGAAGTTTTGTTCCCCCAGGACAAATCTGAGATACTTTCTATGAGTGCGATGTATCAGTATGTGGGTATACGCATCCTTCAGATTCAGTGAGCATAACCTTTTTGAAGGTAGGAAAGCAGGGTGCTTAGAGAAATCATTCTGAACTTTTCTCTTACCAAGTACATGTTCAAGTCTCTTAGGTCTAGGATGGGACAGTATCCTCCCCCCCCCCCCATGCCTTTTTCCTGGGGATCAGAAAGTACCTGGAATAAAAAAGAACTGACCTCTTTGCTCTAGTGGCACGAGCTCGATCGTCAGATCTGACAAAAGAGCAGAGATTTCTCTCTGAAGCAATTCCTAATGTAGAGGGTCAAGGTGGTGCATCCTCAGGGGGCAATTTGGTGGCAGTTCCAATAAATGAAGTTTGCAACCACTTTGGATGATCTGTATGACCCATGAGTCTGAGGTTATGAGGGGCCACCTTTATGCAAAAATAGTGAGCCTTCTCCCAGCCAGAGGGTTTCCTACCGCAGTCGTCGGAAGAGTGGTTTTGCTCTGAAGAAGCCAGTCAAAACCCCAGCCCAGGTTTTGGCTGAGGAGCCGGCTGGGCCTTCTGCAGCTTCTCTTGACGCTGCTGCTGGCAAAGAGCCTGTTTGGGCTGGAAGACCTGGGGTCCAGGAAAGTACCTAGGCCTGGAGGGCCTATGGTAGGAGGCTGGCTCAGACATGCGTTTTGAGAGTCTAGTGAGAATGACATGCAGCTTCGCAGTATAGCCAGCCTTCTCTTTGACCTGTTCGCCAAAGAAATTCTCTCCACAGCATGGGATGATCACCAGCTTATTCTGCACTGGTTGTTCCAGGTCTGATGCATGGAGCCTGGCAAGTCTCTGTGCGCCATTACCTATGGCAGCATTTCTTGAAGCCATTTTGAAGGTGTCATAGGATGCCCAGATCATGAACTTTGAGAAGTCCTTGCCATGAGCCACTAGGGAACGATACTGATCCAATTTCTCTGGAGGAAGAAACTGGGCCAGGTCACACACAATGTTCTTCAAAAACATGCCCATGTAGAGCTGGTAAGAGGCCCCGGGGGCTACAAGCATGGATCTCTGAAAACAGCCCAATGTCCGAGCATGCCTCCCTGGGGACACCAAAGAATGAGTCTTGGTACTCTTGATTCACTTTAGGGCAGATTCAGCCACCAAGGAATGGTGTGGGAGCTGAGGCTTCTCGAATCTGGGAGCCTTATGAATTCTGTATATAGAGTCAAGTCTTCTACTAACCGGAGGTTCAGTGAGATGGTTCTCCCACATTCTCATCTGTACTCTCTGTAAAATGCGGTGCACGGGCACGGGCATGGGCATGGGCATTGTCACAGCCTCCTTAGGGTCTGAGGAATAAGATATGCCATACTGGGTCAGACCAAGGTCCATCAAGCCCAGTATCCTGTTTCCAACAGTGGCCAATCTAGGTCATAACTACCTAGCAGTTTCCCCAAAAAACATAGGTTCCACAATGCTTGTATTGGGTCAAGCAGTGATATCATAAGAACATAAGATCCTGGGTCCCTTTTAATAATGGTTTATGGACCTTTCCTCCAGAAACTTGTCCAAACCTTATTTAAACCCAGCAACACTAACAGCTTTTACTACATCCTCCGGGAACAAATTATACATTGAGTGAAAAAATATTTTCTCTAATTAGTCTTAAATAGTTTACCCTGTAACTTCATTGCATGTCCCCTAGTCTTTCTATATTTTGATGATGTAAACAATCAATCTATGCTTACGTGTTCCATTCCATTCATTAATTTATAGGCTTCTATCATATATCCCCTCAGCTGTCTCTTTTCAAGGTTGAAGAGCCCTAACCTTTTTAGCCTCTCTTCATAGGGGTATCCTTCCATCCCCTTTACCATTTTGGTGGCTCTTCTCTGTACCTTTTCTAATAACACTATATCCTTTTTAAGATACGGTGACCAGAAATGCACACAATACTCAAGGTGCGGTCGCACCATAGAACGATACAGAGGCATTATAATCTCCTTTGTTTTATTTTGCATTCCTTTCCTTATGATACCTAGCATTCTATTTGCTCTCTTGGCCACCGCTTGCACACTGGGTGGAGGGTTTTAAAATGTTATCCACGATGACATCTAAATCTTTTTCCTGGGTGGTGGTTCCTAATATGGAACCTTGCATCATGTAACCATTGTTTGGGCTTTTCTTTCATAGGTGTATAACTTTGCACCTGTTCAAATTAAATTTCATCTGCCATTTGGATGCCCAGTCTTCCAATTCATCAAGATCCTCTTGCAATTTTCCACAATCCTCATGGGTTTTAACAACTTTAAATAGTTTTGTGTCATATGCAAATTTGATAACCTCACTCGTTATTCCCTTTTCAAGGTCATTTATGAATATGTCAAAAAGCAGCGGACCTAGCACAGATCCCTGGGATACTCCACTATTCACCTTTCTCCATTGGGAAAATTGGCCATCTAGCCCTACCTTCTGCTTTCTATCTTTTAACCAGTTCCTGATACACAATAGTACACTGCCTCCTATCCCATGACGTTTTAACATGTTATCCACGATGACACCTAAATCTTTTTCCTAGGTGATGGTTCCTAATGTGGAACATTGCATCATGTAACCATAGTTTGGATTGTTCTTTCTTAAGTGCATAACGCTGCATTTGTCCACATTTCGTGTGAAAAAGTCCCGAATTCAGTCAGACAGGAGAGACACTCAATCGGGAAGACATTCCCAGGTGGTGTTCACCCCGTGAGACTTTCCTCTTTTCTGTCTGACTGTCAAGAGGCTCTGTTTTCTTTATACTTGCTGCAAAGCACAGTTACTTACCTGTAACAGGTGATCTCTGGGAACAGCAGGAATTAGTCTTCACATATAGGCTCCGTCGGTACCGACGATACCCATATGTGAGGAATGAGTCTTCACATATGGGTATCGTCGGTACCGACGGAGCCTGCGCGAGAACGCTCCCCAGCGTCCAAAAGGAAAGCTTTTGGGAGCATCCCACAGCGCCTGCACGCTGCCTTCCCGCCTTTCCCAACCGTCTCTCTCCAGTTCGAGTTTTAAAGCTGAGACAAAGAGAGAGAGAGAGAGGAAAGGAAAGATAGATAGAGATACAACTCCTTGGGGAGGTGGGAGGGTTGTGAAGACTAATTCCTGCTGTTCCCAGAGATCACCTGTTACAGGTAAGTAACTGTGCTATCTCCAGGAACAAGCAGGAATGAGTCTTCACATATGGGGACTCCCCAGCTAGAGATGCCTGGGAGATTACCCAGATTGTGAGTCCCTGGAAGGGCTCCATCTCCACCTATGAATCTCAGGCATCCAGTCAGGGATGGAGAGCAGGAGTTGATTAGGTATTGAACAGGTGTTTGAGAACAGCCTGACCAAACAAGTTATCCCGGCGGGAATCCTTGTCCAAGCAGTAATGGGCTGTGAAGGTATGAACCGAGGCCCAGGTGGCTGCTCGACAGATTTGGTCGATGGACACAGAGTTTAGATGAGCCATAGAGGCTGCCATGGCTCTCACATTGTGAGCTGTGACATGGCCTTCCAGAGAAAGGTTCTTACTCTGATAGGCGAAGGAAATACACTGAGCAATCCAATTGGACAGAGTTCTCTTAGAGACTGGAAGTCCTAAATGGGAAGGATCAAAAGCAACAAAAAGTTGAGAGGACTTTCTATGTTGCTGTGTTCTTTGTAAATAGAAAGCAAGTGCTCTTTTGCAATCCAGGGTATGAAGACTCCTCTCTGCGCTTGATGCATGAGGCCCTGGAAAGAAGACAGGTAAATATACCTCCTGGTTCAGATGAAAAGGTGAGACCACTTTAGGCATAAAGTGTGGATTAGTTCTGAGAACTACCTTGTCATGATGGAACCTTGTATAAGGAGGATTAGCCACTAGAGCTTGTAACTCACTGATACGGCGAGTTGAGGTGAGTGCAATGAGAAAAATAATCTTCCAGGAAAGGAATTTCAAGGAGGTAGTGGCTAAGGGTTCAAAGGGTGGCTTCATAAGCTGGCCAAGAACCAGATTTAAGTCCCATGCCACTGGAGGTGGTCTAATGGGAGGTTTAGTTAAAAGAAGGCCTCTCATGAACCTTGCTATAAGAGGATGAGAGGAAATAGGTTGTCCATTAAGAGGCTTCAGGGATGCTGCAATAGCACTCAAATGGACTCTGATTGAATTTGTTTTAAGGCCTGCATGGGATAAATGCAGCAAATAGTCTAGTAACGAATTCAAAGGTATTGCAGAAGGGTTAAGACCATTTTCTGCACACCAAATGGAAAACCTTTTCCATTTAAAAGCATAAGAGCGTCTGGTGGAAGGCTTTCTGGAAGCATGAAGGATATCCTTCACTTGCTGAGAAAGGTGTAAATCTTGAAGGTCTAGGCCTTCAGCAACCAGGCTTTGAGATGAATAGACTGAGGAATTGGATGCCACAGGGTTCCCTCCTCTTGGGAGAGGAGATCTGGAGCAGACCCCAGGTCCAGGGAGGGAGCTTGAGAGAGATGCAGAAGTAGAGGGTACCACACTTGGCGTGGCCAATGTGGTGCTATGAGGATCATAGATCCCTTGTCTCTCTGAAGCTTGAACAGAGTCTTGGGGATGAGGGGAATAGGTGGAAAGGCATAGAGGAAGTCTTGCCCCCAGTGAAGGAGGAAGGCATCCCTGGCCTGAACTCCCTGACACGGAATCCTGGAACAAAACCGGGGAAGTTTGGCATTCCACGGACTTGCAAATAGGTCTATGTCTGGGGTACCCCAAATCCGGAAAATCCTGGTTATCTGGTCCCCATGGATGGACCATTCGTGTGGAAGCAGAACTCGACTGAGTCTGTCTGCCCAAGAGTTTTGAACCCCTGGAAGATTCACTGCCATGAGATGGATTTGATGCTCTCTGGCGAAGGGCCACAATCTCAGAGCTTCGTTGCAAAGCGACAGAGAGCCCGTCCCCCCCTGCTTGTTCACATAGAACATGGCTACCTGATTGTCCGTATGGATGAGGACTGTCCTGTAGCTGAGCAGGGTGTGAAATACTCTGAGAGCCAAGAAGATTGCTCTGAGCTCTAAGAGGTTGATATGGAGAGATGTCTCCTGTGGAGACCAGATGCCTTGAGTGGAAAGATCTTGAAGGTGAGCTCCCCAACCCTTTGGAGAGGCATCTGTTGTTAGGGTTACTTAGGGTAGCACCTGTTGAAAGGGGGACCCCAATAACAGATTTTGAGTGGATTTCCACCAGTGGAGGGACCAAAAGAGGCGACTGGAGGTTGCTATTTTGTCTGACAGGCAACCTGATGCCTGGGTCCATTGGGTGGATAGAGTCCACTGAGCTGCCCTCATGTGAAGGCGATTATAAGGAACCACATTCACTGTGGATGCCATGTGGCCTAAGAGTTGTAGCATCTCTCGAGCAGTTAAATGGGATTTTAACTGAATCTGGGAGGCTAACTGCACCAAACGTAGGCAGCGGGCCTGGGGAAGATAGGCTCTTGTAGTTGTAGTATCCAGTAAGGCCCCTATGAACTCTAGAGACTGAGTAGGGGTGAGATGGGATTTGGGAATATTGATCACCAGTCCCAGATACTGAAGAAGATGCTTTGTGCAGGCCAGGGAGGTCTGGGCCTCTGACTGGGATGGAGCTCGGATGAGCCAGTCGTCCAGATATGGGAATACGAATATCCCCAGAGTGCGTAAAAATGCAGCTACCACTGCCATGCATTTTGTGAACACTCTTGGAGCAGAGGCCAGACCGAAAGGAAGCACTCTGTATTGGTAGTGCTTTCCTTGGTAAAGGAACCGAAGGAACCTTCTGTGTGTTGGACGGATGAGGACATGGGTGTACGCATCCTTGAGGTCTAGAGAACAAAGCCAGTCCTGACTCTGGAGGTATGGAAGGAGAGTACCCAGAGAAATCATCTTGAATTTCTCCTTGTATAGAAACTTGTTCAACTCTCTGAGATCTAGGATGGGTCTGTAGCCTCCTGTTTTCTTTGGGATGAGAAAATAGGGGGAGTAGAACCCTGAACCCTGTTGAAGAAGGGGTACTTCTTCTATTGCCCCTTGGGCAAGAAGGGTAGCAATCTCTTGACCTAGAAGGTCGAGAAGAGAAGTTGGAGAGCTGAACTGTTTCACCATGGTGTAAGGAGGAAGGTTCAAGAAATGTAGTTTGTATCCCTCCCTTATAATAGAGAGGGTCCAGTGCTCTGCTGTGATTTGTTCCCATCTGGGAGCAAAGTGAGCTAACCTTCCTGGGATGGTGAGAGGCTCTGGATGTTCTAGAGCCAGAAAAGCTAAGTTCTCTAGTGGAAAGTCAAAGGCCCTGAGGAGGCTGAGGCTGTTGGGCCGTAGCAGTCCTCGCAGCCTGAGGCTTGGCCTGTTTTGGTTGTTGCTGCCTCTTTGTAGCAAAACGACCCTGAGAAGAGGCCTGACCATAACCAGAAGAAAATTTCCCTTTTTTTGGGAAAGATCCTTTCTTGAATAACCTCTTTTTGAATGGAGTAGTAGTAGACCTTGAGAGTCTATCTAAAGCAGAATTCTCAGCATCCATCTGGGTGGCTTTTGCTTGCCAATCTTTGCCAAACAGGTTTTCTCCTGTACAGGGAAGGTTGCCCAGACCATCCTGTACCCAGGATTCCAAATCAGAGGCTTGTAACCAAGCTACTCTGCGTGCGCCTATGGCAATAGCCGAAGCTCTACTGGCACCCTCAAAGGAGTCAAAGGCTGCACGGTTGGAAAACGTGGATACATCCTGAGCATCTTTAAGCCAAGTAATATATTCTTCTCTCTTATCTTCTGACATAAAAGGAGATAAGGTGTGTAGATGATCTGTAACCTCTTTTAGAAACATCCCCATATAGAGACTATAGGAGTTGATTCTGGCTACAAGCATACTGGTCTGGAAGATTTTCCTGCCAAAAGCATCTAAGGTTCTGCATTCTCTTCCTGGAGGAGCAGAGGAGTGTCTTTTTGTACTTTTGATTTTTTTCATAGCAGACTCTACCACAATAGAGTGGTGAGGAAGCTGAGTCTTATGAAATCCAGGACAAGGAGGAACACGATACAGTGTCCAACCTGCGAGAAAAAGGAGAGGTGGTAAGAGGAGTTTCCCATATACCTAACATGTGGTCATAAAGAATCTCATGTATTGGTAAAATGGCTGCCTCTTTAGGAGCCTTAGGATATTGAAGAATATCCAATTTTTGGCTCTGGGCTCAGTTTCAGAGGCTACTGCAATGGACAGGCTTCTGGCCACCTCCCTGATGAAGTCCTGGAAAGACAAGTCCTCAGGAGGAGACATTCTCCTTTTTGGAGAAAAGGGTTCCTGAGGACGGATCTCCGATGCTTCGATGGAAACCTCTGATGCATCAGATTCTTCAGAGGAATCGAAGTATCGACTGTCTGGATGCTCTCGCAGAGCCCGATACGAGTACCGAGGGGTATCGACATCGGGAGTCATTGGTACCGAATCGGTACTAACAGGCATCACTGGATACCATATCGCTGCTTTCGATGCTGATGCCGATGCAAGCGGTACTGGTATCGGAACCGGAGCTGGATCCGGAACCGGAATCGACAACGGAGGTTGTTGTTGTACCGAGGGCGTCACAGCTTGTATGAAGGCCGTGATAGCCCGCTGCATGGTCAGAATATTCTGATCCATCGACGCCACCAATGTCTGGATGTTGGTATCGGGAACCGCCGGTACCCCAGAACATTGTAACAGGTGATCGGTCGAAGCCATGCCATCGATGTCAACCTGTGACCCCATAGATAATGCTTTGGAAGCCAGAGCCTCCCGCCGGGGTAATTTTGCCGGTGTGGATTCCTCAATAATAAGTTCGGGTACATCTCGATACTTAGAGGGAGATGTACCCTTTGAGGATCGACCGGACTTAAGTTTTGTTACCTGAGATCCATGGGATGAAGAAGCAGCTCTGGAAGACGTCGATGCCACAGAAGCTGCATCGGAGGGAAACAGGGTACTGAGCTTGGCTGCCCGATTCTGTAACCCTCTTTTAGACATCATGGAGCAGGACTCACAATCCGCGATGGAATGATCAGGACCTAAACATTTTAGACACCAGTCATGGGTGTCTGTGACAGAAATAGTGCCACTGCACTTTGTGCACTTTTTAAACCCGGAGGCGGGCTTTTCCATGAGGAAAAAGACTGTAGGCCTAGGGCCACAGGAGAAAATGCACTGAAGCAGAAAGAAAAAATTTTTTATAAAGAAAGAATAGAGACCGGTGGTACCGGTCCTCGAGAAGGCAGACACGCGACTAAAGAAAATAAGAAATAAGAAAATAAGAAATTCTTCAGCAGTGACAGGAAAACACGACCTGCTGGCTCCGCGGAAAAGAAGAACTGGAGAGAGACGGTTGTGAAAGGCGGGAAGGCAGCGCGCAGGCGCTGTGGGATGCTCCCAAAAGCTTTCCTTTTGGACGCTGGGGAGCGTTCTCGCGCAGGCTCCGTCGGTACCGACGATACCCATATGTGAAGACTCATTCCTCATATATGGGTATCGTCGGTACCGACGGAGCCTATATGTGAAGACTCATTCCTGCTTGTTCCTGGAGATTAGCAATTATCTTCCCTCATGTTGACATACACACACGCAGAATAGCCCCGTTATCTTCCTGTGGGCAACCTCGGGATTTCAGGCGTTTCCGTACCTCCTGTTTGGGAGGTTTTCAAAGAGGACAGTTTTCCTCTCGAGGGCAAAGTTTTAGAGGATACACTATATCAGAGGTTCCCAACTCCAGTCCTGGAGGGCCAAACACCATTCAGGTTTTCAGGCTGTCCCCAATGAATATGCATGAGATACATTTGAATACAATGGGGGCAGTGCATGCAAATGCATCTCATGCATATTTATTAGGGACAGCCTGAAAACCTGAATGGTGTTTGACCCTCCAGGATTGGAGTTGGGATCCTCTACACTATATCTACCGACTCACCTTTGTCTAACTGTTTATTCACACCTTCAAAAAAACAAAACAGATTAGAAAGACAAGATCTTCCTTGTCTAAAGCCATGTTGACTGTCTCCCATTAAGCCATTACTATCTACATGTTCAGTAATTTGGTTCTTTATTAGGGTTTCTACCATTTTTCCCAGTACTGACATCACGCTCACCACTCTGTAGTTTCCTGGATCACCCCTGGAACCCTTTTTAAAAATTAGCGTTAGATTGGCCATCCTCCAATATTCAGGCATTACAGATGATTTTAATGATAGTTCACAGATTACTAATATATAAAAATCCTAACCCCTCATATACAGAAAAGAAAAAGTCCCATCACAATTCAGTAGATCAGATTAATCGTAATAAAAATCTAGTAAAAAAGAAACCTGTAGTCTCAGGCAAAAACGGCTATATACTCCCAGGTTTAATTTCACCTCGAGGGTAATGCCAGATTACATCACCGACCGCTCTAATAGGTTTCTTTTAAATAATTGAAAAATTCTCAGATTAATCAGTCACTTTACTTAAGCGGATTTTTCTTACAGTTCTTCATAAATATCAGAGATTGTATCAGTTATTCAATGCCATAATTATGCTTATCTTGTGATTCTTTCAAATTTCAAAAGGTCCCGACGCTACCATCCCGGTACCTTTGATGCGTTTCGAATCTTCATCAGGGGATCGGTTTTGTCAAGCAATCTCTGTAAAAGGAGGATAATTTAGTAGGAGAACATATAGAAAACAAACCTTCCCGAAATCAATTACAAATGCTTTGTAGCTGAATCTCACCACAAATCCCATTCAAAGTAAGTCCGATGATATGCGGGCTCGAATGTCACCACTATTGTCGTCTCTTACAAAAAACGCTGCGCATGCAGATCCGATGTATAGAGTGAGCCTTTAAACCTCCAGTAGTTGCGTGAAGATGACATCACGCCAATCGTATCGCAGCAGTCAAATTCTCAATATGTAACAATTTTACAAATTGTATTGGATATGAAATTATCTTGTTAATGCTTCACATAAGTCCATCCAAAAAGCTGAGGGCTCTAAAATCAGTTTGATGTTTAAATACATACTCTACATCCGATCGTGGTGTTTAAAGATGACGTCACGCCAATCGTATCGCAGCAGTCGAAATCTCAATGCTTAACAATTTTACAAATTATATTGGATATAAAATTTCCTTATTAATACTTCTCATAAGTCCATCCAAAAAGCTGAGGGCTCTGAAATCAGTTTGGTATTAAATACATGCTCCCCATTCGATCATGGTGTTTAGGCCTTCTGGAATAATTGACCGTAATGTATAAATCCATTTCTGTTCCCGAATAAATAAACATTGGGCTCTAGACTTCCCCGATCTGCTAATCACTACCCAATCAATCCCAAAACACTTTAAGTCATCAAATTTATGGTGATATTGAAGACAATGAGATACAATGGGGGCTTCTTGCACTTTGCATTTAAGCCTACTTTTGTGCTCATTGATGCGAACTCTTAGAGATCGAGTGGTTTTGCCCACATATATCAGATGACAGGGACATCGAATAATATATACTACATGGTCAGAATCACAGGACGCTGAATACCTCAATTTATAATTTTTTCCATGATAAGAAAAAGTTGTAGTCTCCTCAGAGACCAGACAGATATTACAGTGGCCACATAGGCTGTGCCCTGCCGTCTGGTTTAAACTGATTGATGGAAAGGATCTTAATTTTGCAGGGCTCAGTTTCTCCTTTAAATTTGAGTGACGCGTCCATATACATCTAATTTTCGTTTCCTGAAAACAAGGAAAACTGCTCAAGACATTTTGATGCCGTTTGAAAATTTTTTAAATTTTGCCACTAAGTGGTGAAAACTTAGTAATAAAGTTGATAACTGCATTTTCTTCAGTCTGTATAGACGGACGTGGCTGTAACAACAAAGATCGATTATTATACAACGCTCTTTTATAAGCTGTTTTAACAATCTGTGGGGGGTAGCCTCGCTGATGAAACTCTTTCGTTAAACTCTTTGCCTGTTCCTTGTAATCATTCACATGTGTACAATTCCTTCTATATCTAAGAAATTGTGAAAACGGTAAATTGTCCCAAAATTGTTTTGGATGTTTACTATGGTAATGAAGAAATGTGTTCCGATCGGTGGGCTTCTTATGGACTGACGTTAACCACCCATGTGTGTTTTTCTGGATGGTCACATCCAAATAAACTATATGTTAAGCATGGGCATAATAAGTGAACTTAATATGTGGAGTGACTCCATTTAACCAAGTTACAAATTTTTGTAGCTGAACTTCAGGCCCCCTCCAAAACATGAACACATCATCTATAAACCTTTTCCACCACAGTAAATGTTGTTTATATGGTGACAAGGGGAGCCAATGCGATTCATACGAGGCCATATACAAGTTGGCCACAGAAGGGGCGCATGTAGCACCCATGGCTACCCCTAAAGTTTGTTTATAAATCACCCCTTCAAATTCAAAATAGTTGTTATAAATGGTAAGGGTCGCTAGTTGAGACAGGAAGGCCAGATGTTCATCCGAGAGGTCCCCCCGTGCTTGTAAGGAAGACAAAATGACATCATAAGCAGCTGCTTGAGGAATATTTGTATATAACGCTGCCACGTCTAGAGTGACCATCAAAACGTCTGGAATAGATGCCCATTCAGAACATTCTGATAACATATTAAAAAAATGAGGTGTCTCCTTAATATATGATGTTATATCTTTCATTTTGGGTCGCAAATAAGAATCGATGTAAATAGATAAAGGTTCCAATAAAGTGCCTTTCGTAGAAACTATTGGTCGACCTGGAGGGCACCGAGCATCTTTATGTATTTTAGGTACAAGATAAAATCGAGCAACAGATGGAAAAGGCTCATTTAGGAATTACATTTCCTTCCGAGAAATGAGATGACGGTCTAAAGCAGCTGTAGTAACCTGATTAATTTGTTGTTTTAATAATGCTGTGGGGTCTGATAATAACTTTTGATAAGTTTCTTCTTGCGAAAGTTGCCGTTCAGCTTCTAACAAGTATTGGCATCTGTCCATCACCACTATAGCTCCTCCTTTATCCGCCCAATGGATAACAAGTATAGAATGGTTTTGAAGTTCTCGCAGCGCCGTGGTTTCTGCTGATGTAAAGGTACTAGAAATTAAGTTGGAAGATTTTTCAAGTTTGTCCACGTCTTTCAGAACTAAATCACGAAAAAGAATTAAAGTAGGGTGTAATGGACCCGGTGGCGTCCAAGTGGATTTAATTGGAAGCGTGGTCCTGGAAGTGTCAATGGAACTAGTGCCTTCTGAATTATCTAGCGCTTTATTCGCAAAAAATATTTTCAAATGAAGTTTCCTCATTAAATTCTCCATATCGATTCGAAATTGAAAACCATCATAACGAATTTCTGGGACAAAAGACAATCCTCGATTCAGGACACGTAATTGAATTTCGGACAGAGGAACCGATGAAATATTAATAACCAGATTATTCTCTAATTCCTGTCTTGTATTCCTCGTAGTCGAATTCAATTCCGTTGTCGTCTGGTACGTTGTTTTCCATAATTTCCTTCTTTCTTTTTGATTTTGCCTTCCTCTTCGCTCGGAAAATCCTTTTGTTGTTTTCTACCAGAATCTGAAGAATCAGCTTCCTCGGACAGTGAATCAAACTCTACATGTTTTCGAGTGTTTTTGGACCTCCTTTTTGGATTTTGCCAGGGATATACATACCCTACAGTATAATCAGTATAATCACGTTTCAACTTTTTCGCCTTGTTTTGTTTTGTTTCATCATAAAAAAACCTGTGTTTGCTTCGTTAAATCCGCCACCTTATTCTCATAATGTGGTGATCCACCTTTCTCCTTGTCCTTTAAATCCTTAAGCATTGTATCAATTTCTTGTCCTAAGGTTTCTGTCGTCTTATTAGTGGTATCAGCAATAAGGACCATGAGGTCCAAGGAACACTTATTCAGAATGCACACCCATTTCTCCATAAATTCAGGATCAGTAGTGAATAATTTCGGTTCTTTATATATACGTAATCCCCTGGGTATATGTTGTCTACGGATGTATTCAATAAGTGACAACCTATGCAATTCCATCCGAACTTTGCGTCGCTGTAAATTCAGCAAAGTTTCCCAAGAGGCTGATTGATCTTCTGCCCCATCTACAACATCCATAGAGAACGGGGTGATGTCCTTGCATAATGCTGCTATATGAGTCTCCTGAAAACTAAGCACCTCCTTCCAAAGCCAAAGACTGGCAGATCGGGGAAGTCTAGAGCCCAATGTTTATTAATTCGGGAACAGAAATGGATTTATACATTACGGTCAATTATTCCAGAAGGCCTAAACACCATGATCGAATGGGGAGCATGTATTTAATACCAAACTGATTTCAGAGCCCTCAGCTTTTTGGATGGACTTATGAGAAGTATTAACAAGGAAATTTTATATCCAATATAATTTGTAAAATTGTTAAGCATTGAGATTTCGACTGCTGCGATACGATTGGCGTGACGTCATCTTTAAACACCACGATCGGATGGAGAGTATGTATTTAAACATCAAACTGATTTTAGAGCCCTCAGCTTTTTGGATGGACTTATGTGAAGCATTAACAAGATAATTTCATATCCAATACAATTTGTAAAATTGTTACATATTGAGAATTTGACTGCTGCGATACGATTGGCGTGATGTCATCTTCACGCAACTACTGGAGGTTTAAAGGCTCACTCTATACATCGGATCCGCATGCGCGGCGTTTTTTGTAAGAGACGACAATAGTGGTGACATTCGAGCCCGCATATCATTGGACTTACTTTGAATGGGATTTGTGGTGAGATTCAGCTACAAAGCATTTGTAATTGATTTCGGGAAGGTTTGTTTTCTATATGTTCTCCTACTAAATTATCCTCCTTTTACAGAGATTGCTTGACAAAACCGGTCCCCTGATGAAGATTCGAAACGCATCGAAGGTACCGGGATGGTAGCGTCGGGACCTTTTGAAATTTGAAAGAATCACAAGATAAGCATAATTATGGCATTGAATAACTGATACAATCTCTGATATTTATGAAGAACAGTAAGAAAAATCCGCTTATGTAAAGTGACTGATTAATCTGAGAATTTTTCAATTATTTAAAAGAAACCTATTAGAGCGGTCGGTGATGTAATCTGGCATTACCCTCGAGGTGAAATTAAACCTGGGAGTATATAGCCGTTTTTGCCTGAGACTACAGGTTTCTTTTTTACTAGATTTTTATTACGATTAATCTGATCTACTGAATTGTGATGGGACTTTTTCTTTTCTGTATATGAGGGGTTAGGATTTTTATATATTAGGTGACTATTACCCTCTACTATATAAGACCTATTGATTGTGACACCACAGATTACTAATAGCAGGTCTGCAATCTCATATTTCAGTTCTTTCAACAACCTTGTATGAATACCATCTGGTCCAGGTTATTTGCTACTCTTAAGTTTATCAAATAGTTGTAATACATCTTCCCGGTGTATCGATATTTCTTTCATTTCTTCTATAGCATCACCTTTAAATACCACTTCAGTCATGGATAACATCCCTACATCTTCCTCAGTAAAGACCGAAGCAAAGAATTCATTCAGTCTCTCCACTATGGCCTTGTCCCCTCTTAGTGCTCCTTTTACCCCTCTATCATCTAATGGTCCAACTGACTCTCTCACAGGTTTTTTGCTACGAATGTACATGAAAAAGTCTTAATTACGCGTTTTTGCTTCCTCAGCAAGCTTCTTCTCAAATTCTCTCTTTGCCTGCCTTATCAATGCCTTGCATTTAACTTGCCAGTGCTTGTGTTCTTTCCAGTTTTTGTCATTTGACTCTTTTTTCCATATCCTGAAAGATGCTTTTTTTTGGCAACAACAGCCTCTCTGACCTCACCTTTAAATCATGCTGGCAGTTTTTTGGACTTCCTTCCACTTTTCTTAAAGCGTGGAATACAGCTGGTCTGGGCTTCCAAGATAGTATTTTTAAACAACAGCCAAGCTTGATGTAAGTCTTTAACCTTTGCAACTGCTCCTTTTAGGTTTTTTTTTTTAAACTATTTTCCTCGTTTAACATGGTCTTACTTTCGAAAGTTAAAAGGTAGTACTGTGGATTTCCTTACCATCCCTCCTCCATGAATTAAATCAAACACGATCATGCTATGATCACTATTGCCAAGTGGCCCAAACACCCTTATCTCTTGCACCAGATCTGGTGTTCTACTAAGGACTAGGTCCAAAATGGCTTTCCCTCTGGTCGGTTCATGAGCCAGCTGCTCCAAGAAACAGTCATTTATTTCATCTAGAAACTTTATCTCCCTAGCATGTCCTGCTGTGACACTGACCCAGTCAATACCGGGGTAATTGAAATCAGCCATTATTATTACTGTGCTGTAACTTTTATTAGCTTCCCTGATTTCTTTGAGCTATCATCATCCATTTGTTCATTCTGGCCAGGCGGTCGATAGTACAACCCCACTGCCATCGCCTCCCCTTTTTACATGGAATTTCAATCCATAGAGATTCTACAGCAAATTTTGTTTCCTGCAAAACTTTAATCCTTTGACTCAATGCGTTCTCTGTACGATGGCCGATGTTGATGCAGCCAACGTTGAGGCCCTGGGGTGCTGCACCAGCAACAGCGCCGCAATGCATTCTTTGAATGCTTGCAGAAGGTGCCTCTCCATGGTTGCCGATTCCGAAGGCTGCGGATTCTGAGCAACTTCAATCAATGTACCATGTATGTGAACAGGGGTATTGGCAGCTTGGTCTCGGCTGTCGGTGCCCCTCCTATATCCTGAAGGATGATCTCTTCTCCCTTTTGGGCACCTTTGAGGAGTACTCATGAGGACCCCCATAGATCTCGATGCAATGACTCGATGGGCTCCGACGCTGATGCACCAGAGCACTTGGTGCTATCACCCCTCAATGTTGAAGAAGACGAGGCCGAATCCTTCCTCATCTTTGGGTGGAGATTGATCGCCAATGCTCCAGGGCACTATGGGTGTTCAGCTCCAATTGAGCTTGAGAGCTCCTGAAGGTCGAAGCACCCCTATCGTCTGATGCAGCCATGGAAGCCACAGAGACCGGTTCCGCCGATGGCAAAGGCAGGGTCAGTTCAACCACTAGGCAAACAAGACGGTCGACTAGGGTAGCAACCTCTGGAGAGCAGTAGAAGCAAGCCATTCAAAGCTAAATAATTGATTTTGACAGCCAAAGGGCTGTGAAGCTTGAGGTTTACCTTAGGCTGGCGCTGGATGATGGATCAGAATTCTGAGTGCAAAAAAATGATTCACACTGCTTCTCCTAACTTTGAGTCCTCTTTTAGCCATCTGCGAATACAAATTACAAGAAGAGGGCTGATGATCGGGTCCCAGGCACCGAGCACAATTTTTGAAGTCGCTAACATGTTTCTGGAACATGTCATCCAGGAAAATAGCTGGGGCGAAGTCAAACACCTCAATGCTGAAGCAGCAAGGCTCGATCAGAACACCGCGCCGGCCAGGAGGAGGTGACATGGCAGAGATTAAAACTAACGATTGAGGGAGAAAAACTCAAAGGGAAAAGAGAACCATGACGGCAGACGACTAGGTGAAAAACCCAAAGTGCAAAAAACCTCCGCAGGTAAGAAAGAAAACTTTACCAAGCAGAGGATAACTGGAATGTGTCCATCAGGCTCCATGGAAAATGAAAGACTGATTCCAGATGGTGCCACAGTGGCATGCAGGAAAGAGGCATGCAGGTGCGATGGAGCCTCCCAAAAGCTTCCAATAGAAGCTGGGCAGCATTCCCATGAAAGGCTCTGTCGGGGTTGTCACCCACACGTGAGGATTCATTCCTGCATGTCCACAGAGAATGGGAGATTTCAATTACCCCAGTACTGTCTGGGTCAATGTCACATTTGGAAATGCTAGGGAGATATAGTTTCTAGATGAATTAAATGACTGCTTCATGGAGCAGCTGGTTCAGGAGACGCTATTTTAGACCTAGTCTTTAGTAGAAAACAGGAGCTAGTGCAAGAGGTAATTGTGTTGGAGTCACTTAGCAATAGCAATCATAACATGATTTGATTTAATAAATGGAAGGAGGATAGCAAAGAAATTCACTACGCTAGCATTTAACTTTCAAAAAGAAGACAATGATAAAATGAGGAAATTGGTTAAGAAAAAACTAAAAGAAATAACTGCAAAGGTAAAGAGCTTACATCGGGCCTGGGTATGATTCAAAAATACTATCTTGGAAGCCCAGATCAGATGTATTCCATGCTTTAAAGTGAAAGGAAGGCCAAACAACAGCCAGCATGGCTTAAAGGTGAGGTCAGAAAATTTGTTATAGCATAGAGGGAATCTTTCAGAAAATGGAAAAAAGAGATGAATGACAAAAACAGGAAGCATAAGTACTGCCAAGTTAAAAGCAAGGCATTGCTAAAAAAGGCAAAGAGAGAATTTGAAAAGAAGCTTGCCATGGAAGCAAAAGTGCTTAATAAAACCTTTTTCAAGTACAACCACATCAAACAGCTGTGAGAGAGTCAGTTGGACCATTAAATGATAGAGGTGCAAAAGGATCACTAAGAGAAGATAAGGCCATAGCGGAGAGACTGAATGAATTTTTTGCTTCAGTCTTTACTGAAAATGATATAGGAAACTTACCCATGCCAGAAATTATATTTAAAGGTGATGTGTCAGAGGAACTGAAACAAACTCGATAAATCGGGAAGATGCAATACAGCTATTGATAAACTAAAGAGTAGCAAATCATCTGAGCATACCAGGTGCTGAAAGAACTGAAATATGACAGTTTAATCTAATAATCTGTGAACTATCATTAAAATCATTTGTAGTACCTGAAGATTGGAGAGTGAACAACGTAATGCCAATATTTAAAAAGGGTTCCAGAGGTGATCTGGGAAGCTACACACTGGTGAGCCTGACATCAGTATTGAGCAAAATGGAAATTATTATAAAGAATAAAATTACTGAAAATGTAGAGAGTCATAGTTTAATGGTAGAAAGCCAACATGGATTTAGTCAAGGAAGTCTTTGTATCACTAATCTCTTATATTTTTTGGAAGGTGTGCATGAATAGGTAGGTAAGGTGAGCCAGTTGATATACTGTATCTGGATTTTCAGAAAACCTTTGACAAGGTCCCTCATGGGACAGGAGGCAGTGTACTATGGTGGATTAGGAACTGGTTAACAGAAAACAGAGAATAGGGCTAAATGGCCAGTTTTCTAGTGGAGAAAGGTGAATAGTGGAGTATTCCAGGGATCTGGAAATGGGAAGAACAAGTGAGGTCATCAAATTTGCAGATGGCACAATTATTCCAAGTTGTTCAATCACAATAGGATTGTGAAAAATTGGGAGACTGGGCATCCAAATGGCAGATGAAATTTGATGTGGACAAGTGCAAAGTTATGCACTTGGGGAAGAACAATTCAAACTATGGTTACACAATACAAGGTTCCACATTAGGAACCACCATCCAGGAAAAGGATCTGGGCATTACCATGGATAATATGTTGAATCCCTCTGCCCAATGTGCAGCCACAGCCAAAAAAGCAAATAGAGTGCTAAGAATAATAATAAAAAGAATGGAGAATAAAACAAAGGATATTATAATGCCTCTTTTTTGCTCAATGGTGCGACTACATCTTGAACATTGTGTGCAATTCTGATCAGCATATCTTAGAAAGGATATAGCAGAATTAGAAAAGGTACAGAGAAGAGTGGCCAAAATGGTAAAGGGGATAAAAGGATATCCCTACAAGGAAAGGCTTAAAAGGTTAGGGCTCTACAACTTGGAAAAGAGATGGCTAAGAGGAGATATGAAAGAGATCTATAAAATAATGAATGAAGTATCACAGGTAAACGTAGATCCTTCAAAAAGTAGAAAGACTAGGGGACACGCATTGAAGTTAATATTTAGCACATTTAAGACTAATCAGAGAAAATATTTTTTCACTCAACGCAAAATCAAACTCTGGAATATGTTATCAGAAGATGTAATAAAAGCTATTAGTGTAGCTGCATTTAAAAAAGGTTTGAATTAGTTCCTGGAGGAAAAGTCAAGAAAACCATTATTAAAGAGAACTAGGAAATCTACTGCTTACCTCTGGGACAAGTAGCATGGAATCTATATACCTTTTTGGAACCTGACAGGTACTTGTCATATGGATTGGCCACTGTTGGGAAGAGGATACTAGGCTTGATGGACATTTGGTCTGACTAAGTTTGGCATATCTTATGTTCTTATACTCTTAAGGCTGTGGAATAATATACAAGTACCAAAAAACCTGATCCTGAATGAGCAGCAGAGTCCTAAATCCAATATAAAATTTGGATTTCACAATAGCCAATCTATTTAAATCTTATTGTTTCACTTTATAAATAAGAATTCATATACTGTGGCATGTTATTTATTTATATTTAGTTCACACCTTTCCAGAGATAGTTCAAGTCAAGTTAAAGGTAATTCCTCACATGTAGCAGGTGATGTGTTTGTCTGGATGTGTTGCTTATTAGGCGCGCTATTGTATTCTATGCTATCTGGAGGGGGTGGATGCTATGTTTTGGGAGACCGTGATATATGAGATTACAATAGTCGAGGATTGGGGTGGTTAAGGCTTGGCAGACGGTTTGGAAAGAAGCAGGATTTAGCAAGGGGTGGAGATTTCTCATGGTTCTTATATTTGTGTAGATAGCATTTGTTATTCTTTTTATCTGCTCATGGAAGGTAAGATTTTGGTCAATTATTAAGCCTAGATATTTGACTTCATTCTTTACAGTGATGGTGTAATCTCCGAGGACAATGGATGCTGGAGGAACAAAGGATGGATTGGAGAAGATATGGAGAGCTTCTGTTTTAGTTTGGTTAATTATAAGGTTGTGTTGGTGAAGCCAACGTCTTATCTTGGTGAAGCAGTTACTGATGTTGGTGAAGTTTGGCATAGTAATGTTGAAGGGGTGAAGAACATTATGTCGTCAGCGTATAGTTGGTATTGTATGTTGTATTCTCGAAAGATTTTGCATATGGGTTGAAGGAAGATGTTAAAGAGGAGGGCAGATAAGCTGGAGCCCTGAGGTACTCCTTGGGTAGGAATGAATGGTAGGGAGGCTTTATCACCAATTTGTACCTGTTGTGTTCTGTTTTCAAGATAGCACACTAAACTGGTTCCGTTCCTATCTCTAAGGCCAATGTCATGCAGTCTTTTGAGGAGCTGTTCGAGGGGGAGGGAATCAAAAGCAGATGAAATGTGAAGGAAAATTAGTAGACATCCTTGGTTAGGTGTTTGTGTGTATAATATCACAGAGTCTAAAAGGGACGCGATCAAGGTTTCCACACCATGGTTCCTTTTGAAACCATGTTGGAAGGGATCAAGGGGGATATGGTCATCAATGCAATTCTGCAGTTGAGTTTGGACAATCTTTTTGGTTATTTTGCTAGGAGGGGGATGCTTGATATCAGTCTGTAGGAGGCTGGTGATGTGGGGTCAAGTTTGTTTCCTTTTAGAAGGGTCGAATGGAGCTCTTTTTCAGGGGCGCTGGCATAATTCCAGTGCTGAGGGAGGTTGTAACTATAGATCGGATGAAGGGGCTAAGGGTTTCCTTCGTACTTTTAATCCATGTATCTGGGCATGGGTCAAGGGCAGAAGTAGAGGTATTGAGGTTTTTGATGACTGATACTATATTTTCAAGAGATGGGGGGATCAAACTGGTTCCAGGTTGTTATAGAGGTTATGTTAGGGGTATGGGCCTCTGTGCGGAGGCTAATTCTGGATGGGGGTGAGGAGTGTTTAGCACAGAGGTGGCCTGCTATGGCTTGTGGGGAAATATTTTCATCCAGCTCCTGTTTTGGTGTTTCCTTTAATAGGGATTTGACGATGGAGAATAGTTCCCTTGGTCAGATAGGGGAAAAACTGATGTGGAGAAATCTGAGAGTGAGTGAATGGAGAAAAAAACCAGGGTTGAGGTGTGGCCATGCTGGTGAATAGGGGTGGTGGAACATAGCTGAAGATTCCCCACAAAAGAAGAGCGGGACTTGGGGGTGATTACTTCTGATGATCTTAAAGTGACTAAACAGATAGAAAAGGTGACAGAGAAACCCAGAAGTATGTTTGGGTGCATAGGGAGAGGAATGGCCAACAGAAAAAAAGTGGTGATGGTGCCTCTGTATAAGTCTTTGGTGCAACCTTATTTGGAATATTATGTGCAATTCTGGAGACCACACCTTCAAAAGGATATATACAGAAAAATCCAAGTTATCAATATCCCTGTTTAATGTACATTACCAAGTTTAAGTTACAATGTAAACCGCTTTGATTGAAATGATAAAGCGGTATATAAAACCTGTTAAATAAATAAAATAAATATACAGGATGGAGCAGGTGCAGAGGGTGGCTACTAAAATAGTTAGTGGTCTTCATTATAAACCATATTGGGATAGGCTTAAAGATCTTAATATGTATACGTTAAAGGAAAGGTAGGATCGAGGAGATAAGATAGAGATGTTTAAATACCTCTGTGGCATAAATGCACAGGAGGAGAGCCTCTTTCGATTGAAAGTAAGCTCTGCAAAAAGGGGGCATAGGATAAGGGTGAAAGGTTATAGACTCAGGAATAATATGTGGAAATATTTCTTTACAGAAAGAATGGTAGATGCATGGAATAGTCTCCCAGTGGAGAAGGTAGAGAAGAGGACAGTATCTGAATTCAAGAAAGCATGGGACAAACATAGATCTTTAAAGGGAAAAAAAAGAGACTACAGTATTTGATATGGAAGGGCTGATAGATAGGTCATATGGTCTTTTTTTCTGCTGACATGTTTTTATGTTGCTATGCTTTCTATTGAATAAGGACGTTAAAACAAGGAGCTTTGAGGCATAAGAGTCTGAGTGCTCATCAGCATGAATGTTAGTCCCAAACAGTGAGAGAAGAGGAAGATGGTTCAAGAAAGAGAAGGAAAGCCAGGAGTCAAATTCAGTGAGAGGTAGGGGATGACAGACACAGCTGGGATTGGTAAGAAAGTTGATCCTATTGCTGGGAAAGGTGCTGTAAGTTTTCCTCATGAGATGAGCTTGTAGCCATAAAGGCATATTTTACAATGTGATGTCCAAGTGCAGTCTGGGACGTCAAAACCAGAATGCCCGAAAAAAACCACAGGCATGTGCAAGTTTGGGCACGATTTCAGAATTATGGTCATGCCTAATATTTGTAGAGACATCTACATAGATGTCCCTGAAATAACATTTCAGAACATGGACATCTAACAGCATAATGGTGAAAGTAGTGTGTTGGGAGCTGTATGGCTAGGGTTCAAATCCCAGTGTCGATCTTTGTGATCTTAGACTAATCATTTAACCCTCTATCTTCTCTACACAGATATAAAGGTGGAAGTGCCTACAAACATTCCCATAGTTCCTGAAATTGAAAGGAGATGTGTAAGTCCATAGCACTTCTACGAACACTCCTCCACCATACCCCCTCACCTACTTGGACGTCCCTGCACTGGAGATGTCTGTAAGCATCCTTTGTGGAATGACTGCGGAGACATCTCCATGATTTCAATGTCCGTATGCATTTCTTCAGATGTCCTACATCACAGTTAAGCCTTTTATTATGACCTCCTTAGGCTCACAAAATGTCCTTGCATAGATCTTCAAGGGATTAGGGCTTTAAAATCTCCAGGACTGGCCTTACTGATTCCTTGAAGAGTGTTGGAACCAACATGTTGACAAAGAAATTTCTTAGCATTTGCATAAACTCCCAAGGAGGAATAATCCAATTTAGATATAAAGATAGGGATAGAGATTTTCTGTGCAGAGGGTGTCTGCTGTACCAAGAACACCAAAAATAATGAAAATAGCACCACCATTTTTCAGAAGTGACACTTTGTAAGGACATTCTGCTACTGGACCAGAGTTGTGATAAAAAAAGGACAAAATAAGAAATAAAGAATATGGAGCAAATGCTCAAATAAGTGCTTATTTTATGAAGTTTATCACTATCACTGATTGTTACCCTGATGCAGAACTTTGATGAATATTTGGTTCAAAACATGGCACTATATCAGATGGATCTTTGAATTTATTGATACGATTTGAGAGAACTTTTAAACATTTTATCACTGCAGTTTGGTTTATAACTTGGTTATAGACAACAATATGGATTTCTCATGAACTAACATTAAACCTGCTAATGCTAATAATCTGGTCCTCCAAAAAAATGTCACTATTATAGGGATCCATTTTAGAATTAGACATTTGTTATTCTTTGACCTCATTTGTATCCCTCATTTATCAATAGTACCAAGAACACCTGTAGTGACGCAGCATGTGGGTACCCGCTGCAGTGGAGCTATACTTGGCACCCGCTGAGAGGATGATATCGTTAGCGAGAGCACTTGAGGAATTTTTTTTGTTGGCAAAAGTTCCTTTCATTCAATTTCCCTGCATTGAAGGATGCAGCACTGCTCATCTTGCAACAAGTATCTGCAATTACGAGTCTCCTCTTCTTCATTTCTTGGGGTTGAACTCAACTATCTGGATTTCTCTTTTCCTGACAAAGAGGACTTATGAACCGCTATGCTCACTTGTTTCCATTCCTTCTTCAAAATGGCACAATCAGGGAAATATTCTCTTCAGCTCAAAGCTTTTACTTGCCTCATCTACCCCAAAGAAGGATATGTGTGAACCCTATGGGTGAGAATCAGAGATCGTTCCATTTATAGCTCCTTATAGGTTTCTCCCATGGGGACATCTTTATGCAAAGAATGCAATTCAGAACGTCACATCTCAGACACAAAAAGTAATAATTGTTCCTTGAGGCCCATGATGGACATTTTCTATCCACAAGAGCCCCACCTGAAACAATTAACTATGGCATTTCAATTTTTTCCATGGCTGACAAGTTGAACTCTACTTAGATTTTAAATGGGGAGGAATCATGAAGAGATACAAATGAGGGAGAGGGGGAAGAAAAAACTCTTAATAGAAAAAGATACTAAAAAGAAGCAGCACAAAAACTGCAGCCATTAAAAAAGCAGATAAAAATGCCCGAGGAGACTCATGAAGCAGCAGCTGTCAGGAAGTCTCTAAAGGGTTTTCTGAGGATAAGGCGCTCATAAGCCCGCCAAGTATAGCTGCTTAAGGGGAGAGCTCTTCTGACCACCAGCCTTTTTTTGTGTTTAAACCATTCAGTGATCAATGTTGGTGTAGCCCTGAGAGTCTGACATGAACCGGTAATGCAGCAGAGTTCCCTAGCATGTTTTTCTGCTAACCGCTGCCCACAGTAAGTGGAGGATCATTGCTGATGCATCTATGGCCTACGGCGCTTTCCACCACATGCTTAGCTCCCGATCAGCTGCCTGAAGTGGATGTTGCTGGCTCCCTTTCCACCTTGGTAGAAGCCTCTAGTTTCCCGACGATTCCGTGCTTAGCATCACACAGTTCTGATCGCCCCAGCCAACCCCTGCCGCATTCAACAGACTGAGCTTGTGCGGAGGCATGGAGGCCAGCTTGTGCATGTGGAAGTGCACATGCTAGGAAGATTGTGACGAGCCAGATGGCCTAGTGCAGGCGCAGCAGGATGTGAGGAGCTCCACTTTCCCTTTAGCAAACCTAGGTCCCAGCCAGCTGTGCACAGCCAGCACCCTCCTGGTGCATTTTCTTGGGCCGGGGGAGCAGGGGGAAGTTAGCTTGTCTTGCAATTGCTCTGCTGGTGAACTCTTGGTTGGGAGGCCTGATGTCTCCCCTGCTAGAGTCCTACTGAGTAGGCACTCAGAAGATTTTTTGAGCTTTCCTTGAAGCCCCGATCTCTGAAGTGTGGGGAAGTGTTGGAGCTGCTCAGCCTGGTGATACAGGGGGAGAGCTTCGCCAATCAGCTTAGCCTCATCGGAGTGATCATCTTTTAATAGCGGAGGACTTCTTCAAAGAGGAGGAATTCTAGTGATGGCTGGTAAGAAGCAAATCCTGGATCTCCAGGAATTCACTTATGAGTGTTCCTCTTCAGCGGGGAAAAAGGATGCGGCGAAACTAGCAGAGGAAGCGGCACAAATTCTGATAGTGATGAGCAGGTAACTTCAGGGGAACTGCGGAGTTGGTTTCGGGAGCTAAAGATGGACGTCCTCAGTTGGGGGGGGGGGGGGCATTATGACCCTAGCTGCAGACCTCCATTGTGAGCTCCATGAAAAGAGGACGTGAGTGGAGAACATGGAGGCCCAAATTGAGGCTCAGATGGACACTGTGGAGGAGCTAGAAAGGACTGTGCGGGCTCTCCAGCACATTCATGTGGATCTCACAGATAAATTAGAAGACATGGAGAACCTCAGCAGAACAAGTAATGTCCGACTCATAGGGATTCCAGAGGTGGTGAAATATCAGGACTGTGCAGAGGTGGTTGGGAAGAGTGTGGCTTAGCTGTGGGATGAAGCTGAGTGCCCAAAAATTCTTTTGGATCGTTCGCATAAGAGAACTGGGGCCCTCTAGGGCAAATCTCCCCAGGGACATAGTAGTGTGCTTCCACAATTAAACACTGAAGGAGCAGGTCATGAGATGAGCTTGGCAGAAAGGGCAACTTCAGTGGGAGGGGCACAAAATTGAATTGTTTGAAGATCTGAGGAGTAGGCGGGAAATGTGGGACATAGTAACATAGTATATGACGGCAGATAAATACCAGCATGGTCCATCTAGTCTGCCCAACAAGGCGGCAAGAGTAGGTGCACCTGCCACTCCGTGCAGGTCACCCTTCCACATGCCTTTGTTTAGGGGTGTACCCACTGTTCCATGCAGGTCACCCCTATTTGTTGAAATATAAGAGATAAGCTTATTTTGATTTTATCCTGTTGCTATAAAGGAATCCACTGTGTCTGTCCCATGCCATTTTGAATTCAGTCACTGTATTTGCCTCCACCACTTTCATCGGGAGGGCATTCCAAGCATCCACCAGCCTTTCAGTGAAAAAGTATTTCCTGACGATGCCTTTCAGTTTACCCCCTTGAAGTTTCATGTTATGCCCTCTATGGCATAACGCGGAACTATGATATAATGCGGAAGCTCAGGGAGCAGGACATAAGATATGACTGGTAGTTTCCCTTCACATTGGGCATGACGAAGGAAGGCCATATGGTCCGCGCTAAAACCCGAGCAGAAGCACTGACCCTAACTGAGCTGGAGATTGAGGGAGTGACAGAGTCAAGCAGCGAAAGGCGAGATGGCAACGAGTGGAGCGATCGATACCAGAGGCTTCGAAGACAGCAGGAGGGCAGTCTGCATGAGGAAAACATGGACTCAAATGATTGACTATGAATGGGGGGTGCAGTTGTCAACAGTTCTAGAGAGATGGGGAAGGCATGGGAGATTGTGCGTGAATGGAACAGGGGCCTAGTGGAGGGGGAGATCGGAGTTTGGGCTGAGTGGCTGGAGGAGACAAAGGAATGTGTGGAGGGTGGGGGAGGCAGGGAGCATGAGTGCAGAAGGGGAGGCGAGTGTGAGGGAGTACGTACGAATGGTGGGATGTGGACGAGTAAATAGTATGGGTGTTAGCAACTGGGGAGGGGGAGGATGAGTGTTGGGGTGGTGTGTAAGGCTTGGTGGGATAGGTGGAGAGAAGTGGGACTAGGAGTAGCTATTTACTCCAATTCCTGGCTATCCAAAGACCTGGGCAGCAAGGTTGTGAGGGAGGGGGGGTTGGAGGAGGAGGGAGATGGGGACAGGGGAGGGTGCAGGTTGGGGTCTGGAGTGGGGGGGTCTGAGCGTAGGAATAGGAGAGATGGTGAGCTGATGGGGGCTTTACAGATTGACACTATTAACGCAAAGGGGCTTAATTTGCCCTGAAAGAGGCAATTGCTGTTTAAAGAAGCTAATAGGCTACACTGGGACATAATATGTATTTAAGAGACGCACCTCCGGGCAAAAGATCAGGCCTTGCTAAAATGCCACCATTATCAGAGCAGTTTTACGGTGTCCATGCGTGGCTGAAAACCAAAGCACATAAATAGACTAGACAATGAGAGAGCTGACAGCCAGTGCTTGCTTTATTATAATTTTCAACAATTGTTTATATTTTTATAAGACAATTGTATGTTCTCATAAGATACTTGTATATTCCTCCCTCCCCCCAGTAATCAAGAACATGAACAGCCACAGTAGTGATGACCACCCTGACATGCAATAAATTCCAGCCAAATGAAAAGGGAAAAAGATAGGAATAGAAAAGAAACATTGGCGCCTCAAGGGGCAACATGTTTCAGTCAAAGTATGAAGTAAGGAAAAAACCCAAGAAGCTGAGGGCCACACCAACATCTAAATTAAAATATCAGAACCCCACCATACCCCTCCCAAATGAACAACTCTCCAACAACAAATAAGTTCAGAGAATGAAAGGCTCCGGTGTGTGTGGACTCTCTGCGCATCTGGGGCCGATCCAGGTGAGCGGATCTATGTACCTTTTTGCCCCTTACCTTCTTAACTATCCCCCTATCCCTTCTCCTGCACATAACACATGTGGAACCAATCTCCTCTTGGCACAATCACATGAATAGCACAGTTACTTACCTGTAACAGGTGATCTCTGGGAACAGCAGGAATAAGTCTTCACATATGGGTACGTCGGTACCGACGGAGTCTGCGCGGGAACGCTCCCCAGCGTCCAATCAGAACGCTTTTGGAAGCATCCCAACACGCCTGCGTGCTGCCTTCCCACCTTTCCCAACTGCCTCTCCTCAGTTAAGTTTTAAAGCTGAGACAAAGAGAGAGAGAAAGGGAAAGATAGAGAAATGCAACTCCTAGGGGAGGTGGGTGGGTTGTGAAGACTTATTCCTGCTGTTCCCAGAGATCACCTGTTACAGGTAAGTAACTGTGCTATCTCCAGGAACAAGCAGGAATGAGTCTTCACATATGGGGACTCCCAAGCTAAGATGCCTGGAGGAGTCCCAGCATGTTGCGAATCTGAGAGCCATGCTATTTTACCGAAACCCCAAGCATCCTAGGGATGGAAGGTAGGAGTTGAACTAAAAAGATGTGCTGTGGAACAGCTGGATCAAACAGGATGCCTAGATAGGAGTCTCTGTGCAGGTGATACTTAGTGGTAATATTCAGAGCAATAAGCCAATATGGACCTCACCTGGTGGTATTGTAAAGGGGTATATGGAGGTTCATGTGGATTTGTGGATATGAACCAACAGAAATATCCCCAGGGAGTACCTCAATGTAAGGAGAGGTAAATAACTGTGCAAAAAACAGACTAAGGTTAGAACCCTTAGGGTGAGAAGAAACAATCCCAGTGGAACTGGGTTAGTTCAATGAGGTAGGACTTTGCGGAAAACGCGGAAGTCCCTATTAGATAAAAACTGAAGCTCTTTTGACTTTAAAGAGATATAGTTCTTATTGGAGAAGGGAGCTTCGAAGATCCCTATATCTGATAACAAAGAAGGATAGGAGTAATGAGGCATTGTAGCCTCCCCTTTTCTGAAGATTCAGAAAGTCCCTCCTAATTGAAAAGGAAAGTATATGGAGGGCTTCAGGTGTACCTAAACTGAAGGTCATGGTACAAAAACCCCTCAACTACCACAGGAAGTGGTTGATTATGGAGAACCCTAAGTATGCTGGGACAGCATGGAAAGGGATAGAGAGTATCTGTCGAGTCCGTAGGGGAATATATATATATGTATTGTGATACAGCGGACCCTCTGGCAGAAAGAAAAAAAGTTTTAAATTTTGAAAAAAACAAGCTTCACATGCAATTTCCTGAAAGTCCACATAGAGGGAGCAGGAGAGTCAGCCTGGAAGCAGAGGAACCACGCCTCTATGGGCAGGACCTAGAATCAGTTAGTCCCGATTTAAGCAGGGACAGAGCTGAGTCAAGCAGAGTCAGAGTCGGAGTCGGAGTCAGAGTCAGAGCTGGAGTCGGTGTCAGACCCAGAGCAGCTCGAGGAGTTGAAGCAACTTGGAGAGCAGGCCAGAGAGGAGGCCGAGAAGCAGGCCAAGGAGTAACTCAGAGAGCAGGCCGAGGTGAAGGCCAAAGAGCAGGCCTAGAGGAAGGCCAGAGACAACTGGAAGGAGCAGCACTGCAGAGAGCAGCCAAGGAAGGAGGTGCTCTCCCTTCCAGCCTGAGAGAAAGCCCTATCCAGGGAGAAGGGCTGGGACACAATCTGAGAAAGAGATATCCAGCTGAAAAGAATACCCAAGGAGAGAAAGGTACTTTTAAAGATTTCTATAGAAGTAACCTGAAGGAGGAGTGGAACACTCAGAGGCCTGGGGAACAGGGAAGAGCTGAGAGGGCGCGGCCACTAGCCAACTGCCACAGGGGTGGAAGTAAAAGACAAGCGCATCAGCTGCAGCCATGCCTCAGAAAAGCTTCTCCCCACTCTAAAGAATTAATTAAGACACACAGGGAATACTTGAGCCTGCAAGAATTGGAGGACAATCAGGCTAGGCCTCAAGCCTTTCCTGTAAGAGACTGCAGGAAGTTGAAAGGTAAAACAGTTGTTGCCTGCAATTGCTTGCCTAAACCTAGCACAAGAGAGAAACAAAAGAATGAGTTTTATCTGTATGATAAGGACACTTTTATGCAAAAAGTAACAGATAATCTCCCCAAGAAGAAAGCTAGTAATGCTAAAGGCTGGGACAAGCGAACTTTTAAACCTCTAGCAGATGAACAGCCAGGGTTCTATACCATAGCCAAAAACCGACGCCCCAAGCTGACAAACCAGCATTGGAACACAGTGTGGCATGCTTTCAGAAAGCCCGAATTCAACCCTCCTGAGGTTTCAGATTCAGACCCCTCAGAGATGGAATGGATGCCAGGGGAATCTGAGGTTGATGAGGCAGATGAACTCATGGATTGTATTTATTGTACAGTAGGAAAGCTTTAAGCTGTTTGGAGCAACAGAATGTATGAAGTGAATACAGGATGCCTTATGTTTTAAGTTTCTGTGAAGATTAACAATGTTATTTTGAACGTTTTGTGTGAGTTGAACCTGATACAAGGAATGATACAGCCCTGTTATTGTCTTAACCGCATATTTTGAACCATTTTGCGTAAAGGTGAAATAAATGCCTTTTTCCTTTTTCCCTACACTTGGCTGAAAGTCGCTTTATTGGGAAGTTGGCAACGAGGTTGGCACAGAGGGCCGCTACCTCATGACCCTCGCAACAGGCCAACCCTAATACCCCTAATCTTATGCGCTCCCCAGCCCCGGTGGAACCACTACGCCGCCACCAGAGGGGGCTGCGGGGAACAGTATAAGTATATTTATATCTAGGCAGACAGACCGAAATAGTATATAGACATATATCTACCCACTATCATATATTGCAATACATATATATAGATAGGTAAATACAGATATATCCCTCATATATATATATATATATATATATATATATATATATATATATATAGGCACAGACATGGAGATATCCATATACATGTAAACATATATATATATGTATACATACCCATATGCGCACATAGGGCATGTGGAGAGAAAGATTTATCTAACAAGAAGGGAGGTACCTGCTTGAGAAGATATTTAGAGAATCTGTACTTCCTGGTATGGATAGGAAGCCCAGGGAGTTCTCTCACTGGCAAGAGAAGTCTAGAGTCCTCTAAGAACTCTAGTCCATGAATAACCAGGAATGGAGACCTACCTGGAAAATACAGAGGATGTTTTAAATCTGCAATAGTAAGTCTGAATCCTTCCATAACTCCAGCAGGTAGCTGGAGAAAAAGATGCAATAAAAATACCATATTTACCCCTAATGAGGGTAAAAAGGGTATGGTGCATTCTTGTGCTCAACATGGATTATGCCATGAAGAGTTGAGGATGGAAGGAAAAGACAAGACAAGGATTGTCTATACTGAAAGAAAAAGCCATCCCTGGTGAAGGGGTTCCCTGGAGATGTGAAGCAATCCAGGGAATTGGATAATTCTTTAGGTCTTCCCTTAATTAAAGGCCTGTGTCCTTTATTTAAGAAGCCTTTAATGGAAATGGTAAGGACAGGGAGAACCCAGCAGGCATGACTAGGTAAAGCCCTTCCTAAACCATCTGACATCATGTGCTCTCTAACAAGGCCCCATAGTGTAGAGCTGCTTCGTAGAAATGCAGAGAGCATGTTGCAGGTTAATTAGAAGAAAAACTGGTGTTTAAGAGCCAGTAGGTATCATGAACTAGTCCGCCAAGCCCAAGGATTGGGGAAGGCTAAGGATAGAAGGTAAGGTGATGTGTCTGCAACAATAGCCAGAAAAGGTTCTTAAACCGTCTGGGACTTAGTGGTAAGGCCAGAAACCATTGAAATTGGAGAACAAGCCCTGGTTGCTTGGTCAGCAAGTCAGTGGTCTAACCAGTAAGAGCCCCTGCAGTTCTAACTATTGATAGGGCAGCAGTAGAAATCTTAGGTCCCAAGACTGGGAAAGAAATACAGACATAAGTAGGAGTGGTAAGACTCCGCTATTGTCTGAGAAGCTGCCAGGAAAACTAAGAATGCACGGGGGAGACAACTCTGAAAGAAAACTTAGGGGCTTAAGGAAAAAGCCCTCAGTAAAGTGGTATCACTCTTACAGACCAAATGTCTTAGTAAGAGTGGCAGAGTTGAAAAGAAGACTTACGGTGGAGTAAATCTTTGAAGTAATATGAGAGATGCTGATACAGGAGAAAAAGTCAAAGGTAAAGGCATGGCAACCTTATTGACAGTTGTTACTCCTCTGTGTAGTTCAGAGAACGAGGAGTAACTGTATTACCTGTAAAGCATAATCATCTTAAGAAGCTCTTTGAGCTGATAGTCAGGATGTCTCTTTAAGAGGGACATATGTAAAGTTTAGGATGGAACCGATGTAGATGCTTGTAGTGGTAGGAAGCAAACTACAGGATCCAAACCTCAAACAGGAAAAAGGATTCAGGGAAGAGTCTATCAGCAACCCTGCGGCTGCTGGGTTTGCTGAACCCGTTGAGGTTGTGGTTTCCTGAGCCTGGTTGGTTGTTTCCCCTGCTTGGGAGCATCTGTATGATGGGTACAAGATGGATAAAACCTTCTCCCATTAAGGGAACAATGCTTATTGGTAGATTTTCTACAAACTGGGATAGAGGAAGGCATAGACAAGCCTCTGAAAGCAATAGTGTCAGTGGTTAACTGAGTAGCCTGGAGTAAAGTCTCTTTATTAAAGAGATTCTCTCCAGTGCAAGGAGCATTTCCCAGTCTATCTTGTACGCATTTGTCCAAGTCTGAAGCTTGGAGCCAGGCTCTACGTCGTGCCCCTATGGCTATAGCAGAAGTTTTGCTAACAGACTTGAAAGAGTCCAGGAAAGCACGAGTAAGGAACTTAGAAATATTTTGAGCATGATTGACTAGCATAGAAAAATCTGCTCTTTTAGGCTCTTGGAGGAAAGGGGTCAAAAGTAGTAGATCTTTTGTGACTTCCTCAAGAGATAATCCCATATAGAAAATATATGAAAGGATTCTTGCTGAAAACATGGATGCCTGGAAAGTTTGACGTCCAAAGGCATCTAAAGTCTTAGCCTCACGACCTGGCGGATAAGAAGAGTGCTTCTTAGTACTCTTAATACGCCTCATTGCTGATTCTACAACAAGAGAATGATGAGTTAGCTGAGGCTTTTGAAAACCTGGAGAAGGGGGCACCCTGTATAGAAGATCAGTTGCCCTAGAAGGTGGGGATACCGTTAAAGGAGTTTCCCACGTTCTAAATAGGAGATCCTGCAAGGTTTGATGCAAAGGAAACATAATGACTTCCTTTGGATTGCAGGGGATCTGTATAGGTTGTGGATCCCCTGGTGCAGGGTCTTGACCAGGTATAGAAATGGCAAGTAACTTGGCCATATCAAGCAGGAAAGCTTGAAAAGAAATCTCCCCAGAGGGGAGTCCTCGAGGAAGAGGAGAAAGAACTAGATCTGTTGAAGATCTAGCTCTAGCATCCACCGGGTTCATTCAGATTCTGTAGAATAGAAGATCTGGAGGGGTGGAGCATCGAATTATCTTTGAAAGATAGTTGTCGGTACCGCTGAAAACTGGTACCGCAACTTGTCGGTAGCAAATCGTCCATGCTAGGGATCGATTCCAAACTCGGTATGGAAGGAAGCGAGCCGGCTGAAAGGAACATGGGAGGTACCGACACCGATGTTGATGTCGATACCGGTGTCGGGACCGATACCGTCGATGACACCGATATATGAAGATCAGTCTGTGACGGCACTATCGGTACCGAGGTAACCGAATGTGGCAGACCTTGATCATCGGTAGAATGTCTTCGGTACCGTCTGAAGTCGGTACCGAGACGAGTCGGTACCCAGTCATCCAGACTAGAGATCGATTCTAGACTCGGCATTGAAAGAAGCGAGTCTATCAATGCATACCTGGAGGGCACCGACGTGGATACCAGCATCGGTACCGGGGCCGATGTGGGAAGATCGGTCGGTAGCGGCTCTAGCGGCACCGAAGATACCGAGAGCGCTTGACTGCGATCATCGGTGTGGAATGTTTCATCCAGCACCATTGCCGATGCCGGGGTACCGGCACCGCTCAAAGCGGATACCACCACCGGGCATGGCTCAGGTATGTTCACCGAGGTAAAAACCCCGGGAACAACCTGAAACCCCGTTAATGCTTTGGAGACAGAAGCCTCCCACTGGGGTTTTAAAGCCAAAATGTCCTCGGGGGCAAGCCCAAAGGCATCTCTATGATATACATGAGATCTACCACCCGAGGACTGGCTAGTCTTTACAGACTTTTGTTTGGTTACCTGATCCTGCAAAAAGAAGAAGTAGCTGATACCCTCAGGTCTGAGGGGAATGGTGTATCGAGTTGAGCTCGATGCTGGAAACTTCTTGCAGAAATAGTAGTGCAGGAGGGACACTCCAGCGGATGGTGTTCAGATCCCAAACATTGAAGGCACCAATTATGGGTGTCTAAAACTAATTTGGTAGCGTCACAGTTAAAACACATTCTAGTGGCTAGCATTTCCATGAGGGAAATTGGAGAGGCCCAGCAGGCCGAAACCTGTCAGGCACTAAACAGGAAAAAATTTCCCACAAAAGGAAATATTTGTAGAAGAAAAGAAAAAGAAAACACCGGCAGTACCAGTGCATCGAGGGAAGGTAGACGCGACCACAAGAAAAAACAAAAATAAAGGAAGAATTTTCTGCGTTGACAGGAGGACATCCTGCTGGCTCCGCGGAAAAACGAAAACTGAGGAGAGGCAGTTGGGAAAGGTGGGAAGGCAGCACGCAGGCGTGTTGGGATGCTTCCAAAAGTGTTCTGATTGGACGCTGGGGAGCGTTCCCGCGCAGACTCCGTCGGTACCAACGTACCCATATGTGAAGACTCATTCCTGCTTGTTCCTGGAGATTATTCTTTAACCACAGTGGTTGATCGTGCGACTCCTTGCTCTCGGTGAGAGGGACTGTATATAAAACTCCCAGAGCTCCAAGAAGGACTCCTATCTGTATCTGTCTGTGTGCCCACTCCCTCTCCAAAAACAACTAGCATATAAGTCATTTCACCATTGCTGGTATACCGGACCCCTGGGAGATAACCAGGCCTGTAAGATCGATTTGCATTCGAGCAGTAACGCTAACCTTACCCATACTCAGCCAACACTCTCTGGAGGATTGATGTCGGACCATATATCCAACAGAATCGCTGCCGAGGGCAGCCCAGCCACTCCGTGGAACAATGTGTCTGAACAGGTGAACACTTGAGTCCAATATCTCTTAACAACTGGACAATGACACAATATAGGTCTGAGGGGCACTCCTGCGACCCCACAATGGGGAGATTCATCAGTGGGTGCCACCCCAGCCCACCAAGCTCTCCGAGAAGAGAAATGAAGATATCGCAACAACTTAAATTGCAGATCCCGAAGCAACACTTGAGTTGTCTAAAGCGGAATACAGCATTCAGAATAGAACCCCCCCCCCCCCATTAATGGAAATCCCCAAATCCTGATTCCAAGCACCTGCCAGCTTCTCTTCAGATGCTGCTGGAAACACCTCAGAGATAGCTCTATGTAAGTGTGAAATGCGAACTTGCTGGTCCCCTCCCATAAGCATCTTCTCCATCCGGGAACAAATACTTCTGACCAGCGACCCTTGAGGTAGGCTCTGCACATAACTACGTACTTGCATAAAAGGGAAAATATCAGCCCTCTGCAGGCCACATCTTGCCTGTAGTTCCTGGAACAGGAGCATACAGCCATCCTCAGAGACCAGTTGTTCCAAACTGCTAATCCCAATCTTTTCCATCTGATGTAGTCGGGCAAGTCCAATCCGGGGGGGGGGGGGGGGGGGGAAATATTATTACCTTGCAAAGGGAGTTAAGGGGAAGAAGAGGGTGACCCACCCAGCACTGATATAAGATAACGCCAGCATATCGGGCAGAATAATATATTGGAACAGGATTCTACTGATCACTAGAGGCCCCCGTATGCAAGATAGATCTCAAATGTAGCGGCCTAGCCAAGGACTGCTCCAAACTCAAAGGCATGTAAATCAGCCATATCCCAAAGCCAATCTCTAACGTGCCTGAGTAAACAAGCCATGTTGTAGCACTTCAAATCTGGGATCCCATTCCACCTTGTTCCCAGGGTCTCTGAAGAATTGCCAGGCAAACTCTCAGGTGTCGCTCCTTTCATAACAAACATTAACTTGTTTCTCAGCCCAACGGAGGTCATCTCTGCTGAGTACTAAAGGGAAAACCTGCATAGTATATTAACCACTTGGGGAAGAACACCACCTTAAACACTGTGACCTGACTCCCAAAAGAAAGCAGAAGGTCTCGCCAGTTCTGAACGCAGCATCCAAGGTTGCTCAGCAAACTGGACACGTTTACCGCATGTAGCTCGTTAATCCGAGCCGGAAGTTGGATGCCTAAATATTTAAAATGCCCCTCTGCCCATTTAAGAGGAAAGATCCCAGACCAAGTGTTCCTGATAGCTGAGTTCAAGGGGAGAGCTTCAGATTTGTCAGAATTAAGATTAAGCCCTGAGACATAACCGTGTCCTCAAAGAGAGGCAAAAGGACAGGGAATCCCCTCTCTGGTTCTTCAAGATGGACTGGGATGTCATCTGCGTGCGCAGCTACTCTGAATTCTTCTCTGAGTAAGGGACACCAGGGCCAGCAAAGGGATCTCGAGGGTAAATAATCCCAGACCTGTCTGGTGTCTTGTGGGTAGATAAAAAGTAGAATTATACAGCAATATAGTAGTCTAGAGCCTACATCCGTCATAGTCATTTCCCCAAGGAGAAAGAAATTACTGAGCGGGTCTGGTGACCCAAGACGACAAGAAGGATTATGTCCTCTGGCACAGTTTCTGAAATAATTAAAGGGGACATTGCATAGTGCAGGAGCCGCATGTTCTAAAGACAGACTTCCTACTGCTAGCAGTTGGGCAAAACGGTGCATTATATCGTTAGATCATTACATGGGAGGCACATACAATCACATTAAAGCAATTAAGACCACATTGGGTTGACGATGAAGCCATCGCCTAGCTTAATTAGAGCTGGCAACATGCTCTATTTCATGGCCATTCAGCGGGGCTAACACGTTCCCGACAGGTCCATCAGTCAAGGCCTCTCAGCCCATCTGATGTGTGGCCATGAGGCTCACAGATTTCTGAAAAGTCCTTAACCACAGAATCTCAAGTATTATAATTCACTGAATGCCAGTCATGAAGAAAGTGTTTCTACAAATGCAGCGGCCTCCAATGGTGTTTCAAAATACAGAGGCTGTCCTTGGTGGTCAACCCACATCCATAATGGTATATGACTTTTATAGCTGTTTGTTTACATTTCATCCTTATTCATTCAATTTTTAAGATTTTTAACACATATTATCTATACAGTTTCTAATGTTATTAGTATTGATTTAATTATTTATTTTTTAGTTCATTTACATGTTTATTTATTAAATTGGTTTTCACCTTCAGTTTTTTATACTTTTGGCTATTATATTTATACATATTTTTTATTGTTTGGGTTATCATGATTTTGTTTGTTTTTAGAGGTCTCTGTCCCCTGAAAAAGGCCCCCAGCCGAAACACTTGTGGTGGTGACCTCAAGTTTGATGAATAAACTGTTATTTCCACGGTAATTTGTAGTCCTGCTCTCTTTTTGTACTCAACCCACAGCCGTGCCAGATATTGCAATGAGAAACACATTTACCAGCTGACTGCAGACCGACGAGAAAGCGCAGCATCTCTGGCTTACCCCCGCCGAGTAGTCTTGAAAAATCAGGAGTTTTCTGGTTAAGTCATCTGAGCTATGAAGACTGCAAGCCACCCACAGCACTGCTTCTTTCTGGAGGTAATCGTGGAAGCGTGCGATGACAGCTCTGGGGTGCTGGCTGTCTGCTTTCTGCATGCCCAGGCAGTGAACACATTCCAGCTGGATAGGACCTATTTGGTTGCCCAAGGGAAGATTTAGTAGCAGCCAAGTTTCAAGATACCCTCTCAGCTCCGTGTCAGTCACAGTTTCTTTCCGGCAGCCACAGTTTTCTAAATTTTCACATTTTTCACCTTGCTGTCGAATGAGCGCCTCCAAAAGCGTCATGCGGTTGTTCTGGGACCCCTGAACATCTTGTACATCTGTGATGCGTTCCTCCAGCTGATCAAGCCGACTGGCAAAATCTGCCACAATTTCCGACTTGTGTTATTTGATCAGAGAAAGCATAGAACCGATCTTCTAGAGCTTGTACTATTGTGGTAGAAACCTCAGATACATGCTTGAGGAGAGTTCAAAATGTGGGCTAGATGGTGCAGCTTCCGCCATCTCGCTGTCAGCCACTATTCCTTTGTCTCGCCATGTTGTTTTGAAGGCCATCTGCTGCTGGAAAAGTGGTGAAGGTCTATCAGCAGGCAGGCAGGATGTTTATCCCCGCAATAAGAAGCAAAGTGAGTGGAAGTTGGGCATTTATTTAGATAAATTAATCAGCTGTTAGAGTGGGTAGCCCGGAGCTAAGAGAAGCATGTCCTTACCATCTCACAGCATCATGTGACCTTCCCCCCTACCTGGCTCGTAGTTTAAAAGCTCAAGCAGGCATCCTGCGCAATAAAGTGGATCATCCATGAAGGGAGAGGTACAATGGTGGGTGACAGGGGGATCTGAGAAGCATTTCAAGCATTTTACCAGCAGCTCTACATGAGGAAACAGGGGTGGGGTGGAGGTGATGCAATATTGAGTCGGTAGCATTGCCAGTGCTGGCGGAGGCAGATAGGGAGTGTCAGGATGGGCCTATCAGTTTGGAGGAAGTACTGAGGGCTATTCAGGGTTTAGCATCGGGTAACACACCCGGTTGGACGGGTTGACAGCGAGGGTTTATAAGAAATTTGGGGACCAGCTGGAGGTATTCAATGCAGTGCTGGAGGATGGCATGTTACCCCCCTGGGTGGGGCAAGTGGGTTTAAGTGTGATTTTGAAGCTGGGAAAGGATGAGGATGTGCCTCCTACAGGCCGATTTTGCTCCTCAATGTGGATGAGAAAATCTTAGCTAACGTGTTGGCTAATAGGCTGAGTGGTATTAAGCCACATCTTAAGGATGCGGATCAAACGGGTTTCATCCAAGGGCAGCAGATGGCGGACAATGTGAAAAGGGTGGTTAACTTGATATGGGTGTCTTGAGAGAAGAAGGTGGGCGTTATGGTTCTAGTGGTAGATGCTGAAAAAGCATTTGATAGGGTGGATTGGGAGTATTTGTGGGCAGTGCTTCAGAAGTTTAGAGTGGGGGAGGGCTTCCTTATCTGGGTGCAGAGCCTGTACTTGGCTCCACAGGTGGTGGTGAATGTGAATGGGAGTTATTCAGGGGGTTTTCGGCCTGAGCGGGCCACGTGGCAAGACTGCCCTTTGTTCCTGTTCTTGTCTGCTCTATCCATTGAACCGCTGAATGCGCAGAAAAAAGGCTGGTATGACATGTGGGGGAGGAGCAGCATAAGTTTTCACTTTTTGCGGACGATGTCCTGTTGGTGCTGCAGGACTCTGTCACATCCTTGAGGGCCCTGAAGAAGGGACTGGCTTCTTATGGATGGGTGTCATGGCTCAAGGTTAACCTTGACAAAACCGAGGCCTTGAATATCACATTGCCAGCGTCAGTAGCCCAGGAGCTTCGCTGTCTGTATCCATTCAGATGGACGGACGGGCCTTTGGGGTATTTTGGAGTGAAAATCGGGTCGGACCCTACAGAGTTGTATCATCAAAATTATCTGGTTTGTGGAGGGGTGTGCAGGGGAATTTGGAGCAGTGGATGAAGGATGGTTGGGAAGGGCGGCGTGCATTAAAATGGTTCTCCTGCTTCAATTGCTGTACTATTTTCAGATGCTGCCAGTGTCAATTCCTCAGAGTGATTTGAAAAGGTTACAGCAAAAGTAATTTCAATATATCTGGAAGAGGCGGCTGCCAATGGTGGCACGGGCAGTCTTGTTCCAACTAAGAGCGCAGAGGGGTCTCGCGATACCCAATATCCATTGGTATTATCTGGCGGCTCAATTGGCCAATGGGGTGGGGTGGCAGGAGGGCGGGAGTCACCAGTGGGTGCAAATTGAGGATCACAATATGAGGAGGGGTTCCCTTGCAGTATCTTCTTTGGAGAGGGGGAAGGCGGGCCGAGTTGCATAACCCACATGTGAGCGGTGTTGAGTGACTTTGAAGATGGTCATCTAATTGCTGACGGTTGTGTTCAGCGGGGTCTCTTCTGCAATCTATCCACTATAATAGTGGATTTCTGCCAGGACTGGTGGATTTGTTGTTTCAGAGGTGGGAAAGGGCGGGCCTCACCACGCTGATCTAGTTGTGCCCTGAGGACAAACTGAATTTCTTTGAGGAGCTGCAGGAGAGGTATGGGCTGGGTGCCTGTGATCTCTATGGCTATTTGCAACTTAGACAATGGTTAAGTGGCTCACAGTCGGGCTGGACAGTTGCGCAAGGGTCTGACAGATTTTAAGTGCATCTGCTGGTATCCAGCAGCCCGGCGAAGGGCTATTTCTAAACTTTAAAAATTGTTGAGTCGCTCTGAGGAGGGTAAAACGACATTTCAAACTCAGTGGGTGGAGGATTTGGGGTGGGAATTGGAGGATCGTTGCTGGGGAATGATTGTTAAGGGTGCAGATAAAGGGGTCATCACCATTTGGCATGCGGAAAATGGCTATAAAGTGCTATACAAGTGGTATCTCACCCCAGTGCAACTCCATAGGATTGTCTAGGGTACCCAGACTTTTACTGGCAGGGTTGCGGGATGGAAGGTACTTACAAACATATGTGGTGGGATTTTCCCAGTGTGGCAAGATTCTGGGAAGCAGTGAAGGTGAGGTGTAGTCTCTACTGGGGAATGGGGTGTATTGGGCAAAAGAAGGAGTCATGCTGGGCGTGGGGGGGGGCACATAAGCTGCAGTGGGGACTCTAGCAGATTGGTGAGGATTTGTGTGCTGGCGCCAATGCTGGTGGGGGGGGGGGGGGGCGGGCATGTTTACACAATATTTATATAATGGAAAGACTGACTGCCTTTAGACAGAATAAACTTTTGAAGTTTGATAAGATTTGGCAGTCTTTTGTTACTAAATATTTTATATAAGCGAGCTGGGAGGGAGGGGGTATGGGGGTTAAGGGGGGAGTGATGGGGTATGGGGGTTAAGGGGGGAGTGATGGGGGCTGTACTGGCCGAGTACTGTAGGGGGCTAACTGTTGGAGAGAAAATGTTTGTTTAATAATTATAATGTTTAAGAATGCAGTGCAGCCAACGGAGCTTTGTGATCTGCATGAGCATTTGTATGTATCTTATTTTCAGAAACTTGTGGTCCTGTAAAATGGGCAAAGTGTTTGGATGGACTTGATTTGAGCTCTACATTGGAGAGGGTGGACGGGTAAAAGGGCTGGGGGGATAGTCACTGATTGGTGAGGGAAGACGAAGGGAGAGTTAGGTAGGGGGCTACAGGAGTTGGAGGGGTTTAGGGGGGAGATTACTTGCTTTGCTTAGAGTGGTGTACAGTACTTGTTCTGTTTCTTTATAAATATTTGGAAAAATTTTAAAAAATAAAGTAAAAATATTTTTTTTTTCTGAGCTGTGAGGGCACTATTCCATGTTATCATCAGATGACATCACCTGCATGAATGGCTGATTTATCCTGCTTATCGATGGAGAATCTTCAAACACTGCTGAACATATAACTCCAATCATGATGGACCTCCACTGGCTTCAGCTTCAGGCTAGAATCCAGTACAAGTCCCTAGTGCTGACATTCAAAGCCCTAAGGAACCAGACCCATAGCCCATCAGCAAACTCATTCAAAGCCGGCCGATCAACAGGATCAGGAGATCTAACCAAGCAAACACTCTTGAGATCCCCAAGATACTAACAAAGTGCACAAAGGCTACCGCCAAATGGAAATTACACTAACCTGGTAATTGTAGTTCCTGGAGGGTCCAGTTTAGTCCTCCAACATCGGGTAGTGCCCCTCCTCCTGCAGCCTGGAGACTGGACCAATCAAGTCTTCTGTAGTATATATGCAGACGGAGCTCCCAGAAGCTCCCAGTGTACCAGTAACAAAGCATACTTAACGAAGCAACACATTAGATTAATATACAAAATGACATAATGAAAATGACATAATTAAAGAACAATTTGTTTCCCCCCCACAAACATATCCAACTTTCTCCCCAAACGAGGAAGTCAGAACACTGTATTGCACTGGAACCAACGCCCCAGAAATCAAAATACAGCTCCGTATCAGAAATCTCAGGAGCTGACTGAACACCTGAGAAAGGAAGAGCCATAGCCAAAAACGCGGCTGCAAAAAAGGTTTGAACGGCAAGAGGAACCGTCTTATGATCCACCGTTCGGAAAGCGCGCCGCATTTTTATAACAGATAGTCGGGAGGGAAGGAGGACTAAACTGGACCCTCCAGGAACTACAATTACCAGGTTAGTGTAATTTCCATTTCCTGTTCGGTAATCCAGTTTAGTCCTCCAACATCGGGATGTAACAGAGCAGTTAAGACCGGGCGGGACCTTGCCATCCGGCGCGCAGAACCGCCGAACAAAAGAGGAATCCCGAGCCGCTGACACATCTAAACGATAGTGTGTACTGAAAGCATGCAGAGACGACCAGGTGGCCGCCTTACAGATATCTGCTGGCGGAACTAGGCTATACTCCGCCCAAGCGGTAGCCCGAGCCCTAGTGGAATGATCCAGTAGCCCCTCTGGAACAGACCGCTGCTGCAACAGATACGCAGACGCGAACGCTTCCTTGAGCCATCTTGCAACGGAGGCCTTAGCCGCCGCTTCCCCTTTACGTGCACCACCGAAGAGCACGAATAACCGGTCAGTCTTCCGAAAAGATTCGGTAGCCTTCAAATAACGACGAAGTGCACGACCCACATCGAGACGGTGAAGACTTTTGTCCGCCGACCCGACAGAGTGGGAAGAAAGAACTGGAAGAAACACTGCCTGATTCACATGAATAGGGGAAACTACCTTCGGCAAAAAGGAAGGGACCGGGAAAAAAGACAAAAAAGACAAAAAAGGTTCTCGGCAGGACAACGCATGTAGATCTGAAATACGTCGTGCCGAACAGATGGCTACAAGAAAAACCGTCTTCAGCGTAAAATCTTTCAGAAACGCCCTACTCAGGGGTTCAAAAGGTTCACGAACCAGGGCCCGCATCACTAGATTCAAGTCCCCCGGAGGAACGAAAATCCTGCGGGAGGGCCGCAAATGAAAAACAGTCGTAAGAAAACGACGTACGTCCGGATAAGAACCGTGGAGACGGCCTAAAACTTTGCCTCGATAACAAGAGATAGCCGCCAACCGGACTTTCAGGGAACTAGCCGCAAGGCCCTTATCAAAGGCAACCTGAAGAAACTTAAAACGACGGAAACGGAAACCGTCGCCGCCCGGACTCCACGCCGGGAGCACCAGTCTTCAAAGATCCCCCAAATCCGAACGTAAGTAAGAGAAGTGGACGTTTTCCCCGCCCGCAGTAGGGTAGAAATCACCGCGGGGGGAGTAACCCTTCTTTTTCAGCCGAGCCCTCTCCATGGCCAAACCGTAAGCGAGAATCGACCCACTTGGGGCATCCGCAAGGGTCCCTGAAAAAGAAGATTCGGCAGCGTGGATAGGAGCCAAGGAATGCCGTCGCTCAGCCGGACCAGATCGGCATACCAGGGCCACCCAGGCCAGTCCGGGGCCACCAGTAACACTCGACCCCGATGGCCCTCGATGCGCTGAACGACCCGGCCAATCAGAACCCACGGAGGAAAGACATAAAGAAGGCCGGATGTTGGCCACGGCTGAATGAGAGCGTCGAGCCCCTCGGACATACGCTCCCTTTGCCTGCTGAAGAAGCGTCCTGTCTCGGCCGATTGAAATGTCGCCATGAGATCCATGAAGGGCGGCCCCCCCCCCGACGAACTATTTGCGCGTAAACTTGCGGGTTTAGCTCCCACTCTCCGGGGTCCACCCGCACTCTGCAGAGAAAATCGGCCTGAACATTGTCTGCGCCTGCAATAGGCGCTGCCGAGATGGCCGGAAGACGAGACTGCACCCAATTGACCAAGGCCATCGCTTCTGATTCCAGGGCCATGCTGCCGGTGCCCCTTGGCGATTGATGTAAGCTACGGTGGTCGCAATGTCCGAGAGGACTCGCACCGGCCGGTCGAGAACTAGGGCTTTGAGGCCAAGAGGGCTAGCCGCACCGCCCGCAATTCGAGGAGGTTGATCGACCAAGAAGTCTCCAGGGGAGACCATTCCCCTTGAGCAAAGCGGGTCTCGCAGTGAGCCCCCCAGCCGGTTAAGCTGGCATCCGTTGTGAACGGAACCCAAAGTGGAGGCTCCAGGGAATCCCCCGCGCCAGGTTCTTGGAGGAGAGCCACCACCGGAGTGATCGGCGAACCGCCCTTGGGCAAGTCAATCTCCTGTTCAACGAGTCGAATTGGTTGGACCAACGGCGCAGCAGAGCACTCTGCAGCGGGCGCATGTGGAAGCGCGCCCAGGGCACCACCTCCAAGGTTGCTGCCATCGTACCGAGGAGCTGTAGCTATCACCATGCAGACGGAGCGGGCATCCCCCTGAAGAGTCGGACAAGAGACCGAATGCGGCGCTCCGGCAGGCACACCAAGCCCCGTGCTGTGTCGAGGCTCACTCCCAGATACTCGAGATCCTGAGTCGGGCACAGACAACTCTTGCATTCTTTCACCACCCAGCCGAGGGACCGCAGCAGAGCCACCACCCTGCTCGTGACGTGCACACACTCCCGACTGGACTTTGCCCGAATCCACCAGTCGTCGAGATACGGATGGACCAGGATGCCCTCTGTGCACAAGGCCGCCGCGACCACTACCATCACGTTTGTGAAGGTGCGGGGGGCCGTGGCGAGACCAAACGGCATGGCTGGAAATTGGAAGTGGCCCCACGGAAGAGCGAAGTGGAGAAACCGTTGATAAGACGGCCGGATGGGAATGTGTAATGTGGTCTGCAGCGGCTGTGGAAGATCCTGCAGCAGGGGCTCTGAGGAGGGGGGAGATAAGGTGCTGAGGGACCCAGCTAGCAACGCAGTGGGTATGGGGAAAGCCTCCGGGATGCAGCGTGCAAGTGTAACACAAGCAAGCTATTAATGTACCCTTCGGCTGATTACATTTCACATATAATACAGCCAGAGAAAAAAGCATTGTAGAGACTTAAACCACCTTTCCTCTTCTTGTGTGGGGTTTCATTTATTTATTTATTTATTTATTTATTTATTTTTTTGCATTTAAAACAAAAAGCAAGGAAGGCTCAGGGAAACCCAAGACTGTTTAAGAAAAGGATTTTGAAACTCCACGTGCCTCCACAGCATGATTAAGTGTGTGGAAACTGCTGTTTAGAGCTGTTTCCTCTAAAAAGAAACACTGAAGAGAAAAACAAAACAGCCGCTGGCACCGAAAAACTGTCAGGTATTCGCAGAACTGAGAAGGGAACTGTCAGTCATTCACTGTGCTGGCATAGAGAAACTTTCAAGGTCAGGGTAAGGCAATTACAGTGACTGAAAGTAGGGAAATTAGAGTGGGATCCCTCCGCAGCCATTCAGACCTCCATGGTAGGGGCTGAAAGGTGTTTCTGGGGAGGGATGTAGAAGCTCAATCCAGCCATAGGAAAATTACAGTGAGCATGCTTAATTAGGCCGAGCCCAAAACAGTCAGGATCCAAAACACTGACTTAAAACCTCAACCAAATGGTATATTGAATAAGACAGGTACAATAATCAGTAGGACGTACAAAGTAACCCGGCTGCAGTTTGTGGACTAAAAAGTCAAAGTAGGCACTTCCAAACTCAGGGGCAGCCGGTCCGGATACAGCTGAAAGCATCCCAGAGCAGCTGAGGCAAGGAAGAAAAAACAAAAACAGAGTACTCACAGTTTTCTTACAGAAAATGATACCTGAACTTCCTGGAGGTATTCAAACTCTCGTGGTAAAGACTCAGTGCAGCGTAAAGCCAATGGAGAGCTCCCCCGAAGCCAAGCTCCGGAGTTCCCAAGTTCCTCAGGGGAAGCAAGATGCTGGGGGAAGAGCACAGCTGATGCCTGAGGTCCCTGTGTTTCTTCTGACAGCCTATGCAGCGTAAACCTGAATAAGGCACAGGGAGAACTAAAAAGAAATAACTGCGTCCCGCAGGAACAGGCATTTAACAATATTCCCCATAATAGGTAATGCCTCAGCCAGCCTTCTCTGTTGGGCACAGTGGGGAATGGCAGCCATGAGCCCTGCACCCTTCGTCAGTGACTCAGCATTGTACTGTGGCTCTGAATTGCATACTGTTCTCTATCCATGCCTTCTGTACTTTTTATCCATTATGTTCATACAGAGGCAGAGAAACAAGTAACCTCTGCACAACTGACATCTAGCAAGTGTTGTGGAAAGAAGAAAAAAACTGAAACAACAATATAGCTTTTAGAAGCCAGCAGAGAAGTAATCTGGCTTCCCGCCAAAAACCGAGGCTCATTAGCTATTCAAAATGGCCACCAGCAAAAATAAAACACCAAAAGAGTGAATTAAAACCCCCAAAAGCTAAGGAATGAACTTAAAAAGTCAAAGAAGAAGGTGGGAGGGTTGCAGGCATGAGAGAAATGCCTAAAATCGCTGAAAAATCAAGAAAAATCAATCGAGTTACCACAGAGCTGCAAACAGCAGAGGGAGAAGACATTCCAGTTCTGAAGAAACTGCAGCACAGCTCTTGCAGATGCCAGAGTCAGTCATTGTACCTCTGCGGGACCCACAAATCACACATTGAGGTTTGGCAGCCATGCTAAGGCAACCTGCTTCCAGGGGGAAAGAAGGAAACAGGAACAGGGAAGCCCACATCAAAGGGACTAACCATATTCAAATCAGTACAGCTTTAAATTTAAAACGTTTTTTTTTTTTTTTTTTTTTTTTACAGAAAACAAAATACTCCCCAGAATCCTAGGGGTGCCCTGAGCAAAATCGCCAGCAAAAGAAACCCCAAAAATGCCAGGGGAACCCGTGCACAAGTGTTAAAAAGTGCCCTTAAAAAGCACACTTTAGAAATCCAAAATGGCCGCCGCACCTTTCCACCCACAATAAAAAAAGGCGCGAAAATACAAAGGTAACCAAATAATATGGAAAAGAAAGAAAACGACCCTCTAATACAGGGCAAGCGAAAAAAATCAGGAAAAAGTGCAATTCGGAAGCCAGGGGAGCCGACAGAGCCTCTGACAATGCAAAAACAACAGAGCTGAAAAGATAAAGCAAGGAAAATTCCTACCAGCTCAGTGAACAGCAAGGAACTCAGCCAACTTCTCCAAGTGACAGGCAATGCTGTAGCAGGTATGGCTCTTCCCCGAACAGTCTTGGGGAGAGCTCAACCCAGGTTTCAGATATTCCCAGGCAGGAAGGCAGGAGCCCAATGCAGGTCTGACTTCCCCCAGGATGTCCCCTGTGGCAGTGCTCCTTTTTTTTTTTTTTTTTTTAAAGATACAGCTACCTAGCAAAGAAATGGTAAATAAAGGACCCAAAATAAAACCCCAAAAGAACTAACTAACTAGTGTTGCTCCTTCAAGTGTCACTTAGTGTGCCCAGAAAGGGCACAGAAGTCTGCAAGCTGCAAGGAGATTGGACACACTGGGGGCTTCTGGGAGCTCCGTCTGCATATATACTACAGAAGACTTGATTGGTCCAGTCTCCAGGCTGCAGGAGGAGGGGCACTACCCGATGTTGGAGGACTAAACTGGATTACCGAACAGGAACAGGGCCTTCTCCATATTTGCACCCATGGCCTGGAATGCCCTCCCTACTAAGCTCCGTGCCATCCCAGACCTATCGTCATTTAGAAAAGCCCTCAAACACCACCTCTTCCTAATCCATTACCCAGAACCCAACCCCAGAAAACAACCACCCATCTTCACACCCTACCCCACCCCACCCACAATCCAACACCATAAAGAGAACGATTAGCTCTACCACTATGTCCCCTCTCCTGTTTAACGTTGGTATTAACCCCACATTTTACTGATTAAGCCTCTTATAAAATTGTTGAAAACCGACCTATATTATGTAAATAAGCAGTTAGTATAACTCCATGTACAAATTTATACTATACTCTGTGAATAGTTACTCTGTAAATAGTTACCCCAGTTACCTCCAAGTTATCTTGTCCTTGTTCAATGTAAACTCAACTGTCATGTGACATTGCAGTATGTTTTGTTCAATTGTAAACCACACTGATTTTAATAGCGCGGTATATAAGAAAAGTAAATAAATAAATAAATAAAATAACTAGTATTTTTTTAACTCCTTTAAAGGAATGTGTGCCACTCTATAACTCCTCCCCAAGACAGACTCTCTGTACTTCATTCAAATACAGTATGCTAGAAGGAAATGTAAACTGCATAATCAAAAACTTCATTTCAACATGTTTCCTTTATATTAAAGTTTTGAAAATTTAAAATGTTTTACCAAAATATCTTATTGGCTTATCCAAAGTTGAAATACAGACATGCATACTGCCTGAAAATAGGCAATGGCTTATACAGCATAGACCAAGCACATTATTCATTATCAATAATGTCCCTGGTTATTCTGCACTTATGAACAGCATCTCCTGCAAAATAATCATATACTTTTTTCCAAAAATGTAACTGCAACACTGAGTCATAATGTAATAGCATTGAGACACTTAATTAAGAACAGATAAAGTTACTTCAACAAATGCCATCACTAAAGACAGACTATATTAAATGTGTGTCACAATGCTCAAGCCATAATATAATTTATTTCATTATAACAAAATTATGGCCTTCTCTGTGTAACCATTCACAGTTCTATGAACCAGGTTTCTGAACAGTCTGCAAGATGCCTCTCATGATGTTGCTCTTTTTTAGTTTAGTTTTGCCAAGGGCTCTTTCTAAAGGTCAGACTTGGGAAGGAAAAGGCTCCATGCTAGGAGTTATTGATTGGAACTTCCTTCACTGTCACTAGTGTTCTATTTAATGTGCAGATATATTGCACTTATGTATCCAACAAACAAAGGGATCACTTGAATAATGTAAACACACATTCTGGAGGTTATTTTAGACGCATCCCCACATGTAAATAGCAGCATTTACACACGCAGACTCTAATGCACATGTAAATATGATTTTAGAAAGCTGTTATTTACATATATATATATTTATTTATTTTATTTATTTAACTTTCTTATATACCGTGCTCTTTACATCAGTGCGGTTTACATGTAACATAATATGCAGAGCAGGGGAATTTCACTGCATTTACAATATAACAGGGGGTTTTGAACAGGAAACAAACGAACAGGGTAACTATGTGCAAATAAACTAATAACATATGTACATGGGTCATTCAACTATTTACATAATGGATCTGTTGTGTTCAAGCTGTCAGTGTAATGAGTGCAGTACTATTTATCAGGGGGGTCGGTGTTTGGTGGACTGAGTTTCTGTCTTAAATGGCGGTTATATGGAGATTGTTTGCATGGGCTCATAGGTGTGGCAGAGAATGTGTGGTGATCTGTGTGTGTGTAGTACTGTAGGAAGAGGTGATGTTTAAGTGCCTTCCTAAACTGGGAAAGATCACTTATGGCCCGGATAGCCGGGGGTAGGGCGTTCCAGCAGGTCGGTGCATAAAACACGAAAGCTCTTCTCATGGCTGATTGCGAGCATTTTGTGATTTCCTTTGGGATGATCAGGGTGTTTGATCGAGGCTGATCTCCTTACTCTGTTTAGGGGTGCCATATGGATGAGATCAGTGAGTGAAGTGGAGGAATTTTTATTAATGGCTTTATGAGTCAGCGTAAGAATTTTGAAGGTGATCCTGGATTGCACTGGGAGCCAGTGTAGGTTTTTTAGGATTGGGGTTATGTGCTCTCTCCTTGATGCTCCGAGCAGCACTCTGGCGGCCGCATTCATTGCTAATTGCAGCGGGTTTAAGGTGTTTTTTGGGAGGCCGTGTAGAATGGCATTTGCGTAATCAAAGTGTGGGATTATTAATGCCTGATAAACTGTCCGATAATCCACTGGTTCTAGTAGTTGTCTCAAGTGGCGGAGTGTTTTAATTTTGTTGTATATTGCCTTGGTCATATTGTTTATCTGGGCCTTCATGTTGAGTTGTTGGTCGAGCATGACTCCAAGGTACCGAATTGTCTGCTTGCTTAGGAGCTCCGCATCCCTGACCTTCAAGGAGCTGGGTGGTATGAATGATGTGTTTTTTGTGAGGAAGAGGACTTCTGTTTTCTTAAAATTTATTCTTAATTTCTGTGAGAGTAGCCAGTCAGTAACAGCATCAAAACAAGTGGTCAGGGGTGATAGGTCTGGTTTGTTTAGTAGGAAAGGCATGTATAGAAGAACATCATCGGCGTAAATCAGGCAGTTGATGTTGAACGAGCGGATGAGGTTGCATAAGGGCTGCATGTAAATGTTAAATAGAAGGGCTGACAGCGATGATCCTTGCGGGACTCCTTTTTCCTGGAGGAAAGGAGAGGATGTTGTGGGGCCGGAGTGTACTTGTTGCCATCTATCAGTTAGGTACGAGGTGCACCATGATAGTGCATTGCCCTGGATGCCCTTCTCACTAAGACGGGAGAGGAGTATTTTGTGACATACGGTGTTGAATGCCGCAGCAATGTCAAGGAATATCAGGGCAAATCCTTGTTTGATATTATCAATCCCGATGGTAAGGGTGTTGAGTAATGTGGTCAGCAATGTTTCAACTCCGTGTGAACTGCGGAAGCCATGTTGACAAGGGTCGAGAGGTGCGTTGATCTCAATGTGTTGGTCAAGTTGCTGATGTACCACCTTCTCGATGATCTTAGCTAGCAGCGGGATGCTTGATATTGGCCTGTAGGAATCCATCTTTGTTGGGTCCAGTTTACTATTTTTTAGTAGTGGTCTTATTGCTGTCTGCTTCAGGCGTTGTGGGAAGGTCCCTGTTGAAAAGGATAGTCCGATAAGTTTGGAGAGGAAAGGGCTGAGCTCAGACTGCAGGGATTTTATCCAAAATGCTGGACAGGGATCGTTAGGTGCTGTGGTGGTATTTATGCTGGATATGATGTCTTGTAGAACCAGTACAAAAACGTGGAATACTCAGAAGGATAAAGCAATCTTTATTGTAAAATAATTGCCACTGGCCCAACAGGAACAGAACCAGTACAAAAACGTGGAATACTCAGAATGATAAAATTGCCAGTGGCAATTATTTTACAATAAAGATTGCTTTATCCTTCTGAGTATTCCACGTTTTTGTACTGGTTCTGTTACTGTTAACGTGGGTCCGTGCCTGAGTGTTGGACTATGATGTCTTGTATGCATCTTTCGGTTGGGGCAGAAAAAGCGGCAATGATGTGGTTGCTGTCAGGTGCGGCATCAGGTGAAGTACATGGGAGGGAAGGGTGGGTGGAGTTGTGCTGGGTGTGTGTGTTGGTTTGAGCTGACTTGGATTGCAGATAGTCCGCATATTCTTGCGGGTTGGGGAGGTTTAGTTGAGCGGAAGTGGGCTCCTTTGCTAAGGACTTGACTAGGTTGAAGAGCTCATGTGGCTTGTTTAGTGAACGTTGTAATATCTCCGTATGATATTGTTTCATTCGTTTTGTGACATCAGCTCGGTGTCTTCTCAGGTGGTCTTTATATAATTCGAGGCTCTCAGCTGATCGCGAACGACGCCATCTTCTTTCAAGCTTCCTGAGTAAAAGAAGTGATGTTCGGAGTTCGGGGGAGAACCAGGGTGCATTCCTTCTTGTACTCGCTGTTTTCTTGGAGACGGGTCTACTGACTGTTGCATCAAGGCTTGAGTTCCATGCAGCAATCATATCATCAAGGCATTGATGTGATTGGTTCTAGAGAGGTTGAATTCTGTCCAAGATGTCGTCTCTGTTAAAATGCCAGAAGCGATTTGAAAGGGATTCGATAGGTTTATTTGCTGCCTGGGTTTTAATTTCTGGAAGGTGTAATGGCATCTGAAACTCTATTAGGCCATGATCGGACCATGGTACAGGGCTTATGGAAAGGTCCGTCGTGTGCGTGGAATCAAAGATATCTTTTGGGGCAAATATCAGGTCAAGTGTGTTTCCCTTTACATGCGTGGGAGCATTGACCAATTGGATGTAACCTAACTCAGTGAGTGCTTCAGTGAAGGCCTCAGATTGAGTAGCTTGAAGAGCTGGGAGGTTGAAATCTCCCATCACCCAGTTTTGAGCACGAAGGTTCTGGGGATTTCCGGCGATGTCTATGATGGTGGATAAGTCATCTGGGGAGGGCGATGGAGCCCTATAGAACAAGCTGATGTTGGTAAATTTATTTGATATGGTGATGGAATCAAGGTTTGTGGTGCTACTGGTTGTAACTAGCTGGTATTGTAGTTCTTGCTTTGTCAGGATGAGGGCCCCTCAACCTCTTCTGTCTGATCTGTAGCATGGGTGGATGTCGAAGTTCGGAGGGACTAGTTTGTGTAGGATAACAGTGTCTGTAGTGGATAGCCAGGTCTCAGTGATGAGTAGGATATCTAGGTCATGTGTGGACAATAGGTCAGTTACTGCTGGCCATTTGTTGCGGATCGATCGTGCATTTATGAGTGCACATTTTAGGCTATGGGGGTGGGTGTTTTGTTCACTTTGGGGGGGATTTGCTTTGCTGGATGGCGACGTAGATTAGGTGTGGGCCAGATGGGCGTTCTGATGTGCTAGGTTGGTGGTAGATGGGGCCTGACCAACTTCTCCATGAGCTTTGTAGAACTGGGATGGAGCTGTAATGGGAAGTGAGGGCTAAGGCATTGTACGTAAGTGCAAGGAGAAAGCAGCAGATGGTGAGCATGGAGTAGTAATGATTCATTGTGGGTGTTAGCATAGCGGGCAGGGGTGCTGGAGGGGTTTGGTTTTCTCTGCTATTGCAGGCAGGGCTGTTTGTCTTGCGGTTATGTATAGTGTGGTTCAGACTAGTTGGTTATACAGTATCATGTGGGTAGCATTCGAAGTACACAGTGTTTCGACTTGGCTATCTAAGCAATAGCTACACAGTATCGTGAGAAGCTATACAGTAGCATGTTAGACCAGTGTATTAGCTTGATTAACTGGGTAATAGTATGTCTGGGCAATAGTAGGCATTCAGAGGAATAGTGGATTACTGGCAACAGTAGTGATGGTCAAACAGGTAACAGATACAATAGATTAATGGCAACAGTGACAATGGTCAAAGTGGTAACAGATATAGTAGACTACTGGTAGCAGATTACTTGGTGGCAGATTACTAGCAATAGTAGAGAGAGATCGAGCTGGCCTTTGTTAAAACCAGTTATAGGTCACAGTAGTGGTTATAAAGCATGAAACTAGCAATAACAGCGGTAAGATCAGGGTAATTGCGAGGTGTAGGCAGCTCTTCTGTTCAGGCGTGGTGGGATACAGGCGAGACGTGGGGGAAAGGCATTGTGTTTCTTCTTGGGTGGAGTTGTGATCCGGATGTTAGAGAGATTGAACTGTTGATAGTTAGGAGGCAGGATGCTGTAAATAATAGGAGCTGCAGAGTGGTGGGGCTTTTCGTCGGCCCGTCCTGTCGGGGCCGCGCCTAAGGGCCAAGCCAAAGGGCCCTCTAGCGAGGCCCTCAGGCGTGGGGGCGCCGGACATGCTGTTTTTTAAATCGGCCCGCCGCTGCCCCAATTGGGCAGCTGAAAGCTGGAGGAGGAGTCCTGGTGCCCCGGCTCGCTCGATCCCCGCCGGGAGAGCTGGAGAAGAACCGGGGTGCTGGAGGAAGAGAGGGCCACGCGCCGGACGCGCTGCTTTTTAAATCGGCCCGATGCTGACCCGATTGGGCAGCTGAAAGCTGGAGGAGAGGTCCTGGTGCCCCGGCTCGCTCGATCTCCGCCGGGAGAGCTGGAGGAGAGCCGGGGTGCTATTTATATTGTGATGTAGAAGCCCCTATAGAGCCCATGGAATTAGAAAGAAAGGAAAAGGTTACCTTTAAAACTGACAGTCAGCCAGCTCACACGAAAGGAGGTTCTAGTGGCCGTAGTCCCCAAGCTCCCCCATGACATTGTGCTGGGTAGGGATTGGCTCCAGTTTCGTAGAGGGATGGAGAAGGGCCTACATACCAAGGCAGGCATGCTCTCCACTAGGTCCCAAGCAGGAGCCTCGGAAGTGAAAGATGAATCCCCTGAAGAGAGGGAGGAACCCCCAGAGGATGAGGGTGAACCTGCAGGGGAGGTCATGGAGGAGCTTCCTGCACATGAAAACCTAATTAGTGCCCCTTACGATCACACCAGGAAAGGGATGGAACAGCAGAAGGCTACGAGGGTAGAGGCCATGGTAACAGTGGTTCCCAGTCCCCTAATTTGAGAAGCCCAGAAAGAAGGGTCTGAATGCAAAGGAGCACTTGGAAGTTATACCGCCAGGTAAACAAAAATTCGTCCTAAAATTTTGTAAACTATCTGCTAAGGCGCAGAGCCCACAAAGAGCCTCAGCCGCAGCTGCGGGGTATGATTTATTTAGCGCCGTAGAGGACGTGATTCCGAAACAAAGGAAGGCCTTAATAGACACAGGCCTGCAAATGCAAATGCCTATTGGCTGTTATGGCCGAATAGCACCCCGTTCGGGTTTAGCTTCCAAATATTTTATAGACGTTGGCACAGGTGTTATAGATCCTGACTACAGGGGGGTAGTCAAAGTATTACTTTTTAATTTTGGAAACGAAGGTTTTAAAGTAAAGGTGGGTAACAGAGTGGCCCAGCTTATCTGTGAAAGAGTTGGGTTCCCCTCCTTGGAAGAAGTACCATTGCTGACCCCCACGAGTCGTGGAGCCGGGGGATTCGGGTCCACCGGGCGAAATGAAGTCAAAGGCCTGACTGCCACGGATCTAGGTCCGCAACTTGCGGATTGTAAAGAAAACCTGGAGCCTAGAGTAGGCGCGGAACTATCCCTACAGCAGAGGCAGGAGTTAGCCAGGGTGCTGGCAAAATGTACAGACGTCCTGACATCATTACCGGGAGAAACCAATTTGGTAGCGCATGAGATAATCACCCCACCGGGAAAGGTGGTTAGGCAACGGCCGTACCATCTGCCGGAGGCCCGGAAGAAGGAGGTGGTGGCCCAGGTACGAGAGATGCTTAACATGGGCATTATAGAGGAGTCAAAAAGTCCCTGGTGTAGCCCCATCGCCCTCGTACCGAAACCAGATGGGACCCTACGCTTTTGTATTGACTTCAGGTAAGTGAATGCCATTTCACTATTCGACGCCTACCCCATGCCTCGTATTGAGGAGTTGTTGGACCGACTGGGGCAGGCATGGTACCTAACCACACTCGACCTGACTAAAGGCTACTGGGAGATACTGCTAACCCGTGAGTCAAGACCAAAGACTGCCTTTAGTACGCCTATAGGTTTATTCCAGTTTCGTAGGATGCCATTCGGTTTACCCGGAGCAGCTGCAACGTGCCAGAGGCTGGTAGACCATGTTTTGCGGCACCACCAGGAGTACACGGTAGCGTACATGGATGACATCATTATTCATAGTACCAACTGGGCCCAACATTTGCCCAGGGTAGAAGCCATTTTAAGAGCCCTGCGACGGGCAGGGCTAACGCTGAATCCGGGAAAATGCCTGTTTGCAGGTGAAGAAGTGAAGTACCTCGGGCATATGGTGGGGAAAGGTATGGTCAGGCCCTTGCTGAGCAAAATAGATAGCGTAAAGAATTTTCCCAGACCAACGAATAAGAAACAGCTAAGGAGTTTCTTAGGCCTCACAGGCTATTATCGACGATTCATCCCTCGCTTCGGGGAGGAGAGCACCATGTTTACAGACATGCTGAGGAAAACGCTCCGAATAACTTAACATGGACAACGGAGGCTGAGAAGATGTTTATACTGTTAAAGGGGAAGCTTTGTAAGGCCCCGGTGCTGCGCGGCGTAGACTTTGGCCTGCCCTTCGTTGTCCAAACGGACGCATCGGAGACCGGATTGGGAGCGGTCCTGTCACAAGAATTTGAAGGCACGGAGCACCCCATTCTGTATCTTAGCAGGAAGTTGTCCAAAGCGGAACGTAACTACTCTACATTAGAGAAAGAGTGTTTGGCCATTAAATGGGCAGTAGAGGCCCTTAGGTTTTACCTTACCGGGTGTAAGTTTTTATTAATCATGGACCACGCACCCCTAAAGTGGTTGAGCCACATGAAAAATCATAACGCTCGCCTAACTCGTTGGCACTTAGCATTACAGGCCTTCAATTTTACAGTACAACACAGGGCAGGAAGGTTACATCTTAATGCTGATGCATTATCACGGATTGCGAGCTGTGCGAATGAGGGTTCGCCAGCTCGCAATATCTTAAGAGGGGGGATATGTGATGTAGAAGCCCCTATAGAGCCCATGGAATTAGAAAGAAAGGAAAAGGTTGCCTTTAAAACTGACAGTCAGCCAGCTCACATAGCTCACTGTTTACAAGAGAAAGACAAATAGTGGGAGATAGGAGCTGAGCTGACACGCCCAAGCTCTGACGTAGCAGCAAGCCTGGAGCTTGATCACTCACACCTGTTCAGAAAGGCAGGGCCAAGCCTCAGGGAACAGAAATATAAACGCTGGTTGGGAGCAAAGGAGGAGCAGCGAGGACAACAAGAGAAGCAAGGAAGGAAGCCAGAGAGGGCGCAAGAGGAAAGAGCTCCTGAGAGACGTGGTTGGAGAGGCTCAGGAACCCTAGAGAATGGGAGACTTGGCAAAGAATCTACCTGCAGTTCTGGGAGAGAAGCCGGCAGACTAGAAGGTGGGAAGGCACAGCCTGTTGCCAGGAACCAGCCTGGGCAGAGAGAACAGGGAGCCCTTCAGTCCTTACTGCCTGATGAAAGGCTTCAGAGTTTGCACAAGTGGAGACCCAGCACCAAAGCAGGGAGGTTAAGAAGCTCTACCTGGAACAGAGAGCCAGGGGGTGGCTCTAGTCAGGAATTACAAATGGAGAGTCACAGAGCATTTCCTTATAACTGGAAGGAACTAGATGAGAGCCAGAGAAGAAGCTCCAAAGCCATAGGTATTTCAAACCCTTGCTGTCTAGAATTGTATACAGGGGAAACACCCAAGTTTGCAGAGGGAGGTTACCTTAAACACAGTAGTAACAGTTGGCAGCCAAGCTCAGTAAATCCTGAGCTGGAAGATATGCAAACGGACTGTAATGTTAATGACATAGCTGAAGTTCCAATGGATTGCACGCTTTGCTTAGCCGATGATATCGAGTCACTGTGTTAAGTCTTTGAGTTAAAGAGCTGTGAAACAGCAAAGGAAAAGAAGTTATTTTACTTTGCCAGAAGAAGCTGTTTGGTTTTCCCATCTTTGTTACTTAGAAAAGGCATAGCACGTTTTGGAGCCAGAGTGTGAAAAGCAGCTACCTTATTTTGTTGTAAATAATCCTCAAGCAAACACCTGGACACTCTCCTATTTTGTTCTACACTAAGTCCTAATGTGAGGGGAATAAATTTCTTGTCATTTTGCCTTAAACACTCGACATAACTATTCCTTTATCAGAGGTCTAAAAAGGGACTACAACTCCCAAGAGGCATTGCGAAAGCAGAAAGGTGTAGTCTCACTTTCTGATTAAAGGACATCATGGTAGACCAGCCCTCTTAGCCCTAGGCGGAGGGCTGACCTCGTGACAATATATATATGGGGATCCCCATCACGTCAAGATTTCAAGAGAGTGTAGTTAGGGAATGGAGAAGAAGTGTTTTGAGCAGGCCTAAAATATTAACCTGCATTCCCCATTTTACAAGGGCAATCCATGCCAATAGATGAAAAAATCAACATTTAGAGCTGCCCCAAGGCAGAAGTGCGTGCCTGCTTGAAGGGACAGGTATAAAGACTAACGTAAGCTCCCCATAACTCTTCTTGGCATCAATCCCCCACTCCCCAATCCCATCCTCAGCTCCTACCATGGTCTCTGGTGTCTAGTGGGAACAGGAGTGATACCCAGTCAACTCCTGCTCATGCCTGCTTCTGTTTCCAAAATGGTGCCTGTGACTCCTAGTGGTAATTTCATGGTACTTTTGTAGGGGAAGGTTGCTAAATAAGGGTAAAAAGTGAGATTACCACTAGGGATCATGGGCGCCATTTGCCAAGATCTGGAGAGAACTGTAGTCCATGTATCTCATCCAGAGGACGGTCACTGCAATAGATATGATATATGGAAGGGGTATAAAATGGAGTGCTGCTATCCATATAGGTGGTAAGCCATAGCAAAGAGCTACCACTATAAATGATTACATTGGGAGTATCTGACAATACATCCAAGAATTATTCAACTGGATGAAATTGTGTAAGAATGTTTAACCATAACACTTCAGCATTGGGGATACTAAGATAGCTAGGAGCCTCAGTTACAAGGGGTGTGTGTTTCATAAGCAGCATATGTCTACGCTGCCAAACAGTAACACACACTTATTCTCTCCTGATTATCTCATTCATAGGCTCACAAGCTTGCTTTAACAATTTTCTAAATGCATTTAAAAACTTTGAAAACACTTAGCTTTTGTTGAAAGAACTATCTCAGAAGTCATCAAAGTGTGTTGCTGAGGACAATGTAGTTGATTCGAGTTGCGCCTGATTTTGGTTTAATGGGCTGCTTCAGGACTTGTCAAACAGCTCAACAGAGAACTCTGCTCAGATACTATTACTGCACCGAACACAACATCAACCACTCCTGGATTCATGCCCAGCAGCATGGATTAAAGCCACCAAGAGCGAGCTTGGCACTGTAATCACCAAAAAGCATAACCTACTCGACCGTCAGCAACATGGGTTCTGCCCACACCATGGTATGGAAACTCTACTAACTACACTGATAAATACCTTAACACAAGGAATGCAATGTGCTTATCAAGGCTTTTTATTTATCTTCCTGGTCATAGCAGCAGCGTTCAGCACTGTGGACCACCACCTCCTACTACTACGTCTCTGTGCCAATGGAATTCAGGGCACCGTACTCAAGTGGTTTTATTTTTATTTATTTTATTTTTATTTTATTTACATTTTTATACCGCAATTTCCTAAAGATCAATTGCGGTTTACAGGAAACAACAATGAATTGCACAACATATACAAATTCAGTTTACATAGAACAATATAACTATGTACAGTTTGGAACATTATCAACTATGTACAGTTATAACAATAAAACAAGGTGTTTTAACTATATACATTGTGAGTTTGTCTTGTGTTCTTGATGTGATCAATCTGAGAGTGAAACTATCTAAATCGGTGAGGCAGTCCTGTGTGAAGTTAAGATTTTATGTAATAGAGCCAAAGTGTTGTATGAAAAGGTAGGTTTTAAGGTTTTTCGGAAGGTGGATAGATCTTTTGTGGCTCTTATGCTATCTGGGAGTTTGTTCCACAGAGTGGGGGCGCAGTGGGTAAATGCTCTGTTTGTGATTTTTTTGGATTTTATGAAGTCTGGCGCTGTTGTCAGTTTGTTTTGATTACAGTCTCGTTGAGTGCGAGGGGTCTTTTCGCTGGTGATGAGAGGACAGGTGGGATGGGGAAATGTCATTAGAAGGTTTAAAAGTGGTTAGGATTATTTTGTACTGGGTGCGGTAATGTATAGGAAGCCAGTGTAAGTCCGCTAGTATTGGGGTTATATGGTCCGTTGGATTGACATTCGGGGTTATTCTGGCGGCTATATGTTGTGCAGTTTGCAGAGGTCGTATTGTTTGCTTAGGCAATCCGTGGCATATGGAGTTTGCATAATCAAAGTGTGGGGTGACAATTGCTTTAAGTACTGATTTAAAGTCTTTCGGGTGAAGGAGTGGGTGGAGCTGCTTTAGTAGTCTCAGTTTATAGTATATTTTTCTTGTAGTGTGCTTTATGAATGAGTCCATGTTTAGTGTGCGATCAAGGATAACCCCAAGGTATTTTATCTCGTCTCTGATTATAATTGCGTCGTGTATTTTAATGACGGGGGGTGGTGAGAAGTTTTGATTCCGTGTTATAAAAAGGACCTCTGTTTTGTTGAGGTTGATTTTAAGATTGTGGAATGATAGCCAGTTGATTAGTTCTGTGAAGCAGTCAGTGATTTGTTGGATTGGGAGATTATTAATTTTGGATGGAAGATATAACATTATATCATCCGCATATATGTGGTATGATATATTGAATATTTTAAATATAGCACACATGGGCTGGAGGTAAATGTTTAACAATAGTGTGGAAAGTGCTGAGCCCTGTGGGAGACCCTGATCTTGGTTGTAGATATTGGAGGTGGTATTGCCTATTTTAACTTGTTGGGTTCTATCTGAAAGGTATGATTTGAACCATTGGAATACTGTGTTGTTAATTCCTATTTGTAGTAGCCTAGATAGCATGATGTGATGGTTCACACTGTCAAAGGCTGTGGAAATGTCTAAGAATAAAAGGAGATACACATTTTCAGTCTTGTCAATGCATCTTAAAATACGGTCAAAGAGGACAATGAGGAGGGTTTCAGTGCCATGGTATGGTCTGAAGCCGTATTGTTATTCATCTAGGGGGGCGTAGGAGTCTATGTGGTCCTGTAGTTGAATGAGAATAGCTTTTTCAATTAGTTTGATTAGTAGTGGGAGGCTGAAAATTGGTCTGTAGGATGATGGGCTATTTTTGTCCATTGCATTGTTCTTCAGTATTGGACATATTATTGTATGTTTAAGTGAAGGTGGCATGTACCCAAGTTTTTGGGATGTATTGATAATGGACAGTATTATTGGGGTGAGTTCGGTTTTCAAAGCGTTGATCCAGCTTACTGGACAAGGGTCAAGGTGTGATATTGTAGTGTTTACTTTTGTGATGATGTTCTCCAGGGTATCCTTAGCTGTAAGGGAGAACGTGGACCATGTATGATTTAATGTAGTAGATAGGGGTTCTGGGTTGTACTGAGTAAGCGTTTGTTGGGATATTTTGGTCTTATAGAAATTTGCCAGTGTTTGAGGGTCTATGTGGGAATCTATAGATTCATTGTCATACCTCACAGACAGATGCCAACAGATAAAGATAGAAAACACCACCTTCATCCCATACAAGCAAATCCAAGGAGTCCCCCAAGGATCCATCCTATCCGCCATTCTCTTCAACCTCTACCTATGACCACTCTGCACAGTCATAAGATGGCACAGTCTTCATGTCCATGTTTACATGAACAATATTATGATATATGGACAAATCAACACAAATCAACCCATCCCCTCTGCCTACCAAGACTGTTTAATGAAGTTGCTGACTGGCTACGAGACAACAACCTACAAATCAACTTCAGCAAGACAAGCCCTCTACATAATGAGAGACACCACATTTGTACCTCCACCCACGATAATGCTGAATGATACCTCAATCAAAACTAAGACTGAGGAGTGGAGGAGTGGCCTAGTGGTTGGGGCAAGGTACTTCAGGCCGGAAGGTCGGGGGTTCAAATCCCACTAGAGGACAGCAACCTTGGGCCGGAAGGACTGGGGTTTCTAGTCCCACAGGTGCTCCTTGTGGTCTTGGGCAAGCCACTTAACCCTCCATAGCCCATGTTCCCTGTAAAATAGTTATCTCCAAGTTATAATGCCCTGTTCAATGTAATTTCAATTTGTTCAATGTAAACCGCCTTGATATCATGAAAGGCGGTATATAAGAAATGTTAAATAAATAAATGTTAAATAAATACCTCGGAGTCACTCTGGACCAACATCTAACATTCAATGTCCATATAAACAAAACCACCAAAACAATTTACCACAAAACAAAGACACTACAATGACTCCGACCACTCCTCAAGCCAGAAGACTTCTGGAGGCACTACAAGCAACAGTAATACCTCGCCTAGATTACCGCAATGCCATTTACCAAGGACTACCGCAATCTACACTTCTACTGCTCCAAACAACTCTCCATTCTGTAGCAAGAACTCTACAAAAAGCGACAAGTAATACCTTGCCTAGATTACTGCAATGCTATTTAACAAGGATTACCTCAATCTACACTTCTACTGCTCCAAACAACTCTCCATTCAGTAGCAAGAACTCTACAAGAAGCGACAAGGAGCAAAAGTTGTGCAACTGATCATTTAATAGGATGGAGTCGTGTTCTGTGAGCAATGTTTCTGTGACACAAAGTTGTCATTTCCAGAACTCCTCCTCTTCTTATGCCAGTCCCTCCCTATGGAACTCTTCCCTTTTCTCTTTGCACTCAGCCTTCATTTGCTACCTTTAAAAAGAACTTGAAAACTTGGTGGTTTGAGCAAGCCTCCCTGCAGTCCTCTGCTCTCTAATTTTCATCCCCCAGGGAAGACGCCTGCTTTTTTTCTTTCCTGCATCTCCCTTCTCTCTCTCCACGATTTGTAAATCACCCACTCTTTCCACCTTTTTCTTATGCGGGCTTTCCTGGAAGTACCAGCATCCCTGGGTGTGGAAACCATCTACATGAGCTCTTCAGCCAAGCTTGGATGCATCTGTTGTCAGCAAAGTTTGATAGGAAGGATTTGAAAAGGGAGACCTTTTGCCAGGATGGAATGATTCATCCCCTAAGGGAAGGAATCCCAGAGAGGAGAAGTGACAGAAATGACGTCCTTTAGTCTATGAGTAGATTGTGTTCACTGCATACTCAGGATCCACTGAGACTGTCTCATTTTGAAATGTGTCAAGGGAGTTATATGTACTGCCAAAGTCATGTAAGCCCAATTTTCTCAACATGTTCCTCGCTGACATCTGCTGATTCTGTTGTACTTTTTGCATGAGTCTCTCTCATGGAAGGAAGACTTTGACCTCAATCATGTCTAACAGAGCTACAGTGAATTCTAATCATTATGACGGACTCAAATTTGATTTGGGTTAACTGATGACAAATCCTCACAGCACTATTACCCATATGGAAAGGCATTTGGATTCTTGAAACCTTTTCTGAGCGGTGCCCTTGACCAGCCAATCGTCCAAGTAGGGAAACATATGCAGTGCTGGATATGGTGTTTCCCTATGACAAATCAGATGCTGCCTTGAAGATGTAGCTTTATGTGGGTGCAGGCATTATTTAGTTCCACAGAAAATCACAAATCCCCTTTTTTGGAGAAAAGAAAATAAGATGCTCAGGGAAAGCATTCTGAACTTTTTTTAAAACCAGAAATTTGTTCAGATCCTTTGAATCTAGGATGGAAAGTATCCACCTGTTTTATTTGGCATGACGAAATACCCTGAATAGAATCTCAGTGCTTCCTGCCCTGCTGGGACAGGCTCAACCACATTTGGGGCCTGAAGGATGGAGAGTTCTTGAAGTATGTCCTTATGCTGAGAGGTCAGAAAATGGACTCTCGGTGGATAACTTGGAGGGAGCTCAAATAAGTGCAATCTGTATTCCTTCTGAACTATTTTGAGGACCTAAGAGACTGAAGTTACAAGTGGCAATGATTTGCAAAGTATGTGAGCCTCCCTCCAACTAAAAGGTTGTCCAGAAACAGGACCAGGGTAGTGGCTATGTTCTCCAAGAACAAAATCCCGCCCCCTAGATTTGGTTGGGATGCCGGCTGGGGCTTCCGAACCTTCAAATGTCTAGGACAGTCGTAAGAAGGTTGCTTGGCTTGCAAGGAGCAAGATGGAGGGGGAAACCTACACCTGTGAGAGTAGTAAGATTTCAACTACCCTCTGCTGTAGAACCTCCTATTTGAGAAGGCTGAGTCAGAGATGTGCCTGGAGAAAGTTAAGAGTGTGGGAATGCTGCATGATCATGGTAGCAGCCTCCTGCACCTTACCTCTGAAAAGAGGGTCACCACAGCATGGCATGTGAACAAATTGCTCCTGCACACTGGACTGTAAGTCTGAGGCCCAGAGCCATGAGAGTCTCTGAGTGCCCATACTCACTGAGGAAGCTCTGGATGACATATTGAAAATATCATATGTCCCATAGACAATGTATTTTCTACACTCCTTCCTTTGTGTCATAAGGTAGTGGTATTGCTCAGCTTTCTCTGGAGGGAGAAAGTTGGCAGACTAAGTTGTGCATGATATTCCACAAGTAGATGCACATGAAGAACTGGGTAGAATGCAAACTATTCTAAAAAGCTCTCTCTCAAAATAACCAAGGTCTGAAACTCCCTCCAAAAGGGTGTCAAAGAGAGAGGACTTGGAGCTCTTGGCCCTTTGGTAGCTGAAGCGTCTCCAATCCAGAAGCCTTCTGAACTCCATACATACAGTTGATGTTCTTAATGACTGGAGAAAAAGAGAGGGGAATTTGAAAAACTGGGAGACTGAGCATGCAAATGGCAGATGAAATTTTATGTGGATAAGTGCAAAGTTGGGCACTTAGGGAAAAAACAAAAACAAATTATAGTTACACGACGCAAAATTCCAAACTAAGCATTGCCTTTGAAGAAAAGGATCTAGGTATCATTATGGATAAAACCTTGAAGCCCTCTGCTTAGTTTGTAGCAGTGGCCAAGAAAATGTATGATTTTCTCCCAGTTGGTGAGGGGTTTTAGTTGTGCATTAAGTGCAAGGAGCTCTTTGCTCCCAGGGAATGAGTCTGATCGCTGGAGGCTGGAGTAGCAGACTTGGAGGATATCATGAAGACAGAGGTACACAGATGAGACCTACAGGGATGTAGTACTGAAGTCCCACCTCCAGTCTGGCAGCATCCCTGTTGCCATGGAGAAGAGAGGTCACGTGACAGGACAGCATCACCCTGGTGTGGCAGGAAGTGATCCTGTAGCCAGGACCTGTCCCTACAGCTGATGTAAAACCCTCTCACAACGAGGAGGTATCTCCAGGACCATGTGCCCATGTTAGGACAACAGCTATAGTTGGTGATTCGATCATTAGGCATGTAGATAGCTAGGTGGCTGGTGGATGTGAGGATCACCTGGTAACATCCCCGCCTGTTGCGAAGGTGGTGGACCTCACGCGCCACCTAGACAAGGTCTTAGATAGTACTAGGGAGGAGTCTGCTGTCTTGGTACATGTTGGTACCAATGACACTGGAAAGTGTGGTAGGGAGGTTCTAGAGACCAAATTTAGGCTTTTAGGTAGGAGGTTGAAATCCCAAACGTCCAGGGTAGCATTCTCCAAAATGCTTCCCGTTCCATGTGCAGGACCCAAAAAGCAGGCAGAGCTCTGGGAGTCTCAATGTGTGGCTGAGATAATAGTGCAAAGAAGAGGGTTTTGGATTTATTAGGAACTGGGCAACATTCTGGGGAAAGGAGGGGCTTTTCCACAGGGATGGGCTCCCCCTTAACCGGGATGGAACCAGGGTGCTGGCATTAACCTTTAAAAAGGAGATAGAGCAGCTTTTAAACTAGATAATAGGGGACAGCCAACAGTCGCCCAAGAGGGCATGGTTTGGAACAATGTATTCTTGAAGGATACTAGCAAAAGACTGAAGTTAGGGCATATCGACAGAGAGCTTCCAATAAAGACAAAAGTAACCCAAACGTCCTTAAGTACAGAGTAGACAGAGCTTAAAGATTCCAAATTACCCTTCCCTACCGATAACCAGATTAATATGAATAAAAACAGCCTCTAAAATGCTTGTGTACAAATGCTAGAAGTCAAAAAACTAAGATGGGAGAGTTAGAATATATAGCACCAAATGAGAGGTTAGATATGATTGGTATCTCAGAGACAAGGTGAAAGGAGGACAACCAGTGGGACACTGGTTACAAACTATATCGTAATGATAGAACAGACCAAATTGGTGGAAGGGTTGCACTCTATGTTAGAGAGGGCATTGAGTCAAAAAGGATTAAAGTTTTGCAGGAAATAAAATTAACCGTAGAATCTCCATAGATTGAAATTCCATGTTAAAGGGGAAGGCGATGGCATTGGGGGTATAATATGGACCACCAAGACAGAATGAACAAACGGATGATGAAATGTTCAAAGAAATCAGGGAAGCTAACAAAAGTTACAGCACAGTAATAATAATGGGTGATTTCAATTACTCCAGTATCGACTGGGTCAGTGTCACGACAGAACATGCTAGGGAGATAAAGTTTCTAGATGAAATAAATGGCTGCTTCTTGGAGCAGCAGGTTCATGAACCAACAAGAGGGAAAGCCATTTTCGACCTAGTCCTTAGTGGAACACAAGATCTGGAGCAAGAGATAAGGGTGTTGGGGGCCACTTTGCAATAGTGATCATAGCATGATCACGTTTGATTTAATAAATGAAGGAAGGAAGGAAGGACAGCAAGGAAAGCGTAGATACTCACCTGTAACAGGTGTTCTCTAGGGACAGCAGGAATCAGTCCTCACATATGGGTGAGGCTGGCGCCGACAAAGCCCTCATGCGGAGCAATTCCCCAGCTTTCAAAGAAATCCTTTGGGATTGCATCGTGCATGAGCAATCCCCTTCCCGCCCAAAGGTGCCATCTTGCTCAGTCAAATGACATAGCTAAAAAGATGGAAAAATGAATAAAATCAATAGAAGGACTGCAACTCCAGGAGAGGAGGGAGGGTCTTGAGGACTGATTCCTGCTGTCCCTGGAGAACACCTGTTACAGGTGAGCAACTACGCTTTCTTCAGGAACAAGCAGGAAGTCAGTCCTCACATATGGGACTCTCTAGCTATAGGCTACCGAGAACCCCTAGCTGAAAAATGGCTCCCTCTAGAAGAGCCGCAGCAGCTGTGATAGGAATTCAGCGGAGACGCCACACCCCCGGTAGACTGACACCAGAGGGCTGGAGGGTAGGAGTTGCCTAAACCTCAAATAAATTACGGAGTACCACCTGGCCGAAAGCACTATCCTGTCGGGACTCTACATCCAAGCAGTAATGGGCTGCAAAAGTCTGGCTTGAAGACCAGATTGTGGCCCGGCAGATGTCTGCCAGCGGAACAGAGTGGAAGTGAGCCACTGATGCGGACTTAGCCCTGACATGGTGGGCCGTAACTCGACCCTGCAATGGAAGGTCAGCCACCCTGTATGCCCAGGCAATACAGTCGGCCACCCAGATGGACAGCGTGCACTTGGAGACAGGTCGCCCCAGTTTACTGGGGTCATAAGAGACGAAGAGCTGGGTAGCCCTTTGATGTCCCCGTGTACATTCCAGGTAGAAGGCTAATGCCCTCTTACAATCAAGGGTATGCATAACCACCTCTGCCTGGATGGCATGCGGTCTGGGAAAGAATGTCAGAAGAACCACCTCTTGGTTGAGGTGGAACGGAGAGACCACTTTTGGAAGAAACCTGGGATGGGTGCGCAGGACCACCCTATTCCTATAAAACCATGTGTACGGTCTTTCTGACACAAGAGTCTGTAGTTCACTCACTCGTCTGGCAGATGTGAGTGCCACCAGGAAGAGCACCTTCCAGGAGAGGAAGCGCAGATAGCAAGCAGACATCGGCTCAAAAGGTGGGCGAGTAAGCTGTTGCAAGACCACATTCAAATCTCACTCGGTTGCCGGGGGACGAACCGTGGGTTTAAGTAGAAATAGACCTCTGAGGAATCTGGACACCAAGGGGTGAACCGAAAGAGGTTGTCCTTCTACTGGAGAGTGGTGTGCTGACAAAGCACTCAGGTGGACCCTGGCAGAGCTAGACTTGAGCAGACACAAGAGGCAGGAGACGTCGGATGAACTAATGAGTCTTTTATTGATAAGGATAAGAGTTAGACTTGAGGCCTAATTCTGAGAGGTGAAGTAGGTACTGTAACACCACTGGTATCAGATAAGAGAAAGGGTTTTCGTTGTGCTGGTTACACCACACCTCGAACCTATGCCCCTTGAAGGCATAGGTTTTCCTAGTGGACTGCCTCCTTGAGGCCAGTAGCACTTCCTCCACATTCTTAGGCAGGAGGAGAGAAGCCAGCACTACCCTTTCAGCAGCCATGCCATCAGGTTGAGGGACCTGAGGTTGGGGTGTAAGATAGAGCTCTGCTCCTGGGACAGGAGGTCGGGCTGCATCCCCAGAGGGAGTGGGGTCTCCACTGCCAGCTGGAGGAGAAGCAGAAACCAAGGTTGTCTTGGCCATCTGGGGGCTAACAGGATCACCGAGGCCTTGTCTCGGAAGATTCTGAATAGAGTCCAGGCCACCAGAGGAGTGGTAGGAAACGCATACAGGAGGCCCAATGACCAAAAAATCAGAAAAAAAGAGATTTATGACCGGATGTCCCCAGCATTGGAAGATCTGCTGGGCTACTTCCGGATTCAGTTGCCACTCGTGAGGTTGGAGAATTCTGCTTAGCTTGTCTGCTAAGTAGTTCTCCTGACCCAGCAGGTAAACTGCTTTGAGAGACATACCTTGTCGGATTGCAAAGGAACAGAGGTCCAGTATCTTCTGACAAAGATGCGGGACCCAGTCCCTCCCTGCTTGTTCACGTAGAACATAGTCACCTGGTTGTCTGTTTGTACTAGGAAAGACTGATGTGAGAGAACATGAGAGAAGGTTTGAAGAGCTAGGCGTATCACCCGGAGCTCTAAGAGGTTGATTTGTTGCGTCTTCTCTTGAGGAGACCACAACCCTTGAGTTCATAAGTCCTGGCAATGGGCTCCCCAGCCCAGCAGAGATGCATCTGTCGTCAGCACTCTTGTGTACGAGGGAGGCTGGAAAGGTACTCCCTAGAGCAGGTTGGATGGCTAAAGCCACCAGGTCAACGATTTCAGTAGTCATTTGGACACTCTGATCCTGTCTCGGAGTCTTCCTGTGGCTTGTGTCCACTGATCTCTGAGGCACCACTGAGCTGTCCTCATGTTGAGATGGGCGTATGGGGGGTCACATGAACAGTGGAGGCCATGTGTCCTAGAAGGCGTAGAAAGTGCCTCACTGATATCTGAGACTTGTGGCTGATTTGGTGCACCAGCTCCAGAAGCCTCTGTGCTCTGCCCTCTGGCAGGTAAGCCTTCGCTTGAAGGGTGTCTAACCTTGCCCCTATGAACTCTAGGTTTTGAGTGGGGAGCAAAGTGGACTTTGCTTGATTTATGACAAAGCCTAGATGCTGCAGTATGATGATAGTGCGAGCTGTGGCCTGTTGGGCTTCTTGAGGCGACGGAGCCCTGATGAGCCAGTTGTCCAGGTACGGGAAGACAAAAATTCCCTGGTTCCTGAGGAAGGCCGGTACTACAGCCAGACATTTGGTAAACACTCTGGGGGCAGTGGCTAGGCCGAATGGAAGTACTCTGTACTGAAAATGGTTTCCTCCCACTACAAATATGAGATATTGTCTGTGGTCTGGATGTATGAGGATGTGCGTATAAGCATCCTTCAAGTCTAAAGAGCATAGCCAGTCTCCCTGGTGGAGGTAAGGCAGCAATATTCCAAGGGAAAGCATCTTGAACTTTTCCCTCACCAGGAACTTGTTTAAGTTTCACAGGTCGAAGATGGGCCTGAGGCCTCCTGTTCTCTTTGGTATCAGGAAATACCTGGAGTAAAAGCCTTGTCCTAGCAGGCTGTGGGGCACCGGCTCCACCGCCTGATCCTCTAGAAGACCGGCCAACTCCTGTAAGAGGAGGTTCCTGTGTAAAGGGGGTCTGAGAGGCTATCCTGGAAAGTAGGAGGGAGGTACCTGGTTGAAGTGGAGCAAATAGCCCTTTTGGACTATTTGTAAGACCCAGGCATTGGTGGTTATTGCAGGCCACCTGTGGGCGTACAGGGTCAACCTTCCTCCTGTGCAAAGCCTCACCCCTGGCTGGAGAGAGACTATGCTGTGACAGTCAAAAACCCCCTACCGGCTGGGAAGGAGTCGGTGCCTGGAGGTTGGGGGTCTTCTGCTTACGCGGGCCATGCCCCTGTCCCTTGGCCTGCTGCCCCTGCTGGGGAGCCGGGGAGGCTTGGTGAGTGGGGTAGTTGCAGTAAGCAGTACCCTTCCTCGGGAAAAAGGGCTTTTTACCCGAGCCCTTCTTTTTAGAAGGGGCAGAAGTCTTTTTGGAGAGTCTTGTCCGGGTCAAATACTCGGTCTAGATTTCAGCAGCCTTCTCAGTCATGGGTTTGTCAAAAAGGTTGTCACCTCGGCAAGGGACATTGACCAACTTGTCCTGAACCCATGGCTCTAGGTCCGATGACATTAGCCACGTCTAGCGTCGGGCACCAATGCCGGCTGCGGCTACCCGGGCCGAAGTCTCAAAGCCGTCATAGGCTGCTCGAGACATAAACTTCGAGCTCTCCCGAATCCCAGTGGACAAGTTCTTGAAACGCTGCAAGGGTTCCTCGGAGAGGCCAGCCGAGAACCCGTTAAATCTCCTTTGCCAGGTCCCGTAAGTACACGTCCATGTAACATAGTAAATGATGGCAGATAAAGACCACCATGGTTCATCCAGTCTGCCCAGCAATACGGCAAGAGTAGGTGCACCTGACGCTCTGTGCAGGTCACCCCTCCCCATGTCTTTGTTTAGGGGTGGACCCACCACTCCATGTAGGACACCCCTATTTGTTGAGAAGTTAGATGGTTCAGTTTATTTTATTTTTATCCTGCTGCTGTAAAGGGATCCAATAGCATCAAGCCCTGGTAGCACTTTCTGCTGAGGGAGTCCAGGTTCCGGGCCTCCCTGCCAGGGGGCACCGAGGAGTGCGTTTTCTGGCTCTTGAGCCTGTGCATGGCCGATTCCACAACCATGGAGTTGTTCGGAAGCTGTGCCTTTTGGAACCCAGGGCTCTTGCGGACTCGATAGATGGAATCGACTTGCTTGCTGAGGACCGGCATCGAGGCCAGTGACTCCCACATGCGGAGCATCAGCCGTTCCAACATCGGAGGAACCGGTACCGTAAGGGCTTCCCGAGGGGGAAAATCATACTGGAGGGCTTCAAGCTCTTCATCTGGAGGCTCCTCCTCAGTGTCCGCCTGGAATGCCAAAGCCTTGGACATGTCCCTGACGAAGTCTGAGAACCGGGTATCCTCTGGGGGGACCTTCTCCGAGGCTCGGACCCCGGTGAGTCTGATGGGACACACCGGGTCTGGTGGGTGTCCGGGGACTCTTCATCTTCCGTTTCCCATGCTGAATCCTCCGAGGAGGAATCGATGGGCTCCGGCCGTGAGGTCTTTGATCTCGACCGCCCCGACGCCGAGGGCACCGGCGTCGATGACCTCGGTCTCGAATGGGAGGTCGAGGGAGACCTCGGCCAAGGATCAACTCGAGCTCGAAGAGTCATGAGGATTGGCTCAGCCTCCGGGGTCGACTTGGACGTTGAGGTCCCGGTGGTCAGAGCGGATGGACTGATGAGACCGGCCATCAGGGACCGCTGCTGCTCGATGATGGCAGACATACTGAGCTCCAAGCCATCATTCTGAGACCGAGCTCAGAAGACTCCGTAGCCTCCGGCTTAGGTCCCGACACCGTTCTCCCGGAGGAGAGTCAACAAGGACAACAGCAGTTACCTTCCTTGGCGTCTCTGGCTCCGTGAGAGGTACTTTTGCAGGGTGCTCCGGCTCCGAGGACCCGGGGCGGCGGTCAGGACTCCGTGACATGGTCCACGAGGGCCCAGGCGGATCAGAGGCATCCAACAATGCCGCCCTCGCAGGTTTCTTCTTCCTCCGGTGTTCCCACGAGGGAGACCCCTGCTCAGAAGACCCCCAACGATGCTTGGAATCAGACAGCTGCCGAGATGTTGAGGCTTCTGACGAGGTCTGGACGTGGGTGGATTCGGAGTCTGAGAAAATCCTTTCACGCTGCTGCTGCTGCCTACTTCTAAGTACCTTAGAGGACATTTTGCTGCACGGGCCACAGACCTTCAAGGTCATGGCTGGCCCCGAGGCAGCAGAGACAGCAGTCATGTGTGTCAGTGAGGGACATTAATTTTTTACACCGATCACACTTTTTAAAACCACTGGCAGCCATCGGGGGAAAAAGGGCCCCTGCGAGGTCGAATGACCGGGTTGCCAGTGAAAAAGAAAAAAAGCACGAACATTAGTCACAAAGGACAAAAATGAAAATAAAGACCGGAATCAATACCGGTGTACCGAATCCAAAGCGGGAAGGGGAACCGGTGTTGAACTGGGCCGAAGAAAACATCTTCAGGAGTTTTGATGCACTTTTTCCGCGAGGGAAGTTGGACTACGTCCTTTGGGCTCCACAGAAAAAGAGAGACTGAGCAAGATGGCACCCTTGGGCAGGAAGGGGATCGCGCATGCGCGATGCAATCGCAAAGGCTTTCTTTGAAAGCTGGGGAAATGCTCCGCACGAGGGCTCCGTCGGCGCCGACATCACCCATATGTGAGGACTGACTTCCTGCTTGTTCCTGTCGAAATCGACAGTACTACCTTTTAACTTTCAAAAGGGAGACCATGATAAAATGAGGAAAATAGTTAAGAAAAACACTAAAAGGGGCAGTTGCAAACGTTAAAGATTTACATCAAGCTTGGATGTTGTTTAAAAATACTATCTTGGAAGGAAAGACCAGCTTTATTTCACTTTAAGAAAAGTGGAAGGAAGTCCAAAAAAACTGCCAGCATGTTTTAAAGCTGAGATCAGAGAGGCTGTTGCCAAAAAAGCATCTTTCAGGAAATGGAAAAAGGAGCCAAATGATGAAAACTGGAACAACATAAGCATTGGCAAATTAGATGCAAGGAATTGATAAGGCAGGAAAGAGAGAATTTGAGAAGAAGCTTGCTGTGGAAGCAAAAATACATAAAGACTTTTTCAAGTACATTCATAGCAAAAATCCTGTGAGAGAGTCAGTTGGACAATTATTTATTTATTTAGCTGCATTTATATCCTGCTTTTCACCAGGTCAAGGCGGTTGGGGGATACATTTTAACACGAGAGAATAAGAGACACATACACTAATACTTACAGGGAACATGGGCAATGGAGGGCTAAGTGGCTTGCCCGAGACCACAAGGAGCACCTGTGGGACTAGAAACCCCAGTACTTCCGGCCCAAGGTTGCTGTCCTCTAGTGGAATTTGAACCACCGACCTTCCGGCCTGTGGTTGCTGTCCTCTAGTGGGATTTGAACCACCAACCTTCTGGCCTGTGGTACCTTGCCCCAACCACTAGGCCACTCCTCCCTCTAGATGATAGAGGGGTAAAAGGGGCACTAAGAGGGGACAAGGCCATAGCAGAGAGACTAAATAAATTCTTTGCTTCGGTCTTTACTGTGGAAGATGTAGGGATGTTACCTATGACTGATATGGTATTTAAAGGTGATGCCGCAGAAGACTTGGAAGAAATATCAATACACCGGGAAGATCTATTACAAGAATTTGATAAACTGAAGAGTAGCAAATCATCTGGACCAGATGGTATACATCCAAGGATGTTGAAAGAACTGAAATATGAGATTGCAGACCTGTTATCTGTGAACTATCATTAAAATCATCTGTAATACCTGCAGATTGGAGGATGGCCAATGTAATGCCAATTTTTAAAAAGGGTTCTCATGGTGATCCAGGAAACTACAGACCAGTTAGCTTGACGTAAGTACTGGGAAAATGGTAGAAACCATTATAAAGAACAAAATTACTGAACATGTAGATAGTCATGGCTTAATGGGAGACAATAGTGTCTACTAAGGGAACGCTGTTAGAGCCTGTCTCTATGTATTTGAACTCGTTTTTGCGTCCATTGTTGCAAGACATCCCATCTTATATTCGGGATAGAACTCACTTTTTACTTATCCTACGGGGTTTGTCTGGTTGGGCTTTAGATGAGGAAACACTTCTGGTAACCTTGGACGTTCAGTCCCTCTATACAAGCATTCCACAGGAGGCGGCCAGTACCATAGTACATCAAACATTGAGTGCTCGGGGAGACTTGTCTTTGCAACAGTTACAATTTTTGCAAGCCCTTACAGGCTTAGCCCTTTTTCGTAATTATTTTGAGTTTCAGGGGGTGCTATACCATCAAGTGTCAGGAGTGGCCATGGGCGCTACATGCGCTCCATCGGTAGCTAACCTATATATGGGGTTTTTTGAGGAACTTTATTTCCCCATATCACCCTATTTGGCTAACATCAAGGCTTGGCACCGCTACATCGATGATGTTTTTATGCTGTGGCAGGGCACTGAATCCCTGTTAAACTCTTTTCTTTTGTGTCTGAATTCTCAGGATGTTCACATCAAATTCACGAGTGATTTTCACAAATACCATATTACCTATTTGGATGTGCAAGTTTCGAGACAAGCAGACAGTTGGGGCACTTCAGTCCATCGAAAACCAACAGACCGGAACACTTTTCTTCATCATGACAGTGCCCACCCTCCCACTTTAAAAGACAGCCTTCCATTGTCGCAGCTTTTGCGATATCGCCGCAACTGTTCAAGTTTACAAACTTACAAGGATTTGTCTAAAAATCTGAAGACCAACTTTGCTGAAAGAGGATATCCTTCCTCTACAATATACCAAGCTTATCAGCGAGCGTTGCATATCAACCGCGATTTATTGCTATCTCCGAGGAAACATGAAGCACGCTACCATGATGACCAGCGCATCAATTTTATTACTTCTTATTCACCAATAAGTTCGAGCATACAACGTATTTTTCGAAAACATGGCGATATCCTTGAGGTAGTACCAGGGATACGAGGCAAATCGGTACGCTGTGTTTGGAAACGGAGTCGAAATTTAAAGGAATATCTGAGTCCCACAAGGTTGAGAGCCCCAATGTCATCATTGTTGGATGTTTCTGAACCAGGTCACCAAAAATGTGGAGGCTGTGTGATATGTGCAATTACTTCTGAACGGAAGAGTTTCATTTACAATGCTACCACCTATAAATTAAAAAATGCCACCACTTGTGATTCCACTTACATGGTCTACGCTGTGCAATGTCCTTGTGCTTTGCTTTACATAGGTAAAACGATTCGTCCGTTTCGGGTTCAGATGCAGGAACATGCAAGTCGGCTCCGGTGTGCCCACAGAGAAGCTCCTTTAGTCCAGCACTTTTTACTACATGACCACACATTTTCCCAACTTCGTTGCTGGTGTATTGAGCAAGTGACAGATCCTGTTATGGGAAGAACTCATGATCAGTGGTTAATCTACAGAGAACAGAGGTGGATTTACACGCTAGCCACGGTGCAACCGGGAGGATTGAATCAAAGCATCGATTGGGCAGCTTGCGTGTGATGTTTGACCAATGGGATCATGTCTTCAGGGGCATTTAAACTAGGGCCATTCTACCATCAGTTCGCATGCGCGGCGTCTGTTGGATTCCTTAACGTATGAGAAGGAGAACGTGGGAATGAATTGTTTAGCCGCAATATTGTCAGGTTTTTATCAAATTATTATTCTGTCTCATTTGTTTTACAACAGATAATGTGATTTATATGTTTTTGGTACAACATTAGCACAGTTCAGTCATTTATGATGTCCTTTCTAGGAATATGACTTCATGATCAAGTCCCTTGAGAAACCCTACACGGCGAAACGCATGGGCGCCTTAAAAGGCTGGCGTTGGGACAAGTTTTAAGATACTGATTGCAAGTGGAAGAAAATTCACAACACTAAAATTTTTTTGAAAGAACTTATAAAAATCATGAAGTATCACGTTCAGCATCTCGTCTTTGAATGAGCTAAGTATTTTTTCCTTTATTTTCATTCTGCTCATGACACACCGTGATACTGTTTGTGCAACACAAGCCCTTGATGTTAAACCGGCACATGTCTGGGAGTACGATATGATAAACCCAGAGTTTGTCAGTGCCCACGGTTATTTCTGAGGCTAAGTTGTGACAATTTAAGCATTACTGAGCTCGATTGCATTGGTAAAAAGTTGAATGAGGTATTGTTTCATTGCTTTATAGCGATCACTCACAAAGACAGACCCATTTTTTATTAATGGGAGACAGCCAACATGGTTTTAGCCAAAGGAAGGTAATCTCTTACTAATTTGTTATTTTTTTTGAAGGTGTGAATAAACAGGTAGACAAAAGTGAGCCAGTTGATATAGGGTATCTGGATTTTTAGAAAGCCCTTGACAAGGTGCCTATGAGAGACTCTTGGCGAAATTAAAAAGTCACAGGATAGGAAACAGTGTACTATTGTGGATCAGGAATAAGTTAAAAGGTAGAAAGCAGAGGGTAGGGTTAAAGGTACAATTTCCCCAATGGAGAAAGGTGAATAGTAGAGTATCCCAGGGATCTGTGCAGGGTCCGTTGCTTTTTAACATATTTGCAAATGACCTGGAAATGGGAATAATGAATGAGGTAATTAAATTTGCAGATCACACAAAATTATTCAAAGTTGTTAAAACCCAAGAGGATTGTGAACAATTGTAAGAGGACCTTGATACACTGGAAGACTGGACATTCAAATAACAGTTGAAATTTAATGTGGAAAAGTGCAAAGTTATGCACCTAGGAAAGAACAACCCAAATTATGGTTACACGATGCAAGGTTCCACATTAGGAACCACCACTCATGAAAACGATTTAGGCGTCATCGGGGATAACACATTGAAATCCTCCACCCAGTGTGCAGTGGCGACCAAGAAAGCAAATAGAATGCTAGGAATCATAAGGAAAGGAATGGAGAATAAAACAAAGGATATTATAATGCCTCTGTATCGTTCCATGGTGCGACTGCACCTTGAATATTGTGTGCAATTCTGGTCACTGTATCTTAAAAAGGATATAGCATTATTAGAAAAGGTACAGAGAAGAGACGCCAAAATGGTAAAGGGGATGGAAGAACACTCCTATGAAGACAGGCTAAAAAGGTTAGGGCTCTTCATCCCAGAAAAGAGATGGCTGAGGGGAGATATGAAAGAGGTCTATAAATTAATGAATGGAGTAAAACAGGTAAATATACATTGACTGTTTACGCCATCAAAATATAGAAAGACTAGGGGACATGCAATGAATCTACAGGGTAACCTATTTAAGACTAATAAGAGAAAATATTTTTTCACTCAACGTGTAATCAAATTCTGGAATTCATTACTGGAAGATGTAGTAAAAGCTGTTAATATAGCCAAGTTTAAAAAAGGTGTGGACAGGTTCCTAGAAGAAAGGTCCATAAACCACTATTAAAGGGCACCCGGGATATACACTGCTTACCCCACTACAAACATTTTGGAATCTGTGTCTTTTGGGGAAACTGCTAGGTACTTGTGACCTAGATTGGCCACTGTTGGAAACAGGATACTGGGCTTGATGGACCTTGGTCTGATCCAGTATTGCATATCTTATGTTCTTATGATCCAGTGGGCTGGGCATGGGTCAAGCGGCTAGGTGGAGATGTTTAGCTTGGTTAGAGGACAGCAACCTTGGGCTGGAAGGACTGGGGTTTCTAGTCCCACAGGTGCTCCTTGTGGTCTTGGGCAAGCCACTTAACCCTCCATAGCCCATGTTCCCTGTAAAATAGTTATCTCCAAGTTATAATGCCCTGTTCAATGTAATTTCAGTTTGTTCAATGTAAACCGCACTGATGCAGAATAGCGCGGTATATAAGAGAATGTAAATAAAAAATAAAATAAAATAAATAAAGTATATGATTAATATTTTCACTACTGACTGTTTGGAATGTGATCCAGCAATTGTTGCTAGGAATGGCAGCGGTGTGAGGGGAGATAATGTGGTTTGGGTTGGGGTTTAATTGTTTGTAGTTTGCAGCCAGTTGTTGATGGGTGATGGTGGTTGTTTGGTTGAGGTTTATGGGAGGTTCAGTGGGGCATCTGACTAGGTCAAACAGTTCTCCTGGGCGATTTATTGCAGTATTTTTTGAATGATAGTCTTTCTTGGCTTTTTCTGCAGTGGTGTGGTAGTTCTGTAGTAGTATAAGGCAGCTATTGCGGTCTTCAACTGAGATGGTTTTCTGCCATTTCCACTCAATTTGTCTTAGTTCAGTTTTTAGTTGTAGGGAACGGCAGTACCAAGGAGTTTTGAGGATATGATGTTTTTGGTAGGGTTTTGTTGCTTAGGTGGTAGTTTAGCTGAGGATCCAAGCACTTTATTCCAGCTGTCTGTCAATATTGTGGTGTCTGACATGTCCGTGGTTAGATGTGGCAAAGTGTTCTTGAGAAAGGTGTCCCTGCTAAAGTTTCTGAAACATAATGTTGCTTGTTGGTGGTCTATCAGCATTACTGGCGATTTTAGGGTATAGCAAAGATGATGAGGCTATGGTCAGTCCAAGGCAGTGGGTAGATTTTTAGTGAGGGGGCTGGTGTGAATTGGGTGTGTGGTGGTAAAGATTTGGTACAGGGTGTTGCCTTTGTTGTGAGTGGGGAATGTCACTCTTTGTGTAAGGTCCAATGATTTCATGGCTGTTAGGAATGTATCTGCTGCTGTTATAGATAAGGAGTGGAGAGTAAATTCTCAGAAGATGAAAATGTCTTTCTTAGTTTTGGTATGTTCAATGATGTTTTCAATTATGGCAGATAAGTTATTTGACGAGAGGGCAGGCGTTCTGTAGCTGAGGATGATGAATAAATAGTTGTTTGTGATGATGACTGAATTGATTTTATCGGTGCATTTTGTTGATAGAGACCAGAAATGTAGGTGTTACTTGGTTAGTAGTAGTACCCCTCCTCCTCTTCTGTTGTTTCTTGGACATTGGAATAGTGAGTAGCCTTCTGCTTTGATTTGATTGATGATGACACTGTCGGTGTCTGTGAGCCATGTTTCGGTTATACGTAGTGTGTCTAGTTGGTATTATGTGAGTAGATCAGTGATAGTCGACTATTTCGGACTGATCTGGCATTGATTAGTGAACATCGGAACACCTATGCTGTTGTGTCAGGAGCAGTAGCAATGGGAGTGATGAAGGGAGAGGGTTGTATGGTTATGAGGCATCTGGTTGAGTTTTGTCGCAATCGGTTAGGAGGTGTGAGTAATAGAGGCGGTGCTGAGCAGTAATTTGTATGGAATGTGTGGGAGGAATTGTGGGGTGTTGGGGTTACTGTGTGCTGCTGCTAAAAGTATGAGTTTGAGTATTGAGTATATTGCAAGGTAAAGTGAGAGTATAGCTGTTTTGTACAGTTGCCTGAGGGTAGGAAGAAGGGGAGGAGGAGTGGCACTATATGTAAAAAACACTATTAAAGCTTTGGAATTACAGAGCTTAAAAATACTATTAAAGCTTTGGAATTACAGAGCTTAAAAGGAAGAGAGGAGGCATTGTGGGTTAAACTAGAAAGAGAGAAAGAGAAATCTATTTGCATTGGTGTGATATACAGACTTCCCTCACAAGAGGCAGAGGTAGACAGAGTGAATTGAAGACATATGCAACATTGCTAGGAAAGGGGAAATGCTACTCATAGGGGATTTCAATATGCCAGATGTTGATTGGCACATTCCTGCTGCAGTATCATCTAGAAGTAAAGAGATCCTGGATTCTCTACAGAGAGAACTATTCAAGCAATTGGTAACAGACCCCACACATGAAGGGGCCATACTGGACATGGTGCTTACCAATGGTGAAAGTGTTTCTGATGTTATAGTGGGAGATCATTTTGCATCCAGTGATCGCCAGATGGTGTGGTTCGGTATTAGGACTAGGGCTGTTAGAATCCATTCAAAGGTGAGGGTCTTAGACTTTAGGAAGACTAACTTTGCCAGGATGGGTCAATACCTCAGGGAGTCGTTAGTGGGATGGGAACAGCTGAGGGATGTAGAAAAACAGTAGGCAAAACTGAAAGGGGATATTTTAAGGGCAACAAACCCTTCATTTGTTAAAATGGTAAATAAAGGTAAAATACTATGGAGTGGAGGAGTGGCCTAGTGGTTGGGGCAAGATACTTCAGGCCAGAAGGTCAGGGGTTCAAATCCCACTAGAGGACAGCAACCTTGTGCCGGAAGGACTGGGGTTTCTAGTCCCACAGGTGCTCCTTGTGGTCTTGGGCAAGCCACTTAACCCTCCATAGCCCATGTTCCCTGTAAAATAGTTATCTCCAAGTTATAATGCCCTGTTCAATGTAATTTCAGTTTGTTCAATATAAACCGCACTGATGCAGAATAGCACGGTATATAAGAGAATGTAAATAAATAAATAAATGGAAAAGGAGACCACTATGGCTTTCGAAAGAAGTAGCTGAAACAGTGAAGAAAAAGAGGGAGGCCTTCATGAAATACAAGAGATCACAGAGAGAGAAAGACAGGCATCTATATTTGGAAAAACTTAGAGAAGCTAGCAAAGTAGTCAGGAAAAGATTCAAACAGAGGAGGAAATAGCCAATGCAATAAAATGGGGGGGATAAGATATTTTTCAGATATGTTAGTGAGAAGAGGAAGGGCAAAAGTGGTATTGTCAGACTCAAGGGTGAAGGGGAGGAATATGTAGAAGCTGATGAGGATAAAGCAGAATTGCTTAACACATATTTCTGTTCTGTGTTCACAGATGAAGAACCAGGAGCAGGACCTCAGAAACACCCACAAACAGGAACAGAAGCGAGGGACATCTTGAACAATTTTCAGAAGACTGTTTTCGTGAGAAACTAGCTCAACTTAAAGTAGACAAAGCGATGGGACACACCCTAGAATACTGAGGGAACTTGGGGACGTCCTAGCAGCTCCACTGACTGACCTATTCAATGCCTCATTGGAGTCGGGAGTGGTGCCAAAGGACTGGAGAGAGGTTCATGTGGTGCCTTTACACAAAAGCGGAAGTAAGGATGTGGTTGAAAACTACAGGCCGGTTAGTTTAACCGGTGCTGAGTAAATTATTGGAAATGCTTCTGAAAGAGAAAATAGTGAGTTTTCTGGAGTCCAGCAGATTACAGGATCCAAGGCAGCATGGATTCACCAGAGGCAGGTCTTGTCAGACAAATCTGATTGATTTTTTTGACTGGGTGACCAGGGAGTTGGACCGAGGGAGAGCCCTAGATGTGGTGTATTTAGATTTCAGTAAAGCCTTTGACACTGTTCCTCACAGGCGACTTATAAACAAACTGAGCACACTAGGGATGGACCCTAAAATTACTGCTTGGGTTAGAAATTGGTTGGGTGAGGAGAAGAATATTACCAGTGGTGTGCCCCAGGGATCTGTCCTTGGTCCGATTCTTTTTAACATCTTTGTTAGTGATATAGCGGAAGTGCTGTCAGGTAAGGTTTGCCTCTTTGCGGATGATACCAAAATCCGCAATAGAGTAGACACCCAGGAAGGTGTAGATAACATGAGGAGGGATCTAGCTAAGCTTGAAGAATGGTCTAAAATTTGGCAGCTGGGATTTAATGTTAAAAAATGTAAGGTCATGAATTTGGGCTGCAGCAATCCAAGGGAGCAATATTGTATAGGGGGTGAAGTACTTTTGTCCACTAAAGAAGAGCAGGACCTAGGCGTGGTTGTGTCTGATGATCTCAAAGTAGCTAAACAGGCAGAAAAGGCGACGGCAAAAGCTAGGAGGATATGTGGGTGCATGCGGAGAGGAATGGCTAGCAGAAAAAAGGAGGTGATAGTGCCTCTGTATAAGTCTTTGGTGCAACCTCATTTGGAGTATGGTGTGCAATTCTGGAGACCGCACCTTCAAAAGGATGTGAACAGAATGGAGTCGGTACAGAGGGTGGCTACTAAAATGGTTAGTGGTCTTCATTATAAAGCATATGAGGACAGACTTAAGGATCTTAATATGTACACCTTAGAGGAAAGGCAGGATAGAAGTGATATGATTGAGATGTTTAAATAGCTCCATGGCATAAATGTTCAGGGGGAGAGCCTCTTTCAATTAAAAGCTGCTACGAGGGGACAATGGATGAGGGTGATGGGGGATACATTCAGGAGTGATATTCGGAAATATTTCTTTACGGAAAGAGTGGTGGATCCGTGGAATAGTCTCTCAGTGGAGGTGGTAGAGATGAGGACAGTAACTGAATTCAAAAAAGCATGAGACAAACACAGAGGATCTCTAAAGGAAAAAGGGGACTGTTGTAGTTGTTGATATGGAAGGACAGACTAGATAGGCCATGTGGTCTTTTTCTGTCATCATATTTCTATGTTTCTATGCAATAGGTTTTGTACAGACACAGGGGGGAGGAGAGATGCTGCACTGGTGGGGGATATAGAAGGGAAGATTCTGGCCTGTGAGAGGCAGCAAATGGCTAAAGATTCACCTAAGGCAGGGGTTCCCAAATCTGTCCTGGGACCTCCCCAGCCAGTCCCTGACCTAAGGGGTCAGATACTCTTGGGCCAGTTCCGATTTCAAATTATAGTCCTATGGAGCAGGTTCAAATTAGATTGAAGAAAGAAATGGAATGCTCCATTATGACTATGTAAAAATAGAAAGTTTTAAAATATTGTAAAGATGACTAGAGGGAAGAAGGAAGAAGAGGTCCTGTAACAATGTTGCACTGATATAATGTAAGTACCAATACACAGCTTAAGGAAATGAATTTCTAACATTCATAAATAAGTATATATAAAATCATTCATGTGCACTGAATTTAAAACACACAAATGCACCTTGGGAAATGTCCCAAGTTTAGGACATGGTTACAGATGATATTTTATAGGTCAGAAGGCCAATAAATTATTGAAATGGGAAGCAGTAAAGTATTATTGTGGCTGGTTGTGCTACTTAACAGGTTAAAGGGAACAGAGAAAAAAAATGATCAGCGATGCATGAAAACAAATTTTATTTCCAATGCTGCCTCAATCTGTATTCACTTGCATGAAGATGTAATATTCTAAAACATTTTAAATTCAAATCATCTTGAGAACAGATTGATACGAAATTTATTTTCAGAAACTGCTATTTTGTCTATTGCTATCAGTATTGATTGCTCTTATGTAGAAGCTTTTATTCAAGATTCTAAATCGGTGGTTTTCAACCCAGTCCTCTGGGACCCCCAGGCCAGTCAGGTTTTCAGTATATCCACAATGAATATGCATGAGATAGATCTGCATGTACTGCTTCCATTATATGAAGATCTATCTCATGCATATTCATTGTGGATATACTGAAAACCTGACTGGCCTAGGGGTCCTGGAGGACTGAGTTGAGAACCACTGTTCTAAATATTTAAAAATACCAAAGGCTTTCTTTTCAGGCTGCAGGCTCAAGTGTGTCAATAAAAATGATATTTAAATGAGAATATTTCCATTTTCACATGAATAGTTTGTTAGGGGAGTGTTATGTTAAAAGGAAACAGTTATTTGATGACAGCAGTGCTATTTCAAGTTACATAAATTGGTTGCATATTATTTCTCAATTAACTCATCTACTATTCATACTAACATTCAAGTATGTGCCTTTAAGTATGTGCCCTAAAACTGGACTTTAGTAATATGAATACTGGTGATCCTGTTCTTAGGGCTTTTTGTACTGGAGTTTTATTCACTTATCTTAGAGTGCTGTTTTGGGTGTTTTGGTCATATTTTGTTAATGGTAATGTACAATGCTGTGAGAGTACTGTAAAAAGCATCTTACCAGCATGCATTATTTGTCGACTCATTTTACAGCACTAACTATAACATAAATTTAAGAACAAAAAAATATATGTCTCTTTTCTAACACAGACAAATATTTGAGCAAAACTGCATTCTTTTATTTTTAAAAACACTTTAAATGCATGTAGGGAACCTGGCACTTCAACTTGAAAAAAAGACGGCTGAGGGGAGATATAATAGAGGTCTATAAATTAATGAATGGAGTGGAATGGATAGATGTAGATCGGTTGATTACTCCATCAAAAAGTAGGAAGATTAGGGGACATGCAATTAAGCTACAATTTATTTATTTATCAGTTTTTTTATACAGCTTTATCTTTTCAATCAAAGTGGTTTACATTGTAACTTAAACTTGGTAATGTACATTAAACAGAGACATTAATAACTTGGATTTTCTGAAGCAATGGAAGGTTAAGTGACTTGCCCAAGAACACAAGGTGGGAACTGAATCCTGGTCTCTTGGTTCCCAAGCCAGTGCTCTAACCATTAGGATACTCCTTCATTTATCTTTATCTTTATTCTTTATCTTTATTTGCAGTTTTTGATATACCACCCTTGCCAAAGCGTCAGGGCGGTGTACAATAAAACAAATGTTGGCTACAGGAAGCATAGAAAAGAAAAGAACGCCAATAATGGACAGGAAAGGAGAGAAAGGAAAGAAAACAGTAAAATGGGAAAATATGAGAGGCCAGGAAAGAGGGAGGGAGGAAGTAATTACTAATTGAGAGAGAAATATTCCTAGGTTGGTGGTAACTAGATGCTGGATAGGGGGGGGGGTGTCAGACGAGGGAGGGTCAGAGCCATCAGCGGATGGTAGGTGGTCAAAAGCCTGACGGAAAAGGTGCATTTTGAGGAGTGCTTTGAAGCGTGGGAAGGAAAGCTCGATGCGGAGGGAGTGAATTCCATAGAGCGAGACTCAGAAAGAAAAATGCAGAGTGTCAGGTAAGTTCAAGGTGGGCCTGAGAGGGAGAGGGGAGGAAGAGACGGTTGCCATGTGCAGAGCGGAGGAGACGAGGAGCGGGTTGAAGATGGATAATGTTGGCCAGGTATTGAGGGGTACTAGTATGGAGAACCTTGTGGGTAATAGTGAGAAGTTTATAAATGAACCGGACTTTGATTGGGAGCCAATGAAGAGAGGAGAGAGATGGAGTGATATGGGCGGTAACGGGGGAATAAGTGATTAGACGGGCAGCAGTGTTCTGAACTAACTGGAGATGACATAATTGATGACAAGGAGACCGGCGAAAAGAGAGTTACAGTAGTCGAGGCGGGTGATCACGAGAGACATGACGAGAGTAGTAATGGCAGAAGGAGAAAGGAAAGGCTGAATAGATCTGATTCTACAGAGATGAAAAAAACACGAGTGCACCACAGAGGAAATGTGTTGGTGGAAAGAAAGAGAAGAGTCCAGCGTAACACCCAAGTACCGAAGGGTATAGACCAGAGGAATAGAACGAGCAGACATGGTAGGGGACAGATCGGGAGGAGAGTTACGGAAAGAAAGCCAGATGGCTGAGGATTTGGACGGGTTGACACGCATGAGGTTTTGTCTAAACCAAGAAGCAATGAGGTAGAGGCAGTCGTTAAGAGGGGCAAGGTCAAGCGCTGAAGGAGAGACATGGTAGACCAGGAGAATATCGTTGGCATAGATATAGGCAGATATACCGGTTTAAGACTAATAAGAAAAAATATTTTTTTATTCAATGCGTAATCAAAATCTGGAATTCGTTATCAGAGGATATGGTAAAGGCTATTAGTGAAGCTGGGTTTAAAAAAGATGTGGACAAGTTCCTGGAGGAAAAGTCCATAAACTATTATTAAGGACGACCAGGGAAATTCATGGCTTACCCCAGGAACATGGAATCTGTATACCTTTTGGGAACCTGACAGGTACTTCTAACCTGGATTGGCCACTGTTGGAAACAGGATACTGGGCTTGATGGAACTTGGTCTGACCCAATAAGGCATTTCTTATGTTCTTAACCTCCAAACAAACAAGGAGATTCACTAATATCATATAGACAAACAGAACATATGAAATACGATGGAGGCTTGCTCTTCAGGACTACATAAACTTATCTTCTGCTAGACAAAAATCTACAAGACAGTACAATTTTTGTTAGAGCACTAGTCCTTTGAAATATACTAGTAGTATTACTGCAAACTGAATTATGTTACAAGAAATTCAGAGTTGCACTCAAAAGACATCCGTTTACATTGGCATTTGGGGGTAGATAGCTGGCTGACATAAGGCAGTGGTGGTATTTCAAGGCACTGCTTGACCCTTTTACTTTGCTTTAATTCTCTCTACTTTTCATTTCTCTGTCTTCTCATGACTGGAGTTCTTTTAATTTTCAAAGAAATAGATTTTATTGATTGTAAACCACTTTGTTTCTTTAAAGAAAGGTAGTATATTAAATGCCATTACATCATAAACCATGCCATGCCTGGGCTTTCTTTTGTCTCTTCAACATCTTGGATCCATACCAACGTCTGTCCTCTTGGGCTGCAGGAAAATCCACTGGCCCTTACAGTTTTGAAATATGATATCATTACTGTTGGTTGCTAATACTCGTTATGTTAGCTAGTCTCACTTCAGCGAGTCGAATGGTCATTGTACAGCACTTAATTTTTAGATCATGTGCAAATGTTTGGGGCATAGGCCCCACAAAAAATCGTGACATGGCGTGGCATGGCAGGCAGAAAGCTGCCCATGGGGTTCCATTCCTGGTGGGCAGGAGAAGAATAGAAGCCATGATCATGGTAAAACCCTTCCTGTCTGCCCGTGGGAGATGGGTTCCCTGCAGGCAGAACAGGAAGGATCGCTGCCTGTGGGGCAGTGTTTGGGCTTCCCACCCCTCCCCCAGTTGGTGGAGAGGATAGGCCATTATAAGCTTTCTAAATTTTAAAGCAATTAAGTTCAAATTGTAAATATTCAGCTAATGACTTCCAGAAATAAGGTCTAAAGTAATTATGAGGTGACTGTCATCTAACAAGCAACTTCACAACAGACAAAATGAGTAATTCTAAAAACACCTGGGTGGATGAATGAAGAGCTTATAAAGATCATATTACTTAGATAGATTGTTAAAGTAAAATGGCTATCCAAAATGCAAATATTTAAACACAACTGTAAATGGTATCCAAAATTTCACCAATGTGATGACTGCAAAACTGGGGCAATATCAAATATTTTAGCATCTACTACAGAGTAGTTACTCACCTGTAACAGGTGTTCTCCAGGAGCAGCAGGAATCAGTCCTCACATATGGGTGTCATCGGCGCCGATGAAGCCCCAGCGGAGCATTTCCCCAGCTTTCCATGAAAGCCTTTGGGAATGCAGGCACGCATGCACGGTTCCCTTCCCGCCTAAAGGTGCCATCTTACCTCAGTCAAATGACATAGCTTAGAACAGCACACAAAAATGAAAAATAAACTATGTACAACTGCAACTCCAAGGGGAGGAGGGAGGGTTGTGAGGACTGATTCCTGCTGCACCTGGAGAACACCTGTTACAGGTGAGTAACTACTCTTTCTCCAGGACCAAGAAGGAAGTCAGTCCTCACATATGGGTGACTCCCTAGCTCTGGGCTACCGAGGAACCCAGGCTGAACAAGAGAACTCCCTCTAGTCTCAGCAGCAAAGAAAGCCTTTCCAAGGACACAACCTCCACCGGTAGCCCAACAGAGGGCAGGAGTTGCCTAAACCTCAAAGAGATTCCGGAGAACTGCTTGGCCAAAAGCACTGTCCCTATGGGACTCCCTCTCCAGACAGTAATGGACTGCAAAGGTCTGGCTTGAAGACCAAGTTGCAGCCCTGCAGATGTCTACCAAGGGCACAGAGCGGAGAAGAGCCACTGAGGCAGCCATTGCCCTGACACGGTGGGCCGTGACCCGACCCTGCAAAGGAAGGTCAGCCGCCTTGTAAGCCCAGGTGATACAGTCAGTCACCCAGACGGACGAGGTATGCTTGGACACAGCGAACCCTAACTTATTAGGGTCAAAAGAAACGAAGAGCTAAGTAACCTTCTATGCCCCTGCGTACGGTCAAGGTAGAAGGATAAGGCCCTCCTACAGTCCAGGGTATGCAGGACTGCTTCAGCCTGGCTTGCATGAGGCCTAGGGAAGAATGTTGGAAGAACCACCTCCTGATTGAGGTGGAAAGAGGAGACAACCTTTGGGAGGAACTTTGGATGAGTCCTGAGGACTACCCTGTTCCTATAAATCCTGGTGTAGGGCCTATCACAGACCAGGGCCTGAAGCTCACTCACTCGCCTAGCCAAGGTAAGGACTATCAGGAAGAGAGTCTTCCAGGATAGGAAGCGCAGTGGACAAGTAGCCATCGGCTCAAAAGGTGGGCGAGTCAGTTGCTCCAAGACCACATTCAACTCCCACTCAGGGGCAGGAGGACGTATTGGAGGCTTGAGCAAAAGCAAGCCCCTGAGAAAGCGGGACACCAAGGGGTGAACCGACAGAGAATGTCCTTCCACCAGTGAGTGGTGAGCTGCTAGAGCTGAGAGGTGGACCCGAACAGAATTGGACTTGAGTCCCTGATTGAACAAGTGGAGTAAATACTGAAGCACTACTGGTACCGTACAGGAGAAAGGATCTTCTGTACGTAGCTGACACCACATAGAGAACCTTCTCCATTTGAGAGCATAGGTTTTTCTAGTGGACTGTTTCCAAGAGGCTAGGACAACCTCCTCAACTTCCTGAGGTAGGCCCAAGGGAGCCAAAACTACCCTTGCAGCCTCCAGGCTATCAAATTGAGAGCTTTGAGATTGGGGTGCAGAAGGGAACCCTGATCCTGAGAAAGAAGGTCGGGTTGCAACCCCAGAGGCAGGGGGGGATCCACTGCCAACTGAAGCAGAAGTGGAAACCAAGGCTGTCTCGGCCATCTGGGAGCCACCAGCAGGACCGAGGCCTTGTCCTGAAGGATCTTGAAGAGAGTTCGGGCCACCAAGGGCGTGGGAGGAAACGCATACAGGAGGCCCTGAGACCATGGAATCACAAAAGCATCTGCTGCTGTCCGCAGAGGATGCGGTTGCCTGGAGCAGAACTTCGGTAGCTGTTTGTTCAGTGGACTGGCAAACAGATCTAGCCAAGGGAGACCCCATTTCTGGAAGATCTTCTGGACTACTAAGGGATGCAGCTGCCACTCGTGGGGCTGGAGAATCCTGCTCAACCTGTCAGCCAGGTAGTTCTCCTGGCCTGGAAGGTACACAGCCCTGAGGAGCATGTTGTGCTTTAGGGCAAAGGAACAAAGGTCTTGAGCTTCCCGACAAAGGAGCCTGGACCCAGTCCCGCCCTGTTTGTTCACATAAAACATGGCCACCTGGTTGTCTGTCTGAACCAGGACAGATTGATGAGCCAGGGCAGGAGAGAAAGCTTTGAGAGCTAGGCAAATAGCCCTGAGTTCCAGGAGATTGATCTGCTGTGCCGCCTCCCAAGGAGACCACAGGCCCTGGGTGCACTTGCCTAGACAATGAGCTCCCCAGCCCTGCAGGGAGGCGCCAGTGGTCAGTACCACCGTGTACCCAGAGATATGAAAGGGCACTCCTTTTAGTAGATTGGGTGGTTGCAGCCACCAGCTGAGGGAGTTCAGAAATTGTCTGGACACCCTTATCCTGTCCCTGAGGCTGCCTTTGGCCTGTGACCACTGAGTCCGAAGGCACCACTGTGCGGGCTGCATATGGAGCCTGGCATTGGGGGTCACATGTACTGTCGAAGCCATGTGGCCTAGAAGCCTCAGGCAGAGTCTGGCAGAGACTAGTGACCTGTTGAGAAACTGGTTTGCCACGGCTATTAATCTTTGTGCTCTGTCTTCTGGCAAGAAAGCCTTTGCCAGGAGAGAGTCCAGCCTTGCTCCTATGAACTCCAAATTCTGGGAGGGCAGCAAAGTGGACTTTGCGAAGTTTATTACAAACCCTAGGCTTTGAAGAAGAGCAATAGTTCTGAGGGTGGCGTGTCTGGCCTCTGGCACGTCTGACCCCTGATGAGCCAGTCGTCCAGATAGGGGAAAACAAAGATTCCCTGATTTCTCAGGTAGGCCGCCACCACTGCCAGGCATTTGGTAAAGACCCTGGGAGCGGAGGTGAGGCCAAAAGGCAGTACTCTGTACTGATAATGGTTTTCTCCCACAATGAACCTGAGGTATTTTCTGTGGTCTGGATGGATGAGGATGTGAGTGTACGCATCCTTTAGATCTAAGCAGCATAGCCAATCTCCCTACTGGAGGTAGGGCAGAAGGGTTCCAAGAGTAAGCATCTTGAACTTTTCTTTCTCCAGGAACTTGTTGAGATTCCTGAGATCCAGAATGGGTCGAAGGCCACCGGTTCTTTTGGGCACCAGGAAATACCTGGAGTAGAATCCGTGACCTTGCAAGTGGGGAGGCACAGGCTCCACCGCCCCGTCCACCAACAGACCTTGAAGTTCCTGAAGTAGAAGGTCTGTGTGCAGGGGAGGCCTTGGAGACTCCCCTGGAAAGTATGGTGGAGGCAGTTAGTGAAAATGTAGTGCATAGCCCCTGTGGACTATGTCCAACACCCAACTGTCCCCGGTGATGAGGGGCCACTGGTGGGCAAAGAGGGCGAGGCGACCTCCTGTGCAGGGTTGGGATAGCAGGGATGTAGAGGCTACGCTCAAGGAGTCAAAAAACCCCAACCTGATGAGTGGGAGCAGGGGCCGGAGGCTTGGGGGTCCTCTGCCTACGGGGCCCATTACCCTGCCCCTTGGCTTGCTGACCCTGGGGTGCAGCTTGGGCAGCCTGATACTGAGGGTACTGTTTGTAGGCAGTGCCCTTCCTCGGGTAAAAGGGCTTTTTACCTGAGCCCTTCTTCTTATGAGAAGGGGCAGAGGTCTTCCTAGACAGCCTTGTCCTTGTAAGGTGCTCGGTTTTGAGCTGAGCGGCTTCTCGGTCATGGGCTTGCCAAAAAGGTTCTCACCTCGGCAAGGGACATCGACCAACTTGTCCTGAACCCATGGCTCGAGGTCCGATGACTGCAGCCATGCCTGGCGTCGAGCCGCGATGCAAGCTGCCGCAACTCGGGCCGAAGCCTCGAAGCCATCGTAGGTGGCGCGGGACATGAACTTCGAGCAGTCCCGAATCCCCGAGGACAAGGACTTGAATCTCTGCAAGGGTTCCCCGGAGAGACCAGCAGAGAACCCGGCCAACTCCTTGGCCAGGTCCCGCAAGTACATGCCCATGTACAGCGGGTACGACTGGACACGGCAAGCAAGCATCGAGCCCTGGAAGCACTTTCTACCGACGCCATCGAGGTTCCGGGCCTCCCTGCCGGGGGGCACCGCAGAGTGCATCTTCTGACTCTTCAGGCGATGCATGGCCGATTCCACAACCATGGAATGGTGTGGTAGCTGTGCCTTCTGAAAGCCAGGGCTCTTCTGGAGTCAATAGATCGAATCGACTCGCTTGCTGAGAACCAGCGCCGAGGCCGGTGCCTCCCACATCCGGAAGAGGAGCCGTTCCAGCATCAGAGGAACCGGGACAGTAAAGGCCTCCTTCGGAGGAGAGTCATACTGCAAGGCCTCGAGCTCTTCAGCTCGAGGCTCTTCCTCGGGGTCCGCCGGAATAGCCAAGGCAGTGGCCATATCCCAGACAAACTCCGAGAACCGGGTATCCTCCGGAGGGGATCTACTCCGGGGTTCAGACAGCGGGGAGTCCGACGGGACGCACCGAGTCTTGAACGTATCGGGGGACTCCTCATCCTCCGTCTCCCAGGTGGACTCGTCCGAGGAGGAGTCAGGGTCCGACCCCACGGGGCCCTGGAGCACCCGCCCTGACGCCGGAGGCACTGGCATCGATGCCCTTGGTCCCGAAAGGGAGGGAGACCGCGACCGAGGTCGACTTCGAGCCATGATGGACTCTAGTATCGGCTCGGTTTCCGGGGTCGACTTCGATGTCGATGTCCCGGTGGTCGGGGCAGATGCGCCATGAAGGCAGACAGTCTGCTCTCCAAGGCTGTCTTCCTGAGACTCAGCTCGGGAGATGCAGCAGCCACCGACTAGGGCCCGTCGGCGGCTCTCTGGGAGGAGAGTCCTCGAGGACCACAGGGCTTACGTGTCCAGCAGACTCCGGCTCCACGCGAGGAACTTTGGCAGGCTTCTCTTGTTCCACGGGCCCGGGGCGACGGTCGGGGGTCTTAGACCTGGCCCTCGAGGAGCCAGGGACCTCCTCCGATGCCGCCCTCATGAGCCGCTTCTTCCTCTTGCGTTCCCGGTCGGGGGACCCCCTGTCCGAGGAGCTTCGACGGTGCTCGGGATCCGAATCCAGAGATGTCGAGGCCTCAGACGAGGTCCGGGCCGGCCGGAGGCTGAGTCCGAGAAAAGCCTTTCTTTCTGCTGCTGACAACTTCGGAGTGCCTTGGAGGACATCTTCCCACATGGTCCACACGTCTTAGGGGCGTGATCAGGACCGAGGCACCAAAGGCAGCAGTCGTGTGTGTCGGTGAGAGACATTAACTTCTTACACCGATCACACTTCTTCAAACCGCTGGAAGCCATCGGGGAAAAAAGAGTCCCTGCGAGGTCAAAGGACCGGCCTTCCAGGGAAATATCAAAAAAGGGCGTGAACGCCAGCCACGAAGGGCAAAAACCGAAAAAGAAGAATCGGGCTCGATACCGGTGTACCAAACCCGGTGGCAGGGGAACCGGCGTTCATGAACCAACCAGAAGGGAAGCCATATTGGACCACCATATCTGATGCAAGAGATAAGGGTGTTGGGACCACTTGGCAATAGTGATCATAGCATGATCGTGTTTGATTTAATTAGTGGAGGAGGGATGGTAAGGAAATCCACAGTATTACCTTTTAACTTTCGAAAGGGAGACTATGATAAAATGAGGAAAATAGTTAAGAAAAAACTAAAAGGAGCAGTTGCAAAGGCTAAAGACTTACATCAAGCTTGGGTGTTGTTGAAAAATACTATCTTGGAAGCCCAGACCAGCAGCATTCCACGCTTTAAGAAAAGTGGAAGAAAGTCCAAAAAACTGCCAGCATGGTTTAAACGTGAGGTCAGAGAGGCTGTTGTTGCCAAAAAAGCATCTTTCAGGAAATGGAAAAAAGAGCCAAATGACGGAAACTGGAAACAGCACAAGCACTGGCAAATTAAATGCAAGGCATTGATAAGGCAGGCAAAGAGAGAATTTGAGAAGAAACTTGCTACGGAAGCAAAAACGCGTAATAAAGACTTTTTCAAGTACATTTGTAGCAAAAAACGTGTGAGTCAGTTGGACAATTAGATGATAGAGGGGTAAAAGGGGCAGTAAGAGGGGACAAGGCTATTGCAGAGAGACTGAATGAATTCTTTGCTTCGGTCTTTACTGAGGAAGATTTAGGGATGTTACCCATGACTGAAGTGGTATTTAAAGGTGATGCTGCAGAAGAATTGAAACAAATATCGCTACACCTGGAAGATGTATTACAACTATTTGATAAACTGAAGAGTAGCAAATAACCTGGACCAGATGGTATTCATACAATGGTTGTTGAAAGAACTGAAATATGAGATTGCAGACCTGCTATTAGTAATCTGTGAACTATCATTAAAATCATCTGTAATACCTGAAGATTGGAGGATCGCCAATGTAACACCAATTTTTAAAAAGGGTTGCAAGGGTGATCCGGGAAAGAGTAGTTACTCACCTGTAACAGGTGTTCTCCAGGAGCAGCAGGAATCAGTCCTCACATATGGGTGAAGTCGGCGCCAATAGAGCCCCCTTGCGTAGCATTTCCCCAGCTTTCAAGGAAAGCCTTTGGGAATGCAGCACGCCTGCGCGGTCCCCTTCACGCCCAAGGGTGCCATCTTGTTCAATCTGATGACACAGCTAAAAGACAGTAAAAACAAAATAAAGTATACGACTGCAACTCCAGGGGAGGAGGTAGGGTCGTGAGGACTGATTCCTGCTGCTCCTGGAGAACACCTGTTACAGGTGAGTAACTACCCTTTCTCCCGGACCAAGCAGGAAGTCAGTCCTCACATATGGGACTCCCCAGCTCTAGGCTACCGGGAACCCAAAGCTGAAAAAATGGCTCCCTCTCAAGAGCATCAGCATCTGCGAAAAGAATATTCTCTGAGAACACCCCCATATGGTAGCCCAACACAAGGGCCGGAGGGTAGGAGTTGCCTAAACCTCAAAAAGATTACGGAGTACCGCCTGTCCGAAAGCACTGTCCCTTTGGGACTCTCTCTCGAGGCAGTAATGGGCTGCAAAAGTCTGGCTTGAAGACTAAGTAGTGGCCTGGCAAATGTCTGCCAACGGAACAGAGCGGAGATGAGCTACTGACGCGGCTTTCGCCCTGACACAGTGGGCCATGACTCGACCCTACAAGGAGAGGCCGGCTGCCCTGTACGCCCAGGCGATACAATCTGCTACCCAAGTGGACAACGTACGCTTGGAGACAGGTAACCCCAACTTATTAGGGTCAAAGGATACGAAGAGCTGAGTAGCCCTTCGATGCCCCTTCATACGCTCTATGTAAAAGGACAATGCCCTCTTACAGTCCAGAGTATGCAAAGACTGTCTCAGCCCGGCTGGTATGCGGCCTGGGAATGAATGTCGGAAGAACCACCTCCTGGTTGAGGTGGAAAGAGGGGATGACTTTTGGAAGGAACTTTGGATGAGTCCAAAGGACCACCCTGTTCCTATAGAACCGTGTGTAAGGTCTATCAGAAACCAGAGCCCGTAGTTCACTCACACGTCTGGCCGAGGAAAGAGCTACCAGGAAGAGCGCCTTCCAAGAAAGGAAGCGTAAATGGCAAGTAGCCATCAGCTCAAACGGTGGGCGAATAAGTTGTTGCAAGACCACATACAAGTCCCACTCAGTGACAGGGGGACGAATCGGAGGCTTGAGCAAAAGCAGGCCTCTGAGGAAGCGGGACACCAAGGGGTGAGCCGACAGAGACTGTCCCTCCACCGGTGAGTGGTGTGCTGAAAGAACACTGAGGTGGACCCGAACAGAGTTGGACTTAAGGCCTAGGTCTGACAGGTGAAGTAGGTATTGTAGCACTACTGGCACCAGGCAGGAGAAAGGATCTTCATTGTGCTGAGCACCCACACTGAGAACCTGCGCCACTTGAGTGCATAGGACTTTCTGGTGGACTGCCTCCTAGAGGCCAAGACCACCTCCTCAACCTCCTTAGGTAGAAGTAAGGGAGCTAGCACTATCCTTTCACCAGCCAGGCCATCAGATTGAGAGATCTGAGATTGGGATGCAGAAGGGAACCCTGATCCTGAGACAGGAGATCAGGTTGCAACCCCAGAGGGAATGGAGTTTCCACTGCCAACTGCAGAAGAAGTGGAAACCATGGTTGCCTCGGCCATCTGGGAGCTACCAAAATGACCGAGGCCTTGACTCGTAGAATCTTGAACAGAGTTCGGGCCACCAGGGGCGTGGGAGGAAACACATACAGGAGGCCCACCGACCAAGAGATCAGAAAAGCATCTGCTGCCATTCTCAGGGGATGCGGCTGTCTGGAGCAAACCTGGGCAGCTGACGGTTCAGTGGACAGGCAAAGAGATCGATGGATGGAAGTCCCCATCGTAGAAAGAGCTGCTGAACCACCAGTGGATTCAACTGCCATTCGTGAGGCTGGAGAAACCTGCTTACTTTGTCTGCCAAAAGGTTCTCCTGACCAGGCAGATAAACCGCTTTGAGAAACATGCCTTGTTTGACGGCAAAGGAGCAAAGGGCCTGCGCCTCCTGGCATAGGAGCCTGGACCCTGTGCCCCCTTGCTTGTTCACATAGAACACTGCTACCTGATTGTCTGTCTGAACTAAGACAGACTGGTGAGAGAGGGAATGAGAAAAAGTCTATAGAGCAAAGCGGAATGCTCGCAGCTCCAAAAGATTGATTTTCTGTGTGGCCTCCCGAGGAGACCAGAGGCCTTGAGTGCACGTGCCCTGACAATGTGCACCCCAGCCCTGTAAAGACGCATCGGTCGTCAGCAACCTTGTGTGTGCTGGGGCCTGAAAGGGTACCCCCCTGAGGTGGTTTGGGAGATGTAGCTACCACTGCAAGGAGTCCAAGAGTGGTTTGGACACCCTTACTCTGTCTCGGAGGTCGCCTATGGACTGCGCCCACTGAGCTCGGAGGCATGACTGAGCCGTCCGCATGTGCAGACGGGCATTCAGGGTCACATGTACCGTGGATGCCATGTGGCCCAGGAGCCGCAGGAAATGTTTGGCGGAGACCAGAGAATTGCTTAGGAACTGGTTGGCCAAGTCCATCAGTCTGTGGGCCCTGTCCTCGGGCAAGTAAGCCTTTGTCTGCAGGGTGTCTAATCTTGCCCCTATAAACTCTAGGTTCTGAGAGGGGAGCAAAGTGGACTTTGCGTAGTTTATGACAAAACCCAGATGCTGAAGAAGAGAGACAGTGCGAAGAGTGGCTTGCCTGGCCTCCTGGAGAGACTGACCCCTGATGAGCCAGTTGTCCAGGTATGGGAAGACAAAAATCCCCTGATTTCTGAGATAGGCCACCACCACCGCCAGGCATTTGGTGAAAACCCTGGGGGCGGAATTTAGGCCAAAGGGAAGTACTGTGTACTGAAAATAGTTTCCTCCCACCACAAATCTGAGATATTGTCTGTGGTCTGGATGAATGAGGATGCGAGTATAAGCATCATTAGATCTAAGGAGCATAGCCAACCTCCCTGCTGGAGGTAGGGCAGCAGTATCCCAAGGGTAAGCATCTTGAGCTTTTCCCTCTCCAGAAACTTGTTGAGATTTCGCAAGTCTAGGATAGGCCGGAGGCCTCCTGTCCTTTTTGGTACCAGAAAGTACCTGGAGTAAAAGCCTTGCCCTTCCAGGTAGTGAGGCACTGGTTCCACCGCCTGTTCCTTTAGAAGACTTGCCAACTCCCGAAGGAGGAGGTTTCTGTGCAGAGGGAGTCTTGGAGGCTGCCCTGGGAAGTAGGAGGGGGGTATCTGGTGGAAGTGGAGCATGTAGCCTTGTTGGACTATGCTGAGGACCCAGGTATTCCCTGTGATGGCTGGCCACCTGTAGGCGTACAGGGTCAGGCGACCTCCTGTGCTGAGTGGAGCCAGCTGTGGAGAAGAGGCTATGCTGTGGGAGTCAAAGCCCCGCTCCCTGCTGTGCAAGAGCCGGAGCTGGCAGCTTGGGGGTCTTCTGCCTACGCGGCCAAAGCCCCTGCCCCTTGGCCTGCTGGCCCTGTTGGGGAGCTGGAGAGGCCTGATAGTGAGGGTAGGCTTTGTAGGCAGCACCCTTCCTCGGGAAAAAGGACTTTTTCCCCGAGCCCTTCTTTTTTTCAGAAGGAGCAGAAGTTTTCCTAGACAGCCTTGTCCTGGTGAGAGTCTCAGTCTCGATTTCCACAGCCTTTTCAGCCATGGGCTTACCGAAAAGGTTTTCATCTCGGCAGGGGACATCGACCAACTTTTCCTGCACCCACGGCTCCAGGTCCGATGACAGTAGCCAGGCCTGACGGCGTGCACCGATGCCGGCCGCGGCTATCCGGGCCAAAGCCTTGAAGCCATCATAGGCTGCTTGAGAGATAAACTTCGAGCACTCCCGGATCCCTGTTGACAAAGCCTTGAACCTCTGTAAAGGTTCCTTGGAGAGGCTAGTTGAGAACCCAGCAATCTCCTTTGCCAGGTCCTTCAAGTACATGCCCATGTACAGCTGGTAGGTCTGGACATGGCAAGACTGCATAGAGCCCTGGAAGCACTTTCTAACGAGGGCATCAAGGAGTGCATCTTCTGACTCTTCAGATGGTGCATGGCCGATTCCACAACCATGGAGTGGTGCGGTAGCTGCGCCTTTTGGAACCCAGGGCTCTTACGGACTCGATAAATAGAATCGACCTGTTTGCTAAGAACCAGACTTTGAGGCCGGTGCCTCCCACATACGGAAGAGCAGCCATTCCAGCATCAGAGGAACTGGTACAGTAAAGGCTTCCTTCGGAGGAAAGTCATACTGGAGGGCATCGAGCTCCTCGGCTCGAGGCTCCTCCTCGGCGTCCGCAGGGAAGGCCAGGACCTTGGCCATGTCCCTCACAAAGTCCGAGAACCGGGTATCCTCCAAAGGGGGGGGGGGGGGACCTTCTCCGAGGCTCAGACTCCAGTGAGTCCGAAGGGATGCACCGGGTCCAGGTGGTGTCCGGGGACCTCTCGTCCTCTGTCTCCCCCTCCAACTCCGGCCATGTGGGCCTCGGTGCCACCCGCCCCAACGCCGAGGGTATCGGTGTCGACGAGCTCGGCACGGCATGGGAGGTAGAGGGGGACCGTGACCGAGGATCGACTCGAGACTTCATTGACTCGAGGATTGGCTCGGTCTCCGGGGTCGACTTAGACATCGAGGTCCCGTTGGTCGGGGCAGATGCACCAGTCAGACCGGCGATCAGCACCCGCTGCTGTTCCATGAAGGCAGCCAAGCTGCTCTCCAAGGCTGTCAACCTGAGTCCAAGCTCAGGAGACTCAGCAGCCCCTGACGGCGTCAGGCCCGATGTCAGCTCCCCCGGAGGAGAGTCCACGAGGACAACTGCACTTACGTGACTCGGGGATTCCGGCTCCACATGAGGCAGCTTGGAAGGCCTCTCCGACTCCAAGAGGCCTGGGCGGCAGTCAGGGCTACGCGACCTGGCCCTCAAGGAACCAGGAGCCTCCACCGACACCACCCTCATGAGCTTTTTTTTCCTTCGGTGCTCCCGCAAGGGAGACTCCCTTTCAGAGGACCCACAACGGCGCTCAGGTTCGGACTCCCGAGATGTTGAGGCCTCTGACAAAGTCCCGGCCTGGCCGAACGGGGAATCAGAGAATATTCTCTCGTGGTGATGCTGACGACTCCGAAGCGCCTTCGACGACATTTTTCTGCACATGCCACAGACCAGCAGGTCATGGTCGGGCCCGAGGAATCGGAGGCAGCAGTCATGTGTGTCGGTGAGAGACATAAGTTTCTTACACCGATCACACTTTTTGAACCCACTGGCAGCCATTGGGGGAAAAAGGGCCCCTGCAAGGTCAAACAACCGGGCTGCCAGTGAAAACACAAAGAGTGCGAATGCTAGTCACGAAGGACAAAAACCGAAAATCACAAGTCCGGACTCGATACCGGTGTACCGAGCCCAGGCGGGAAGGGGAACCGGCGTCGAACCGGATAAAATAACGCGAAAATCGCCGAAAAAACCCAACTTTTCCCGGGTGACACGAACTCACATCCGTCGGGCTCCGCAGAAAAAGAAAGACTGAGCAAGATGGCACCCTTGGGGGAAAGGGGACCGCGCAGGCGCGCTGCATACCCAAAGGCTTTCCTTGAAAGCTGGGGAAATGCTCCGCATGGGGACTCTGTTGGTGCTGACGTCACCCATATGTGAGGACTGACTTCCTGCTTGGTCCTGGAGAAACTACAGACCAGTGAGCCTGACGTCAGTACCGGGAAAAATGGTAGAAACCATCATAAAGAACAAAATTACTCAGCATGTAGATAGTCATGGCCTAACGGAAACAAGTGTATAATAATGTCACTTCTCAGAGCTAGATATAACTTCACAGTTCAGTCGATATGTTAAGCTCTACTTTTCACCTTCAAGATGATATACATTGAAAAATTCCTATATGTTACAACACATCCTTAACTTTATATGAATATGCAACTGGGTCTCAGAACCGGACTAGGGCGACTTATTAAACACATATATTCATATGGAAAATGCGCCCAAAACTCACATCAATGACCCAACTAGTTGCTTATTTATTAGGCAATCATTAAAAAGGATGTTATCTTATTCAAAAAGCAATATCTGAGGATGCTTATCTGAGACAAGATGAGTGTACTCCCAACGCCTGAATAACAGCGCCGTAGCGTTTCACAATCCAACGTTTCGTCAGGAGATACTCAACACTATTGCTCAAACTTAGCATCGATCCGCATTGATTATCCCATGTCGGCTGTTACATCGTCTATCAAAAAATGCCGCGCCCTAGTCCGGTTCTGAGACCCAGTTGCATATTCATATAAAGTTAAGGATGTGTTGTAACATATAGGAATTTTTCGATGTATATCATCTTGAAGGTGAAAAGTAGAGCTTAACATATCGACCGAACTATGGCCTAATGGAAGACAGCCAACAAGGCTTTAGACAAGGAAGATCTTGTCTTACTAATCTGTTGTCACAAGCACACCGCCCAAAGCCACTTGCCTTTAGTGGTCGAGGTGGTTGAGGATTCCTTCTTCTATCAGCTCTTAGCAGCCTATTTCTTCGTTTTAGCTTCTGGGAAGTGTAGTACTGCTAAAATATGTTGGTGCTTTAAGTAGGTGGTTTGTAGTTGAGGTAACCGAGGGTAAGGCTTGTAACAGAAAGTTTATTTCCATAACACAAAACACCGCAAGTTCAAGGTATCATTTACAGGATTATAACTGTAGGATTTGCTTAAGGTACAGCAAATACTGGCAAAGAAACCAAAAGAACTCAGAAATGGCTTTTTAAAGTCCTCTTACTTGCAGAAGCAATTGCCTTTAGAAACTAGTCTGCCACTTTCCTTTTAGTCCTTGTTAATCAGAGCATAAAGAAAAAATTCAAACTTAATTCTTCTACAGCAGTTTGGTTTCTGCCAGCCTCAAAAATTTCTCTAGGCTGCATTTCTACGTGAAACCAAACTTAGAACAAAACAAACATTCCAAGCTGTTATCACAACTCTTAGCAGGCTTTTCATATAGGAGAGGAGCAAGCGAAAACTCTTATAGCAGCTAACTTGGCTTTTCTTGCCATTGCACAGTTCAAACACAGGTGACAAACAAGCATGAATCACAGCTTCCTGATCAGGCTTACGTTGCAGTAAATTTCCATTTTAAAAAAGACAGGCATTTACCTCCACACTGCTTGTGCCATATGGTTAACTTCCAAGGAGAATTACTTCTTTCAGAGCTAGCTTTTCCTCAAGACCTCCTGTCTAGAACTTGGCATAGAGAGCAATCCATAAAGCAATCTTCTTCCCCCAACTCTGACACCGGTTCTCCCAACTGCATGGGTTCTGACTCACCGACCTGGTCAGACTGCTCAGCTGACAACCTCTCTGGTGGTCTGAAAGCTTCTCCACTTCCTGGTTCCCACCTCTGTTGCCAACCTGTTGTAGGGAATTCAGCTCTCTCAACTCTGGGTAGCTCAGCTCTTCTCCAAGAATCAACGCCTCCTCTCTGCTTCTGTCTCAGCTGCTCTGCCGGCTGCTCTCCTTCTCGTCTCTCCCCCTCTGCATAATCTAACCCAGGCTTATACCTCCAAGGTTCTAACCCCACCTCTTTCTTTCCCAGGTGTTGGTAATCCCCCTGCCTCCTGATATTAGAATAATCAGTGCACTTGTTAAAGTAAGGGCTTTGGTCCTTGTGCTTGCAATCCCTCTTTCTTACTTTATCAGTCATTGGCTGAAACCTGTTCCAGCTGGGGGTTTTCTGTCTTTGAAACCTGGCTGTGGCTTCCTCTCCCTGCACTCCTAGAAGGGGACCCTTAACTAGGGTGAATTCATTATGCTTCTCACCTTCCCCACTCTCAGGATAGCTGACTTTGCCACACTGTTATGTTTTTTTGAAGGTGTGAATAAACAGGTAGACAAAGGTGAGTCGGTTGATATATTGTATCTGGACTTTCAGAAAGCCTTTGACAAGGTCCCTCATCAGAGACTTTTGGCAAAACTAAAAAGTCATGGGATAGGAGACATCGTACTATTGTGGATCAGGAACTGGTTAAAAGACAGAAAGCAGAGGGTAGGGCTAAATGGCCAATTTTCCCAATGGAAAAAGGTGAATAGTGGAGTACACCAGGGATCTGTGCTGGGTCTGCCGCTTTTTGACATATTCATAAATGACCTGGAAAAGGGAATAACGAGTGAAGTTATCAAATTTGCAGATGACACAAAACTATTTAAAGTTGTTAAAACCTATGAGGATTGTGGAAAATTGCAAGAGGATCTTGATAAATTGGAAGACTGGGCATCAAAATGGCAGGTGAAATTTAATGTGGACAAGTGCAAAGTTATGCACCTAGGAAAGAACAATCCAAACTATGGTTACATGATGCAAGGTTCCACATTGGGAACCACCACCCAGGAAAAAGATTTAGGCGTCATCGTGGATAACATGTTAAAACCCTCCGCTCAGTGTGCAGCGGCGGCCAAGAGAGCAAATAGAATGATAGGTATCATAAGGAAAGGAAAGGAAAATAAAAGAAAAGATATTATAATGCCTCTGTATCGTTCCATGGTGCGACCGCACCTTGAATATTGTGTGCAATTCTGGTCGCCGTATCTTAAAAAGGATATAGCGTTATTAGAAAAGGTTCAGAGAAGAGCCACCAAAATGGTAAAGGGGATGGAAGGCTACTCCTATGAAGAGAGGCTAAAAAGGTTAGGGCTCTTAAACCTGGAAAAGAGACGGCTGAGGGGAGATATGATAGAGGTCTATAAATTAATGAATGGAGTGGAACAGGTAAACATAAATTGATTGTTTACATTATCAGAATATAGAAAGACTAGGGGACATGAAGCTACAGGGTAAACTATTTAAGACAAATAAGAGAAAATACTTTTTCACTCAACGTGTAATCAAACTCTGGACTTCATTACCGGAAGATGTAGTAAAGGCTGTTAGCGTAGCTGGGTTTAAAAAAGGTTTGGATAAGTTCCTGGAGGAAAGGTCCATAAACCATTATCAAAAAGGGACTTAGGATATCAATGCTTGACCCAATACAAGCATTGTGGAACCTGTGTTTTTTGGGGAAACTGCTAGGTACGTATGACCTAGATTGGCCACTGTTGGAAACAGGATACTGGGCTTGATGGACCTTGGTCTGACCCAGTATGGCAAATCTTATGTTCTTAAAATATAGCGCATTTAAGACATAAGTAAAGAGGGGGAAAATACTAAAATTTTCTGGAAGCACAAAGTCTTGATCATAGTTTATTGTTTGTTAAAATTTTTAATTTTTGTCATCATAGTAATGTTACTAATATAAATTAATTTGCAATTATGTACAATGTCACTGGTTTTATCTCCTTTTTTCAGGCTAATTTGCTTGTTTATTTTCCTACATTGTCTAAAAATGGCGACGAAGAAAAATAATCTTTACCAGGAAGGATATTCTAAGGATTTCGATGGTATTAAAAAGAGTAAAAAGGGAACTACTTTTGCATTCTGTACTTATTGTTCATCGGACATCGATATTATAGTACAGGTGCACTAACTATTTCTAGATATTGTGGAACTAAACTTCATGAAGAAAATTTGAAAGCTAAAAGGTCGAAGGCTGAGACAGGACAGTTTTTTGCCACCAAAAACACGCCATTATCTAAGAAGACGTCAGTTGCCAAAGCAACCTTAGCATATAACATTGCATTCATTCCCTTTCATGTAAAAGCAACGAGTGCACAAACGTTTGTCTGAAAATTTTCCAGATTCAGAAATAGCCAAAAAGGTTTTGTTTGCCCGCAGAAAAATTCAGGCGATAATTTGCAACATATTAGCGCCAAAGTCCATAAATGAACTGAGGGCTATTATTCTATTGCTATGGATGCTTCTAACCATAAAAAAATAAAAAATGTTTCAGTTGTTAGAAAATATTTTTCATCTGGCTGTCAAATTACTAGATTTTGCTAATTTACCAGGTGAAACATCGGACATTATATTCGGATATTTAAAAAGCTGTTCAGAAAAAATAATTTAGAGCCCACTAAACTAGTGGCCTTTAGTGCGGACAACGCAAATGTAAATTTTGGTGGTGCTAATCAACAAGGACAGAGTAACATTTTTGCCAGACTAAAAGTTATAAATTCCAAAATTCCATTGGCTGCAGAGCACATATCTGCCACAGTACCGCCAAAAAAGCATGTGACAGATTATTGGATGTTGAAATGCTATTCTTTAAAATGTTGAGCTATTTTAATGGGTCAATTTTGCAGCACGAAAAATTCAAGGAATTTTCTGAATTCACTGAAGTTGAATATGCCACTTTTCCAATGCATTCACATACCAGGTGGCTGAGCATGTTATCGCTCATTGAATGCATTTTGCAACTTTGGGCTACCTTAAAATCGCTTGCTTTATCATCTTCTGATGTTCCAAAAGTTTTGGAAAATTTATTTATGAATGATTCAAATTAAATTTATTTCTTGTTCCTGCAAAAAAGCATCTTACAATTATTTCAGCAAACCATACTGACTCTGGAGAAGAAAGATTTGCTGTTGCCAGAAATGACAGATGCTGCAATTGCCTTTCAACAAAAGATGAAACAGCGACTTCAGTAAAACCTTTTGGCACCATTACAAGTTCTAAGCTTGCAGCTTTAGAATTAGATGATCCGAAATTAGCCAATAAATTTAAGAAGGAATTCACTGAATTTTATTCAATAGCTGATAATTATATTAGTAAATGGTTCAGCTTAGACAATTACCCACCTTCAAGCAATTGATTAATGCTAAAAACTAGTATTAAATACAACGACGTTTGAAAATCGGCTGAATATCTCTTATTCGCCATTGTCATGAAATATTCATTGTTTGACGAAACAAACAAATTGAACACATTGTTACAGACATCTTCAGATGAATTTAATAGTTTGCCAATTGATAAAAAATGTTCCACTTTATTTGAAAGCAAAAAATTAATTGATTTGAAAACACCAGTTAGCATAATTTTTTTCAATTCCCACATCAAACACCACTGTGGAACGAGTATTTTCGATGTGCAAGAAGCAATGGGCAGATGATCAAAATCGATTTGATATTAAAACTGTAAAATGATTGCTTTAAGTTAAAATAAACTATTCATTATCTTGCAGTGATATGCACAAAAAGACTTTGGCTGACGAAAATCTGCTAAATCAAATATCATCGAACAGTAAGTACATGTACATAATGTTTTATTGTGTTTGATGTCTAATAAAACTTTTCCTTTTAAAGTATTATTTCTTTAAAAAATGTCTTGTTTTTGGACCAAAGGTATCTGTCAACCCTATATATGATAGTAATCTGTCTTTTACTATGTTAGGTTCTGTACCAAAAGAAAAAAAACTTATTTTGTATTGATCTGACTAAGCAGCTCCAAGATTATAATGCTGAAGAGCATGTTTATCATAATCTTCTAGAACAGAGAATCTAAAGTGTGGAGGAGTGGCCTAGTGGTTGGGGCAAGGTACTTCAGGCCGGAAGGTCGGGGGTTCAAATCCCACTAGAGGACAGCAACCTTGGGCCGGAAGGACTGGGGTTTCTAGTCCCACAGGTGCTCCTTGTGGTCTTGGGCAAGCCACTTAACCCTCCATAGCCCATGTTCCCTGTAAAATAGTTATCTCCAAGTTATAATGCCCTGTTCAATGTAATTTCAGTTTGTTCAATGTAAACCGCACTGATGCAGAATAGCGCGGTATATAAGAGAATGTAAATAAATAAATAAATAATAAATAAATAAATAAAGAGTTCATTTCCCTTCCAAAAACAGAGAAAAAGTACTTATCAATATCCACATTAATCAAGCTTTTGGATAATGTCATTTCCCTAAGAATCTGTATTTAGGGGCATATTTACTAAAGTGTGCTAATGGTTAATCAATGAGATTTGTCTGACAAGACCTACCTCTGATAAACCTATACTGCCTTGGATCCTGCAATCCACTAGACTCCAGAAACCTCACTATCAGAAGACTATGTTCATGAGGAACTAGCTAAACGAAAAATAGACAAATCGAAGGGGCCAGATGGTATACATCCAAGACTATTGAAGGAACTTGGAGACATTCTAGTGCCTCCACTGACTGACCTTTTCAATGCTTCTTTAGGGTCAGGAGTAGTCCCAGAAGTCTGGAGAAACACACATGCTCCCTTTACACAAAAGCAGAAGTAAGGATGAGGTTGAGAATTACAGGCCGGTTAATCTGATCTCTATAGTGAGTAAATTAATGGAAACACGGCTAAAACAGAGGATGATGAGGTTTCTGGAGTCCAATGGATTGTAGGATCCGAGGCAGCAAGGGTTTATCAAAGATTGGTCTTGTCAGACAAATCTGATGGATTTCATTGACTGGGTGACCAGAGAGTTGGAACGAGGGAAAGCCTTAGATGTGGTGGGGTACTTGGATTTCAGTAAAGCCTTTGACACAGTTCTGGCACAGACTACTTATAAACAAATTGAACACTCTAGGGATGGATCCTAAAGCGACTAGGTTACAAATTGGTTGAGTGGGGGGCAACAAAGGGTACAGATAAATGGAACCCACTGAGGAGAAGGAGGTTATTGGTGGTGGGCCCCAGGGATCTGTCCTTGGTCCGATTCTTTTTAACATCTTTGTTAGTGATATTGCAGAAGGGCTGTCGGGTAACATTTGCCTCTTTGCGGATGATACAAAAATCTGCAATAGAGTAGACACCCAGGAAGGAGTAGAAAGGGGGAAGGGATGGTGACCTGGTGAGTTGGACTACAGCATTGTTGTTGATGGCACATTGTGGTTAGCATGGCCATCATTGGTGTTTACTAAGTGCAACTGCTGCTGTTAGCATGAGTACACTTACCACCTCTTCAATGGTTGTGTTAAGTGCACCGGTACTACATATGTTGGCTAGTTAGCACAGTGAGGTGCATCCCTCGCAGTAATGGCAAATCTTTACCACACCCCCGACACTGCTCTTTGGAGGAGGAGGGCAGGTAAACTACCTGGTTCACATGAAAGGGAGAAATCACTTCAGGGAAGAAAGAAGGTGCAAACCAAATGAAAACGACTTCCTCAGAAAAAGATAGGTAAGGATTTTGGCAAGACAGAGCCAGCAGCTCGGAAAACTGCCTTGCAGAACAAACGCAACCAAGAAGACTATTTAGAGCGTCAAGTCCTACAGGGTAGCAAGTTTCAATGGCTCAAAGGGCTCCAACATCAGGGCCCCAAGCACCAGACACAGATCCCAGGAAGGGACCAGAGATGATAGGAGAGGATGCAGATGCCAAACCCCCCTGAAGAAGGCGTGAGATACCTGGGTGTATGGTGTGATGCAGTAGCCAGCACAGAACCTATGATAATAGGGGAAAAAGAAGAACTTACCTTGCAGTCACATAAGCAGCAAACAAATTCAGGTTACAATGAGCCAAAGAATAGTAGAACAAACTTTCCCCACACCAGATATGACGCAGCAGAAAGTCAGAGAGCTAATCAGGTTCACCTGAGCAGGGAAGCACGGACGACGTGCAAGAGACAAGAGGATAAAAGCAGTTGGGAAATCCCAGCAAAGGGAGGCAGAGAGTTGGAAGGAAGAGAAGAAGTGGGTGTGGCTAGAGGAGTCACAGATGCCGAGCCAGTGAGAGGGGAGACAGCTGAACCAGAGAGTGGGGGGGCTCTTCCGAAGGGATGGGCTTCACCTTAATCAGGATGGGACCAGACTGCTGGCATTAACCTTTAAAAAAGAGATAGAGAAGCTTTTAAACTAGAAAATAGGGGAAAGCCGACAGTCACCCAGGAGCGCACGGTTCGGACAAAGGTATCCTTGAAGGATACTACCAAAAGCAGTGAGGTTCCAAAAGGGAGTATAGTAGCCCAAATGCCCTTGAGTAAGGAGCAGACAGAGCATAAAGATTCCCCATTACCCATGCCTACCAATAGCCAGATTAATATTAATAAAATACAGTCTCTAAAATGCTTGTATGCCAATGCTAGAAGTCTAAACAATAAGATGGGAGAATTAGAATATATAGCATTAAATGAGAGGTTAGATATGATTGCACTCTCAGAGACATGGTGGAAGGAGGATAACCAGTGGGACACTGTGATACCTGGATACAAACTATATCGTAATGATAGAGCTGAACAAATTGGTGGAGGGGTTGCGCTCTATGTTAGAGAGGGCATTGAGTCAGAAAGGATTAAAGTTTTGCAGGGAACAAAATATGCTGTAGAATCTCTATGGATTGAAATTCCATTTATGAAGGGGAAGGTGATGGCAGTGGGAGTATACTATCGACCACCTGGCCAGAATGAACAAATGGATGATGAAATGCTCAAAGAAATCAAGGAAGCTAACAAAAGCCACAACAGAGTAGTAATAATGGGTGATTTCAATTACCCCGGTATCGACTGGGACAGTGTCACAGCAGGACAAGCTAAAGAGATAAAGTTTCTAGATGAAATGAATGACTGCTTCTTGGAGCAGCTGGTTCATGAACCGACCAGAGGGGAAGCCATACTGGACCTAGTCCTTAGTGGAACGCCAGATCTGGTGCAAGAAATAAGGGTGTTGGGACCACTTGGCAATAGTGATCATAGTATGATCATGTTTGATTTAATCAGTGGAGGACAGATAGTAAAGGAATCCACAGTACTACCTTTTAACTTTCAAAAGGGTGACTATGATAGAATGAGGAATATAGTTCGGAAAAAACTAAAAGGAGCGGTTCCAAAGGTTAAAGACTTACAGCAAGCTTGGGTGTTATTTAAAAATACTATCCTCGAAGCCCAGACCAGCTGTATTCCACGCATTAAGAAAAGTGGAAGAAAGTCCAAAAAACTGCCAGCATGGTTTAAAGGTGAGGTCAGAGAGGCTGTTGCTGCCAAAAGAGCAACCTTCAGAAAATGGAAAAAAGAGCCAAATGATGAAAACTGGAAACAGCACAAGCACTGGCAAGTTAAATGCAAAGCATTGATAAGGCAGGCAAAGCGGGAATTTGAGAAGAAACTTGCTACGGAAGCAAAAACACGAAATAAAGACTTTTTCAAGTACATTCGTAGCAAAAGGCCTGTGAGAGAGTCAATTGGACCATTAGATGATAGAGGGGTAAAAGGTGCAATAAGAGGAGACAAGGCTATAGCAGAGAGACTGAATGAATTCTTTGCTTCGGTCTTTACTGAGGAAGATGTAGGGGTGTTACCCAAGACTGAAGTGGTATTTAAAGGTGATACTGCAGAGGAATTGAGAGAAATATCGCTACACCGGGAAGATATATTACAACTATTTGATAAACTGAATAGTAGCAAATCACCTGGACCGGATGGTATACATCCCAGAGTGTTGAAAGAACTGAAATATGAGATTGCAGACCTGTTATTGGTAATCTGTGAACTTTCATTAAAATCATCTGTAATACCTGAAGATTGGAGGGTCGCCAACGTAACACCAATTTTTAAAAAGGGTTCCAGGGGTGACCCGGGAAATTACAGACCGGTGAGCCTGACGTCAGTACCAGGGAAAATGGTAGAAGCCATCATAAAGAACAAAATTACACAGCATGTAGATAGTCATGGCCTAATGGGAGACAGCCAACATGGCTTTAGACAAGGAAGATCTTGTCTTACTAATCTGATCTGTTTTTTTGAAGGTGTGCATAAACAGGTAGACAAAGGTGAGTCGGTTGATATAGTGTATCTGGACTTTCAGAAAGCTTTTGACAAGGTCCCCCATCAGAGACTTTTGGCGAAGCTAAAAAGTCATGGGATAGGAGGCAGTGTACTATTGTGGATCGGGAACTGGTTAAAAGATAGAAAGCAGAGGGTAGGGCTAAATGGCCAATATTCCCAATGGAAAAGGTGAATAGTGGAGTACCCCAGGGATCTGTACTGGGTCCGCTACTTTTTGACATATTCATAAATGACCTGGAAAAGGGAATAACTAGTGAGGTAATCAAATTTGCAGATGAAACAAAACTGTTTAAAGTTGTTAAAACCCAAGAGGATTGTGGAAAACTGCAGGAGGATCTGGATAAATTGGAAGACTGGGCATCCAAATGGCAGATGAAATTTAATGTGGACAAGTGCAAAGTTATGCACCTAGGAAAGAACAACCCACACTATAGTTACAAGATGCAAGGCTCCACATTAGAAACCACCACCCAGGAAAAAGATTTAGGAGTCATCGTGGATAACATGTTAAAACCCTCCGCCCAGTGTGCAGCGGCGGCCAAGAAAGCAAATAGAATGCTAGGTATCATAAGGAAAGGGATGGAGAATAAAACAAAGGATATTATAATGCCTCTGTATCGCTCCATGGTACGACCGCACCTTGAATATTGTGTGCAATTCTGGTCACCGTATCTTAAAAAGGACATAGAGTTATTAGAAAAAGTACAGAGAAGAGCCACCAAATTGGTGAAGGGGATGGAAGGCTACTCCTATGAAGAGAGGCTAAAAAGGTTAGGGCTCTTTAACCTAGAAAAGAGGCGGCTGAGGGGAGATATGATAGAGGTGTATAAATTAATGAATGGAGTGGAACGGATAAACGTGGATAAATTGTTTACGCTATCAGAATATAGAAGGACTAGGGGGCATGTAATGAAGCTACAGGGTAAACTATTTAAGACAAATAGGAGAAAATATTTCTTCTCTCAACGTGTAATCAAACTCTGGAATCTGTTACCGGAGGATGTAGTAAGGGCTGTTAGTATAGCTGGGTTTAAAAAAGGTTTGGACAAGTTCCTGGAGGAAAGGTCCATAAACCACTATTAAAAAGGGACCCAGGATATCAATGCTTGGCCTAGTACAAGCACTGCAGAACCTGTGTCTTTTGGGGAAACTGCTAGGTACATATGACCTAGATTGGCCACTGTTGGAAACAGGATACTGGGCTTGATGGACCTCGGTCTGACCCAGTATGGCATTTCTTATGTTCTTATGTTCTTATGAGTCTCCCAAGCCAGAGGGGGCATCGACCCGAGAAGAGTGACCAAGCAGGTAGAGGGCAGACGTCACAAACAGGAGAGCTTGCTGGATCCAGGAAGCATTGGATATGCCCCGGTAGCAAGGAGCAGCAGGAGTAAAACCTTTCCAGAAAGTGGCTACAGCCCAGCTCAAACTACTGGTGTTTGGAACTCTCGGGGAAAGGCACGCTACAGCCCAGACAGAAAGGCCTGGTTAACAGAGGAAGAAGTGGAAGCTATATACCCCAGAGGAAAAGCTAAGTACACCATTTTCTCTAAAGGGCAAGAGGTGGGCCCGGCCAGGATAACTAAAGCTAACAGTGGGGAAGAGAATCCTTATTGGAGAGAAAGAGGGAACCTAACAGAAGCCCCAAACACAGGTCCCCACGACCCTGTTTATGCAGAGCAGCTTCCTGCTATAGGAACTGTTGCCTCCCAAAGAAAGAGTTGTGTCAATAGCAGCCCTGAAGAGTGTTATCCATTTACAGGTCTGGACTGTGAACAAATGCAGTGGGAAAGGACTAGCCAGGAGGTAAAATCCAGTCCCATGGATTGCGCGATATGTCTCTTGGATGAGATAGAATCTCTCTGTTAAAGAAGCAAGCAGAAGCAGTGTTATAATTGCTTGGAAAAGGTTCATCTTTATTTTTGCTGTGAAGAAACAGTTTATTTATGTTATTCTTTATTGCTGTATAAAAAAGGAAATCCATAAGGGAAGGGGAATAAAGCCCAGTTATTGTTTTTGCCTATTCTTTCAGAAGGCAAACCTGCATCGCATGCCCTAGGCGGGCGCCTAATAGGGGCGGTGTAGAGTCACAATGGCTAGAGACTTACCAGACAACGGCCCTCTGAAATAGGCCAAAGCTGCCACCTGAATCTTCAGGGAGCTAAGAGAGAAAAGAAAAAAGGCCCTTCTCCAGACCGTCCTGCAGAAAAGGCCTCAGAGATGGCATCTTGGCTGCCTGAGGAGCCTGCCTGCAACAGCATTCAAGGTACAAGACCAGCACTTATGCCAGGTTGGTAGACATCCTCCAGGCTCTGAGCCGAGTGGAACACCACTGCCGGAAAGTAGCCCATATGCGCTAACCCTCTCCTTTCAGGAAGCAAACCATAAGCAAGAAGGGAGCTGGGTCTTCCAGGACAAGTGACCTGCCACAGAAAAAAACCTAAGACAGAGGCAAGCGAAGAGGTCGCGCTTGTAGGAGCTGCATCAGATTTCCACATCATGCTCTCCTCGGTCAAGTCGGTGATGCCAGAATAATCCTTCTTGGATGGCGTTCCATACACCCCACCAGGGGCCGTGGAGGAAATACCTACAGCAGGTGCTGTCCTGGTCAAAGTTGAGCCAGGGTGCCTAGGCTTTCAGACCCCCGTCTCTGTGCGGTGACTGAAGCAGCTGCACACTATGGCATTGGAGTGGGTTATTATTTATTTATTTATTAACATTTCTTATATACCGCACTATTTGACATCAGCGCGGTTTACATGGAACAGAAACATTCGACAAAATTACATATGTCTGGTCTTACAATTAACAGGAAGTAGAACCTGGATAACAGGGGAAACTATTTACATGAACTATTTACATGCCCCTGGGGTTGCTATTAGATCCTTCTCGGGGCAACCCCAGGGGCACAAACAACTGAAAACACTTCTTGACTCTACTCCCACTCTCCAGAGAGTGTTAGCTGAGAAAATCCATTTCCACAGTATCCACTCCGGCAATTGCAGAGCCGACAAGCTAGAGGTTCTTCACTGCCCAAGCAAACAAAGAGCCATCTAAGAGCTCCCCCGACACTCCTCGTGCTGCCTTGCTGATCGAGATATTCCCTTACCATGGCACTGTCCAAGATCACTTGAACTGCCAGGTCCTTGATCAGGGGCCGGAGATGCAGAAGAGCCAACCTGATGACCCTCGCTTCAGGGCAGTTGATGGACCACACTACCTCCCCATGGTTCCAATGGTCCCAGGCCATTTGGCCTTACCAATGGGCTCCCCGGCCCGAGAGACTGACATCTGTCACCAGAAGGATCCATGAGCAATCATCTATCGGCATGCCCTTCCTCAGAAGACTGGGCTGCTGCTGCCACCGCAGGCTGACCTTCACCATCATTGGGAGCGGGAGCCCTAGCTTGAACTGCTGAAGAAGATCAACTCAGACTTTGGGAGCCTGCTGCAAATGGAACAGCACTAGGCAACCCAACAGCCTTAACTTTCTCCTCTGACAGGAAGACTCTGCACACTCGAATATCAAAAATGTGCTCCCAGGAACTCCAGGGATGGGGAATACAACTGGCTCTTCCCCAAATGATCACCCAGCCAAGGTTTATCAGAAAGTACACCACATGGGGAGCAACCAGAGATGCCTCTGAAGGAGAATGGGCTCGAATGAGCCAGTAGTCAAGACATGGGTGCACAAATATCTCTTGGAGCCCTAGCACCGCAGACACCACCACCATGATCTTGGAGAATATTCTTCGAGCAGTGGACAGTCCAAATGGAAGGGCGGTGAACTAAAGATGAGAGCCAAGCATTGCAAAACATAGATATACTTTGCTGATCCCCCGATCAGGATATGAAAATACACCTGGGCCAAAGCCAGAGATGACGGGAACCCCCTCTACGAACCTGCCTGAATCCTGTATCATAAGTTTCTATCCAGAAACACATGACACGCAAGTGCTCGTTGGCATACTTGAGGTCCAGAATGGGCCAGAATCTTCCTTCCATGTCAGTCACCACAAAACAGATGGAATACCTGCCCCTGCCCTGGGGGAACAGGCACCACTGCCTTCAGGAGAGGCAGCTTGACCAAGATGATCCACACAGTGGCCCTCTTGTTTGCAGACCCACAAGGGGAGAAGATGCAAGCAGCGGGGATAAGCTCTTGCATTCCAGGCCATAGCTGTACTGAATTGGAACTAGCATTCAGCGATCTTGGTGACCCAGGTCCTTTCCTGAAGAGGCCTCAACTGGAGGAACCAGGAAATGGAGCCCACAAACCTTCATTGTGCAGCCCAGGAGGGTTCTCCTCTGGATGGGACTGGGTCTCAGGGTCCAAGCACTCCACGAAAGCATTGATAATGAGCTTGAAGTCTATAAGCAGAGGGGAAAAAAGGTTTCCCGCCCAATAGCGACAGAAGCTTCGAAATTCCGGGGAGTCCGACCAGCATGCCCATGAGCAGCGGGCAGAGGCAGACAGAAAAAGTGTTCCTACCCACTTCAGAGGCCTCTTGGACCTATCCTTCAGAAGGCAGTAAGTTTTGGACTCGTCCAAGTCCTTCACCAGCTTCTCCAAATCAAACCCAACAGAAGCATCCCTTTAAGGCCAGATGTGTAACCAGGCTTTGGAAGATGAGTCCACTGCCCTGTGTCCGAGCCAAATCAACACTGTGTCACCATTGACAAGGCACAATCCCTGGCCATTAGATGTACCAGGCCGTACATGGCATCAGAAAGGAAGGCAGCAGACGACTTCAAAAGAGGGGCAGAATTACTTAGTGTTAGAGACTGAATCCACTGGAGCAGGGCTCAAGATGTCAAGCCTGTACATGCCACCAACTGAAGAACAGCAGCCGCCGCAGTGCACTGGATCTTCAACACAAATCAAGCTTTAGATCCAGAGTATCCTTAAAGGTTGATCCACCTTCCACAGGAATGGTGGTCCATCTGGGAACCACCATAACCTGCATATCCACCTTGAAAACATCACACCACACAATGCACTCCTTCTCTGGAATAGCATGCATACTCTTATACACCCTTAGCTCCTAAAGCGGGAAGTTGGGGGAATCCCACTGACCGGAACAGGCCCTTGTGCACCTCCAGGAACGGGAAGACAGTAGTGAATTTCTGCACACCTTGCAAGAGTGAAAGTTCCTGCTCTGGGCCTGGAGCAATCACCAAACTCAAGATGGATGAAATCCTGGGAATAAACACCTCCAGTTCCTCCTTCCGGAACAGGCGCTTAACATCGGCCTCCTCACAATCCTCTGAAAATGAGAGTGCTTTTTCATCCACATCAGACATCTGAATTGAAGCCACAGTCCAGATCTCAGACAGATCTCAGCTGATCCCCATTTCCAGGGGGCAACCTTTGCCAGGGATACATAGCCATAAGCAATCGAACAGTGCTTCCATTCTCAGTCTGCCCCCATGAGAGTGCGCTCAGGGGAACCCAGCGCCTGCAGGGTCTGAATTTCCACACCAGAATGATCAGGCTTGTTGTAAAAAGGAAAAGAATTTCAGGGAGGACAATCCGGTCTCCAGAAGCACTCCTTGTGGAAATGACGCCCCTACACCAAGGGACCCAGTCGCCATTGATTTCCTAGAGGACAGGGAGCAGTGCACAGTACAGTCACCAGAACCTCCGGCTCAATTGGATATCCTTACCCACAGCATCAACCGCCATCGCCTGCCCTTAGACTGACAAGGTCAGACTAACCGCATGCCCCGGCTTAGAGAGGGGAAGCAATTCCTCCGAGGCAACTCAGGAGCTGCTATGCTAGAAGAGCAGAGTCGAGAAGCCAGAGATGGGGCACCTTGTTTGCCACAGGCCAAACACCAATTCCTGGAAGAAGACAGAGTTAAGGCAAGTATCACAAGAGCACACGCTAAGGCCATGGCGGCCTGAAGGTGTGCGTTAACTGCAACCCATGTTACAAGTAGCTAGGGTAGGAACACATATTGGAGCTGCTTGGGTGGAATGCACCTATATTCCATGTGACTGCAAGGTGCACAATAGGAGAAAATGCTACTAACACATGCAGAAGATGACAGGAAACTCCCACACCATGCCAATGGTCGTCAACGGTCTACCCCAAATTGTGTCCCACACAGACAGAATTAGGAGCCCCTAACAAGGACAATGACGAGGTCAAAACTTGGTACTTGCCCCCTGAGAGCCCCAGGCAGAGGATCCATACCAGGACCCACTCTACTCCCTCAACATTGTTTCACTAGCTTTTGCAGAACTGTGTTTAAGGTGGCTGGCAGACAGATCCTTCAGAGCCTTCTGCAATCTTCTGGAGACAGCAGGGGAGGAACAGAGGAGGAGGGAGGGGGCACTGAGGTTGTGTGAGACTGCCTCTTCCAGATCCTTCTAATTTCTGGCTGCTCAACAGACTCTTATCAGGATAAGTGTGTGGAGATGAACCAATTTTCCCTCCTCCTATGGCTACCGAATGACTGCAATCTAGTGGAACCTCCCACATCATGATCAAGTGAGAGAGTCTCCCTCAAGGTGGTCATTCACAAATGTTTAATCAACCTTTTCCTCTCAAATCTTCAGAATTTTCTTCAGAGAGGAAAAAATCCATCCCTCATCTCTGCTGCAGACAAAGAATTACTGAAGAGACCTCTGGTGCCTGAGACATACAGATGCACGGGAGTGATGTAACTGAAACCTGGGTTTTTCATTGGTTCTTTGTCTCCACCAATCTGCTGATAGGGAACACAACCCACTTGTCTGGACTGATCTAGCAGGACCATATGGAAAGTGTAGTTACCCACCTGTAACAGATGTTCTCCAGGGACAGCAGGAATCAGTCCTCACATATGGGTGACGTCAACACTGATGGAGCCCACAAGGAGCATTTCCCCAGCTTTCAAAGAAAGCCTTTGGGAATGCCACCACACATGCGTGGTCCCCTTCCTGCCCAAGGGTGCCATCTTGATCAGTCTCCCTTTTTCCATGGAGTCCTTCGGATGCACGTCCCTGTACCTCGGAAAAAGTCTCTTAATTCTCTCTCTAATTCCGGTTTCCCTGTCCTCTTCCCGCCGTCCCCAGTGCCCCTGCCTCAGCATTGCTGTTTTTTCACTTTTTTCTTCGTGAGTTCATCTCTAGCGCATGTCACACCCTTTTCAACCACTGGCTAAGCCGAAGGTCTTCGACCTTGCAGGGATTCTTTTTGCCCCCATGGCCTCTGGTTTCAAAAAGTGTGACAGATGCTCCAAAAACATATCGCTCACGGACACCCATGACTGTTGTCTTAGGTGCCTAATAGCTGACCATAACCCGGAGCTCTGTTCCCTTTGTAAAAAGACGTCCTCCAAGGGACATCTTTTTACAAATGCTGGGGAAATGCTCCACATGGGCTCTGTGCGAGCTCCGTCGATGCCGACGTTATCCATATGTGAGGACTGACTTCCTGCTTGCTCCTGGAGAACTATAGTTGCCATGTTACTCTATGTACATATGTGGAAATAAAGGTCAACAAACAAGTTACAGGTGTTTACATTTTTTATTATCAAAGATATATTGTTTGTCCACTAATTGAAGGATAAGGCGTTTTACAAAACTGGCTAAATAAATAAATAAAATAAATAATATGGTATCATCACCTACAACTTGTTTGTGACCCTTATTTCCCACTCTCAAGATTGGAAAACTGTACCCTACAGAAAGCACACGATTTCCAAGTGTGTGTTTCTGCTGAAGCCATGGCCCTTTCCCCTCCCACTCCCAGCATAACCCTCATTCATTCTTCCACATGGCCATGGCGGCGTTTTGGAACAGTTACTACTTTGGAAGCTTTACAGAAGATAACGTTTGCAGCATCTTTGCAGAAGTCTTTAATGACCACCCTGAAGAAACTCATTTTAGAGTGAAACGCATGGAATGGCGCCTGAGAATGGCGTTGGGCAGCACCTAAGCTAAGCAATAGTATTTAAACAGAGTTTGAAGATTTCATCTGTGGGAAACCTATATACAAACAAAAAAAATCTATATGCCAGAAAGGTCATTGATGCTATTAGGCGCTATTATGGTTTGATATTTTTTAATATCGGTATATCGAGTGCCATTGAGTCTGAGACATTCTGAGCATGTGAACATAGTTCTGGTTACATAAAGTTTCCACAGAAGAAATAGTTACCACGTTGGACGGATGTTACTGTAGAGCAATAAGTATTCAGAAGGTGCAATAGCATTTGGTGACTATTGAGGAAACTACAGTTAAGGTACTGTCGCTTCCGAATTCTTTAACTATGGTTCAAACAAAAGTTGGCTTGGTGGAGGAGAGTTCTGATATTTCTATTAAGGAGTCTTCTCTAATTAAAGCCAAATTGGAGACTTTGGAGAACTCTGCCAGGGCTGCTAACCTGAGATTGGTGAACTTTCCTTGGGTTTCTCTTATGTCAGCTAGAGACATGTTTTGCAGCTATCTGACTGATATATTTTATTTAACTAGTTTTGGTATACCATTTTTCTACCAGTCAAAATGGTGCGCAATTTAAGAAAAGAAAGGAGGGATGGGTTTGAATATTTAGGGGTTGTGGTGGAGGGAGTCTTTTGGAAGGCATGCTATGTATAGCAGGTACGTGGGGCGGTGGGTCCGGTAGCTTTTTAGTGAGGTCAGCAGGTGTCGCAGTGTTCCTGGAAGAGCTAAGTCTTTAGGTATTTACAAAAGATTTTTCAATTCTGGATATTTCTTAGGATGGGTGGTAGTGTGTTACAGATGGTGGGGGCGTAGAGAGGGAAGGATCGTTGGCAGGCATATTGGATGCTTTTGCGGGTTTGCGTTGGCAGGCTGAGCAGATTACGTATGTTCTGCCTGCAGGGCCTGTTGGAGCTTGGGACGCTAACTGACATTTAGAGGTGTTGGGAGATGAGTCCGTTCTGAGCTTTGTGAATGATCATGAGGGCCTTGTATTTAATCCTGGAGGCGATGGGTAGCCAATGAAGGGATTTTAGGATGGGTGTGATGTGGGAGTACCTAGATGTTTGGGAGAGTGTTTGCACTGCAGTGTTCTGAGTGAGCTGTAGTGGGTGGATGGTGCGTTCAGGTAGCCCCTGGTATATGGAATTGCAATAGTCAAGCAGAGGGGTGACTGTGGCCTGGCAGACTGTGTGGAAGTCCTCCGAGGAGAGGTTGTAGATTGTGTAACGATCTGAGCTTGAAACAGATTGCCTTTGTTGTATTTTGGATGTGTACTGGGGATACCCCGAGTCACATCCGCTGACAGCGAAGGTGTATTATTTGCCTTCTTCTAAGAAAACTGCCAAGTCAGGGGATGTCCCAGGATTAGGGCATGTTGATGTTCTTTACTGGTATTCTGGAGAAATCTCAGGAAGAGGATGTAACATCTGCTACTTTATTGATTACATTAGCCCTATTATCAGATAAAGAATGGTTAATGAAGATTTTCTTCAAGAAAAGAAATTTGCTATTTAGAGGGTTGTTGGTTCGTATGTATCCTGATCTTGCTCGTGATACTCAGAGGAGATGATGAGAATTTCTCCTCCTACGCCCTGATGTCCAGCATCTGGGAGGTCTCTTTTTCTTTAAATATTCTTGTAAGTGTTTGATTAAATATCAAACTTGTTCCTATATTTTTTACGAGCCCTCCCAGCTGCTGGCCTTCCTTAATTCCAATGGTTTGGCGGGGTCTCTCACTGAACCACCGTGAAATTTGGATTTACTGGTTGTTCACCTGTTTTGATTATCCTCTCTGTATTTGTAATTGATTTCTTTGCACATGGATCTCTTCTTTTGGTGGGCTAGAGTGGGAATGATTGTATATTTCTTTGCCTAATCATTTTTTTCCTCATGTTTTGGCTGTTATAATCATACCTCAGTTTCTGCTTAAGAATGTATTCTTGCTTGTTATTATAATCAGTCCTCACATATAGGTGACATTATTGATGGAGCCCATGCAGGAATGCTTCCCAGCTTTCAAAGAAAGCTTTTGGGACGTGTTCCATGCATGCATGCTGGTTTTCCCGCCCGAAGGAGTCACTTATCTCAGTATGATGACATAGTTTAATCAAACCAAAAAAGAAAACAACTCCATGGGGAGAGGGGAGGAGGGAAGGTAGTAAGGATGGACTCCTGCTGATCCTGGAGAACACCTACTACAGGTGAGTAACTACTCTTTCTCCGGGACCAAGCAGGAAGTCAGTCCTCACATATGGGACTCCCTAGCTACAGGCTACCAAAAAAACCTGTAAAAGGTCCAACGGGGCAACCAGAAAAAATGAACAGAGAACAAGCAGCATGAGCAATAGTTGAGATTCCAAGAATCAGTGTTCAGCAGGGACATCAACATGACATCGACTCTACGGTAGCCTGGACGGACAGAAGGGCCGGTGGGAAGGAGTTGCTTCAATTCCCAAAGAGATGCTGGAGTACGGCCTGTGATATCACAATAATTCAAAAAGCCCTTACTGCTTGAACGGTTTCTTCAGACACTATAAAGAGATTTTTCCGTTCTCTGTTAGCTCCGATCACGAAAATATCAAAAATAGAACAAATAAATATATTCAAATTTCTTAATGAGGTCTCAGTATTATAGTGGCTAGGTCTCGCAGACTAATCGCCTTAACGAGACCCTATGCCTATTCACATCAACGACCTCAAAATTACATGCAACAGTTCCTGTTTGTCAGCGAAATCATCTATATGAAAAGATTTCTTCTGAGGTCTCAACTTGCTATTAAACTCCAAAAAGAACCTAATAGATCTTTTTGGCCTGTATCAATCACTTTTCTCTCGCTGATCAGGATCTTGTTGTGTCTTATCTCATTGTGTATACGGATCCCATCTTATCCTATCGTGTATACTGATCCCAACGTCACTCCCCGGCACCGCTTAGACGTTTCACAATGCTGTTTCGTCAGGGGATCTTTAAACTTCATCTACAAATAAAGAATGAAGAATAAAAGTGATCACACGCTATCCCTCTACTTTCCCTTAAACTAAAACTACCAAACTATGTTCACATATGTTAAAAACTACAACCTACCAGGTGATGCTGCCCACGTTTCCTCTCTCAATCCAGGAACCAACAATTACCAACACACTGCTGGTGGATCAAACGGTTCTGTAAAAACGCCGCGCATGTCCGATAGACTCTCCCCCCTCTCCTTTTAAAAGCCTCGAACCTCTTCCTTCCGACTACGTGTGTAAATTAATCTCTGCTCCTGTATGATCAGTGTCTGATCTAATGTCTTGCCCCCTCGGCCCTGTGCTACCTGAATCAAACATAAACATCTAAGTTGTGCAAATACATGATTTTTCTGTATGCAATGTGCCACCAAAGGAGCTTCAAGCACCTTGCAATGTAAGCGACTGCACATTGCATACAGAAAAATCATGTATTTGCACAACTTAGATGTTTATGTTTGATTCAGGTAGCACAGGGCCGAGGGGGCAAGACACTGATCATACAGGAGCAGAGATTAATTTACACACTAGACACTGTGGTGCCGGGGGGTTTAAATAATTTTGTTGAATGGGCAGCTTGTGTATGATTGGCTGAGTAGTATTTCAGGGGAAGCTGTGGACAATTAGTAGAGCGGAGACATTAAGCGGTAATCACGGCAGAGGATAGAGACGGCTCGAGTGGAGCATAAACATTATCTATTAGATGACAGTCTGAAGATCATTCATGGGCAGGTAGAAACTACGGAGGACGTAAGCAGATAACAGTTTTTGAGAGTATTAGATAGGAAGGTATGTCTTTAAGGAGGGGGGTGACGTAGTCGGAAGGAAGAGGTTCGAGGCTTTTAAAAGGAGAGGGGGGAGAGTCTATCGGACATGCGCGGCGTTTTTACAGAACCGTTTGATCCACCAGCAGTGTGTTGGTAATTGTTGGTTCCTGGATTGAGAGAGGAAACGTGGGCAGCATCACCTGGTAGGTTGTAGTTTTTAACATATGTGAACATAGTTTGGTAGTTTTAGTTTAAGGGAAAGTAGAGGGATAGCGTGTGATCACTTTTATTCTTCATTCTTTATTTGTAGATGAAGTTTAAAGATCCCCTGACGAAACAGCATTGTGAAACGTCTAAGCGGTGCCGGGGAGTGACGTTGGGATCAGTATACACGATAGGATAAGATGGGATCCGTATACACAATGAGATAAGACACAACAAGATCCTGATCAGCGAGAAAAGTGATTGATACAGGCCAAAAAGATCTATTAGGTTCTTTTTGGAGTTTAATAGCAAGTTGAGACCTCAGAAGAAATCTTTTTCATATAGATGATTTCGCTGACAAACAGGAACTGTTGCATGTAATTTTGAGGTCGTTGATGTGAATAGGCATAGGGTCTCGTTAAGGCGATTAGTCTGCGAGACCTAGCCACTATAATACTGAGACCTCATTAAGAAATTTGAATATATTTATTTGTTCTATTTTTGATATTTTCGTGATCGGAGCTAACAGAGAACGGAAAAATCTCTTTATAGTGTCTGGAGTACGGCCTGGCCAAAGTTGCTGTCATGCTGGAAATCTCCATCCAGACAGTAATGGGCTGTGAAGGTGTGGACTGAAGACCACATATCATTTTTACAGATTTCCTCTGTGGAGACGGAATGCAAGTTGGCCACCGAAGCAGACATTTATTTATTTATTTATTTTATTTTATTTATATGTATTTATGTCCCGCTTTTCACCAGGTCAAAGCGGTGGGACATATAACAGGGGGGGGGGGCTATCACCGGGGGCTCAACATTAATGATTTAGGATGGACATAGAGACTGACAAGATAGACAGTTATTGGTCTGAGGATCTTCAAGAGAATAGGGGTTCCTATTCAGAGATGTTCTTGGAATAGGATGGTTTTTAGCTGCTTTTTGAATGAAGGGAGATCACCATTGTTCTTGATGTGGTTTGGTAGAGAGTTCCAGAGGGATGGGGCATAGAGTTCAAAGGCTCTGTTGCAGGTCCGTTGTGTTGCTTTGGTTCTTTTGTGGGGGACGACAATGGAGCTGTTGGAGGATTGTCTGGTTGTTCTGCTGTGGGTTGGGTGAGGTAGTAGGGTGTGGAGTGGGGTGCCTTGTGTTTGGTGGATGGTTTTGCGGGTGAGTAGAAGAGCTTTGTACTTGATTCTTGCTTCGATGGGGAGAATATGAAGGTCTCTTAGAATTGGGGTGATGTGGTCCCGTTTCTTTGCGTTGTGAATTATTCTGACCGTTGGACTTACATTGTGACCGTTGGACTTACATTGTGACCATGACAGGGCGTTCCAATGTAAGTCCAACCTCAGTGTAAGCGAAAGAGATGCAGTCTGTGACCTAAATGGACAGGGTGTGTTTTGACACCGCCACTCCCAACTTATTGGAGTCAAAGGTGACAAAGAGCTAGGAGGATCGGAGATGTGCTCTCTTCTTCTCCAGGTAGAAAGCTGGTGCTCTCTTACAGCCCAAGGTGTGCAACAAAGCCTGATGGAATGAGGTCTTCGGAAGAAGATGGGTAACACCACCGATTGACTGAGATGAAAAGTAGAGACTACCAGAGGTAGGCATTTCGGATGAGTTCAGAGAACTACCCTATTTTTATGAAACCTGGTGTATGGCAGGTGCACCAACAATGCTTGCAATTCACTGACTCTGCGCACCGAAGTGAACACCATCAGAAATATGAGCTTCCAGGTAAGAAATATGAGCGGACAGAAGCTAAACGACTCATGTGGTGCGAGGAGCTGTCAGAGCACCATATTGAGGTCCCACATCAGCAGGAGTGGTTTAATAGGGGGGGGGGGGTGAGATGATAGGAGGCCATGCATAAAATGACTCTCAAAGGGTGAGCAGAGATCGGTTGTTCAACTATGGGTTGATGTTCAGCTATGGGTCGCAACATGTAAATAGTTACCCTGTATGGTCCAAGTTCTAACTCCTGTTATAATGTAAACTCAAACAGTCTTGACTGCACTGAGCTCTCGTTGTTGAATGTAAACCGCACTGATAACAAATAGTGCGGTATGTAAGAATTGTTAAATAAATAAAATAAATAAATAAATAAATAAATGATAAGTGCCTACAGCACAGAGGTGCATTCTGACCAAGTTGGACTTTAGGCCAGAGTCTGACAGGTGCAGAAGACAAAACGGACTCCACAGAGCAGGAGAAGGGGTCCAGAGACATGTTCTCACACTATTCAGATAACCTGTGACACTTGAAGGTGTAAGCACATCTTGTTGAGTCCTTGCGCAAGGTGAGAAGGATGTTCTCCATGTCCTGCACAAGTGGAGCTCTACGAGTACTATGAAGCAGAGTCCTGTCGTTCTGCAAAATCAGGTCTGGGGCACAGCCCAGCTGGAGAGGTTGCCATTGAGACAAGCAGAGGAGGAGTGGAAATCAGTGTTGTCTGGGACACTAAAGGAGTTGGCAGATAGGCATACAGAAGACCCTCGCTCCAATCCAGGACAAAAGCATTGGGAGCCAAGCAATTCTGACAGGGCACTTTGGAGCACAACAGCAGGAGCTGGGTGTTGCTGGGAGTGGGAAAGAGGTCTATTGACAGCGTACCTACATCTGGAAGATGCTGTTGGCATTCTGCCTGTTCAGAGTCCACTGATATGGTTGAAGGACCTTGCTGAGGTGATCTGCCAGGATCTGCCGAAGTACCATGGTCCGACCATCACCTTATAACACTCCACCTCCCAGCACAAGCACCAATAAACACCACACGCACAATACCGCATACATCACGCTTCGCACACTTTGACAAAAATGCATTACTTGACAAAGTATTACCCATACTCAATACAAACTCACCAGACATCAATTCAACTATAACACATTGGAATTTAACAATCCAAAAAGCAGCTGTCCCCACACAAGTCATGCATAGACAAATTAAAAAAACGGAAAAATGGTTCACGAAAGAACTAGCAAAACTAAAAAAACAACTGAGGAAACAAGAAAAGAGATGGAGGAAAACAAAATCAGACGAAAACAAATCCCAATACATGAACTTACTCAACGAATACAAGAATGCAATCAACAAATCAAAAAGAGATTACCATTCTAAAGTAATAAACTCAGCCATCAACCGCCCTAGAGAACTATTCGTGATTGTAAAAACATTAACAAAAACAAAAAACTCTGAGCCTAAACAACCAGTAATAAGTGTACAAACCCTAGCAACACATTTTGCAGAGAAACTAAAGAACAAATCCAGCACCCTGACAGCAATATTACCTTCAAGCACAAAAATCAATAACGAATGGACAACTTTTCACATGGTAGATCAAAAACACCTCCTTAAGATCATAACAATGATCAATACCACAACCTCCCCACTCGACCCATGCCCTGTGTCATGGATTAAGTGTGCAAAGGAAGAACTGGCTGAAAACTTACAACACATAGTGAACCAATCCCTTTCCCAAGGCATCATGCCTGATGCCTTAAAACTCACAACGCTTCGCCCAATAATAAAGAATAGTAAGCTCGACTCAAAAGACCCGAACTCATACAGACCCATAGCCAGCATTCCATTTATTGCTAAAATAATAGAAAAAACAATTCAACTACAATTACAAGAGCACATTGATGAGCACAAGCCCCTTGACTCACACCAGTTTGGATTCCGCCCTTTCCATGGAGTAGAAACTCTCTTAACCACACTGATGGACTTCCTCATCAGAGGTACAGATGACTACAGCCAAGGCTTCCTACTCTTCTTTATAGACATTTCTGCCACCTTCGACAACATCAACCACCTTACACTGATCAATAGGCTAGAAAACTTAGGAATAGGTGGGACTGTCCTCAAATGGTTTAAATCTTACATCACACACAGACTAATACGCGTCCAAATAGACCAAGAAGCATCAGAAACATTCCCCAAAGGACAGGGAATACCCCAAGGATCAGCTCTTTCCGCCCTCCTTTTCAACTTGTACCTACAACCTATTACAAACATATTTAAAAAAATGGAAATTACACTTACCTGGTAATTGATGTTCCTTGAGGGAGTACAGTTCAGTCCTCCACCACTGGGTAGTGCACCTCCTCCTGCAACATGGAGACTGGACAAGTCAAACTTGTGACATCACCGGGTATATCCTGCTGGTCTTCTCCCATGATCCCCCAGTGACCTACTGTCAAAGCAGACTCAAAGGAGCAAACAAACAACCAGTTAAAGTACTAAATACAAAGCTATGCTCAAACTTCAACTTTAAAATCACAGGGCCCCAAAAAGAAAGGCCAAAAACACCCTCCTCCGTGCCCCTGTCCCCCTACGCACCAAACAGCGGAAGACAGAGAGCTAGAAGGAAGGAGAACTAAGGAAGAGTATAGGCAGAAAAGGTTGCTCTCTCGCGATTACCTGCCAATCAGAGCCCGTTGCCGACTCTAGGATCCGAAAGCATACTCGGAACTGACGCCTCACGTCTGAAACATCCATCCCCGGGCGGGAATGAGGACTGAACTGTACTCCCTCAAGGAACATCAATTACCAGGTAAGTGTAATTTCCATTTCCTTATCGGTCCTACAGTTCAGTCCTCCACCACTGGGATGTACCAGAGCAGTAATCATTGGGAGGGACCTATCCAGTCGGCTCGGCCCCTAAACGAACAGAGCAGGCACCGACCCCAGCCCGCTCCTCACGTCAACAGGCGGTAAGCCAACCAGGAAGACACGACCGAGAGCCCACTTGGATCCTCTTCACTGGTGAAAACAGCACAGAACTCTGCCCCAAGCAGCGCTAGTGCTTCAGAAAGACAAACTCGCCATCGCAAACACACTGAACGCCCTAGAAACAGACCTACTGAGAAGGCTACCGGAGCTCCGCCTGAAAAATCCGCTTGAGCTCCCCCTTGGCTCTTGACCCCACCAGGGTGTCAAGTGTTAGCAACCGCTGCTCTCCCGCAGAACCCGCCTCCACGGAGGGACAGGCAGCAAAGAGACCTCCCAGAAAGCGATGGAACCTCACCTAAGGTCCAAGGAACGCAGGTTACAAGCAAAGTGTTCTTGCGTAAGTCCCAAACCGACAACTAGACAGGCACAGCCGGATTCCACGAGGGACAACGGAACCGAGGTCCATCCAGACAGAGGTGGGAAGCAAAATGAGGGAAATGGAAAAACCACCAGCGTCAAACACCCTATTTGTCACACCTCTTAAGGGCTTTATTCTTTGCAACACAAAGTAGCTCTACAGCTATGTCCTGGACCAGTTGGAGTCTTTTTAATTGAGAATGTGGAATGCAGCTAAGCAATGAGTTGCAATAAACCAAGCGTGATCCACCAAGGGCATATAAGAGGGTGTCAAGTGCCCCAGAGTCCAGCGTTGTTTCAGAAGATATGGAGTCTTACATGGTGTGACAAAAAAGAAAAGGAGACTCTGGTAGCCACGCCCACGACGCAATGCCAGTAGGCCAACCGCTTACATCACCTGGATATGCCCTCCGGAATTGGAGGAACCATGCAGAAGTAGCAATCGCCGACATGATCCATGGGCCCTCTCCAGATCATTGGAACCGCAAAAGACTTTGATGGTCTTTTCCCATCCATCCACAGCCTGAGATCTGCTACACATGTATTGCAGCATATGTGTGGCGCCTAGCTTTTATCCTGATCTTTTATTCTGCAGCCAAAATATAAATTGTAGGCTTTCTGAACCGCCACAGTCATATGCCATTTTTGTGATGTAAAAGTCACATCACCACAACTAGAGCAGAAATTATCTGCATGATTAACACCAGGACGAGGAATCGCCAAATATGCTGTGAGTGACCTATCGGTATAAAATAAAGATGTCTTTTTTTTAATTTTTATTTATTTATTTATTTATTTTTTTTACTGTCAAGCGAGGCAAATTTAAGTAGTGACTGCATCAACTGGTTTTGGACAGTTATTTCGATTGGTTGCAAGTAAAGATTATGCAAGCTCACGCAAATGTTGCAGAATACACTGATAATGGTCCCCACTGACTAATGAAGAGCACATATCTTAGCAACCAGACCCAGTCGGCCATTTTCACTATGACCTCTGAAAGGCATAGAATGGACCGGGCCACGGCCCCGTACCAATGCGTCGACGCTATCCAGTAGCCTCATATGTCCTCTGCTAAACATCGACCTGTCGCCGCAGACTGACAGGTCGCCATGGAGGTCCAATATGGGCTGACCGCATCTGAGCACACGCGGCGCGCACACACCGCCTGATGCAATCTCACTCCTCCGGCAAACACTCGGACCCCGCTAAGGACATTCGCCACCACAGTGTCCCCACCGAAACGCAGGCCGCCAAGGCTTCAACCGCGCACGCTGTCCCTTCGCTCGGGCCACCCTGACCACCCGACCGACTCCACCCTGCCGATCGAAATAGGCCACCATCCCGGAGATCTCAGACAGCACCTACAGCGCTCGATCCGCTACCGTGTCCGTGAACGCCTGCCACGGCTGACGTACCGCGTAACGTTCCAGTCAGACAATGGAACACTGGGCGTGCTGCGTACACTAAAACGCCTTGTACATAAAGGATCCCCAAAATGTAGCTGAGTCTAACCACGCTCCGGCCAAGCTCCCGGAAGAAAGGGACAGAACCTTATAAAAAAGAAGTGGGGACAATTAGGAAGGCTTTCCTGTTTGATTATTCTTTTTTTTTGTTTTTGTTTTTGTTTTTCCTTTTTACAACTCCATAAGGGCCACAAGGCACACAACCAAACAGGGCATTGTCCAGAGAACGCAAGGCCCCTCCTCCAGGCTGACTCCACAGCCTAAACCGGCAGTCACCTTGGCTGATGCCGAGCAGCGCGGAAGCCAACTTGTAAGCCCAGCATATGAAGTATGCCTACTAGTACAGCATTCCACAATGGAGGGACATGTAACCGGACGGCTTTGAATATGAACCTACAGATATCCCGCGCTTGCTCCAAGACAAGCACTGTGCAGCCTACTGGTCTTCTCGGAGCACCGCCACGACCCGAAGACCTAAACTGGCCAGCAAAAGACGACGTACACTGGGCCCGAAGGAACCTGGTTGAACGGATCCCAGCACTCCCTGTATCGTTAGGATCGGAGCCTCCCCCCAAGGACTCAGCCCTGGCTGGAACCGGCTGAGCATAACTCCAGGCCCTGCGACGAGCCCCCACGAAGAAGTGGGACGCAACGATGCCTTGAGGAAAGGGAAGGCCCAATGGGTGAAGCAAGTTGCCAGCCGACCAAGGGAGTAAACCCCACACGCGCACCTCAACGGAAGGTCGGAAGAACCAAGGATTCTGGTCCCACAGGTGCGCCTGCTAGCCTTTAACAACATACACCTCCGCAGGTACAAAAAACTTAAATTGTGAGCACCTTCAGGGGTAAGGGGAATAGACGACAGCCTCCAACTGTTGACCACCTTGTCTTGCACAACAGACAGCAGCACCCCACCAAACAAATGATTGGGAATATATGACCTCAGAACCCCAAGACAGAGGTAAAACAGTAGAACATGCAGTGGACGTGAATTTCCAGATCTGCCAGCCCCCCGCCCACATTGAGAAGAGGCAGAGAAGAACTGGACCGGCGGATCTGGAGGTGTGCCTCCTGGACAGCCGGGCCACCAAAGGGAAAGCTGATGACTGAGGCCCAAACTCCTCAGGATGGCCCCGTCTTGCATTGGCAACCCCATGCAACACCATGACAACCCCGCTCACGATATCCCAAGCGATCTCTGTCATTGCTGCAACAATCACCTGAGCATGAGATCACAGACGGAACACGGACATGCAGATGCACTCAAGGAGAGTGCACCTAAGTAGTATGAGCCTATCCAACATCCAGCACCACATGTCCAGGTGTCCCACTCCTGTCACCCAAAACACAGGACGCTTGAACCTAGGTGACCGTCATAGCAAAGACAGGGAGGCCTGACTGCCGCTATCAACCCTTCCAGGACCCTGGAACACTAAGCCCCGGACTGTGCCATCCAGCAACACTTCTCACGATCCCCAGCAGGGGCCTTTCCCCAGATGGCCCAGATGGGCAGTGTTCCCGCCAAATGGGCAAGCTGTGCTCTGATAACATAGTGCAGAAAACCAAATCAAAGTGTCTTAACCTAGCTAATTTTTGTCTAATAATGATCATTCATAATATCAGCCAGGCTCAATCATAACATTAGTATTAATGATCTCTAAAGATTGAAGAGTTACTAATGTAACACTAATTGGTTTTGTTTTGTTTTTTTGTTGTTGTTTTTTTTTTAAAAAGCTTCAAAGGCGATCTTGGAAACTACAGACCAATGAATCTGAGTTCAGTGCCAGTTAAATGATAGAACTTGTTCTGAAAAGCAGCACCAAGCTGTCTTTTTAAAGGGTTAATAAACATGTGAGCAAGCCAAATGATATGTATCTGGATGTTTTAGAAGGTACTTGACAAAGCCCCTTATGAACTTCTCCTGAGGAAGGAGATGATGTGCTATTATAGAATGGGAAATGGATCAAAAACAGGAACACAATAGGACTAAATGGCCAGTTTTCTCACAGGAGACCCGTAAATAGTGGAATGTCTCGGGATCTGCACTGGAACTGGCATCTGGTAACATCTACTGCACTGAAATGATCTGGAAAAGAGATCAGCAAGCATGGTGATCAAATTTGCAGATGGCATAATGACATTTAGAGGCTGTCTGCACAATTTCCAAGCGTATAAACATGGAAATAGCATCCTTATGTAAATGACAATTTCAGAAAGGGCTCAATTTGTAGGTGGTTGTGCCGCCGATGACCCTGAATGGCCAAATCCTAGCACGGAAACCTGCTGCTGACAGACGTCGCTAACTGCCAGAATGCAGACAAAGGTAAAGGCACCCCCCAAGAAGTAAAACCCAAACCAATCACATTGCATTCAAAGAACTATAAACTATCATGAAATTAAAAGGAAATTAAAATTTAAAGGAAATTAAAATTAGAATTAAAATTAAAAGTAACAGCAAAAGGAAGTCCTTATCTGGGTGTAGCCGCGTGGAACAGCGTCGTCTGCTCAAACGCGGGGCTGCTCCGCTCTCCGCCACGAGGCCTCAGCCCTGCCGAGAAAATGGCGCCAATCCGAAGCAGGCCCGTTTGGCGCCAAACACCAGAGAGGCGGCAAGAGCTCAGAGCCCCTCCATGCGGACTCGAGAGACTCCCTTGTGGCGTCGGGATGCAGCAGTTACCCCGCTGTAGCTGCGGGGTGAAGAGCTGTCCAGACACGCTGCTGCCTCGCGCCACCAGAAGTAGCAGACGCTGCGAGCCCCGGCCCACCGGCTAAAGAACCTCGAACGGCCTGAGGCTCCCGCCATGATGGGAATCTGCCGCATGGACACTGCCAAAATGCAGGTGTTCCACAGAGCTCTCCCCCGTACAGTCCTGGGGGAGAGATCATCACCGGGCACAGAGACCGAAGAATCCCAAGCAGAGAGGCTAGCTGGCAGCGTGAACTTTGAAAAGGGACAGAACCCCCCTTTACACTAAGGCAGACTAGGTGAAAATAAATAAAGTAAAAGTAAATGAAATTAAATGAAAATGAAAATGAATTCAATTTACAGGATTACACCTAAAGAAGGGCAAAAGAAATGCAAGGTAAATCAAATCCTGACTAACTGCTCCTAAACTGCTTCTCAAGTGAGCCCAGCACCTAGGCTCACTACGTCCTCATGCTGCATGGAGACTGGACACACTGGGGGATCATGGGAGAAGACCAGCAGGATATACCCGGTGATGTCACAAGTTTGACTTGTCCAGTCTCCATGTTGCAGGAGGAGGTGCACTACCCAGTGGTGGAGGACTGAACTGTAGGACCGATAAGGAACACAGGATTAACCATTTTATCTACGCTGACGACATCATGCTCGCTATCCCAATAATCACTAAAAATCCCACATATGACACCTTATCCGAATGCATGGCTGAGGCTACCTCTTGGATGGAAATCAACTACCTCAGCATCAATCCTAAAAAAACGGAAGCAATGTTCGTAACAAGGACACCTATGACTGAGGACACTTACCCAACAACAATCACAATCAACAAAACAACCATACCTGTTAGAAAAGAGGTCAAATACCTAGGCGTAATAATAGACTACACTCTCACCTTGTTACCGCACATAAAACAGACAGTAAAAACCATATTCTACAAACTCAAAACTATACAACACCTATGGCCTCTCCTTGGAACACATGACTTTAGATCTGTAGTCAGTACACTTATCACCCCCCACTTCGACTATTGCAATAGTCTCTTAATTGGCCTTCCACAAAAAACACATACCTGCTTCAAAGAGCCCAGAACATCTGTGCAAAAGTAATTGCTAAAGCTCGCCTAACAGACCACGTAACCCCAATACTGCTGGAATTACACTGGCTCCCTATAAACAGCCGAATCAGATATAAAATAATCCTAACAATCTTCAAACTCATAAACGGCATCGCCCCCTCACATCTATCCACACTGCTGCACGCTCCAACTGAAACGAGAACTCACAGACAAAACGCAGCCCACTCCCTTAACACACCAAAAGCCTTCAGGAAGTCTAAGAAAACTACAAGCTCCAGAGAGTTCACATTTGCTGCCCCTATGCTCTGGAACGACCTCCCAATAGACCTTTGCATCATAAAATAACTTTCTCAATTCAGAAAAGAACTAAAAACTTACCTATTCTCCGAACATTTCGAAATCCCTTACCCCCAAATCCAGCCCCACAGCAACCACAGTCACACAAACACAAAACCCCCGAAACTACAATTAACTAACTCCCGAGAGACCTCCGCCACTCACACTCCTGACTTACGATAAAAAGGAAATAAATTCCAATACCTACACATGCCCATCAACTATCCAACCCTGTAACACACTATACATAGCCTTTGTAAATAGCCAATGTAAATAGTTTGACAGTTGTTTTGCATTATTACCTGTACAAAGTTGAATTTTACTGTTAAATGTAAATGTATACAGAAGTGTACAAGATTGTTAAATTGTTCCATGTAAACCGCCCTTGATCTCTGGAAGGGGCGGTATAAAAGAAAATAGATAAATAAATGTTGAGCTCTCCTGGTAGGTATATATACCGCTCTGAGGAGCATACCGTGCGAGACTGCAAACTTCCAGAGGTAGACTGCTTCACAGCAGAGGAGATACGAACCCACACCACCCTGTTTCTTGAAGTATAAAATGACTACCTGGTTGTCTGTCTGTATGAGGATGACCTGGTGGGAGAGCTGTTGCTAAAACACTCAGAGAGCATTGGCAATGGCCTAAAGCTCCAGGAAATTGATCTGAAGTTGGCTTTCCCCTGCAGTGCAGAGGACCTGGGTGGACAGACCTTTCAGCTGTGCCCACCGGCCGAGTATGGAGGTATGTGTCATTAGGACTTGTTGGTGCAGCGGGGCAAGCAGGTGAGTGGGGTGCGGCCACCAGGACAGGGATTATTGGAGAGGTGGAGTCACTGTGACCCTTTCTGAAAGACATCCCATTACCTGACACCACTGTGTGCAGAGAGTCCACTGTGTCTGATGTATCTGAAGTCAGGCTGAGGAGGTAACATGGATCATGAAGGCCATGAGCCCAAGAGACGCAGTATCTGCTGAGCTGTGACAACTGGGCAACTCTGGATGCCCTTTGCCAAGGTGCCTAGGCGGTGAGCCCTGACCACCAGAAGGAATCTTGAGACAGTGTGGTATGGAAGACAGCCTCAATGAATTCAAGGTTTTGAGAGGGCTGCAGGTGGGACTTTGGGTAATTGATGACAAAGCCAGCTGTTCCAGCACCTGAATGGTGCATTGTATGGACTGTTGGACCTCGTCTGATGTCCCGCCTCTGACCAACCAGTCATCTAGGTAGGAGAAGACAAAGATTCCCTTAAGCCGGAGGAAGGCGGCAACAACTGCCAGACATTTGGTGAAGATCCTTGGGGTGGAGGCAAGGCTGAAGTGGATATCCCTGTACTGATAGTGCCGTCCGCTGAGCATAACGCAGAGGTACTGACTGTGCAGGGGGTGGATGAGGATGTGCACGTGGGCATATTTGAGATCCATGGAGAACAGCCAATTTTGCCATTGAAGGTAGGGCAGCAACGTTCCAAGGAATATCATATTAAACTTTTTCCTCACTAGAAAGCGATTGAGATTGCGGAGAATCAGGATGGGTCAGAACCTGCCCGTTTTCTTAGGAATCAGGAAGTAGTGGAAGTAAAAACCGTCCTGTTTGGAAGGATGGAATAGATTCCTCTGCCTGATCTGCCAGCAGGGTCTGGACCTCGACCTCCTGTTGGAGTAGTTCATGTTGATGAAGCTCAAAAGGGTACTCCTCTGGAAAGAAGGCGGGGGGAATCTGCTCAAAGTAGAGCAGGTAGCCCTCATGGACCACCTGCAGTGCCCAAGTGTCAGTTGTTATGCTGGGCCACCTGTGGGCAAAGTGTATCAGTCGTCCCCCCACCTATGGTGGAACAGAGGCTGGGAGGGGAAGATGGGCCATGCTCTGAAGCCAGGAGTCTAAACCCTCCACCTAGGCTTTGGAGCTTTCGGCTTGTGCTGCTGCCTCTGGTTCTAACCCCTAGGCTATTGCCCTGTTGGTGTGGCTGGTACAAATAATACGGGGTAATAAGTACCATAGGCCTTCTTCTTCTTAGGGTAAAAGGACTTCTTCCCTGAAGTCTTTCTCCTGGAAGGGTCAGTGGTTCTCCTTGAAAACCTGTTTATAGTGAGTTGCTCCATTTCAAACTCTGTGACCTTCTCTGCCATGGGTTTGTTGAAGAGGTTCTCTCCCCAGCATGGGGCATCAGCCAACTTGTCCTGAACCCACTGTTCTAAGTCCGAGGACTGTAGCCATGCCAGGCAACTGGTGCAGATGCCCACTGCAGCCACCCTGGCCATGGACTCGAAGCTGTCATAGGCTGCCGGGTGACTTACTTGGAGCACGCCTTCATTTTGCTCACCGGGCTCCGAAAGCACTCAAGGTGCTCTCCAGACAAACCAGCCAAGAACCCAGCAAGATCCCCCACCAGGTCACGCAGGTACATACCCATGTACCACTGGTATGCTTGCATCTGAGCCATCAGCATTAACCCCTGGAAGCACTTCCTCCCAAAGTCATCCATGGTGCAGGCATCCCTACCCGGGGGCACCAAGGAGTGCATCTTGGAACTTTTAATCTGATGCATGACCAATTCCACCATCATGGAGTTGTGAGGGAGATGTGCGTTTTCAAACCCAGGGCTCTTGCACACTCGATACATGGAGTTGAGGCGGTGGCTCACTGTTGGCACCGTGACTGGTGTTTCCCACATCCTAAAGAGATGATGTTCCAGGATCGGGTGAATCTGAACCATAATGGCCTCTTTAGGGGGAGTCAAGTACTGGAGGATTTCCAACTCCTCTGCCCAAGATTCCTCTTCTGCCTCAATAGTGAAGGGCCAAGCTTTCCCCATGTCCCGCACAAATTTGAGGAAAGAGAGGTTCTGGGAGGGGACCTCCTCCATTCATAGGATGGGGGGGGGGGGGGTGAGAGATAGGAGGGGACATGGAGGAGTCATCGCGGTAACAGGTGGTCTCCAGCAATTCCTCCTCAGTTTCCCAGAGTCCGAGTCAAACTCAAAGTGCCCCATCGAATGGTATTCACATCAGTGGTGCTCGGACGGAGCCAAAGGAGTCCTCGGCTCTCATCTTTCCAAACCCATGCTCACGGGAACCACACGAGAGAGCATGGATCTCCAGGATGGACTGCACCTCCGCAGGTAAGGCACCTGCCGTGGACAGGGAGAGGTCTCTGCTGCTGCCAGAGTCGGCACTGCAGCATTCAGTGCCAATGCCGGCTCTCTTGGCAGGACTCCTCTATGGTTACAGCCTTGCAAGTCCTACGCCAGCCCTCCAGAGCCTCAGGAGGCAATTCCTCCCACCAGGGCAGCTTGGAGGGCTGCTCAATTCTGGGACTTAGCATCGCCCTTTGACATCAATGAGGTTGATCAAAGGAGAGCTGCCATTCCGGTGCCCCATGGCCCCTCGGCTCAGAGAGGGCCCAGACCTCACATGAAGCTGACGCCTCGGTGGAGGCCTTTCAGGGTGTCAATGCCAGGGGGCCAATGCTGACACCTCAGAACCAAGCAGCGATTCCCGCTGCTGTTCCCAGTTCTTAAGCCCCTTGCAAGTCATGTGGAAGCAGAGAGTGCAGTCTGATGGCTCGGGCCCAAGGCATTGAAGGCAACAGCTGTGGCGGTCCATGATGGAGATGGTCCGGCAACACTGAGTGCACTTCTTGAAGCCACTGGCTGGCTTTGACATGGCAGGGAAGACAGCTTCCGCCAAGTCAAAGGACGCCAACTTCCTCACCAACCGGGGGGGGGGGGGGGGTGTGAGAAAAATCCTACACGCCGAAAGAAAGGAAAAACGCCCAAGAAAAACACATCGCCAAGGCACTGGTGTTCCCAAAGATGGCAGGAAAACGCTGTACAGCATGCAATACTGAAAAAAGAAAAGAACTAGTGAAAAAAACTGTAATCTTAATTCCAGGACACAGACGACAACTCCACGGAAAAAAGATGACTGAGGTAAGGTGGCTCCTTCGGACAGGAAGACAGGCATGCATGTGTGGAGCACCTTTCAAAAGCTTCCTTTGAAAGCTGGAAAGCATTCCCATGTGGGCTCCATCAGTGACGTCACCCATATGTGAGGACTGACTTCCTGCTTGGTCCCAGAGAAACATTTTTTCTGGTGATGGGTGTATTGATGAAGAGGCTTTGAAATGAACCAACACCTCTTAGTTTAAGGTTTTTTCCTTTCAGTCTTAAGCTTCATGTCAAAAGACAGTGTCACAATATAAATCTGCAAGACTGAGTCCTTGGTAAATGTTAGGCCAGCCAAGACTCAAACCCACAACCTTCAGGACTGAAAACAGTAGGCTTGCAGCTGCAGTCAGAACAGAAAGCTGAAGTCCAGGCATGAGATCCTAGAACTGTAATCTTTTTGCAGCGGGTGAAGGAGAAATCTACCCCCAAGGAGCTCACTGAACCAGCAAGGGATGTGAACTATTCTACACCATACGTAAGGTTTCCCAGCCAAATACACCCTTGCAGGTTCAACAGTTTTTGATGAGACTGACCTGTGTCTGTCTATTCAGCTCCTTTCACTTCTTTAGTGGAGTGGTTGTTCCCAAAAGTTGCCTGCTATTTCCTTCTGCTCATTGCCAAGACTTCCTGCTCCCGATCCACACCTTGTCTCCACTACATCTGACTCCTGATCCATGTCTGGTTCCTCCTCTGGTCCAGCCATTGCTATATCTTCTAGCTCCTAATCTTGCTGAGTTCCTGCACTGCTCCACTCTGCCCTGGGCCTAGCCTCTTCATCCACACTCCCGCCCAGGGTAGGCCCTAACAATTTGTTTTTTGTTAAAACATGCCAAGAGACTCAAAGACTGTAAATGCCATGAAGTCCAACATGCTCAATTCTGATGTCTGCGGACTCATTTCTTCCACTATGGACATCATGAAGGTGATGACCTTTCCTGTGGAATAAAGGCTTTTGCCAGAACAGTGTCTAGCAGAGTGCCTATGAATTCCATTTGGGATGATAGACAAGTATAATCTGGAGTAATTTGCTACAAACCTGGTGATGCTAACACCTGGATGGTTGTGCTTATTGACAATATGACAGCATCTTGAGATGTGTTCTTTTCCAACCAATCATACAGACAGGGGAAAACATGCACTCCCAGTTTGTGTAGGTGTACTCTATGTTCAAGTACTTGGGAATATTTGTGGTGCTGATATTAAGCCTAAGGGCAATGTTTGAATGCTGGAAGTGGCATTGTCCTATTACAAATATGGAGTTACCTCCTGTAATCTGAATACACCTTTATGTAGATGTAACACCCTTTAAAATTTATTTATTTATTTATTTATTTAAAGTCTCTTATATACCGCACTATTCGGCATCAGCGCGGTTTACATGGAACAGAAATGCTCAGTACAGTTAACACGTATGAGTTCACAGATAACAGGGCAAATAACTTGGATAACAGGGGTAACTATTTACAAACTTACTACATAAACTTGGATAACAGTGGTAAACGTTTTACAAATATTGCTACATCGAGTCGTATAATCATGAATTCCATTGAAACAACTGCACCACTAAGGTTAGAGAATCTTTCTTGACATGTTGTTGGGAAACCATATATTAGCTTAGCGGCTTACATCTCAGTCTCAGTGGGTGAGGTTGGGTTCTATGAGGTACTTATTGAAAAGGTGGTATTTGAGGGCTTTCCTAAACTGTGTAAGGCTCTTAATAGCCCGGATATCTGGAGGTAGTGCGTTCCAGCATCTTGGCGCACTGATACTAAACGCCCTATTGGCTGTGGATGTGGTGCAATCTGTTAATGCTTTCGGGACTTTTAGGGTGTTTGTAGTTGTGGATCTCCTCGCTCTATTAGGAGATGTGGTATGGATTAGGGCATTTATTGATTCAGAGGAGAGCTTGTTAATAGTTTTAAAAGTGAATAGCAGAATCTTGAAAACGATTCTAGCCTGGATAGGTAGCCAATGTAACTGTATCAGCAGGGGTATCACGTGGTCACTTCTGGAGGCTCCATGGATGACCCTTGCTGCCGCGTTCATGGCGAGCTGTAGTGGTTGCAAGGTGGATAGGGGCAGGCCTTGAAGGATGGCATTGGCGTAATCAAAATGAGGTATGATCAACGCCTGGTATATAGTCCTGAAGTCATTTGGTTCCAGCATGGATCGTAAATGCCTAAGTGAGCGGATCTTGTAGTATACTGCTCTGACTGTGTTCCCTATGTGGGCTTTCATGTCCAGGCGTTGATCCAAGGTGACACCCAGGTAGCGTATTGATGGTTTAGATTGTAACTCTGCTTCTTTGACTTTAAGGAATTGTGGTGGGGTAAAGTTAGGGTTCCTCGTAATGAAGAGTACTTCCGTTTTCTTATGTTGTATTCGGAGGTTTTGGGAGAAAAGCCAGTCGGATATTGCATTGAAACAGCTTGTCAGTGGAGAGAGGTCGAGATGTTCCGTAGAGAAGGGTATGTATAGCAGGACATCGTCAGCGTATAACATGCAGTCAACATTGAAGGATCGGATGATCTTGCAAATTGGCTGCATGTATATGTTAAACAGGAGGGCTGAAAGGGAGGAACCTTGTGGGACTCCCTGGCTTTGGTGGAAAGGTTCCGAGGTCATCTCTCCAGAACGCACATGCTGCCATCTTTCGGACAGGTAAGATCTGCACCAATCAAGCGCTCTACCAGCAATGCCTTTCTCAATTAGTCGACCTAAGAGAAGCTCATGACTTACTGAATCAAAAGCTGCGGCGATGTCCAGAAAGATGAGAGCAAATCCTTGACGGATGTCATCAATGCCAGTGATTATCTTGCAGAAGAGGGTGGTAAGAAGAGTTTCCACTCCGTGGGATTCCCTAAAACCATGTTGGCAGGGGTCTAATGGTGCGACAGCGTCAACGTGATCTTGCAGTTGTCGTTGTACCTCTTTTTCAATGATCTTCGCAAGTAGAGGTATACTGGATATCGGTCTGTATGAATCTACTTTTTGGGGATCGAGTTTGCAGTTTTTTAGAAGAGGTCTGATAGAAGTGCGTTTAAGAGCTGAGGGGAAGGAACCTGTTGTGAAGGAGAGGTTCATTATATTGGATAGTATTGGGCTGAAATGGCAACGGAGCTCCTTAATCCAGAAGGCTGGGCATGGATCGGACTGAGATGTGGTGGTGTTAAGGGCCATAATAGTGTCTTCAATTCTTTTCTTGGTAGGGGTAGAGAATACGGTTAGAGCTGTAGGGCAATCTCGTTCCGGGTTGGTGGTTGTAGTCATGATATTGATAGCCTGGCATATCTTGGATTGTGCATAGTTGGCAAAATCTTGTGGGTGAATCTCAAATTGAGGTCCGGGGGTTGGTTCCTTTGATAGAGTCTTGACTAGGTCAAAAAGATTGTGGGGTTTACTAAGTGACCTCTTTAAGGTCTCTGAGTAATATTGTTTCATTGCATCAGTGGTTGCCTTGCGGTGTGCAGCCAGATGACAGTTGTATGCTGTCTGATCAGTTGAAGAGTGGGATCGGCGCCAGCGCTTCTCGAGTTTCCGTAATTGGTTAAGAGAATTTCTCAGATTGGCTGTGTACCATGGAGCACTCGTTCTTTTCCCTGGGGGCTTGTTGGTTGGTGTGCGTAGGGCGATTGCACTGAGGCAGTTGTTCCAGTGATTAATCAGGTCATCAAGGTTCGAGGTGGTTTCGCTAATGAGTTGTTGTGTTTCCGTAAGGATAAGGTCTCTGCTGAAAGGCTTGAAACATCTGGAGTGTGGTCTTCTAGTGTTGCTTGGTAACTTATTGAACTTTGAATCGATTTTGTGCAAAGGAATCTGGAGGATGATCAGTTTGTGATCTGACCATGGAACAGGAGTTATGGATGTTATGGGGTCATACGTTGTGTTAAGAGATATCCGAGGGGCGAATACTAAGTCCAGAATATTTCCCTTGGTATGGGTAGGTTCCTTTACTAATTGTTTGAAGCCGAGATTTGTGAGGGCATCCAGAAAGGCTAACACTTGATTGTCCTGCAGTGTTGGCAGGTTGAAATCGCCGAAGATCCAGTTTGGGATGTTTGGGTTATGCGTGTTGGAGGCGAGATCAATTATTGCAGCAAGATCATCCGGAGAAGCTGAAGGTGCTCTGTAAAGCAGGTTGATTGAGCATCGTTTGTTGGAGATGGTGACGGTTTCAAGTTGATTAGTGTTGGTGGCGTCAACCGTCTGGAAATGGAGGTCAGTCTTGGTGAGGATGAGCACCCCTCCTCCTCTTTTGTCTCGTCTATGACTTGTATGAGCTGTGAAGTTCGGTGGGAGGAGCTGGTTGAGTATGACATTGTCTTCGTCAGATAGCCACGTCTCTGTGACCAAGAGTATATCGAGGTCGTGGAGGGAGATTATGTCGGTGACAGCTGGCCACTTCTTCCGGATAGAACGGGCATTAATGAGGGCACATTTTAGGTTATGAGGGTAGGAGTTTTCCGCCTTCTTGGTTTTCACAGAGTGCTGAAGCACTATGTGTAGCAGATGTGGGTGATGTGCGCGAGTATCCCAGTTTACATTGTTACGTGATGCATTAGACCATCTCCTTCCATGGCTTTGTAATATTGGGATCTGATTGGAAAAAGGGGTTAAGGTAAGATAGCAGGGGAACCAACTAGCAAGGATGATATAACATCCGATTATGGTGGTAAAGGGGGAACCCATTGTGGCAGGGTACTAGATTTACTGACAACAGTACAATAGTAAGAATTACTGACTACAGTATAATGGTAACAGTACAGTGGCTAGGTAATATTAAGGAGCTACTGACAACAGTACAATAGTAAGAATTACTGACTACAGTATAATGGTAACAGTACAGTGGCTAGGTAATATTAAGGAGCTACTGACAACAGTACAATAGTAAGAATTACTGACTACAGTATAATGGTAACAGTATAGTGGCTAGGTAATATTAAGGAGTTACTGACAACAGTACAATGTAGAACAGTACTGTGGTTAGATATTGGTAAGGAATTACTGACAACCGTGCAATAGTAAGAATTACTGACTACAGTATAATGGTGACAGTACAGTGGCTAGACAATATTAAGGAGTTACTGACAACAGTACAATGTGAACTGTCTTTGATAAGGCTGCTGGCGGTAGTATATGGTGGTTATAATTGTGAAACTATACTTGCGGTAAACAGCATGAGAGCAGGATCATCTGATGGGAGAGGTTTGTTCGGTTACTATCTCGTGGTGACTTTCTCTAGTGCTGGGCTGTTCAAGGAGGAGTGAAAGTGCTGCTGGTGCGTGAGCACAACTCAGCGGAGCTCAAGCTACTGGATTGCTTGGAGGTGGTCTTTGATGTACTGGCAGATATGTTGTATGGGCCAGCTGCTTAGGGGCCACGCCAAAGGGCCCTCTGGCGAGGCCCTCAGGCGCGGGCCCGCAAGGCGCGGGCGCGCCGGCTGGCGCGGTCTTTTTAAAGAAGCAGGCGGCTGCCCCAGTTGGACAGCTCGCCTGAAGATGGCCGCTGCTGCAGGAGGGTGGCTCGATCCCCCGATGGGGAGAGCTGCTTGGATGGCGGCAGGCGGCTAGTTCTCCTCGCGCCGGCTGGCGCGGTCTTTTTAAAGAAGCAGGCGGCTGCCCCGGTTGGACAGCTCGCCTGAAGATGGCCGCTGCTGCAGGAGGGTGGCTCGATCCCCCGATGGGGAGAGCTGCTTGGATGGCGGCAGGCGGCTAGTTCTCATCGCGCCGGCTGGCGCGGTCTTTTTAAAGAAGCAGGCGGCTGCCCCGGTTGGACAGCTCGCCTGAAGATGGCCGCTGCTGCAGGAGGGTGGCTCGATCCCCCGATGGGGAGAGCTGCTTGGATGGCGGCAGGCGGCTATGAAACATAGTCAGACTCTGCTTTGCAAAAAAAAAAGGGGGAGATTAATGTGCTTATAGAAACCATCTTGATCTTTTCTTTAACAAGGAACTTGGTCTCAGGTCTTAGATGGGATGGGATCCTCCTGTTTTCTGGGATCAGAAAGTACCTGAAATAAAATCCCAGCCTCTTTTTCATGGTGGACCAAGCTCAATCACATTAGCCTCTCAAAGGGAAGAAAGTTCCATAACAGTATATCCTAATGCTAACAGCTTGACCATGAACCTCTTGATGGGAAGCTGATGGGTCTGCTAAGTTTGTATCTATTCTATATTATGCTGAACATCCAAAAATGTGAGAACATACTAGGCCAATGGCTTGCATAAATCCTTAGCCTTCTCCCACAGAAAGATTTCGACTTGGGAGCTGGCTGTGGCTTCTGGGCCCTCTGCTATTTGGGAGGAAAGCAAGGTACCTGTTGACAATTGTAAGCATACAGGAGTCTACATTAAGGCCTCTTTGGAGGACAAAAGGTTTTCAGTTGAACATCTCCTAGATAAAGAGAGTGGGTCCAAAGTGGTTGCAGAAAGTCTGAAGTGGTCATTTATCTGATCAACAGCCTCTCTTACCTTATCTCTACTACTACTACTACTACTATTCAGCACTTACAAAGTGCCACGCACGCAGCGCTGCACAGCTAACCTACAAAAGGTAGCCAACATACAAGAGACAGTCCCTGCCCGTAAGAGTCATGCTCATCGGAGCTTACAATCTAGTTAGAACAGTACATTAGTTAGAACAGTACAGAGCATTAGTCAGTTCTGCGCAAGGTACGGTGTAGTACAGTTTGGTTTGTAGTTTTGTCATAAACGTTGACGGGGTTTGGGTAAGATGAGGAAGGAGTCAGGATCTGAATGCAACGGTGAAGAGGTGGGTCTTCAACCTGGATTTAAAGACGGACAGGGAAGATGCCTGGCGCACAGACGCAGGTAGGCTGTTACAGGCGTAAGGTGCAGCAAGGTGAAAGGAGCACAGTCGGGAGTTCGTGGTGTGGGTGAAAGTCATTGATAGAAGTAATTTGTTAGCGGAGTGCAAATTTCGAGAGGGGACGTAGGGAGAGATAAGAGGTATTGAGGGGCCATAGAGTGAATGCATTTATAGGTCAGCGGGAGAAGCTTGAAATGGATGTGGAACTGGACAGGGAGCCAGTGAAGCGACTTGAGAAGAGGAGCAATGTGGGCATGGCGAGGCTGGCAGAAGATTAGTCGAGCAGAGCAATTTTGTATAGATTGAAGGGGAAGGTGGCGGCTCACGGGAAGACCAGCGAGGAGTAGGTTTTAGTAATCGAGGCGAGAGGAGATTAAGGAGTAAAGAGGAAGGGGCGGATTTTGCTGATGTTGTAGAGAAAGAAGCGGCAGGTCTTCGCTATGAACTGGATATGAGCGGGGAAGGAGAGAGGTGTCAAAGATAACCCCTAGATTGCGGGCCGAGGGAACAGGAAGGATAGTAGATCCATCCACATGGATTGAGAGAGGGGGAAGTGGGGGGGAGAAGTTAGGTGGAAAGACAAGGAGTTCAGTCTTGGCCATGTTCAATTTCAATTTGCGATGAGACATCCAGGCAGCGATGACTGAAAGACAGGCAGAGATCTTGGACTGGGTTACCGGAGAGATAATAGGTGTAGAGAGGTAGATTTGGGAGTCATCGGCATAGAGGTGGTATTGAAAGCCATGGGAGGAGATAAGCGCGCCAAGGCCTTGGGTATAGAGAGAGAAGAGGAGGGGGCCCAAGACAGATCCCTGGGGTACACCTACATGGAGCGGGGTAGGGGAGGAGGAGGAGCCACCAGAGCATACACTGAATGAGCGATGGGAGAGGTAGGAGGAGAATCAGGATAGTACGGAGTCCTTGAAGCCAAGTGAGGAGAGGGTGATGAGGGGAAGGTCGTGGTCAACGGTGTCAAAGGCAGCAGAAAGGTCAAGAAAGATGAGAATAGAATAGAGGCCCTTGGATTTAGCCAGGAATAGGTCGTTTGTGACTTTTGTGAGTGGCGTTTCAGTGGAGTGCAGGGGACGGAAGCCAGATTGAAGTGGGTCCAGGAGGGCCTGGGAGGTGAGGAAGTCGAAGCAGTGACGGTGGACTGCTCGTTCTAATAGTTTGGATATGAAGGGAAGGAGGGAGATGGGTAGATAGTTAGAAGGGCATGTGGGATCAAATGAGGGTTTCTTGAGGCGGGGTGTGACAACAGCATGTTTGAAGTCAACGGGGACAGTGGCAGTGGAGAGTGAAAGGTTGAGGATATGAGTGATGGAGGGGACAATGGTGAGGGGGAGGGAACGTAGGAGATGGGTGGGGATAGGGTCTGATGAACAGGTGGTGGGTTTGGAGGAGGACAGACGGAGTGCGGTTTCTTCCTCAGAGATCGGGGGGGAAGGAGGAGAGTGTGGCAGAGGGAGTATGGATGGGGGAGGAGAATTGGGGAGGAGGGGAGGTAGATGGGGGGTAGGGAAATGGAGGGTAATCTTGTGGATTTTGTCATGGAAGTAGTCGGCTAGGGTTTGGGCAGAAAGGGAGGGCGGGATCGGGGGTGGGGGGGACCTTGAGGAGAGAATTGAGAGAATTAAAGAGACGGCGAGGATCAGAGGCAAGGGAGTTGGTCAGATGGATGTAGTAATCTTGTTTGGCAAGTGCTAAGGATGACTGGAAGGAGCCAAGCATGAATTTGAAATGTAGAAGGTCTTCTGGGGAGCGGGATTTGGGCCAAACCCGTTCAGCAGAACGGGCGCAGATGCGTAGGCAACGGATTGTGGGTGAAAGCCAGGGTTGGGGAGTAGATCGTTTAAAAGGACGTGGGGTGGGAGAACATAAGAACATAAGATATGCCATACTGGGTCAGACCAAGGTCCATCAAGCCCAGTATTCTGTTTCCAACAGTGGCCAATCTAGGTCATATGTACCTAGCAGTTTCCCCAAGAGACACAAGTTCCACAATGCTTGTACTGGGTCAAGCATTGATATCTTCGGTCACTTCTTAATAATGGTTTATGGACCTTTCCTCCAGGAACTTGTCCAAACCTTTTTAAACCAAGCTACACTAACAGCCTTTAATACATCCTCCGGTAACAAATTCCAGAGTTTGATTACACGTTGAGTGAAAAAATATTTTCTTTTATTAGTCTTAAATAGTTTACCCTGTAGCTTCATTGCATGTCCCCTAGTCTTTCTATATTCTGATAACGTAAACAATCAATCTACGTTTACCCGTTCCACTCCGTTCATTAATTTATAGACTTCTATCATATCTCCCCTCAGCCGTCTCTTTTCCAGGTTAAAGAGCCCTAACTTTTTTAGCCTTTCTTCATAGGAGTATCCTTCCATCCCCTTTACCATTTTGGTGGCTCTTCTCTGTAGCTTTTCTAAAATCGCTATATCCTTTTTAAGATACGGCGACCAGAATTGCACACAATATTCAAGGTGCGGTCTCACCATGGAACGATATAGAGGCATTATAATATCTTTTGTTTTATTTTCCATTCCTTTCCTTATCATACCTAGCATTCTATTTGCTCTCTTGGCCGCCGCTGCACACTGGGCAGAGGGTTTTAACATGGTATCCACAATGACGCCTAAATCTTTTTCCTGGGTGGTGGTTCCTAATGTGGAACCTTGCATCGTGTAACCATAGTTTGGGTTGTTCTTCCCTAGGTGCATAACCTTGCACTTGTCCACATTAAATTTCATCTGCCATTTTGATGTCCAGTCTTCCAATTTATCAAGATCCTCTTGCAATTTTTCACAATCCTCTTGGGTTTTAACAACTTTAAATAGTTTTGTGTCATCTGCAAATTTGATAACCTCACTCGTTATTCCACTTTCCAGGTCATTAATGAATATGTCAAAAAGCAGCGGACCCAGCACAGATCCCTGGGGTACACCACTATTCACCTTTCTCCATTGGGAAAATTGGCCATTTAGCCCTACCCTCTGCTTTCTATCTTTTAACCAGTTCCTGATCCACAATAGTACATTGCCTCCTATCCCATGACTCTTTAGTTTTGCCAAAAGTCTCTGATGAGGGACCTTGTCAAAGGCTTTCTGAAAGTCCAGATACACAATATCAACCGACTCACCTTTGTCCACCTGTTTATTCACTCCTTCAAAAAAACATAACAGATTAGTAAGACAATATCTTCCTTGTCTAAAGCCATGTTGGCTGTCTCCCATTAGGTCGTGACTATCTACATGCTGAGTAATTTTATTCTTTATGATGGTTTCTACCATTTTTCCCGGTACTGACGTCAGGCTCACCGGTCTGTAGTTTCCCGGATCACCCTGGAACCCTTTTTAAAAATTGGTGTTACATTGGCGATCCTCCAATCTTCAGGTATTAGAGATGATTTTAATGATAGTTCACAGATTACTGATAGCAGGTCTACAATCTCATATTTCAGTTCTTTCAACACCCTTGGATGTATACCATCCGGCCCAGGTGATTTGCTACTCTTCAGTTTATCTAATAGTTGTAAGACATCTTCCCGATGTATCGATATTTCCTTCAATTCTTCCGCACCTTTAAATACCACTTCAGTCATGGGTAACATCCCTACATCTTCCTCAGTAAAGACCGAAGCAAAGAATTCATTCAGTCTCTCCGCTATCGCCTTGTCGCCTCTTAGTGCTCCTTTAACCCCTTTATCATCTAATGGACAAACTGACTCTCTCACAGGTTTTTTGCTACGAATGTACTTGAAAAGGTCTTTATTTCGTGTTTTTGCTTCTGCAGCAAGCTTTTTCTCAAATTCTCTCTTTGCCTGCCTTATCAATGCCTTGCATTTGACTTGCCAGTGCTTGTGCTGTTTCCAGGTTTCGTCGTTTGGCTCTTTTTTCCATTTCCTGAAAGATGCTTTTTTGGCAACAACAGCCTCTCTGACCTCACCTTTAAACCATGCTGGCAGTTTTTTGGACTTCCTTCCACTTTTCTTAAAGCGTGGAATACAGCTGGTCTGGGCTTCCAAGATAGTATTCTTCAACAACTCCCAAGCTTGACACCCTCAAAGGAATCAAAGGCTGCCCTGTTGGAAAACTTTGAAATGTCTTGAGTATGCTTAAGCCAAATGAGGAAATCATCCCTTTTATCTTCTGGTAGAAAGGGGAGGAAAGTGTGCAGTTTATCTGCAACCTCCTTTAGAAACATACCCATGTAAAGACTATAGGAGTTGATTCTGGCAACAAGCATACTGGCTTGGAAGATTTTTCTACCAAAAGCATCCAAGGTCCTGCATTCTCTTCCTGGAGGAGTAGAAGAGTGTCTCTTTGTACTCTTTATCCTCTTCATAGCTGACTGCACCACAATGGAATGGTGAGGAAGCTGTGTTTTATGAAAACCAGGACAGGGAGGGACACGATACATAGTGTCCAATCTGCGAGAATGAGGAGAGATAGTGAGAGGAGTCTCCCATAAATCAATCATGTGTTCATAAAGAATCTCATGAATTGGTAAGGTGACTGCCTCTTTAGGAACCTTAGGATAAGCCAAAATATCTAGTTTTTTTTCTCTAGGCTCTGATTCAGAGGATACTGAAATAGAAAGACCTTAAGCCACTTCTCTTATGAAGTCTTGAAAGGACAAGTCCTCTGGAGGAGACATTCTTCTTTTTGGAGAAGAAGGCTCTTCAGGAAGGGTTATAGCTTCAGCAGACTCCTCTGATTTATTTATTTATTTATTTATTTTATTTAACACTTATTTATATACCGCATCTTCCAGCGATCAGTTGCGGTGTACATTTAACAACAATTAACAATGCAGAGCTTGTTTTACATAGAACAGTTATAACTTTTTACAATGAACATCTTAACTTGAACAACAAAGTGTATGTAAAAACTATGCGGAATAGTTCAATGAATCAACTAACACAGATTGTGTAACAATTTAAACTGTAGTACTGTTTCTAACTCAATTTTAACTATATACAAGTGGGGTATTGATGCATTGGAATGGAAAGATTATTCATTTAAGTTGTACGTATTATTGTAATAGGGAGTATAATCTTGATTTTAGACAGGTTCTTGTTTAGCCTTTATCTAAGTTGATTGGAAGGTTTTCTATGGTATTATAGTGTTTAGTGAATAGGTAGGTTTTCAATTTTTTTCTGAATTCTGTTATCTCTGTTAGTGATCGCAAGTCCTCTGGTAAAGAGTTCCAGACTGTTGGGGCTACGTGGGAAAAGGCTCTTTTATTTGTTAATTTGTGAGTTCTTATATATTCTTTTGGCATCTTAAGTTTATTTGATTGTCCTTTTCTATAAGTAGGCTTAGGTGGTTCTTTGCTTATTAGATTACAGAGTGTCTTCGGGGCCATATCTTTTAGGGCTTTGAATGTAGTTATAATTGTTTTGTATGTTATCCTGCTTTGTATTGGTAACCAGTGAAGGGATGCTAGTATCGGTGTAATGTGTTGGAGTGAATTTATCTTTAATATGATTCTGGCTGTAGCATTTTGCGCGAGTTGGATCCTTTTAATGTTTTGTTTTGAAATGCCTATAAGTACTAAGTTGGCGAAATCGAAGTGTGGAGTTATGGTAGCCTGTGTTATATTGATAAAATCTTGTATAAATACAAGGGGGCGTAATTGTTTGAGGATTTTAAGTTTGAAGTAGATTTTCTTCAAGGTATTTCTGATGTGCGTTTCCATGGTAAGTTGTGTGTCTAAAATGACACCTAGATATCTTATTTCATTTTTTATTTTAATTTCTTGGTTCTGTAGTATTATGTGAGTTGGCGGGGTGAACGTTTGGTTTTTGTTACGATTAAGACTTCGGTTTTAGCATGGTTTATATGTAGGTTTTGGGTTTTTAGCCAGTATGTAATTTCATTGTAGCAGTCAGATAGAAGTTGAATCGGTAGGTTAGGAATTGTGAAAGGTATGTACATCATGATATCATCCGCATAAAGGTGATATTGTACTCCAAATTTTTTAAAAATATTGCAAATCGGTTTTATATAGATATTAAAGAGTAGGGCTGACAGTGCTGAACCTTGTGGTAAACCTATTTCTTGTTTGTATATGTTTGATGTTTGGTTACCTATTCTTACATTTTGTGTTCTGTTATGTAAATATGAGGTGAACCATTTATGTACGGTGGAATTTATGCCTAACTGTTTTAAGTTGTTGAGCAGTATTGAGTGATGCACGCTATCAAAAGCTGCTGATATGTCAATGAAAAGGAGAATGAATGCTTGTTTGTGATTGTCAATTCCTTTTAGGAGTGTGTCTATTAATACTGCTAGGAGTGTTTCTACTCCGTGGCGAGGTCGGAAACCATATTGTTGTTCATCAAGTGGGTAAGATAAGTCTATGAATTCCTGTGTCTGAAGTTGCACTACCTTTTCAATTACTTTGGCCAAGAATGGTATGCTAGATATGGGCCTATATGATGTTGGCAATGTTTTGTCTAGTTTGCAGTTCTTTAAAATTGGGCGTATTTGTGCATGTTTGAGCGGGGATGGAAGGTATCCTTGGGTGAGTGAGAGGTTTACTATTGGGAGAATATAGGATATTAGAGTTTGCAGTGTGTTTTTTATCCATGAAACTGGGCATGGATCCAAGTACGAAGTTGTAGTATTTAGGTTGGAGATGATTGTTTTTAATGATGCTTTTGAAATGGGGTAAAATTCTGACCATTCATCTACAGGTTGATAAGTGATGTTGATATTATCTGCGTGCATGGAAGGTTTCTTAGATTTGCTTTGGTAATGATTAGCTAGGGTTTGAACTGAGATTTCCGTGATTTCGTTGCTGGAAGTTTGCTCGTTATTAGTTAATTTTCTGACTATAGAAAATAACTCTCTTGGTCTATTGTATGATTTTGTTAAGATTGCTGCATAATAGTTTTTCTTTGTGTTGTCAATTGTTTCCTTATATTTTGATAGATAGTTATTGAATATTTCTTTGTGTACAGTCAGCTTGGATTTTCTCCATTTTGTTTCAAGTTTTCTTAGTTCTTTTTTCATTTGTCTTAGAGTGCTATTAAACCATGGTGAACTGTTTAATTTGGTGTATATTGTCTTTTTGTTAGGTTGATTATTTTTAGCTGCATTATTGATAGTATCATTCCAGTTGTTAACAGCATCATCCAGATTAGATGTTGATACCAGAGGAATCAAAGTACCATCTGTCAGGGTGGTCTTCTAACGCTCGGTACGCGTATCGAGCAGTATCGACATCGGGCGTCATCGGAACCGGATCGGTACCGATGAGCAGCCCTCGACAAGGAACCGCTGCAGTCGGTATCCTGGTCGATGCCGATGCAGTCGGTACCGGTATCGGCGCTGGTGCGGGACCGGAGTCGATACCGACAAAGGAGTTTGTTGTGGTATCAACGGCGTCGCAGCTTGGATGAAGGCACTGATAGCCTGCTGCATGGACAGAACATTCTGATCCATCGACGCCATGAATGCCTGGAACTCGGTACCGGAAGGTTATGCCAGTACCCCAGAGCATTCTAACAGGTGATCGGTCGAGGCCATGCCATCGATGTCAACCTGTCAACCTGTAACCCCATAGGTGGAGCTTTGGAAGCCGGAGCTTCCCGCCGGGGTTGTTTTGCCGGTGCAGGATCCTCGAGGGCAAGCCCGGAGGCATCTCGATGCTTAGAGGGAGATCTACCCTTCGAGGACCGGCTGGATTTATGTTTGGTTACCTGAGATCCATCGGGGGAAGAAGCAGCCCTGGAAGACGTCGATGCCACCGAAGCTGCATCAGCGGGAAACAGCACATGGAGCTTAGCTGCTCGGTTCTGTAAACCCCGTTTAGACATCAGAGAGCAGGACGGACAATCCGAAATGGAGTGTTCAGGACCCAAACATTTAAGACACCATTCATGGGTGTCTGTAACAGAAATAGTACCGCTGCACTTAGTGCATTTCTTAAACCCGGAGGCTGGTTTTTCCATGAGGAAAAATTTTCTTGTGAGGCCTAAGGCCCATAGAGAAAAATACACAAAGTGAGGGAAAAATATATAGGTTTTTTTTTTTTTTAAAGAAAAGAAAGAAAAGACCGGCGGTACCGGTCCGGAGTCGGGGAAGGCAGACACGCGACCAAAGAAAGAAAATAAAATAAAGAACTTCTTCAGCGGTGACAGGGCTCGACCTGCTGGCTCTGCGGCAAAGAAGAACTGAGGAGAGGCGGTTAGGAAAGGTGGGAAGGCAGCGCGCAGGCGCTGTGGGATGCTCCCAAAAGTTTTCCTTTTTGGGAAGCTGGGGAGCGTTCCCGCGCAGGCTCCGTCGGTACCGACGTACCCATATGTGAAGACTCATTCCTGCTTGTTCCTGGAGATTGTCTTTTCCTTGAATCCTGCTAGGCCAGTCCAGGGCTCGCCCCGGAACTGTATTGCTCTGTTCTTCTGCTGCAGATCCCTTGGGTCCACCATGAGTTTTATACTTGACTCTGCAGGCTCATCTTCTACAGACAGCCTTATATTTCTACCTTCCTATGTATCGTTCGCTACTGTTGAGTAGTCTTTGTGGCTCACATTTGAGGTTGTGTGAGGTTTGCTCTGTATCTCCCATATGCTTTGGGATGAATACTGAAAAAATACCTCTGGTGGCTGATAAAAGTCAAGGAATGACATAATTTAAATCTGGGCTTTTCATTGATCTTTGTCTCCACCAATCTGCTGGTATGGGAACCCAACCCACTTGTCTGGACTGGCCTAGATCCTTCTCCTGGGTAGTGACTCCTAATGTGTAACATTGCAATCATGGAGTGGAGTAGCCGCCTAATGGTTAGAGCACTGGCTTAGGACCCAAGAGACCAGGGTTTGATTCCCACTAGCATTCTTTGTGGCCTTGGGCAAGTCACTTAACCCTCCATTGCTTAGAAAAATCCAAGCTATCAATGTCCCTGTTTAATGTACATTACCAAGTTTAAAGTTACAATGTAAACCCGCTTTGATTGAAATGATAAAGCGGTATAAAAAAAACTGTTAAATAAAAATAATTTGTTGTTCTTCCCTAAGTGCACAATTTTGTACTTGTCTACATTAAAATTCATCTGCCATTATGATACCCAGTCTCCCAATTCCTCAAGGTCCTCTTGCAATTTTTCACAATCCTCTTGTGATTTAACAACTTTGAATAATTTTGTGTCACTTGCAGATTTCATCACCTCACTTGTTATTTCTTTCAGGTCATTTATAAATATGTTAAAAAGCGGTAAGCCCAGTATAGATACTTGGGATACTCCACTATTCACTTTTCTCCATTGAGAAAACTGACCATTAAGCCCTACTCTGTTTTCTATCTTTTAACCAGTTCCTAATCCACAATAGGACACTGCCACCTATCCCATGACATTACATTTCCTTGAGTCTCTCATGATGAATCTTGTCAAATCTTTCTGAAAATCCAGATACACCATATCAACCAGTTCACCTTTATCTATCTGTTTGTTCACACTCGCAAAAAAATGTAGCAGATTGGCAAAGCAAGACTTCCACTGTCAAAATCAATGTTGGTTCTCTCCCTTTAAGCCATAACTGACTATATATGTTCAGCAATTTTGTTCTTTATAATGGTTTCTGCCATTTTACCTGGCACTGATGTCAGGCTCATTGGTCTGTAGTTTCCAGATCACCCCAAAACCCTTTTTAAAATCTGCCGTTACGTTTGCCACTCTCCAAACCTCAAGTACTATAAAGGAAAGTTTAGAAATTATTAACAGTAGATCTGCAATTTAATTTTTGAGTTCTTTCAGGACCTTGGGATGTATATCTGATCCAGGTGATTTGCTCATCTTTAGTTTGTCAGACTGCCCTTTTAAATCCGCCAACACTAACCATGTTTTCTACCCCCACCAAGAGAGAACTTGAAGACACTATTGCGGCCCTAAATATCACTACTGCCCAGTCTGATCCATGCCCAGCCTTCTGGATCAAGGAGCTTCGCAGCCATTTCAGCCCAGTACTGTCCAAAATAATGACCCTCTCCTTCTCAACCGGCTACTTCCCTTCCGCCCTGAAACGCACCTCTATTAGACCTCTGCTAAAAAACTGCAAACTTGATCCCCAGCAGGTGGAATCCTATAGACCCATATCCAGCATTCCACTTCTTGCTAAGATCATTGAAAAGGAAGCTCAACGACAATTACAGGATCACATCGACTCCACTGCACCGTTAGACCCATGCCAACATGGCTTTAGAGAATTCCACGGAGTGGAAACCCTCCTCACCACTCTTTTCTGCAAGATAATCACAGGCATTGATGACATCCGTAAGGGTTTTGCTCTCATCTTTCTGGACATCGCTGCAGCCTTCGATTCAGTAAATCATGAGCTTCTATTAAGACGACTGATCGACAAAGGCATAAATGGACGAGCACTCGAATGGTGCAGATCCTACCTGTCTGAAAGATGGCAACATGTTCGTTCTAGGGGGACAAATTCTGAACCTTCCCACCAAAGTCAAGGAGTCCCACAAGGATCCTCCCTTTCTGCTCTCTTGTTCAATATTTATATGCAGCCAATTTGTAACATCATCCGGTCCTTCAATGTTGACTGCATGTTATACGCAGACGATGTCCTTCTCTACATTCCTTTCTCTACCGAGCATCTGGACCTCTCCCCACTGACGAATTGTTTCAATGCAATATCAGACTGGCTTCTTTCTCAAAACCTCAGAATACAACACAAGAAAACCAAAGTACTCTTCATTACAAGGAACCTCAACTTTACCCCATCATAATATCTTAAAGTAAATGAAGCCGAGCTACAATCTAAACCATCAATACGATACTTGGGAGTCATCCTAGATCAACGACTGGATATGAAGGCTCACATAGGAAACATAGTCAGATCAGTCTATGGCAAGATACGCTCACTTAGGCATTTACGCTCCATGCTTGAACCATCTGACTTTCGGACAATTTTCCAGGCATTGATCATCCCTCATTTCGACTATGCCAATGCCATATTACAAGGTCTCCCCCAGTCTACACTAAACCCGCTGCAGCTAGCCATGAACACGGCTGCAAGAATCCTACATGGAGCGTCCAGGAGAGACCACGTGACACCTCTGCTAATACAGTTGCACTGGCTACCCATCCAGGCTAGAATAGTTTTCAAGATCTTGATAATCAACTTTAAAGCTCTTCACAATCTCTCCTCCACATCCTTAACCTCCCTCATCCATGCCACATCACCAAATAGAGCTAGAAGATCTACGGCTATAAACTCCTTAACCGTACCGAAGGCTCTTACTGTTTGCACTAAATCAACAGCCAACAGGGCTTTCAGTCTCATTGCCCCAAGATACTGGAATTCATTACCCCATGATATCCGGGCTATTAAGAATCTACCACAGTTCAGGAAAGCCCTCAAAGGTCACCTCTTCAACAAGCACCTTATTGAGCCCAACTGCATCTCTTAGAGCTCCAAGACACCCCCATACCATCCACTTTCCCAGGCAAACTTATTGCATACCAACAACACAAGAAGTTGATACTCAAACCCATGACGTGATTGTGTTCTCCATGAATCTTTTGATTTTTACATGTAGTAAGTTTTGTAAATAGTTACCCCTGTTATCCAAGTTTTTTTTGTTCCCTGTTATCTGTAAACTCATACATGTTTTTGTACTGAGCATTTTGTTCCATGTAAACCGCGCTGATGCTGAATAGTGCAGTATATAAGAGAATGTAAATAAATAAATAAATAAATATCTCTTAATTCCTCCTATTCATCACTTTTAAATATCAATTCTGGCATGGTATCTCTCCTACATCTTCTTCAGTAAAGACCAAAACAAATAATTTATTTAGTCTCTCTGCAATGGCCTTGTCCTCCCTTTTTGCCCCTTTTACCTCTCTATGGAAAGGTTCATAAACCATTATTAAAAAGAAGGGACCCAGGATATCAATGTATGACCCAATACAAGCATTGTGGAACCTGTGTCTTTTGGGGAAACTGCTAGGTACATATGACCTAGATTGGCCACTGTTGGAAACAGGATACTGGGCTTGATGGACCTTGGTCTGACCCAGTATGGCATTTCTTATGTTCTTATTATCTAATAGGCCAACTGACTCCCTCATAGGCTTCTTGCCTCGAAAGTACCTAGAAAATATTTTATTATTTTTTGCTTCTATGGCAAGCTTCTTTTCACTTTCCCTTGATGATGTGAAAGCCAAGGATACCACATCCGAGAGGAAGTGTGTCCCAAGTTTAAAGGCCCGATTCTGTAGGTCTCTCCATATCATCTTTTAACAAAGAGGACAATCCTTTGGTTGGTGGTCAGGGCCAAGACATTTTAATCACCAGTCATGGGTATCAGTCGCTGAGATGTTGCTTGCAGCACATTTCTTGAAACCTCTAGTTGGCTTCTCCATACCGTCAATGGAGGGTATGGTAGGCTTAAGGCCTAAGATGGCTTTGAGGCGCCTGAATTTATTTTTTTGGAAATTAAATAAAAAGAAGAAAGGAAGGAAAGGTGAACTGGCGATGTCTCCGATGGTGCCAGCATCGATGGGAAGGCGGACACTATCCACAAAAAAGACTTTTTCTGCGGTGACAGGATTTGCTTCCTGCTGGCTCCTCGGAAAACAAAGAATGAGGAGAGGGAGTTGGGCAGGTGAGAAAGCAGTTGTGTAGGTGCAGTGGAGTGCTCCCAAAAGCTTACCAATTGGACGCTGGGGAGCGTTCCCACGCAAGCACAGTCAGTACAGACATCACCATATGTTAAGACTACATTCCTGCTTGTTCCTGGAAATAGGAATTGATCCAAAACGGAAGTAAAAGATAAGAAAAAAATCAACGTTTTCCAGAGGGAACAGACAAATATCCGATAGGCTCCATGGAAAAAAGGAGACTGAGGCAAGATGGCACCCTTAAGCGGTAAGGGGACCACACATGCATGGTGCATCTTCTCCCAAAGGCTTTCTTTGAAAGCTGGGGAGAGGTTACCGCATGGGCTCCATCGGCGCAGATGTCACCCATATGTGAGGACAGACTTCCTGCTTATTCCCGGAGAAATGCATGTTCAATGTGCATCCAAATAGAAAAGAATATTCACAAAGAATGAATTTAGTCTACCTAAGTACTCTAGTATTGTAAAAACACAGCTGGACTTTTTATAATAATGATGTTATAGAAATATTTTAAATCTATCTACACTACAAAAGTTAAGATTGTAAGCCACAGAAATTCAGTAGAGTTCTTGATGGAAAGTAAACTGGGGCCAAAATATACAACTACATACAAAGAAAGGAAAACAAAAGCAACATTACTTTCACATGTCTAAGAATTAGAGCAAAAACAGAAGCCCAGATGCAATAAACTGAAGCTGAAGATTTTGCAGTTATCAAGCTGCTTCATGGTTTTTCATGTCCTCCCTTGCGGAGGTTTAAAAGTTCATTAATGTAGTAGCTCAGCCAGCCAAGGCGCAGGCTGATGTGATGGCAGCATTTACAAATGCCAAGACTGGAGAAGGGTGCCTAGTGCCAGAATACCTAACAGACATAAAACTAAAGAATTGGTTATGTCAAAATGTACACTTCAATACTTATGCTACTATAATTTACGTATTGCTGTTTATTCACAGAAGCTAAAAGTGAATTAGAAATTTAACTAAAAAAGGTTATTTGCATCATAAAATGTTTAGTTCTGCATTATAGAAAGTTATTTTATTACACTGACTTTTACTATCAGGAACAAGCATATAGCATATGAGGCAATACATGAAAAGCTATAGCAAGGCAATTTACTGTGGAATGCAAATATGGCATTCCAAATCAAACTATGACCACTTATATTTTGAATAGGAGGATGTTCTTCATCTGACAACCTCCCCAATGTATATACAACAATCATTGATAATGAGCTACTGACATTAGGAAAATCATTAGCGTTGCTAAGGGATTTTTCATGATAATGGAAGATCTGTATTTACAAAAGCCTTTTTGTTTGTTCACCACATTCATTTTCAGGGAAAAATGCTGATAAATATTCAAGAAAATTAAAAGGACCCCAAAGCATCATTGAATTAAACTTTCATGCAGATCTAATACTATGAACTGCATACCAATACATTCACAATAACAACTGCTTTTAGTGAATTTTGGAGCCCTTTTGTGTAGGAAAATTATTATGATCTCTGCAGGGTGAATAAAAGAAACAATCTTAACAATAAATGCCATAACATAGATATTTGGGTTATATTTGGCATAAAGAAAATGTCAAGACTTAAAAAAAGATACTTGGAACATACAGGTGGAGAAGCCACCATATGCCTACACCATTAACATCCCCTTCACTGTCCACAGACATGCCTAGAAATATCAGCTCTCCTATATACGTAGTTTTTTCCTTTCAAGATGGGACTAGAAGGCTGCTGCAATCACAGAGTCCCTTTACATCCTACATGTCATGTAAAGCATAGTTATTCAACTGTAACAGGTGTTCTCCAGGGACAGCAGGAATCAGTCCTCACATATGGGTAATGTCAGCACCAACAGAGCCCTTGAGGAAGCTTCACCCCAGCTTTCAAAGAAAGCCTTTGGGAGATGCCACCACGCATGCTTGGTCTCTTTCCCGCCCAAGGGTGCCATCTTGCTCAGTCAGATGACATAGCTAAAAGACGACAAAATAAAAGATGGCAAAAGGAGCAACTTCAAGGGGACGAGGGAGGGTTGTGAGGACTGATTCCTGCTGTCCCCGGAGAAAAAGAGTAGTTACTCACCTGTAACAGGTGTTCTCCAGGAGCAGCAGGAATCAGTCCTCACATATGGGTGACATCAACGTCGATGGAGCCCCTGCGGAGCATTTCCCCAGCTTTCTATGAAAGCCTTTGGGAATACTGCACGCATGCGCGGTCCCCTTCCCGCCTAAAGGTGCCATCTTGCTCAAATGATATAGCTAACAAACAGCACACAAAAAAAGTAAAAATGAACTATATACAACTGCAACTCCCAGGGGAGGAGGGAGGGTTGTGAGGACTGATTCCTGTTGCTCCTGGAGAACACCTGTTACAGGTGAGTAACTACTCTTTCTCCAGGACTAAGCAGGAAGTCAGTCCTCACATATGGGAGAGAACTCTTGGGCCGGAAGGACTGGGATTTCTAGTCCCACAGGTGCTCCTTGTGGTCTTGGGCAAGCCACTTAACCCTCCATAGCCCATGTTCCCTGTAAAATAGTTATCTCCAAGTTATAATGCCCTGTTCAATGTAATTTCAGTTAGTTCAATGTAAACCGCACTGATGCAGAATAGCGCAGTATATAAGAGAATGTAATAAATAAATAAACTCCCTCTAGTCCCAGCATCAAAGAAAGGCTGTACACTGAAAGAACCTCCACCAGTAGCCCTACGGAGGGCTGGAGGGCAGGAGTTACCTAAACCTCAAAGAGATTCCGGAGTACTGCCTGGCCAAAAGCACTGTCCCTACGGGACTCCCTCTCTAGGCAGTAATGAGCTGCAAATGTCTGGCTTGAGGACCAAGTTGCAGCCCTGCAGATGTCTGCCAACGGTACAGAGCGGAGATGAGCTATTGAGGCAGCCATAGCCCTTACACGGTGGGCCGTGACCCGACCCTGCAAGGGAAGGTCAACCGCCTTGTAAGCCCAGGTGATACAGTCAGCCACCCATATGGACAAGGTATGCTTGGACACAGCTAACCCCAAATTATTAGGGTCAAAAGATATGAAGAGCTGAGTAGCCCTTCTTTGTCCCTGCGAACAGTCAAGGTAGAAGGATAAGGCCCTCCTACAGTCCAGAGTATGCAGGACCGCTTCAGCCTGGCTTGCATGAGGCCTAGGGAAGAATGTTGGAAGAACCACCTCCTGGTTGAGGTGGAAAGAGGAGACAACTTTTGGGAGGAACTTTGGATGAGTCCTAAGGACTACCCTGTTCCTATAGAATCGAGTGTAAGGCCTGTCACAGACCAGGGCCTGAAGCTCACTCACTCGTCTGGCCGAGCTTAAGGCTACCAGGAAGAGTGTCTTCCAGGAAAGGAAGCGGAGAGGACAAGTAGCCATCGGCTCAAAAGGTGGGCGAGTCAGTTGTTGCAAGACCACATTCAACTCCCACTCAGGGGCTGGAGGACGGACAGGAGGCTTGAGCAAGAGCAAACCCCTGAGGAACCAGGACACCAAGGGGTGAACCAACAGAGAGTGTCCTTCCATCAGGGAGTGATGAGCTGCAAGAGCTGAGAGGTGGACCCGAACAGAATTGGACTTAAGGTCCTAATTGGACAAGTGCAGCAGGTACTGAAGCACTACTGGTACAGCACAGGAGAAAGGATCTTCTGTACGCAGCTGACACCACATAGAAAATCTCTTCCATTTCAGGGCATAGGTTTTTCTAGTGGACTGCTTCCTAGAGGCCAGAACGACCTCTTCAACTTCTGGAGGTAGGCCCCAGGGAGCCAAAACTACCCTTGCAGCCTCCAGGCTATCCAATTGAGAGATTTGAGATTTGGGTGCAGAAGAGAACCTTGATCCTGAGAGAGAAGCTCGGGCTGCAACCCCAGAGGCAGTGGGGGGGTCCACTGCCAGTTGAAGCAGAAGTGGAAACCAAGGCTGCCTCGGCCACCTGGGAGCTACTAGGAGTACCGAGGCCTTGTCCTTTAGAACCTTGAACAAGGTTCGGGCCACCAGAGGCGTGGGAGGAAACGCATATAGGAGGCACTGAGACCAGGAAATCAGGAAAGCATCCGCTGCCCACCTCATGGGATGCGGGTGTCTGGAGCAGAACCTGGGCAGCTGCTTGTTCAGGGGACTGGCAAAGAGATCTATGGATGGAAGTCCCCATTTCAGGAAAATCTTCTGAACCACTAATGGGTGGAGTTGCCATTCGTGGGGCTGCAGAACTCTGCTCAACCTGTCTGCCAGGCAGTTCTCCTGGCCAGGGAGATAAACAGCTTTGAGAAACATGTTGTGCTTGAGCGCAAACAAGCAAGGGTCCTGTGCCTCCTGACAAAGGAGCCTGGACCCAGTGCCGCCCTGCTTGTTCACATAAAACATGACTACTTGGTTGTCCATCTGTAATAAGACAGACTGGTGAGCCAGGTTTTGAGAGAAAGTCTTGAGGGCTAAGTGAATAGCCCGGAGTTCCAGTAGGTTGATCTGCTGCGTGGCCTCCCAGGGAGACCACAGGCCCTGGGTGCACTTGCCTAGACAATGTGCTCCCTAGCCCTGCAGAGAGGCATCTGTGGTCAACACCACTGTGAATCCAGGAATCTGAAAAGGCACTCCTTGCAGTAGATTGGGGGGGTGGGGGGTGCAGCCACCAGCGTAGGGAGTTCAGGAATGGTCTGAACACCATTACTCTGTCTCTGAGGCGTCCTGTGGACTGTGTCCACTGAGTCCTGAGGCACCACTGTGCAGGCCTCATACGGAGTCGGGCATTGGGAGTCACATGCACTGTCGAAGCCATGTGGCCCAGAAGCCGCAGCCAGAGTCTGGCGGAAACCAGTGGCCTGTAGAAAAACTGGTTTGCCAAGTCTATCAGTCTTTGGGCTCTGTCTTCTGGCAAGTAAGCCTTTGCTTGCAGAGAGTCTACCTTGCCCCTTTGAACTCTAGGTTCTGGGAGGGGAGCAAAGTGGACTTTGTGAAGTTTATGACAAAACCCAGGTGTTGAAGGAGAGAAATAGTGTGGAGGGTGGCTTGCCTGGCCTCCTGGCACGTCTGACCCCTGATGAGCCAGTCGTCCAGATAGGGGAAGACAAAGATACCCTGATTCCTCAAGTAGGCCGCCACCACTGCCAGGCATTTGGTAAAGACCCTGGGGGCGGAGGTGAGACCGAAAGGCAGCACTATGTACTGATAATGGTTTCCTCCCACAATGAACCTGAGGTACTTTCTGTGGTCTGGATGAATGAGGATGTGAGTGTACGCATCCTTTAGATCTAAAGAGCATAGCCAATCTCCCTGCTTGAGGTAGGGCAGAAGTGTTCCAAAAGTAAGCATCTTGAACTTTTCTTTCTCTAGGAACTTGTTGAGATTTCTGAGGTCGAGAATAGGCCTGAGGCCTCCGGTTCTCTTTGGTACGAGGAAGTACCTGGAGTAGAAACCGTGACCTTGGAGGTGGGGAGGCACAGGCTCCACCGCCTTGTCTCGCAACAGACCCTGAAGCTCTTGAAGGAGGAAGTCTGTGTGGAGAGGAGGCCTTGGAGGCTCTCCAGGGAAGTAAGGAGGAGGCAACTGATGGAAATGAAGCATATAGCCCGTGTGGACTATGCTTAAGACCCAACTGTCTCCTGTAATGGGTGGCCACCTGTGGGCAAACAGGGTTAGTCGACCTCCTGTGCAGGGATGGGTCAGCAGAGACGGAGAGGCTATGCCTTGGGAGTCAAAAACCCCCACCCTGCTGAGTGGGAGCAGGAGCCTTAGTCTTGGGGGCCTTCTGCCTACGGGGCCCATGTCCCTGCCCCTTGGCCTGCTGACCCTGTGGGGGAGCTGGGGAGGCCTTGTAAGGTGGGAAATGTTTGTAGGCAGTCACCTTCCTCGGGTAAAAGGACTTCTTACCCGAGCCCTTCTTTTTATGAGATGGGGCAGAAGTCTTTCTAGACAGCCTTGTCCTCGTGAGGTGCTCGATCTCGAGCTGTGCAGCCTTCTCGGCCATGGGCTTGCCAAAACGTTTCTCACCTCGGCAAGGGACATCGACCAACTTGTCTTGAACCCATGGCTCGAGATCCGATGACTGCAGCCATGCCTGGCATCAAGCCGCGATGCCGGCTGCCGCAACACGGGCCGAGGCCTCGAAGCCATCGTAGGCTGCACGGGACATGAACTTAGAGCATTCCCGGATCCCCGAGGACAAGGACTTGAACCTCTGCAAAGGTTCCCCGGAGAGACCAGCAGAGAACCCAGCAAGCACCTTCGCCAGGTCCCGTAAGTACATGCCCATGTACAGCTGGTAAGACTGGACACGGCAAGCAAGCATCGAGCCCTGGAAGCACTTTCTACCAAACGCATCCAGGTTCCGGGCCTCCCGGCCAGGGAGCACCACAGAGTGCATCTTCTGACTTTTCAGACGATGCATGGCTGATTCCACCACCATGGAATGGTGTGGTAGCTGCGCCTTTTGAAAACCAGGGCTCTTACGGAGTCGATAAATGGAATCGACCCGCTTGCTCAGAACTGGCGCCAAAGCTGGTGCCTCCCACATCCAGAAGAGGAGCCGTTCCAGCATCGGAGGAACCGGCACAGTAAAGGCCTCCTTCGGAGGAGAGTCATACTGGAGGGCTTCGAGCACTTCGGCTCGAGGCTCCTCCTCGGCGTCCGCGGGGATCGCCAAAGCAGTGGCCATATCCCAAACGAACTCCGAGAACCGGGTATCCTCCGGAGGGGATCTACTCCGGGGCTCAGACTGCGGTGAGTCCGACGGGACGCACCAAGTCTTGAAGGTATCAGCGGACTCCTCATCCTCCGTCTCCCAGGCGGACTCGTCCAAAGAGGAGTCGGGCTCCAACCGCGCGGGGTCCGGCAGCACCCGCCCTGACGCCGAAAGCACCGGCGTCGAAGCCCTCGGTCCCGACCGGGAGGTCGAGGGTGACCGCGACCGAGAACGACCCCGAGCCTTCATGGTCTCGAGTATCAGCTCAGTCTCCGGGGTCAACTTCGACGTCGATGTCCCAGTGGTCGGGGCAGATGCGCCAGCAAGGCTGGCCATCAGCACCTGCTGCTGATCCATGAAGGCAGACAGTCTGCACTCTAAGGCTGTCAGCCTGAGACCCAGCTCAGGAGACTCAGCAGCTACCGACTCGGGCCCCGGCGGCGGGCCTGACGTCGGCTCCCTGGGAGGAGAGTCCTCGAGGACAACAGGACTTACGTGTCCAGCGGACTCCGGCTCCACACGAGGCACTTTTGACGGCTTCTCCTGTTCCACGGGCCCGGGACGGCGGTCGGGGGTCCGAGACCTAGCCCTTGAGGAGCCAGGGACCTCCTCCGATGCCGCCCTCGCGAGCCGTTTCTTCCTCTTTCGCTCACGCTCGGGGGACCCCCTGTCTGAGGAACCCCGACGATGCTCGGGGTCAGACTCCTGAGACGTCGAGGCCTCAGACGAGGTCTGGGCCCGGCCGGAGGCCGAATCAGAGAAAAGCCTTTCCTATTGATGCTGGCGACTTCGCAGTACCTTAGTGGACATTTTGCCACACAGTCCACAGATCTTAGGATCATGATCAGGACCGAGGCACCGAAGGCAGCAGTCGTGGTGTGTCGGTGAGAGACATTAGTTTCTTGCACCGATCACACTTTTTAAAACCACTGGAAGCCATCAGGGAAAAAAGAGCCCCCGCGAGGTCAAAGGACCGGCCTTCCAGGGAAAAAGAAAAAAGGGCACGAACGCCAGCCACGAAGGGCAAAAACCGAAAATAATGAGAACGGGCTCGATACCGGTGTACCGAACCCGGCAGGAAGGGGAACCTGCGTCGAATCGGGCAAAAAGCTGCGATGAAATCGCAGGAAATAGCAAGAAAAAATCGAACTGTTTTCCGGGTGAACTAGGACAGACGTCCGACGGGCTCCACAGAAAAAGAGAGACTGAGCAAGGTGGCACCTTTAGGCGGGAAGGGGACCGCGCATGTGTGCAGTATTCCCAAAGGCTTTGATAGAAAGCTGGGGAAATGCTCTGCAGGGGCTCCATCAACGTCAATGTCACCCATATGTGAGGACTGACTTCCTGCTTGGTCCTGGAGAACAGCTGTTACAGGTAAGTAACTATGCTTTCTCTGGGAACAAGCAGGAAGTCAGTCCTCACGTATGGAACTCCCCAGCTACAGGCTACCGAAAGCCCATAATGAAAAACAGGGACTCCTTCACGGGGAGCCACGAGCAGCAGCAATTAAGTCCGTGTCCACAGATTACAGTAGGACCCCTGTGTCCGATGAAAACCAGCACTCTGGTAGCCTGAACACAGAAGGATTGGAGGGTAGGAGTTGCCTAAGCCCGAACATATTACGGAGCACAGTATGGCCAAAGGCACTGTCCCACCGGGACTCCCTTTCCAGGCAGTAATGAGCTGCGAAGGTATGGACTGAAGAGCAGGTGGCGGCACAGCAAATGTCCAACATAGGGACAGAGCGCAAGTTTGCCACCGAGGCCGCCATGGCCCTGACACTGTGTGCCATGACACAGCCTTCCAGTGGGAGCTCCGCCTGCTCATAGGCGAGGACGATATAGTCCACCACCCAGGTGACTAGTGTACACTTGGTCACTGCCTCCCCAGCCTACTAGGGTTGTAGGAGATGAAAAGCTGAGCGGCTCTGCAGTGGTCCTGAGTGCGTTGGATATAGAAGGACAAAGCCCTCTTACAGTCCAAGGTATGAAGGACAATCTCCGCCCGACTGGAGTGAGGTCTCGGAAAAAAGGTAGGAAGTACCATTTCCTGGATGAGATGGAAGGACGATACCATCTTCGGAAGAAATTTAGGGTGCGTGTGGAGCACCACCCTGTTTTTGTAGAATATGGTTTAAGGCACCTCCTCCACTAAGGTCTAAAGCTTGTTAACTCTGCGAGTGGTGGTGAGTGCAACCAGGAAAGCCACCTTCCATGACAGGTATCCTAGATGGCAAGTAGCCAGAGGCTCAAAGGGTGGGCGAGTGAGCTGCCCCAATACCACATTGGGGTCCTATTCGGTCGCCGGAGAGCGAATCAGTGGCTTTGATAAAAGCAGACCCCTAAGAAAGCGGGTCACCAGTGGCTAGACCGAGAGGGGCTTGCCATCCACCAAGTGGTGGTACGCCACCAGGGCACTGAGATGCACTCAGACGAAGTTAGATTTAAGTCCGGATTATGAGAGGTGGAGAAGATACTGTAACACCAGTCCTACCGGGCAGGAGAATGGGTCAGTCCCATCCTGGGTACACCAGGCTGCAAACCTGCGCCATTTGAGAGCATAAGCTTTCCTAGTTGAGGCCTTGCGAGAGGCCAGCAGGGTCTCCTCTACCTCACCAGAGAAGTTAAAAGGGGCTAAGATCAGCCTTTCAGCAGCCTCCCTGTCAGAGACAGAGACTCCAGGTTGGGGTACAGAACAGAGCCCCCTTCCTGAGACAGGAGACTGGGAGAAGTCCCCAACGGGATGGGGGTCTCCACCATTAGTCGGAGGAGCAGCAGGAACAATGGTTGCCTGGGCCACTGAGGGACTATCAGGATGAGTGAGGTCTTGTCGCGGGAGGATCCTGAATAAGGTTTTGGCAATCAGCGGCGTGGGAGGTAAGGCATACATGAAGCCTTCCGACCACAAGACGAGGAACGCGTCCGCTGTGACTCTGGAGGAGTGGGCCTGCCAGGAACAGAAGCGGGGCAACTGGAAGTTGTCCGGACTGGTGAACAGGTCCATCACGGGTTTCCCCCAGATCCGAAAGAGACGATCGGCCACACTGGGGTCCAGCTGCAACTTGTACGACTGGAGGACTCTGCTCAACTTGTTGGCCAGCAGGCTGTTCTGGCCTGATAGGTATACTTCCTGTAGGAGAATACCTTGTTGGATTGCGTACAAGCAGAGGAACATCATCTCCTGGCAGAAGGCACAAGACCCCTGTTTGTTCACATAAAACATTGCCACCTGGTTGTCCGTCTGGACCAGCACCGGCTGGTGACACAGGTGGTGGCAAAAGGCTCAAAGGGATAAGTATATCACCCTTAGTTCCAGGAGGTTGATCTGCTGGGCACACTTGTCTGGTGACCAGCTGCCCTGGGTGCGGAGTTCCTTGCAGTGGGCTCCCCAGCAGAGCAGGGAGGCATCCGTGGTAAGGACCTTTAAGGTTCTTGTGGTCTGAAAGGACATGCTCGCTTGAGATATTGGGGAGTCTGCCACCAGGTCAGAGAGTCCGCCAACTGACGGGTATGGAGACTCTGTCACGGAGATGCCACATGGCCTGAGTCCACTGGTCTTGGAGATACCACTGCACAGCCCTCACATGGAGGCGAGCATCTGGGGTGACATGGACCGTGGAGGTCATGTGTCTGAGAAGGCACAGGAGCCGAGTGGGCACGGATGGATGGTGCTGTATATCCCTGTGCCAGGGTCCTGAGGCGGTCAGCCCGGTCCCTGGGAAGGAAGGCCTTTGACTAGAGAGTGTCCAGTTTTGCCCCGATGAACTCCAGACATTGTGTCGGAAGGAGATGAGACTTGGGGTAGTTTATGACAAAGCCCAAGTGTTGCAGGGCCTAGATGGTGTGTGCAGTGCCCTGCTGAACCTCTGAGGCCGTGACTCCCTTTATGAGCCAGTCGTCTAGGTAGGGGAAGACAAAAATACCCCCTGGAGGTGGAGGAAGGCGGCCACAACTGCCAGGCATTCTGTGAAGACCCTCGAGGCGCAGGCCAAGCTGAAAGGCAGCACCCTGTACTGATAGTGCCCACCCCCCGCTATGAACTGCAAGTTCTGCCTGTGTGGTTGTGGTGAATGAGGATGTGGGTATAGGCAACCTTGAGGTCTAAGGAGCATAGCCAATCTCCCTGCTGGAGGCAGGGCAGCAATGTTCCAAGGGAGAGCATCTTGAACTTTTCCCTCACCAGGAATTTGTTGAGGTTGTGCAGGTCGAGGATGGGTCTTAGGCCCCCTGTTCTTTATGGCACGAGGAAGTACCTGGAGTAAAACCCTTTGCCCTTGAGATGGTGGGGCATCGGTTTCACTACTTTGTCCTTGAGAAGATCTGCCAACTACTTCAATAGAAGGTCCCAGTGGAGGGGAGACCTGTGGGGCTCTCCCGTAAAATAAGGGGGAGGTGTCTGAGTCAGGTGGAGGAGGTAACCCTCCCTTACCACCCGAAGTGACCAGGAGATGGTGGTTATGGTCAACCACCTCTGGGCAGAGTGGGACAGACGTCCCCCTGTGGGCTGCTGATCTCCTTAGGGTAGAGAAACTATGCTCAAAGAGTCAAAATCTCCCCCCTGGCTGGGCCGGGGCCGGAGCCAGTGCCTGGGATTTTGGAGCTTTCTGCTTGCGAGGACCATGCCCATGTCCTTTGACCTCCTGACCCTGTTGGGGAGCTGTGGAGGCCTGAAAAGGTGGGTAGTTTCTGTAAGCAGCCCCTTTCCTCGGGTAAAAGGACTTTTTACCTGACCCCTTCCATGGGGGAGGGGCAGCGGTCTTTTTCGAGAGCTTGGTCCTCGTCATGAACTTGGTCTCCAGCTCGGCAGCCTTGTCAGTCATGGGTTTGCCAAAGAGGTTCTCTCCTTGGCATGGGAAATCGACCAATTTGTTAATTTGTCCTGAACCCACTGCTCGAGGTCGGATGATTGCAACCAAGCTTGGCGTCATGCACTGATACCCCCCGCTGTCGCTACTTGAGCCGTGCCGACTCGAACGCATCAAAGGCCGCCCGAGACATGAACTTGGAGCACTCACGAACTGCCTTGGCCAGGTTCTTGAACCGCTGCAGGGGTTCCTTGGAGAGACCAGCTGAGAACCCGGCGAGTTCCTTCGCCAGGTCTCTCAGGTACATGCCCACGTACAGCTGGTAGGCCTGGATGCAGGCGATGAGCATCGAGCCCCAGTAACACTTTCTGCCAAGGGCGTCCAAGGTGAGGGCCTCCCTACTGGGGGGGCACCGAGGAATGCATCTTCTGCCTTTTCAGCCAATGCATGGCCGACTCCACCACCATTTCTGGAAGCCCGGGCTCCGGCAGACTTGATACATTGAGTCAAGCCATTTGCTCACCACCGGCACGGATGCCGGCGTCTCCCACATACGGAGAATCAACCATTCCAGGATGGGAGGAATGGGCACCATGAGCAATTCTCTTGGAGGAGCTTCGTACTGAAGGACTTCCAACTCATCCACCCGAGGATCCTCCTCCGACTCCCTAGGGAGTGCCAGGGCCTTAGATGTATCCTTGACAAAAACAAAGAAGCCTATATCCTCCGGTGGGGACCACTGTCGAGGCTCTGAAATGGGAGAGTCTGATGGGACATCGCGGTGGCAACGGGTATCGGTGGCCTCCTCATACTCCGTTTCCCACTCGGAGTAGTCCGTCGAGGACTTGTAGGAGGGCGGCTCCGCGGGCCAGAGATGATCGCGGTCCTGTCGAGTGGGAATCGGATCAAGACCTCGGTCAAGGATTTATTTATTTATTTATTTAACTGCATTTATATCCCGCTTTTCACCGGGTCAAACATAGGGAGGGGTAATTTCTTTTAGGGTGGGGCCATCACCAGGGTCAACAATTAATGATTATGGGTAGACATGGACATGATTTACTTCTGCTGAATCTAAGTATTAGGTCATGGTGGTGTTTCCGTTAAGAGATGTTCACGGAATAGGATTGTCTTCAGCTGTTTCTTAAATGATGTGATGTCATTGTTGTTCTTGATGTGGTTTGGTAGAGAGTTCCAGAGGGATGGAGCATAAAGTTCGAATGCTCTGTTGCAGGTCCGTTGTGTGGATTTGGTTCTTTTGTGGGGGACAACGATAGAGTTATTGGAGGAATGTCTGGTTGATCTGTTGTGGGATGGTCGAGGCAGTAAGGAGTGCAGTGAGGTGTTCCGTGCTTGGTGGATAGTTTTGTGGATGAGTAAGATGGCTTTGTACTTGATTCTTGCTTGCAGTGGAAGGAGGTGAAGGTCTCTTAGGATTGGGGTGATGTGCTCCCGTTTTTTTGCATTTTGAATAATCCTTGCTGTAGTATTTAAGGCAGTACGGAGGGAGTTGGTGTGCGAGGCAGGAAGTCCATGATAGATTATGTTGCAGAAATCCAGATGAGGGAGTGTCACAGCTTGCATCACTGTCCTAAAGTCGTGAGGTTCTAGGAGGGGCCGAAGTCGTTGGATAGTTTTGGCTTTGTGGAATATCATCCCAGCGGTTTTGTTGATTTGTTGTTTGAAGGTGAGAGCTTGATCAATGATGACGCCTAGATATCTTATTTGAGGCTGGATTTGGATTTGTGTGGTTCCCATGTTGAGGTGGGTAGGTGGTTTGAAGTCAGGTTCTTTTGTTACTATTAGGGCTTCGGTTTTCTTTATGTTGATGGATAGATTGTTCTCCTGTAGCCAGTTGGCCACGTCGTTGAAGCAGGCTGATAGCTATTCGTTTTTTGGGTTGGTGGTTGTAATGGGTGCGTAGAGCATTATGTCATCCGCGTAGATGTGGAAGTTGATGTTGTGGGTGCGTATGATTGAGCATAGTGGACGGAGATATATGTTGAACAACATGGCTGATAGGGTGGATCCTTGGGGTACTCAGGATCGACTCAGCCTCCGGGGATGTCTTTGACATAGGGGCCCCGGTGGTCAGGGTGGATGAACTGGTCGTACTGGACAACAGCGCCTGCTGCTGGTCCATGAAAGCAGATAAACTGCGCTCCAGGGCCGCCATTCTGGACCCCAGGCCAGAAGGCTCCGCAGCCTTTGTCCCAGGCACTGAGGGACTCGGGCCCGGTGCCAGCTGCCCTGAAGGGGAATCCTCCAAGTCGAATCCTTCTGGGGGACCTTTGCAAGTCGCTCCTTCTCCGATGCCTCAGACGAGCGTCTCGGACTGCGTGACTTGGCACGGGGGGTAACCGGCTGGTCAGATCCGTCCAAGGATGCCGCCTTCGAGGGCTTCTTATTCTTCCAGGATTCCCTCAAGGGAGACCCCCTTTCTGAAGACCCATGACAGGGCTAGGGCTCAGAAGGGTCCGTTCAAGCTGTTGAGGCTTCAGACAAGGCCCTGGACTTCAGAGGCACCGGGGACTCAGGGAAAAGCTTATTGTGCTGCTGCTGGCGGCTCTTGAGGGCCTTGCTGGACATCCTCTTGCAAAGACTACATGCTGCCAGGTCGTGGTCTGGCCTGAGGCAGTAGAGACAGCAGTCGTGTGTGTCGGTCAAAGACATAATTTTTGAGCACTGATCACACTTCTTAAAGTCACTGATAGCCATGGGGGAAAAAAGTACCCCTGCGAGGTCGAAGACTCGCCGGGCTGCCAGTTGGGAAAAAAGGCGCGAAGACGCCAGAAAATTAAGAAATGAAAAACTACAAAACAGACCCAAACTCGACGCCAAGGCAGCGAGATCAGATGGCGGGAAGAGTACAGGTGCGATACCGAAAGCGAGTATGAAACTCAGAGAGAAAAAAAATCAACTTTTTCCGGGGACAGGCCAGACAAACCTCTGAAGGACTCCACGGAAAGAAGGAGACTGAGCAAGATGGCACCCTTGGGCGGGAAGGGGGACCATGCATGCGTGGTGGCATCTCCCAAAGGTTTTCTTTGAAAGCTGGGGGGATGCTTCTGTGAGGGCTCAGTCAGGGCTGACGTCACCCATATGTGAGGACTGACTTCCTGCTTGTTCCCAGAGAATATATATTTGTGTTTGGAGAAAAATGGAAAAAACAAAACAAATGCTTTTACTCTATCAGATAGCACCCTTACAAAAAATGCTAAACTTCAACTGGTTTAAACACTGGCTGAATATTCCCTTTCAAAAGTTGCTTTTAAAATGTCACTGTCACTTTTCCTGCAAAGGGAAGATGATGCATGCCTTTTAAAAATCTTCTTTGTCATACCCTAATGACAAGAATCTGTTCTACAACATATACACTATCTCATGTACTTTAATCAAACCTAGCTTTCCTTGTACATTTACTCTTTTCTTGCACACACTTAACACCTCAAGCGTACATCTCTGTCTCACATATCTATATCAAATCTTCCCAAATAGAAAGAATTAATCTCAGGACTATAGAGATATTTGAAAAGAATAGTGTCCTCAATGGATGAATTTTGAAAGATGTATTACACAAAATTTTATGATTCAGCTACTCAGTACCAATGAGAGGTGCTGGTACCTTTCATACATCTAAGTTCAGCCCACATGGAAGAATGAGACCATCAGCAATGACCGTGACGAGGAGACTTACTGGACTGATTCATTCTCTGTCCTGGCCTAGTTCTATTGAAATGAGAGAATACTGATTAAGCCCGGCCTGTGTGAAAGAAAGAGCTCGCTGCTTCTGCTCTCTGGCTTGAGCCTTGGGTGGTGGAGGGAAGGACTGGTATGGAAACTTGAAGGGACAGAGATAGGAAAGGAGAAAAACAGAGGTATAAGAGAAATGGACAGGTGAGTTGTGGGATAGGGAGAAAGACATGTAGTTTGGGGAAAGAGGAAAAATTTAGATTGGAAACAAAAGGTGGCAGATGAACCATTCCAGCTGAGAGAGATTTGGAATTTCGATCCAGGTACTTTTGAAACATACAGAACATTTTTTTTTAGAAGAAGGGGAGGAGAAAATAAAGTTTATAGTGTTTATAGTGACAATCAGCTGCTTGATTTAACTGCTAATACTGTACCTATAAACACTTTATATTCTCTCTCACACAATTCTCTCTCCCTAAAAATATTTCCGCCTACTTCCACATCTTTTACCAAAAGAATATTGTACAATGTGGTCAGACTGCTCAGATATATTACCATGTATAAGTCACACACACAAAGTTATTTTGCCCCAAATGTAGACAGACTCCTTTTGTATAATTGCTTTCCATAATTATATTGGTTAGAGCATTAAAATGGGCCCTAGGTGGTCTACAGTTGTATCCTACTCCTCAAAATCACTCTGAAGAATAGAATGTCCAAACCTGCTGTTATATTAGGAGTATGTATCTAGGCAGTAATAAGACATGAATGTGTGGACATAACTCTCTGAGGTATGTCTACTAAGCTGGGCTAATGGTTAACCCAGGCTATCTGTAACTATGTCCCATGTTATTTATTTATTTTATTTATTTAGACAGATTGGTATACCACCTTATCCTACAATCAAAGTGGTCACTTCACAATTGGAGGGTTACATTTAACATGAGGGTACTTAACAACATTAAACAATGAACTCGTATGTCTAATTGGAATGAGTGGATATAGAGTTGGCAGAGGTAGCTGCATTACCGTTCGGGTGGAGACGGTTGTCTGTCTGCTCATAGGCTTCTGTAAAGAGCAGGGTTTTAAGGGCCTTGCGGAAGTCTATGATGTCATTTAATGCCCTCAGGCTCGTTGGGAGGGAGTTCCAAAGTGTGGACGCCAGTAGTGAAGGAGCTCTTCTTGAAGTTGTCTGTTTAGTCTTGTGATATCCTGCAGGTGTGCCGATCATGTTGTCATTATCGGTCCTTCTTGGTCCATTGCTGATATCCATTATTATGATATCTGCCGAGAGACGATGAATGATTTTAAAGATGATCAGGATTGTTTTAAATTTTGCTCTGGCCATCATTGGGAGCCAGTGCAGTTGTTATAAGACAGGGGTGATGTGCTCAGTTCTTGGAGTGTCTGTAATGATGCATGATGCAGTGTTTTGCACCATTTGGAGTGGGTGTAAGGTCTGCTGAGGGAGGCCTTGATATAACGAGTTTCCATTACAAGCAGAGGTGTGATGAGTGCTTGGCACACTGTGCGGACGTGGTCCTGGCGGAGTATTGGCTTGATCTTTCTGATGGTCCTCAAACGTTGGTAGGCCTTGTTTGCGGTTTTGTTGATGTGGGATTTCAGGTTCAGAGCTCTGTCCATTGTGATGCCCAGTTACTTAACTTCATCTTTGACTACCATGAGTTTGTCTAGAATGCTGAAAGTTTGTGGTGGAATGAAGATGGGGTTCCTGGTGACGAACATTGCCTCAGTTTTATCGTAGTTGACTGTCAGTTTATTGGCTTTGAGCCAGGCATTCATGTCTTCTAGGCATCTGGTTATTGTTGTGGTGTTAAGTGTTAGTAGTTTGGTTGGAGCATACACCATGATATCGTCAGCGTAGAGGTGATAGTGGAGTTTGTGTCGTTTGATGATGTTGCATATGGGTTGGATGTAAATATTAAAGAGCATTGATGACAGGGCTGAACCTTGTGGTATTCCCTGCGTGATGGGGAACTGCAGTGATTTCTTTTGGGTGCATTTGACTTGTTGCGTTCAATCTTCCAAGTAGGAAGTAAACCACTTCAGAATATTCTTGCATACTCCTATCTGCTGCAGGCGTTGCAGTAACCTGGCGTGGGACACAGCGTCAAAGGCTGCAGAGATATCCATAAACACTAGCAGGAATCCGTTCTTTATGTTATTCATGCCTTTTAGGAGATTGTCAGAGGGAAGTGAGTAATGTTTCCACACTGTGCTGGGGTTTAAAGCCATGCTGATGGATGTCCAGTGGGGCATTCATGTCAATATGGTCTTGAAGTTGCCTTTGCACTGTTTTTTCAATGATTTTCTCAATGAATGGTAGGCTGGAGATGGGACGGTAAGATTTTGGTTCAGAGGGGCTTAGGTTGTTGCTTTTGTTATGGGACCTAAACGCAGATAGCCCGGGTTAACCGTTAACCAGCTTAGTAGCCATACCCCCATGTCTCAGCCTTGCAATTCTTATCTTAGAGTTTGACTTGAAATGGGCCATCACACAAACATAGCCCTGATGTGGGCCTTGACATACCCACCACTGGCCAAATCTGTGGGCATAAATGAAAAAATGGGCAATCTTCTCAGCATCTTTATATAGTGTCTTTTAGCATTCCAATTTGAGGCTATATGCTACATGCCAGCAAGATTCTAACAAGATCATTCAGTGGAAACTACAATCATATCTGGAACGAAAACTGCCCAAAGTGCAAGCAGGGTTCAGGAAATGGCAAGGAACAAGAAACATCATTGTTGATGTGAAATGGATCTTTGAAAAGACAAAAGAATACCAAAAGGATATCTGCAGTGCTTCATTAACAGCAAGGCCTTTGATTAGGTGAATCATGAAAAACTTTGCACTACATTTAGAAGCATGGGCATAACAGAACACGTTAGTTCTCATGCACAATCTTTTACCATTGATCAAGAAGCTACAGTTCAAATTTAACAAGGAGAAAAACAGAGTGATTTAAAATCAGCAAAGATGTATGACAAGCTGCATACTTTCTCCATACTTGTTAAATTCATATGCAGAGAAGCAGGATTGTATGAAGACTGCTGAAAGACTCAACAACTTTCGTTATGCTGACAATACTATGTTACTGGGTGAAATCTCTGCTTATCAAGATCAAGAAACGTAGCCTTAAAATGGGTATGCTACTTAATGTGAAGACAACAAATATCCTGACAGCTAGCAAAATCAATAATTTCATCCTTGATGGAGAAGTCGTCGAAATAGTAGACAACCTTTACCTGCTTAGATCAATAATCAATAATCAAATGACAAGCAGTCATGAAATCTGACGACACATTCTCTTGGCAAAACAGACATGTAGGACCTAGACAAGATTCTCAAGTGCAGAGATGTATCTCTGCATAGAAAGATTCAACTTGTCTAAGAAATGGTATTTTCAACAACGTCATATGGATGTGAAAGTTAGACAGTGAAGAAAACAGCCAGGAAGAAAACTGATGCCTTCGAAGTATGGCAAAGAAAGCATAGTCATTCACCTGTAACAGGTGATCTCTGGGAACAGCAGGAATTTGGCCTTCACATATGGGTGACATCAGCATGAACGAAGCCCGCGCAGGAACACTCCCCAGCATCCAATAGGATAGTGATGTGTGAAATGTGGGAATGAAAAGAGAGCTCTGAGTCAAAATGAACCCCGAGGTAGCGGAAGGTGGTGACTAGTGGGACAGGAGTACCAGAAAAAGAAGGAGCCGGGGGGGGGGGGGGGGGTGCTATGGGAGAACCAAATTGCAATGGTCTTGGTAAGGTTAAGGTGCAGGCAGTTTTGTGTTAGCCAGTTGGCCACCGTATGAGATATCCTGGTACAGGAAACTGACAAGGTGAAGGGTATAGTTCACCCTGTTGTTAGTTGTTAGTTCTCCTTTTGTTTTAAAAGGAGAAACCTGTTATCTCTGGGGTATGATAGTCCTTAATAGCTCTTACAGCTAGAAGGATAGATTTCTCTTGTAGCAAGAGATTCATGCCCAGAATCGAGGATTGAGTCAATGTATGACTGATATCTCAGCATGGATGAGATGAATTTTAGATGCTTCTGTTGAAAAGAAGTAGGTTCAAGTTCTAAACCTTACACAGACAAAGTGAATAAAAATATCAGAAACCCTGCGATTGCTGGGTTTGCTGAGCCTGTTGAGGTTTTGATTTTCTTAGCCTGATGTGGTGTTGCCCATCTTTGGAAACATCTGCAGAATGGGTAGAAGATGGATAAAACTTTTTTCCCCTGGGGGAATAAAACTTTTTATGAGATTTTTTATTAGCTGGGATAGAGGAAAGTTTTGACAATCCTCTGAAAGTAACAGCATCAGTGCTCAACTGATTAGCTTGAAATAAAGCCTCCTTGTTGAAGAGATTTTCACCAGTACAAGGAGTATTTCCCAGCCTTTCCTGAACCCATCTGTCCAAGTCTGAAGCTTGGAGCCAGGCTATGCGTCGTGCTCCTATGGCTATAGCAGAAGTTCTGCTAATAGACTCAAAACAGTCCAAGGAAGCACGATTAAAGAACCTAGAGATATTTTGAGCATGACTGACTAATAAGGAATAGTCTGCTCTTTTATGCTCTGGAAGAAAAGGGTTCAAAAACTTTAAGTTCTTTGTGACCTCTTCAAGAGATAATCCCATATAGAAAATATATGAGATAATTCTTGCTGAAAGCATGGATGCCTGGAAGCACTGACATCCAAAGGCATCTAAAGTCCTAGACTCACGACCTGGCGGATAAGAAGAGTGCCTCTTTGCACTCTTAATACGCCTCATTGCTGATTCTACAACAATAGAATGATGAGGAAGTTGAGTCTTTTGAAAACCTGGAGAAGGTGGGACCTTGTGCATAGTATCAAGTGTCTTAGAATGTGGGGATACCGTTAAAGGAGTTTCCCACATTCTTAACAGTAGATCTTGTAAGATCTGATGCAAAGGAAGCATGATGACCTCCTTTGGAATCCAGGGGAATTGCAGTGTCTCTGAATTCCCCGGTAGGGATTCTTTACCAGGTATAGAAATGGCAAGTAACTTTGCCATATCTAGTAGAAAAGTTTGAAAAGAAATATCCCCGGAGGAGGACACTCTAAAATGAGGGGTAAAGGCTAGATCTGTAGAGAAATCAGCCTTGGTACCAATGGATTCCTCCCAGTCATCGGGATCGGAAGACTGAAAAGGATGAAGCATCGGATTTTCTTTAAAGCGATGTCTTTGGTACCGCCCGAGGTAGGTACCGAGACGAGTCGGTACCGAATCCTCCATGCTAGAGATCGATTCCAGGCTCGGCATCGAGGGAAGCGATTCTGTTGAAGCAAGCATGGACGGTACCGACACCGATGCTAATGTCAGTACCGGTACCGGAGGCGATACCGATACTCGAGAAACGGTCTGCAGCAACTCTAGCAGTACCGAAGTAACCAAGAGTGCTAGACTACGTTCATCGGTGAGGAGTGTTTCGTCCATCACCATAGCCGGTGTCGGTACCGCTCGAAGCGGCCACAACCACCGAGCATGGCCCAGGTATGTTCATTGAGGTAAGAACCCCGGGAACAACCCGGAGCCCCGTTAATGCTTTGGAGCCCGAAGACTCCCGCCGGGGCTTTATTGCCAAGATGTCCTCGAGGGCAAGGCCGAAGCCATCTCGATCCTGGGAAGGAGATCTACCACTCGAGGACTGGCTAGTCTTTACAGACTTTTGTTTGGTTACCTGATCCTGTGAAGAAGAAGATATTCTAGCTGGTAACATCGAGAGCGATGTGAACCGGGTATCGAGTTGTGCTCGATTCTGAAGACTTCTGTTTGAGCTCCAGCAGGAGAGACACTCCAGAGGGCAATGGTCAGGACCCAAACATTTTAGACACCAAGTATGAGTGTCAGAAAAAATATCTGTATGGAGCCTGCGCGGGAACGCTCCCCAGCGTCCAATTAGAAAGCTTTTGGGAGCATCCCACATCGCCTGCGTGCTGCCTTCCCGCCTTTCCCAACTGCCTCTCTCCAGTTGAGTTTTAAAGCTGAGACAAAGAGAAAGAGAGGGAAAGGAAAGAAAAGAGAAAGATACAACTCCTAGGGGAGGTGGGTGGGTTGTGAATACTAAATTCCTGCTGTTCCCGGAGATCACCTGTTACAGGTGAGTAACTATGCTATCTCCAGGAACAAGCAGGAATGTAGTCTTCACATATGGGGACTCCCTAGCTTTAGATGCCAGGGAGAGACCCCAGAAGTTGTGTGTCCCTGTGAAAGGGCTCCACTTTCCCCCATGGATCTCTGGCATCCAACCAGGGATGGTGGGTAGGAGTTGATTAGGTATGGGACAGGTGTTGGAGAACAGCCTGACCAAACAAGGCATCCCGGCGGGAGTCCTTGTCCAAGCAGTAATGGGCTGTGAAGGTATGAACCGAGGCCCAAGTGGCTGCTCGACAGATGTCGTCGATAGACACAGAGTGCAGATGAGGCATTGAAGCTGCCATGGCTCTTACATTGTAAACTTTGACATGGCCCTCCAGAGGAAGATTCTTACTCTGATAGGCAAAGGAAATGCACTGAGCAATCCAGTTGGACAGTGTTCTCTTGGAGACTGGAAGTCCCAAATGAGAAGGATCAAAAGCAACAAAGAGTTGAGAGGACTTTCTATGTTGCTGTGTTCTTTGTAAGTAAAAGGCTAAAGCTCTTTTACAGTCCAAAGTATGAAGATTCCTTTCTGCATTTGATGCATGAGGCCTTGGAAAAAACAGGCAGGTAGACCGCTTGGTTTAGATGAAAAGGCGAGACCACCTTTGGCATAAAGTGTGGATGAGTCCTAAGGACTACCTTGTCATGATGGAACCTTGCATAAGGTGGATCAGCCACTAGGTGCCTGCAACTCACTGATGCGACGTGCTGATGTGATTGCAATGAGAAAGATAACCTTCCAAGAAAGGAATTTCAATAAGGTAGTAGCTAACGGTTCAAAAGGTGGCTTTATGAGCTGACCAAAAACCAGGTTTAAGTCCCATGCCACCGGTGGTGGCCTAATGGGAGGCTTAGTTAGAAGAAGGCCTCTCATAAATCTTGCTATAAGAGGATGGGAGGAAATAGGTTGTCCATTTAGAGGCTTGAAAGAAGCTGCAATAGCACTCAAATGGACTCTTACTGAGTTAGTCTTAAGTCCTGCATTGGATAAATGAAGGAGATACTCCAGTAATGATTCCAGAGGTATTGCAAGGGGGTTAAGACCCTTCTGCGAACACCATATGGTAAACCTTTTCCACTTGAAAGCATAAGAGTGTCTTGTGGAAGGCTTCCTGGAAGCATAAAGGATATCCTTTATTTGCTGAGGGAGGTTAAGATCATGGAGATCTAGGCCTTCAGCAACCAAGCCCTGAGATGCAGAGACTGGGGATTGGGATGCCATAACCTTCTGTCCTCCTGAGACAGGAGATCTGGAGCAGACCCTAACTCCAGAGAGGGAGCTTGAGAGAGATGTAGAAGCAGAGGGTACCACACTTGCCGTGGCCAATGTGGAGCTATGAGAATCATACGGCCTCTGTCTCTCTGAAGCTTGGGAATTAGGGGAAAGGGTGGAAAGGCATAAAGGAAGTCTTGACCCCAGTGAAGGAGGAAAGCATCCCTGGCCTGAGAGCCCTGAGCCGGAATTCTGGAACAGAACCAGGGAAGTTTGGAATTCAACGGACTTGCAAAGAGGTCTATGTCCAGGGTTCCCGAAATTTGAAAAATCTTGGCCACCTGGTCTGCATGCAGAGACCATTCGTGTGGAAGCAGAACTCGACTGAGTCTGTCTGCCCAAGAGTTTTCTATACCTGGAAGATACACTGCCAGGAGATGAATCTGATGCTCTCTGGCGAGGGCCCATAGTCGCAAAGCTTCGTTGCAAAGTGACAGAGAGCCTGTTCCTCCCTGCTTGTTCACGTAGAAAATGGCTACCTGATTGTCCGTATGAATGAGGACTGTCTTGTAGCTGAGCAGAGAGCGGAACACTCGAAGAGCAAGGAAGATCGCTCTGAGCTCTAAGAGACTGATATGTAGATGAGTCTACTGTGGAGTCCAAGTGCCTTGGGTGGAAAGGTCTTGCAGATGAGTTCCCCAACCCATTGGTGAAGCATCTGTTGTGAGAGTTGCCTGGGGTAAAGGTTGTTGAAAAGGGGACCCCAGCAACAGGTTTTGAGTGGACTGCCACCATTGGAGGGAAAAAATAAGGCGATTTGTGTTTGCTATTTTGTCTGACAGGCACCCTGATGCCTGGGTCCATTGAGTGGATAAAGTCCACTGGGCTGCTCTCATATAGAGGCGAGCATAAGGAACCACATGCATGGTAGATGCCATGTGACCTAGTAGTTGTAACATTTCTCAAGCAGTGAGATGAGGCTTTAGCACTGCCTGAGAAGCTAACTGCACCAGGCGAAGGCAACGGGTCTGAGGAAGATAGGCCCTTGCTTTTCTGGTATCCAACAAAGCTCCGATGAACTCTAGAGACTGAGTGGGAGTTAGACTGGATTTTGGGATGTTTATGACCAGACCCAAATACTGAAGTATACGCATTGTGCAAGATAGAGAAATCCTGGCCTCTGACTCTGATGGGGCTTGAATGAGCCAGTCGTCTAAGCAGGGGAAGACGAATATTCCTAGAGTGTGAAGAAATGCTGCTACCACAGCCATGAATTTTGTCCTGCACCCAGAGCTCCAAATCGGATGCCTGGAGCCAGGCAATTCTACATGCACCTATGGAAATGGCAGAGGCTCTGCTTCTGCACTCAAAACAGTCAAAAGCTGCACAATTGACAAACTTAGAAACATCCTGGGCATGTTTATTTATTTACATTCTCTTATATACCGCGCTATTCTGCATCAGTGCGGTTTACATTGAACAAACTGAAATTACATTGAACAGGGCATTATAACTTGGAGATAACTATTTTACAGGGAACATGGGCCATGAAGGGTTAAATGGCTTGCCCAAGACCACAAGGAGCACCTGTGAGACTAGAAACCCCAGTCCTTCCGGCCCAAGGTTGCTGTCCTCTAGTGGGATTTGAACTGCCGACCTTCCAGACTGAAGTACCTTGCCCCAACCACTAGGCTACTCCTCCACTCTTAACCAGTGTGAGAAAATCCTGCCTCTTATCATCAAGAAGGAGAGGGCTTAAAATCTCCAAATCTCCTGTGACTTCTTTAAGGAACATTCCCATATATAAAATATAGGAACTGATCCTGGCAGAAAGCATGGAAGCCTGGAAAGTATGAAGTCCAAAGGCATTCAAAGTTCTGCACTCACGTCCTGGAGGATTAGAGGCATGCCTCTTTGCACTCCTGATCCTTCTCATAGCTGATTCCACTACAATAGAGTGGTGAGGAAGCTGAGTCTTCTGGAAACCAGGACAAGGGGGGACTCGATACATGGTATCTAGTCTACGAGAGTGAGGAGAGGTGGTAAGAGGTGTTTCCCACATTCTTAGCATGAGATCATGTAAGATCTCATGGATAGGCAAAGTAGCTGCCTCTTTAGGAACCTTGGGATATTATAGAATCTCCAACTCCTTTGCCCTGGGCTCTGTTTCGGGAGCCACAGTAATGGAAAGATCTCGAGCCACCTCCCTGATAAAATCCTGAAAGGAAATATCTTCTGGAGAAGACATCCTACGTTTATGAGAGGAAGGCTCCTCCGGGAGAAGTATTCCAGTACCGACAGAGCTGTCAGATTCCTCAGACTCCTCCGAGGATTCAAAGTACCTTCTGTCCGGATGCTCTTGTAGAACACGATATCCGTACCGACCGAAGTCAGTACCGGGGGGAATCGGTACCGGTGTATCAGTACCGGAAGGCATAGCATGACTGGGTGCCGGCAAAACAGATGCCGATGTCAATGCTGTCGGTACCGGTACCGCTACCGATGCCGGAGTCGGTGCCGGTACCGGTTGAAGTGTCTGACGCGGTTCCGAGGGTGTCGATGACTCAAGGAAAGCCGCCAGACTGTGTTCAATAGCCAGGAACCTCTGGTCTATCGACGCTGACGATGCCTGGGTATCAGTACCGGAGAAAGAAGACGGTACCCCAGAGCATGGCACCAGTAGTTCTGCCGAGGTTGAGGCCTCGAGAACATCCTGGAGCCCTGATAATGCTTTGGAAGCCAAAGCCTCCTGCCGGGGCAATTTTGCCGGTACAGAACCCTCAAGGGCAATGCCACAGGCATCTCGATGCTTGGAAGGAGATCTACCCTTTGAGGACCGGCCAGACTTATGTTTAGTTATCTGAGATCCACGGGAGGAAGACGAAGCCCTGGAAGACGTCGATGCCACAGAAGCTGCATTGGAGGGAAAAAGGGTGCTGAGCTTAGCAGCTCGGTTTTGTCGACCCCTCTTGGACATCATGGCACAAGCCATACACTCCGAGATGGAGTGGTCAGGACCTAAACATTTAAGACACCACTCATGGGTGTCAGTGACGGAGATGGTACCGCCACACTTGGTGCACTTTTTGAAACTCGAAGCGGGTTTTTTCATAGTGGAGGAAATTTTGGGCCTAAGGCACAAAATGGCACGTGCACCTGAAAAAGAAAAGTTTGGAAAAATATACTATATATATTTTTTTTTTTTTAAAGAAAGAAAGAACCACCGGCGGTACCAGTATAGCGTCGAGGAAGGCAGACGCAACCACAAAAAGAAGGAGATTAAGGAAAACGTTTCTGCAGTGACAGGAACAATGACCTGCTGGCTACGCAGAAAACGAAGAACTGGAGAGAGGCAGTTGGGAAAGGCGGGAAGGCAGCACGCAGGCGCTGTGGGATGCTTCCAAAAGCTTTCTAATTGGACGCTGGGGAGCGTTCCCGCGCAGGCTCCGTCGGTACCGACGATACCCATATGTGAAGACTACATTCCTGCTTGTTCCTGGAGATCACCTGTTACAGGTGAGTAATTACGCTTTCTCTGGGAACAAGCAGGAAGTCAGTCCTCACATATGGGATTCCTTAGCTCCATGCTGCCGAGGACCGAACCATAACAGCACCAATGGCGACTAATCGAGTAGCTGTGAGTTGCAGAAGGTGAGTCTCCACTGAGAGACTCTGCGAGACCTTAACGTCCAGCGACACCATCACTCCAGTAGCTTGAACAAAGAAGGGTCGGAGGGCAGGAGTTGTCTACACCCCGAGAATATAACGGGGTACTACTTGGCCAAATACACTGTCCCTGTGGGATTCACTCTCCAGGCAGTAGAGAGCAACCAACATATTAACTGAAGACTATGTGGCGGCTTTGCAGATCTCTGTCACTGGTACTGAGCGGAGGTTGGCCACCGACGTGGCCATCGCCCTCACGTGATACGGTGCTCAATGGATAGGCCAGCTCGCTCACAGGCGAGGGCAATACAGTCTGCCAGCCAAGTGGACAGAGTTCGCTTAGTCACAGGTAGCCCCAGTCTACAGGGATCATAAGACATGAAAAGCTGAAGAGCTTTGCAATGGGCCTGAGTCCACTGTAAGTAGAAAGACAGGGCCCATTTGCAATCCAGTGTATGAAATACTAGTTCCTCCCTGCCGGTGTGAACCCATGGGAAGAAGGTGGGGAGGACCACCTTTTGGTTGAGGTGGAAAGGAGATACCACCTTCGGAAGGAATTTCGGATGTGTGTGGAGCACTACCCTGTTCTTAAAAAACCTTGAATATGGACTTGAGGACCACCAGAAAGTCCACTTTCTAAGACAGGTATCGCAAGTGGCAAGTAGCTAGGGTCTCAAATGGCGGTCTGGTGAACTGTGAAAGCACCACACTGAGGTTCCACTCCGCTGCCAGAGGGCGGAGATGGGGCTTGGATAACAGGAGGCCTCAGAAGAACCTGGAGACCAGGGGATGGCCCAAGAGGGGTTTTCTCTTGAAAGGGTGGTGGTGAGAGGCTATCGCACTCAGATGCACCCTCACTGAGTAAGACTTTAGTCCGGTGTGGGACAGGTGCAGTAGGTACTGAAGTACTAATTGCAATTGGCAGGAGAAGAAGTTCTCCCTTCTTTCCACACAACAGGCGGAGAACCTTCTCCACTTAAAGGCATATGCCAGTCTGGTGGAGGGCTTTCGAGAGGCTAGTAGGATCTCCTCGACTTTTCTCTGAAAATTTAAAGGGGCCAATGCTACCCTTTCAGCAGCCACACTGTTAGCATTAGGGACCCCAAATTGGGGTGCAGAAGGGAGCCCCCCTCCTGAGACAGGAGGTCCGGGGCTCGGCCCAGGGGGACTGGGAGTTCTACCGAGAGAGAGAGCAGCAGTGGAAACCATGACTTCCTGGGCCACTTGGGGGCAATTAGTATAACTGATGCCCTCTTGCTCTGGACCTTGAAGAGGATCCTGGAGACCAGGGAACACAGAGTAGGCCCTCAGACCACGAGATCAGGAAGGCATCTGCCGCTACTCTCTCCAGGTGTGGATGGAACAAGCAGAAGCGAGGCAGCTGCGCACTGTCCGGAGAGGAAAACAGATCCATCACAGACCTGCCCCAGAGGTGGAAGAACCTCTTGGCCACTCTGGGGTTTAGGCACCACTTGTGCAACCGAAGGACTCTGCTCAGCCTGTCCGCTAGGCAGTTGCCCTGGCCCGGGAGGTAGACTGCTCGCAAAAGCATGTTTTTGCAAGCTGCAAAGGAAAGAGGACCACCGCCTCCTGGCAGAGAGAGTACAAACCCATGCCTCCTTGCTTGTTGGTATAGAACATGGCAACTTGATTGTCCGCCTAGATCATTTATTTATTTATTTAACAGGTTTTATATACTGCTTTATCATTTCAATCAAAGCGGTTTACATTGAAACTTAAACTTGGTATTGCATATTAAACAGGGACATTGATAACTTGGATTTTTTTTCTTTTTTCTGAGGCAATGGAGGGTTGTGACTTGCCCAAGGCCACACGGAGTGCTAGTGGGAATCGAACCCTGGTCTCTGGGTTCCCAAGACAGTGTTCTTAACCATTAGGCTACTCCTCCACTGGTGAAGGAGGGGTCATACCAGCTCTCCTGGAAAGAAGCTGGGATCAGTATGGACTGGTGTCGCAGGTGGTGGCGGAATGTTCATAGGGCTAGGAAGATCACCCTGAGCTCCAGGAGATTGATCTGTAAGAGCAACTCCTCCTGGGACCAGCTGCCTTGTGTGCAGCGGTCCCCATAATGCGCTCCCCAACCTAGGAGGGAGGCATCCGTGGTCATGGTTCTCTGAGGTGAGGGTGACTGGAAGGGCATTCCTGCCTGGAGGTGGCAGAGGTTTTGCCACCAGTTGAGGAATTCCACCAGTTGGCGGGTTACCTTGATCCTGTCCCATAGCCTGTCCGTGGCTTGGGTTCACTGTGAGTAGAGGCACCACTGGGCTGTCCACATGTGCAAGCAGGCTGAGAGTGTTATATGGACGGTAGAGGCCATATGGCCCAGTAGGTGGAGGAGGAGACAAGCTGGCAATGACTGGCAACATTGTATCTCTCTTGCCAGTTATCTGAGGCATTCTGCCCTTTCTCTGGGGAGGACCACCTTGACTTGCAGAGTGTCAAACTAAGCACCTATAAACGCCAGATTTTAGGCTGGAGAGAGGTGGGATTTGGGGTAGTTGATGGCGAACCCCAGGTGCTGCAGGAGGGGGACACATGCTCTGCCACTTGACTGGCCTCTGAGGCTCTGCCGCCCCTTATTAGCCAGTTGTCTAGGTAGGGGAAGATGAAGGCCCCTCGCAGATGCAGGTGGGTGGCCACCACAGACAAGCATTTGGTAAAGACCCTTGGTGAGGAGGCCAGGCCGAAGGGTAGTACCCTGTACTGGTAGTGACCTCCTCCTAGCACAAACCTTAGATACTGCCTATGGGAGAATTAAGATTTGTGAGTATGCATCTTTTAGATCCAAGGAACACAGCCAGTCTCCCTAGTGGAGGTAAGGCAGCAGTGTTCCAAGGGACAGCATCTTGAACGTCTCCCTCACCAGAAACGTGCTTAAGTTTTGCAGGGCCTGAAGCCCCCAGTTCTTTTTGGGACAAGGAAGTACCTGGAGTGGAAGCCCTTTCCCCATAGGTGTTTGGGCACAGGCTCTACTATGTTGTCCCTTATCAGACCTGCGAGCTCTGTCAGCAAAAGAGTCTGGTGAAGGAGGGGTCGTACCATCTCTCCTGGGAAGAACCTGGGTGGTATTTGCTGTAGGTGGAGGAGGTATATTTCCCTTACCACTTGCAGAGCCCATTGGTCTGAGGTGATGTTGGCCCATTTGTGGGCAAAGAGCATCAGGCGCCCCCCTGTGGGCTGGTGAAGGTCTCCTGGGGAGGTTGGGTTGGAGCTGGGGCTTGAGGCTTCAGTGTTTTTGACTTCTGAGCCCTTTGGCCTTGTCTCTTAGGGTGAGAACCTTGTTGCTGGCCCAAGAAGGGTTGGCAGTGGTGACTCTGTGGGAAAGGACCCTTTTTCCTAGGGAACAGGGGTCTTTTCCCCACTGGTTTCTTGCGGGGAAGGGATGAGGTCTTTTTAGAAAGCCTCTGGCATGTCACCACATCGGCCTCAATCTCAGCCATCTTGTCGGCCATGGGTTTGCCGAATAGGTTCTCCTCGGTGCAGGGGACATCAAGCAGCTTGTCCTGGACCCACTGCTGGAGGTCAGTAGACTGTGGCTGGGCTTGGCGCCGGGCGCAGATGCCGGCTGCTGCGACTCAAGCCACTGACTTAAAGTCGTCATAGGCTGCTCGGGAGAAGAACATGGAGCAGTCCTTGATCCCGGAGGTCAGGGACTGGAACCACTGAAGGGGTCCCCCGACAAGGCCAGACAAAAACCCTGACAGCTCCTGGGTTTGAGCCTTTAGGTATATACCTAAGTATAATTCATAGACTTAGATACACCACCCCAGCATCAAGCCCTGGTAACCCTTGCACACAAGGGCGTGAGGGCTCTGGCCTCCCTTCCGGGGGGAACATTGGAATGGGTCTTTTGGCTCTTAAGTTTTTGCATGGCTGACTCGACAACATGGAGTTATGTGGGAGCTGGGGTTTGTGGAACCCCGGGCCCTTCTGAATGCAGTACATGGCGTCGAGGCGCTGGCTCACTACCAGTACCGATGTCTTTATCTCCCACATTCTGAGCAGTAGCCACTTGAGGATTAGCTGCATGTGCTACGTGAGGGTTTCCTTGAGTGGAGACTCGTATTAGAAGATCTCCAATTCCTCGGTGTGCGGGTCCTCCTTCGCCTAGGTCTGCAGAGGGGGCTCTGGCCATGTCCTTGACAAAGTCATGGAAGGCTGCATCCTCCGGAGGGGAGTGGCGCTGGGGCAGATGGATCCGAGAGGATGTCTCGGTACTATTTAGTCTCTGGGGATGCCGCGTCGTCGATCTCTCACTCGGAGTCAAGTGGTAACGATGAATCTGAGGCTCTGTGACTCATTGCCTTGAGGTTGGCGCTGAGGAGTCGGTGGCTTCTGGGGGACCTAGGGTCCGAGTCACGGAAACTAACCGAGGAGGACCGGATGCCCGAGGACTGGGACCGGGACCTCGACGGGCACCGAGGACTTACCCGAGGACGGAGTTCAGCTCGATGACTGGGGACTCCCCTGCAGTTGGGGGCCCGGTCGTCCGGGCAGATGATGTGGACGAACCAGCCATCATAGCCTGCTGCAGGGCCAGGATAGCAGTGATAGTCTGTTCCAGGGCCGCCATTCTAGCTTCCAAGCGAGAAGACTCCACAGCTTTTGGTGCAGGCACCGAAGATCTTGGGTCCAGCACTGGCACTCTCGAGAGCGTCTTCGATGAGGACTATGGCCTCAAGGAACCTCTCACGGTCTCCACCGGCCAAGCAATCCTTCTTGAGGACCTTGGTAGGGCACTTCTCGGAGCCACTCGAGTCCCTCCTGGCAGTTTTACCGAGTTTCTCTGGTGCAACCTCAATGGACTTCGAGGATGTTTTCTTCTTTTTCTTGAGGTCAGGGGTCTTCTCGGAGGAGCCGCCGCGGGACTCCGAGGATGCCAGGGCCTCACGGGAAGTGCTGGGCTTGGATCGCGGTGTCGGGGAGGCCGGGGCAGAGTTGGACCTGGGGAACAGTTTTTCCTGCAACTCCAACCTCTTCTTGTTGGTCAGGTGTAATTGTCTGGCACAGGTCACAGGAGGTGGTGTCATGGTCCAGTCCCAGGCAGCATAGGCAGCAGTCATGGGGGTCGGTCAATGACATAGTTTGACTGTCGCGGTCACATTTTTTGAGCCCACCGGGGGACATGGTGGGGAGTACCCTGAATGGGTCAACAACCCCTGGGCGAAAAAAGGTGCAAACGCTGGTCGAGGCAAGCCTCTATCAAAAAACAAAAAGGGGGCCAAGAACAGCGCAAGGTTTGGCGCCGGGTTGAAGCGGAAAGAGGAACCAGTACGCAAACTGGGAAAAACTAACTTTAAGGATATTTAGCAAAGATTTTTTCTGGGGAAACAGGACAGATGTCCGTTGGGCTCCGCGGAAAAAAGAAGACTGAGCAAGATGGCACCCTTGTGCAAGAAGGGGACCATGCATGCATGGTAGTATGTCCCAAAGGCTTTCTTTGGAAGCTAGGGAAATGCTCCGTGGGCTCAGTTGGCACCAACGTCACCCATATGTGAGGACTGACTTCTTGCTTGTTCATGGAGAAACTCCAATAATACAAACTGTCCCTCCAGATCTACCACTTACCTGATGTACTACTCAAGGGAGAATCTTATGAACCAAAATGCATACGAGAAATGTATGAGATTTCATTCACAGAACCACTGAACCATGCACCAGTTTACTGTGCTTCGACTGCGTGAGGTAAATCTCAATCAGCAGTCACATAAGCATGATCAAACTGCAGGTATGAGAGAATGTACATCCACTTCACAAGTGTTGAAAACCCCTATACATTAAGGACTACAATGCCCTCAGACATCATGTAACACACCAATAAACTATCTGACCCAGTCCAGCTGGAGACCAGCACACTGAGACCCTCAGACCAATGCACTATGTGAACCTGCTTTCCCCCCCCTCTAAAAATTCCTCTCCAAAATCTAAACCAAAGAAACTGAGCGAACTCCCACCTACACAGCTCCCAAAACACACCTTAAAATCAAAATACCCCTTCCCCTACCAAACCGGCAGTTGGAGTCCTCTACACCTTCAATTACCAACTGCAAGAGCCCGTGACAAGCCCTCAACATCCTAAAACAGTACCAAATGCCCCACATAGGAGATATAGCTATATGAGGTACCCCCTTGCAAGAACAATCCACTATCCCACAAATATGTCCCAAACCAGCACATACCTCCAATAAACTCCCCCCCATATCTCATTTATCCCACTACTCACCCTCCACTTATGCTATACACCACCACCATCAACATCCAAACTACCCCCTACAACTCACCCATCCCAAACCTCAGAACATCTCACTTCCAAACTACACACAGCCATACTACTAACCAAACATACACACTAACTAGAGACATTACTTTGTGTAGGAACAACAAAGAACCCTTGCATTCCCACAGTCACATACCCATAGCTGTCTTAAAACTGAGGCAGCCCCTTCCAAAGTCTCCATATCCAAGGGCCTTTACTCAATCCTCTTGACCTTTCTGCTGCTTTTGATATGGTTGATCACCAACTTCTCCTCAATACCCTGTCCTCACTTGGATTTAGGGGTTCTGTTCTGGTTTTCTTCCTATCTCTCACACCGCACTTTTAGTGTATGTTCTCATGGATCCTCCTCTACTGTTAGCCCGCTCTCAGTCGGAGTATCCCAGAGGTCTGTCTTGGGACTTCTCCTTATCTCTCTCTATACTCAATCCCTTGGTGTACTCATCTCCTCCCATAGTTTTCAGAACCAGCTCTATGCTGATTACTCCCAGATCTACCTCTCTGCACCTGAAATCTCTCCGGGAATCCAGGCCTGGATCTCTGCCTGCTTATCTGACATTAGTGCCTAGATGACTCACCATCATCTAAAATTGAACATGGACAAAACTGAGCTCCTTATCTTTCTCCCTAAGCCCACCTGCCTCCATCTTCCTTTCTCTGTTTCTGTGGATAACACTCTACTCCTCCCTGTTTCCTCGGCTTGCAACCTTGGAGTCATCTTTGACCCCTCCCTCTCCTCTAGCTTCCCATTGTATGCAAATATATCTCATGAATATTCATTAGGGACATCCTGAAAACCAGGCTGGATCATGGTGCACTAGGACCAGAATTGGCCACCCCACCCTAGATATATCCTAGTCCCCACCTGTTGTATCGCTTGTCTTGCCTATTGTGTTTGTGTATCTTGACTAGACTGTAAACTCTTACGAGAAGGGACAGTTTCTTACATGTCTCTGTACAGCGTTGCATACACCTTGTAGCGCTATACAAATGATAAGCAGTAGTAGTAATAAAACAGGATATGCTACCAAATAACAGCTTATAGACAAAAGTTCATTGAATCAAGAGCCAGGTAGAAACAGTTCTTCAGCAATTGCCAACTGTTCAGCGCAGCAAGGAGAAATCCTCAGAGCAGCTGCTTATTGTCCCACAGAGGCGAAAGCCACAAAGTTCTCAGCAACCTTTACAGTGGCAAATACTCATGGACTTCCCTAACAGTCCATCCACAGTCGAGATAGATATAGCAGTGCATAGCTCAGGCCACATGCTCTAAACAGCCGCAAAACTCTACTGCAGCTTAACAGAATAATCATGAAAAAAAGAAGATGTGCTTATTCTGAAAAGTCAATTTATCACGGTGTCTTGCCACAGCACTTGAACCTTGTCTTTAAAGTTGTGAACTCACAGACTCACTGCCTGCAGGTGACCTTTTGATGCTGGCTCCCCCTCAGATGCACAATGCACCGTGGCAACTTTAAGATGGCTAAGCTTGCAGTCCAGATCCAGTGTCTCAGGCAGCCATTGTTGCATAAACTGTAGAGAAGCAGATCCCTCCACATATTCAGGGAGGCAGATCACCTGAACGTTATTACAACAATGCCAATTTTCAATGTCTTTTTTGCCATTCCTGCAGTGCCTTAATGCTCCGCTCCAAGGCCTCAGTTTTACAGGGACGAGCCATCACTGCCATCTCCATGATGTCCATCTATGGCTCCATGTATTCCAAATGCTCTTCAAGCTGTTGTACCGAGGAAGCCAACTCTGCAATCTTGAGTGTCATTTCATCCAAATGGACATTCAGATTAATCACCATCTTTGCCAAGCAAATTCATCAAGTCCTTAATCATCTCAGCAGCATCAGTAATTACCAGGATCTCCAGGTCTCTCTCATCCTCAGCTACATCATCTACCATTCCAGTCTTCTCTTGCGTAATCTTCTGCCTAACCCGCTTTGCCTTTATCTGATGCTTTGCCCAACATGCATGAAGGGCCATTTACTGACATCTTTAGACATTTTTTTTCTAATCTTAAAAGACACCTTGGGTGTTTTGTGTGTGTGTGTGTATAAGAAATAAGTAACTGTGGCATAGGAGATCTTACACCACATGTCTCACTAGCAGCCCTACTTCATGCGATTTCCTACAATATCATTTTTGTATTCTTTTGGAACTTTAGTGGAACCAGTGACTCTTTATGTTGTCAACTTGTTCTATTACATCTTCCCTATTCTTTAAAATGCAAAATGTCCTATGAAAATGCCACAATTATTCTATTACAGTAAACAATTAACAGTATATAGTATGTAGAAAGAAATGTCACTTTAATAATTTATATTTTAGTCAGAAATAGTTACAAATGCATAGCTAAGATAATTTATACTTTAGTCTGAAAATAAGTGATACACATTTATAACTTTAATCACATTAGCATACAGTATGTTTGATGCACCTTTTATAATTTTGTTAAATAGATATTCATATAAGAGATCCCCCCCCCCCTTTTGTAAGATCACAGATGCAAATATAGGGTGACATTTTACTTACCAGATAATGTCCTTTCCTCAAGTCCTGCTAGACCAGTCCAGACAAGTGGGGTGTGTTCCCCTACCAGCAGATGAGTGGAGACAGAGCCAGTGAAATGTTCAGGTTTCAATGACATTGCTCCCATGCCTCTATCAGCCTGAGCCACTAGGGGTAAAATCAGTATTCATACCAAAGTACATGGAAAAGGATGACAAACCTCACATAACCTCAACGAAGTAACAATGTTCAACCAAACAGTAGAGAAACTATGTACAGGATTAGTTTGATCAGGAGGCTTCTCAGTACGTTATGATCCCGCAGGGCCAACCACTCAGATTACAGCAGACCAATACAATTCCAGGGGATGGTCCTGGAATGGTCTAGTAGGACTCAAAGAAAGGACATTATCTGGTAAGTAAAATGTCATCTTCCATATCATTCTGCTAGACCAGTCTAGAGAAGTGGAATGCATCAAAGCTACGCCTCCACTGGACAGGAAGAAGACACAGCAGATTGTAAACCCTTGAGCCAAAGGCTATGTCCATCCGAGTGTGGACATCCAAGCAGCAATGCTTGACAAAAGTGGAAAGTGATGCCTGTGCTGCCACCTGACAAATGTTTGAGGGAGCTAACGAACTATGCTCCGCCCACGAGAACGCTTGTGTGCGCAACCCCTCTGGAAGAGGCCAATTCCATAACAGATATGCTGAGGCAATGGCCTCCTTGATTCAGCACCCCAATATAGACTTTGCAGACATGGCATCCTTGTATGGCCCAGCAAATGGCACAAAAAGATGATCCAACTTACGAAAGCAATTCGTAACATCAAGTACTGGAGAAACACCCTCCCTGGACATTCACAAGGCGAAGATCCCTATCTTTCCCTTGGCACTGCTCCTTAGAGAAGGAGGGCAGACAAACCACTTGGTTCACATGGAAGGGAGATAGCACCTTGGGCAAAAAGGAAGGCATGGGCCAAATGCACAGCCTCCTCAGAGGAGGACAGATACAGATCCCAGAAGGAAAAGCCTGAAGCTCAGAAATAAGTCCAGCCAAACAAATCGTGACCAAGAAAACAGGCTGGAGAGTTGAATCCTTAAGAGTATAACCCTTTGAAGGCTCAAAGGGCTCCAACATCAGGGCTCTGAGCACTAGACAGAGATCCCAGGAAGGGACAATTGACCGGAGGTGGGGGATGCAGGCATCGAGCCCCTTGAAGAAAACGCGAGACATCCGAGTGCCAGGTTAAAGACTGTCCATCCACCGGACCTCTGAAACAAGACAAAGATGCTACCTGGACTTTCAGGTAGATAAGGAAAAGGATCTTTTCCAGACTGCCCTGAAGGACGGCCAGCAGAGATGGCACATTTGCCACCTCGGGCACAAGGTTTTATGTGCCACACCAATGCTTAAAAAGTCATCAGATCCACACATATGCCAGGCTGGTAGAACCTCTCCTGGCTTTCAGAAGAGTGGAAACTATCGCAGGAGAATAGCCATTATGCGCCAGTCAGCTCCTATCAAGAGCCAAGCCGTAAGTGAGAAGGGAACTGGGTCTTCTAGAACAAATCAATCCTTGGTGCAACAGGCCTCGAAATGCAAGCAAACAAAGAGGAGGTTCCCGCAGGAGCCATATCAGGTCCCCAAACCATGCTCTCTTCAGCCAATCTGGCGCCACCAGAACAATCCAGTCTGGATGACACTTTATGTGCCAAAGCACACATCCAACTAGAGGCCATGAAGGAAACACATATAAGAGGCACCACATTAGCCAGGACTGGACCACGGTTTTGACGCCGTCGGACCCTGTTTGCGTGTCGTGACTGAAGAAATGGCACACTTTTGCAATGGATTGGGTCACCATCAAATCCAACTCGGGGTGACTAACGGCAGAGAATCATCTGAACCGCCTCCTGACTTAACTCCCATTCTCCAGGGTCGAGAGAGTGATGACTGAGAAAGTCTGCCTTCACATTGTCCAACCCAGCAATGTGCTGAACCGACAGAGCTAGGAGGTTCTTTTCCATCCAGGTGAACAAGAGAGCAACCTCTAAGGCTACTTATGGCACTCCTCATGCTGCCTTGCTGATTGACATATGCTACTGCTGTAGTATTGTTCGAGAACACTCACACCACTCTGCCCTTGACCAAGGGCTGGAAAACACAAGAGGGCCAACCAGATGGCCCCTGGATACTGCCTCCCTTTGGCTCCAGCGGCCCTGAACTGTTCGGTCTTGACAACTGGCTCTCCAGCCTGTAAGACTGGCGCCTGTCATCAGAAGAATCCACAAGTGATCATCCATCGGCATGCTCCTCTTCAGATGATTTGGTTACTGCCACCACCGCAAGCTGGCTCTCATTTCCAGCTGGAGCAGAAGCCTGTGCTTGAACTCCTGAGAGTTCAGGGACCATAGTCAGAAAAGACCACTGGAGCGGGCTCATATGAGCATGTGCCCATCGTACCATCTCAACTGCCACCGCCATGAAGCCAAGAAGCCGCAGATAATCCCAAACCTTGTGAGCCTGTTGAGAACAGAACATCGCAAGCCGTTTCAACCTCTGTACTCTCTCCTCTGACAGAAAGTCTCTGCCAATTTGAGTATCAAACCTTGATCCCAAGAATTCCAGGGATTGGGAAGGCTCCAAATGACTCGTCTCCTGATTGATCACATAGCTGAGGCTTTCTAGAAAGGATACCACTCGGGATTACTGGACCTCATTTAGATTCTTGTAATTATCATTTCATGTATTCACCTCAACCCTGTCATTGCATTTTATTATCTCATGTATACAGTTCAACCCTGTTGTTGTAATTACTATCTCTGTATATAGTTTAACCCTGTTAACCAAGTTGTTACTCCTGTTCCTTGTAAAACCAAACAGAATGTTGTCTTGGTAGTTTTGTTATATTGTAAACCGCGCTGATGCCGAATAGTGCGGTATATAAGCAAATGTAATAAATAAATAAATAAACACCAGAGATGCCTCAGCCAGAAAATGGACTTGGATGAGCCAATCGTCCAGATATGGTGCACACATACTTCTTGGCGCCATAGAGCAGGAGCCACCACCACCATGACCTTGGAGAATATCCTTAGGGCAGTGTAGAGGCCGAAGGGAAGGGCGGCAAACTGAAAACATAAGCCAAGCACAAAAAAAGTGACATTTTACTTACCAGTTAATATTCTTTCCTTGAGACGTGTTAGACCAGTCCAGATGAGAGTTGTGTTCCCCTACTAGCAAAATGGTGGAGACAAAGGCCAATGAAAAGCCCAGGTTTCAATTTCATCACTCCTATGCTTCTATTCACCTTAGTCACCAGTATTCCCAAAGCATATGGGAGAAATATGGAAAGCCTCAAACAACCTCAATCGTGGGCAACAATGAGTAGTCACCAGTAGAGAACTATGTACAGGAAAGCATAAACAGAAGGCTGTCAGTAGAAGATGAACCTGCAGAGAAAGTATAAAAATCATAGCGGACCCAAGCGTACTGCAGCAGAAGAACAGAGCAAATACAGTTTCAGGGGCGGGTCCTGGACTGGTCTAGCAAAACTCAAGAAAAGGATATTAACTGGTAAGTAAAGTGTTATCTTCCATATCGTCCTGCTAGACCATTCCAGACAAGTGGGATGTACCAAGGTACGACTCCACTGGGCGGGAAGAAGACACAGCAGATGGCAAAATCCTTTAGCCAAAGGCCATGTTCGCCTGCGTGTGGACATCCAAGCAATAATGCTTGACAAAAAGTGGAAAGTGATTTCCACTTTGCTGTCAGACAAATGTCTGCAGGGGCTACCAAGCTCTTTTCCGTTACCATGAGGATGCTTGTGCTCGAGTAGGATGGGTGTGCAACCCTCTGGAACTGAACGGTTCCGCAACAGATATGGTGAGGCAATGGCCTCCTTAATCTTGTGCCCCAAAGTCGACTTAGCTGCCGTGTCACTGTGGGCCAGCAAACAGCACAAAAAGATGGTTGGACATACAAAAAGAATTTGTAACCTCCAAGTACCAGAGAAGCACCCTTCCGGACATCCACAAAGCTAAGATCCTTATCCTTCCCCCCACACTGCTCCTTAGAGGAGGAGGTCAGGCAGACCACCTGGTTCACATGAAAGGGAGAAATCACCTTAGGCAAGAAGGAAGGCACAGGCCGAAAAGAAACGGCCTCCTTCGAAAAGGACAGATAAGGATCTTAGCAAGACAAAGCCTGCAGCTCAGAAATCCACCTTGCGGAACAAATCACGACCAAGAAGACAGTCTTGAGCATTAAATCCTTCAAAGTAGCATACTTTAACAGCTCAAAGAGCGCCGACATCAGGACTCTGAGCACCAGACCCAGATCGCATGAAGGGACCACAGACTGGAGGGGAGGACGCAGATGTCGAACCCCCTGGAGAAAGCACACGATATCCAGGTACAAGGCTAGAGACTTAACAGACATGGACCTCGGAAATAGGCCAAAGCTGCCACCTGAACCTTTGGGGAGCTAAGGGTAAGGCCATTTTCCACGCCATCCTTTAAAAAAGTCAATAGAGATGGCACCTTGGTCACCTTAGCAGCCAATTACCAAGAGCTGCACCATCACTCAAAGAGGCACCAGACCTGCACATATGCCAACTTGGAAGACTTCTTCTAGGCTCCAAGCAGAGTAGACACCGCTGTTGAAGAGTATCATTTACACGCTAGCCATCTTTTCTCAAGAGCCAAACCATCATCAAGAAGGGAACTGGGTCCTCCAGGATGATTGGTCCCCTGCTGCAATAGGCCCCGAGATGGAGGCAACCGAAGAGATGGCGCCTGCAGGAGCCGCATCAGGTCTCTGAACCATGCTCTCTTTGGACAATCTGATGCCAACAGAACAATCCTGTATGGGTGGCTTTCTATACACTGAATCACACATCCCACCATGGGTCACCAAGGAGGCTTGTACAGCAGGTGCTGACTTAGTCAAAGCTGGGCCAGGGCGTTGACGCCCTCCGACCCAGTCTCCATGCGGCGACTGAAAAAGCGGCAAACTTTGGAAATGGAGCGGGTTGCCATCAGATCCATATCGGTGTGGCGCAGACTCATCTGAAATGCCTTCTGACTCAACTCCCACTCTCCAGGATCCAGAGTGCGACAACTAAGGAAGTCCGCTTCCACATTGTCCACCCTGGCAATGTGCTGAGCCGACAAGGCTAGGAGGTTCTTCTTGGCCTATGCAAATAGAAGAGTCATGTCCATAGCTATCTTGGCACTCCTCGTGCTGTCTTGCCAATTGACATATGAGGTGTGACAAAAAAGAAACAAGACTGTCCCATAAATGTTTTATTATAAAATCTACAGAGAAATTACGCATTGCCCCCTTCAAAGTAATCCCCCCCCCCCCCGAGTTAATGCACTTCTGCATTCGCTTCTGCCATGTTCAGAAGCACTCGGTAAAGTCCTCCTCCTTGAGGTCCCTCGTCACAGTGGCCTTGATCTCTTCTACAGAGGTGAAATGAGTTCCTCTGAGCACAGACTTCAGCCTAGGGAAGAGCAAGAAGTCACACGGTGCAAGATCTGGGGAATAAGGAGGGTGGTCGAGAGTTGTGATCTGTTTGTTGGCCAAGAACTGCCTCACACTGAGCATGGTGTGTGCGGGCGCATTGTCATGGTGGAGCAGCCATGACTTGTCTTCTCCACAGAGCCCGCCTGTTGCGCCGAACCTGATCATGGAGGTGATTGAGGACCTGCTGGTAGAAGTGCTGGTTGACTGTCTAACCCTCAGGCACAAACTCATGATGGACCACTCCCTTATTTTATTTATTTATTTATTTATTTAACAATCTCTTATATCACATTCACATTCTGGTCGAAGAATGTGATCAGCATAACCTTGATCCTTGATTTGGACATGCGCGCCTTCTTGGGTCTGGGTGACAGTCGAGTCTTCCACTGCAGGCTCTGTCTTGCTTTCAAGATCGTACTGGAAGACCCAAGTCTCGTCTCCTCTCCTGTGATGACTTGGCCAACAAACTCTGGATCTTCTCCGATCTTCTCTAGCAAGTCTCGACAAACATTGACCCGGTGCTCCTTCTGGTCATCCAATAAAAGCCTGGGCACCATCTTGGTGCACACCTTCCACATCCCCAGCTCCTGCACCAAGATGGTCCACACTGATTCCCTGTTGAGGCTGAACTCCTCAGCTATCATCCGCACCATCAATCTGCGATCACTCCGCACCAGTTAGTTCACTCTGTCAATATTCTCAGCCGTCTTTGTCATGGTAGGCCGTCCTGACTTGGGGTCATCCTCCACCTCCTCGCGGCCAGTTTTGAAACATTAGTGCCACTCGAAGACTCGCGGCCTTGACATTGCATCTTCTCCATAAGCCTTTTGGAGAAGTTAGAGATACTCATTTGGGCCTTTCTCCAACTTAACCAGAAATTTCAAGTTGATTCTTTGCTCCATATTTCTGCCACCTCCAGTTGCGTGACAAAGCGATGGAGCAGTGTGCTACAAAAAAACCTGAAAAAGAAAAACAGTCAGAGAGATGAAAAATATTATAGCAGAACAGTGGCGAGATGTTGCACAATACAGTAACATAAGCGGTTAGCCAACTGGCATTCAGTCATGAGCGTGGCTGACACAGTCTTGTTTCTTTTTTATCACATCTCATAAGCCACCATTGTGACATTGTCTGAAAACACTTCAACTGCCCAGCCCTTGACCAGGGTCCAGAAACAGAGATGAGCCAACCGGATGGCCCTTGTCTCAAGGTGGTTGATGGACCACATTGCTTCCCTGCGGTTCCAACAGCCCTGGGCTGTATGGTCTTGACAATGGGTTTGCTAGCCCAAGAGACTAGCTTCAGTTATCAGGAGGATGCAGGAGAAATCGTCCAGTGGCATGCCCTTCCTCAGATGACAGGGCTGCCACCGCCACCACTGCAGGCTGGACTTCACCATCAATGGGAGCAGGAGCCTGCACTCAAACTCCTCAGAACTCGAGAGCCACTGAGTCAGCAAGGACTGCTGGAGTGGTCACATGTGCCCAGGCACCATCTCTATGGTCGCTACCATCCATCCAAGGAGCTGAATATAATCCCAGAATGGAAGCCTGCTGCACACAGAACAGCACTAGGCAATCCAACAGTCTTTTGACTTTCTCCTTTGGCAGTAAACCTCTGCCCACTTGAGTGTCGAAATGTGCTCACAGAAACTCCAGGGACTGGGAAGGCAACAGCTGGCTCTATCTCTGATTGATCACCCAGCCGAGGCTTTCCAAAATGTACACTACTTGGGACACCACCTGAGATGCTTCTGAAAGGGAATGAGCCCGGATGAGCCATTCATCCAGATATGGATGGACACAGATCCCTCGGCACCGCAGCTGCCACCACCATGATCTTGCAGAATGTCCTCAGGACGGTGGATAGCCTGAAAGGGAAGGTGATGAACTGATAGTGAGAGCCAAGCACAGCAAAATCTATAAACTTTTGCTGATCCACCCAGAGCGGGATAATTATTTATTTACTCATTCATTCTTATAGACTGCATTTCCGAGGATCAGTGTAATTTACAGAGAACAAAGTTCAACATTACATGAAACAGGTGTATAATGAATGGTTAACTCATAAATGGGACAGGCAGATAACACTATTTATAACCTAGAACTGTAACTTACATCTTTGAGTGACTATGTACGAGGTAGAAGGTTGCATACATCTGAGGGTATATTAAGGGTAGATAGGTAAGAGGGGGTTATGTTATCCCATCAAAATCTTCCTTGAATAGGTGGGTTTAAGCAGTTTGCAGAAGGTTACAAGGTCATGGGTGTCTCTGATTTGTGGTGGGTAAAGCATTCCATAGGCATGGGGCATACAGGAAGAATGCCCTGGAGCAAGTTGACTTGTTACACTTGGTTAGTTCTGAAGGCAGGTTTAGTAGGTTTGATGTGTTGCTTCTCCATAGGTGGTTTTCCAGTGTTCTTGACAGAAATAATTGACTGTAAATATCTAGAGGATAATTAATGTATTACTTTGAAGGTTGTCATGAGTGTTTCATAATTAATGTGATTCCGGAGAGGTAACCAATGCAACTCCTTTACAATAGGTGTGATGTGGTTGGCTCAAGGTGAATATGTCAGAATTTGCGCAGTTGTATGTTGTGCAAGTTTATTTATTTATTATTATTTATTATAGGCTCTTATATACCGCTCTATTTAGTATCAGCGCGGTTCACAATATAAACAATAGACCAGAACAACAAACTGTTTGGTTTTACATAGAACAGGTACGAGAACTTGGATAAACATAGGGAAAATTGTTAACTGAAGTGAGCTTTTTGGAAGGCCTTGCAGGATGGTGTTGCAGAAGTCAGTGCAGTAGTATCATTGCCTGGTAGACTGTATAGAAGTCGTGAAGCTCACGTAGGGCTTGTAATTGTTGGAATGACCGCAGCTTGCTGTAGATGCACTGTGTTACTTTGTTTATATGTGGTTGGAAAGTAAGATGCTGGTCAATGGTAACTCCCAGGTATCTTACCTCAGTTCTAACTTCTAGGTCAGTTTTTTCGAACTTTAGCACCTTTGGAGGGAGAAATGATTGATTCCTGGTAAGGAATAGGACCTCAGTTTTCATAAAGTTGATGTTTAGTTTATGGTCTGATAGCCACTGGTCTATGGCAATGAAGCAGCTTATGATAGTTGAGTAGTTTTCGCTTGTGGTGGTATATGGAGCATAAAGCGTAGCTACTCACCTGTAACAGGTGTTCTCCAGGAGCAGCAGGAATCAGTCCTCACATATGGGGGAAATGCTCCGCCGATGGAGCCCTCGTGCGGAGCATTTTCCCAGCTTTCAAAGAAAGCCTTTGGGAATGCAGCACGAATGCGCGGTCCCCTTCCCGCCCAAGGGTGCCATCTTGCTCAGTCTGATGACATAGCTAAGACAGCAAAAAACAAAAATGAAAAATATATATATGACCGTAACTCCAAGGGGAGGAGGGAGGGTTGTGAGGACTGATTCCTGCTGCTCCTGGAGAACACCTGTTACAGGTGAGTAACTACGCTTTCTCCAGGACCAAGCAGGAAGTCAGTCCTCACATATGGGACTCCCCAGCTTAAGGCTACCGGGGACCCAAAGCTGAAAAATGAGCTCCCTTCTAGAGCCCCAGCATGTGCGAAAAGAATCTTCTCTGATATCGCCCCCGTACGGTAGCCCAACACCAGGGCCGGAGGGTAGGAATTGCCTATACCTCAAAGAGATTAAGGAGTACCGCCTGTCCGAAAGCACTGTCCCTTCGGGACTACCCCTTGAGGCAGTAATGGGCCACAAAAGTCTGGCTTGAAGACCAAGTAGCGATCCTGCAGATGTCTGCCAACGGAACAGAGCAGAGATGAGCCACTGACGCAGCCATGACACGGTGGGCCATAACTCGACCCTGCAACGAGAGGCCGGCTGCCCTGTATGCCCAGGCGATACAGTCTGCCACCCAGATGGACAAGGTACACTTGGAGACAGGCAACCCCAGCTTATTAGGGTCAAAAGAGACGAAAAGCTGTACAGCCCTTCGGTGTCCCTGCGTACGATCAAGGTAGAAGGACAACGCCCTTCTACAGTCCAGGGTATGCAAGACCATCTCAGCCCGGCTGGCATGTGGCCTGGGAAAGAAAGTCGGAAGAACCACCTCTGATTGAGGTGGAAGGAGGAGACAACCTTTGGAAGGAACTTAGGGTGAGTCCGCAAGACTACTCTGTTCCTATAGAACCTAGTGTATGGTGCATCTGACACCAGGGCTTTAAGCTCGCTCACTCGCCTCTCCAGGAACTTGTTTAGATTTTGCAAGTCTAGGATGGGCCGGAGGCCTCCTGTCCTTTTTGGTACCAGGAAGTACCTGGAATAGAAGCCTTGACCTCTCAGGTGTTGGGGCACCGGTTCTACCGCCTGCTCCCTTAGAAGACTTGTTAACTCCTGCAGGAGTAGGTTCCTGTGCAGAGGGAGTCTTGGAGGCTCCCCTGGAAAGTAGGAGTGGGGTACCTGGTGGAAATGGAGCAGATAGCCCCTCTGGACTATGCTTAGCACCCAGGTATCCCTTGTTACGGCCGACCACCTGTGGGCGTACAGGGTCAACCGGCCTCCTGTGCTGAGAGGGGCCAACTGAGGAGGAGAGGCTATGCCACTGGAGTCAAAACCCAGCTCCCTGATGTGCAGGAGCCGGAGCTGGTGGCTTGGGGGTTTTCTGCCTACAGGGCCCATGTCCCTGTCCCTTGGCATGCTGACCCTGTTGGGGAGCTGTGGAGGCCTGGTACTGAGGGTTAGATTTGTAGGCAGATGACTTTCTCAGGTAAAAGGACTTTTTCCCCGAGCCCTTCTTCTTTTGAGAAGGAGCAGAGGTCTTCCTGGACAACCTTGTCTTGGTGAGAGTCTTGGACTCGAGTTCTGCAGCTTTTTCAGCCATGGGCTTGCCAAAGAGGTTTTCACCTCAGTAGGGGACATCGACAAACCTGTCCTGCACCCATGGCTCGAGGTCCGATGACTGTAGCCAGGCTTGATGGCGTGCACCGATGCCGGCCGCGGCTACTCGGGACGAAGCCTCAAAGCCATCATAAGCTGCTCGAGACATAAACTTCGAGCATTCTCGGATCCCAGTTGACAAGGCTGTGAACCTCTGCAAAGGTTCCTCGAAGAGACCAGCAGAGAACCAAGCAATCTCCTTTGCCAGGTCTCGAAGGGACATGCCCATGTACAGCTGGTAGGTCTGGACACGGCAAGCAAGCATAGAGCCCTGGAAGCACTTTCTACCGAGGGCATCCAGGTTCTGGGCCTCCCAGCCGGGAGGCACTGAGGAGTGCATCTTCTGACTCTTCAGCCGATGCATGGCCGATTCCACAACCATGGAATGGGGCGGTAGCTGTGCCTTCTGGAACCCGGGGCTCTTGCGGACTCGATAGATGGAATCAACCCACTTGCTCAAAACCGGCGTCGAGGCCGGCGCCTCCCACATACGGAAGAGCAAGCGTTCCAGCATCGGAGGAATCGGAACAGTAAAGGCCTCCTTAGGAGGAGAGTCATACTACAGGGCCTCGAGCTCCTCAGCTCGAGGCTCCTCCTCGGGGTCCGTGGGGAAGGCCAAGGCCTTGGCCATGTCCTGCACGAAGTCCGAGAACCGGGTATCCTCAGGGGGGGACCGTCTCCGAGGTTCAGACTCCGGTGAGTCCGAAGGGACACACCAGGTCCGAAAAGTGTTCAGGGACTCCTCGTCCTCCGTTTCCCAGCCCGACCCCTCAGAGGAGGAATCGAGCGGCTCCGGTCAGGCAGGCACCGATGCCATCTGCCCCGATGCCGAGGATACCGGCGTCGACGACCTCGGTCCCGAACGGGAGGCCGAGGGAGACCTTGGCCGAGGATCGACTCGAGAGCGCATGGACTCGAGGATCAGCTAGGCCTCCGGGGTCGACTTGGACGTCGATGTCCCGGTGGTTGGGGCAAATGCACCGGTGAGACCGGCGATCAGTGCCCGCTGCTGTTCCATGAAGGCAGCCAAGCTGCTCTCCAAGGCCGTCAACCTGAGTCCGAGCTCAGGAGACTCAGCAGCCCCCGACTCGGGCCCTGACATCGGCTCCCCCGGAGGAGAGTCCACGAGGACTACAGTACTCACGTGACTCGGAGGACTCTGTCTCTACACCAGGTTGTTTAGCAGGCCTCTCCGACTCCGAAGACCTGGGACGGCGTTCGGGGCTAGGCAACTTGGCCCTCGAGGAACCAAGTGTGTCCACCGACGCCGCCCTCGTGGGTTTCTTCTTCCTGCGGTGCTCCCATGAGGGAGACCCCCTCTCAGAGGAACCCCGGCGATGCTCAGGACCGGAGTCCTGAGACGTCGAGGCCTCTGACGAAGTCCGGGCCCGGCCGGACGCGGAGTCAGAGAAGATTCTTTCCTTCTGATGCTGATGGCTCCTCAATGCCTTCGAGGACATTTTCCCACACGAACCACAGATCAGCGGGTCATGATCGGGTCCGAGGCAGCGGAGGCAACAGTCATGTGTGTCGGTGAGAGACATCAGTTTCTTACACCGATCACACTTTTTAAACCCGTTGGCAGCTATCGGGGGAAAAAGGGCCCCTGCAAGGTCACACTGACATACTAAAAAGGTCTCTGAACAAGCCACGTGATCTGTTCAACTTAGTTAAGACTTTATCGAAAGAACCCTCCCCAGAACAACAAAATGCAATTCACCCTCAAGAATTCGCTGCCTTCCTTCAGTCTAAACTACTCCAGACAGATACAATCTCATTAATTACACCACAACTGTCCACCTGTACACTTCCCCTTTCGATGTTCTCCACACCAACAAGAAAATGCATTGAAGATTCTATTACATCCATCAATACCACTACTGTACAATCCGACCCCTGCCCAGCCTATTGGATAGAAGAGCTACGTAAAGAAGTCAGTCCTTTCATCACAAGACTTATGAACCTGTCCTTCACAACTGGAACTTTCCCCATAGACCTCAAATATACCTCCATCAGACCCCTGTTAAAAAATCCCAAACTAAACCCCCAGAAAGTCGATTCATATAGACCCATAGCATACCTCTATTAGCCAAGATCATCGAGAAAGAGGTACAAAAACAAGTTCAAGATCACATAGACACCGCAGTCCCACTCGACCAATGCCAACATGGGTTCAGGGAGTATCATGGGGTAGAAACTCTCCTTACTACCCTTTTCAGCAACATAATCTCAGGTATTGATAACATTTGGCAGGGGTTTGCACTCATCTTTCTTGACATTGCTGCAGCTTTCGACTCAGTGAATCACGAACATCTCCTGGGGCGGCTTGAAGAGAAGGGCATCTGTGGTAATGCGCTAAAATGGTGTAAATCATACCTAGCCGAAAGATGGCAATGTGTGAAATCTGGATCAGCTACGTCCGAACCTTTCCACCAAACTCAAGGAGTCCCTCAAGGCTCCTCACTATCATCACTCTTTTTCAACATATACATACAACCTATCTGTAATCTCATCAGATCTTTTAATGTGAGCTGCCTGATATACACTGATGATATCCTGCTCTACACCCCGTTCTCTACAGAACTTCTGAATCTCTCCCCTCCGATAGAATGTTTTGACGCAGTTTCTGAATGGCTCCTATCCCAAAACCTCTGTATCCAACACAAGAAGACAGAAGTTCTATTCATTACAAGGGACCACAACTTCACCCCACCATCATATGTAAGAGTTAAAGAAGCAGAACTGCAAACAAAATCCACAATTCGTTATCTGGGGGTCACACTGGATCAACATCTTGATATGAAAGTGCACATAGAGAATGTAGTAAGAGCAGTTTATTTCAAGATTCGTTCTCTCAGGCATCTTCGCTCCTTACTTGATCCAGAAGACTACAGGACAATATACCAGGCGTTAATTCTACCACATTTCGACTTTGCTAACGCTATCCTACAAGGCCTTCCTCAATCCACTATTAACCCTCTACAACTTGCTATGAACACTGCAGCTAGGGTCCTTCAGGGAGTCGCCAGATTTGAGCACGTGACTCCTATATTAAAACAACTCCACTGGCTCCCCATACATGGTAGGCTCACTTAACAAGACCATACTGCTGACCTTTAAGGCCATCCACGGACTTTCATCCTCCTCACTCTCAAATCTCATCCATGTAACTCCATCTACTAGATCCAGAAGACCGACGGCTATAAACACACTAACACTTCCTAAGGCTATAAAAAAATGCACCCAGGTAACGGCAAGCAGATCTTTTATATTCTACGCCCCAAGATGCTGGAACGCCTTACCACCAAGCGTTCGTGCCATTACCGACTTAACCCAATTTAGGAAAGCACTTAAATATCACCTTTTCCTCATATACTACCCACCAAACATTACCCCCAGCAAAAGCCCCCCCCAAATAAGAGACACACCTTATCTTCAAATAGCCTCTCCCACTTTCTCAGTAAGATTACTATGACTTTTGTGTTGTCATGATACCTTTTATATAATCATGTTTGTAATAAGTTAACCTTATGTTACCCAAGTTTATATACCTGTTTGCTGTAAACACGGAATAGCCTGTTATTCTGTTGATGTATGTGAACCGCGCTGATACCAAATAGCGCGGTATATAAAAGATTGTAATAAATAAATAAATAAATAAAAGACATGGCTGCCAGGGAAAAATAGAAAAATGGCACGAACGCTAGTCACAAAGGACAAAAACTGACAAATAAAGTCTGGGCTCGATACCGGTGTACCATGCCCAGGCGGGAAAGGGAAACCGGCGTCGAACTGAAGAAAAACACGGATCCACGCAGAAAATCAACTTTTTTCTCGGGTGAAAACGAAACACGTCCGTCGGGCTCCACGGAAAAAAGAAGACTGAGCAAGATGGCACCCTTGGGCGGGAAGGGGACCGCGCATGCGCGCTGCATTCCCAAAGGCTTTCTTTGAAAGCTGGGGAAATACTCCGCACGAGGGCTCCGTCGGCGCCGACGTCACCCATATGTGAGGACTAACTTCCTGCTTGGTCCTGGAGAAATCATATCATCTGCATACAGGTGATAGTAGACAAAGGTGCTTATGATGTTGCAGACTGGCTGTATTTAGATATTAAATATTAGTGCAGAGAGGGCCCCCCAAACTTTCACTGCGCAGCCCGGGAGGGTCCTCCCTCTGGAGGGGACCAAGTCCCCGGGCTCATGTGTTCCACAAAAGAACCGAGAATGAGCCCAAAACCTGGAAGAAGAGGGAAAGAAAGATTTTCCAGGTTGGTAACAACTAAAGTCCCAAGACCCCCGGGAATCTGGCCAGTACGCCCTGGGTGGACGGGCCGAGGCTGATGAGGAAGGGTCACCTGTGTCTTCTGAAAGGCAGTAAGATTTTGTTTCACCCAGGTCCTTCACCAGCTTCTCCAAATTGGTTCCAAATTGGTCCCTTAAAAGACAACTGGGCAACTGGGCTTTGGAGATCATAAATGAAGGCCATAGCCAACTCCAAAAAAGGAGTATCATCATCCAGCAGAAGAGAATGAATCCACTGAAGCAGAGCTTGAAACATCAGGCTAGTACATACTGACAGCTGCAGACAAGCAGCCACCACAGCAAATTGGCTCTTAAACGACGAATCCACCTTATGGTCCAGAAAATCCTTTAAGGCTGATCTGCCTTCCACAGGAATGGTGGTTTGTCTGGTAATTGCCGTGACCTGCATATCCACCCTGGAAATAGCAAACCATTCAATGCACTCCTTCTCCGGGAGAGCACAGATATTCTTACATACCCCCCTAACCCTTGGGCAGGGAGTCGGGAAGGTGCCACTCCAACCAGATGATATCATTGATCACATCTGGGAATGGGAAGACAGTAGTGGATTTCTGCACCCCTTGAAGGAGCGGGTGCATCTACGGCTCCTGCTCCGTGCCGGAAGCATCCATCAAGTTCAAGGCAGAAGAGACCCTGGAAATCAACGCCACCAGCTCCTCCTTCCAGAACAGGCGGATCACTCCGGCTTATTCACAGTCTTCTGAAGGTGAGAGTACATCTTCATTGACATCAGAGCCCAGTGCCAAGCCATCTGAATCCAAGTCATAGTCAAAATCTCGAGCACCCCTCGCCGAAGGCAATCAAACAGGGCTTCCACTCTCAGCCTGCTCCACATGAGACTGCATCCAGGGGCACTCAGAGGCTGCAGGATCCGAATTTCCATGCTAGAAGGACCCAGCTTTCTGCAAAAACAAAAAGAATTCCAAGGAGGATAATCCAAAGACTGTAAGCTCTTCTCTCCGAAATGACTCCCCAAAACCAGGCGGCACAGCTGCCACAGACCCACTAGAGGATGAGGAGAGGCTCACAGCACAGTCACCAGACCCTCCGGCCGGCTGGGTATCCTAGGTTATATGCCATCGGTCACCTCCTACCCTGAGGCAGGAAAGACTGGACTAACTGCATCCCCCGGCTGAGAGAGAGGGAGCAAGTCCTCCAGGGACTACTCAGATGCTACCATGCAAGAAGAGCAGAGTCCAGAATCCGGAGATGAGTCGCCTCACTTGCCACAAGTCTGACAATGTTTCCTGGAAGAAGACAGAGAGAGTTAAGGCAAGTAGCACAATAGTGTGCGCTAAGGCTGCCGTGGCCCAAAAGGCGCATGTTAACTGTACATTTATTGCACCATATGTTACAGATTGTAGGGAAGGAATGCATATTGCAACCACTTGGGCAGAACGTGCGACTTCCAGGTGCACAATAGGGAAAAACGCTGCTAACGTGTGCAGAAAACGGCAGGAAACTCCCACAGCATGCCAATGGTGACCAGAAGTCCACCCTGAATTGCATCCCAGGAAGACAGAATTAGAAGCCCCCAACAAGGACAATGATGAGTTCAAGCCTTGGTACTCACCCCTTGAGACCCTCTGGCAGAGGATCCATGTCAGGTTCAGCTCTACTCCCCTGAAACTGTTTGGCTGGCTTTGCAGCACTGCATTTAAGATGGCTGGCAGGCAGATCCCTCCGAGAGTCTTCTGCAATCTTCAGGAAAAAGCAGAGGGGAGGAGGAGGAGGAAAGGGGCTTTGAGGTTGTGTGAGGTTGCTGCACCCTTGTAGATCCTTCCAAATACTTCCAATTTCTGCTGCTTAACAGGCTGTTATCACGATAAGCGCGTGGAGCTGAACCACTTTCCCTCCTCCTATGGCTACCAAAAAGACCGCAGTCTAGTGGAGTTTCCCATGTTGCGCTCAAGTGAGTCGTTTAATCAATCTTTTCCTCTCAATCTTCAGATTTTCTTTAGAGAGGAGAAAATCCATCCACCATCTGCTGGAGACAAAGAAATACTGAAGAGATTTCAGGTGACTGAGGCAAATAGAGGCATAGGAGTGATGTCATTGAAACCTGGGCTTTTCATTGGTTCCAATCTGCTGGACTGGTCTAGCAGGATGATATGGAAACACAGATAGCTCAATTGATCCTGCCGAATCGGGATATGAAAATAAGCTTTGGCCAAATCCAGAGATACTACGAATTCACTGCAGTGCACTGCCTGACTCACAGATAGAGTTTTCATTTGGAAGTGCAGCACACACAAATGAGCATTTGAGAAATAGTCAGAAAGAGCCAGCTTTCTTTGGCACCACAAAATAGATGGATTATCTGCCCTTGCCTGATCTGACTGGGAGAACTGGCACCACTGCCTTCAGGCAAAGCAACTTGTCCAATGTGACCGATATGGTGGCTCTTTTGTCTGCCGAACCACATGAGGAAATGACAAATGCCTCTGGTATTGGCTCTTTGCATTCCAGGACATAGCAGTTTTGAATGGTGTCTAGCACCCTGCAATTCTTGGTGATCTGGGACCACTCCTGAAAGAAATGGCGAAGCCTGCCCCCAACCAAAAGCATCTGGGAATGGGCTCTCAAACCTTCATTATGTTGAACAGGACCCTCTCTGGAGGGGACAGTCTCTCTGGGTCCATGAACCCCTTGAATGGACTGCATACGAATCCAAAATACAGAAGAAAAAGAGAAGAAAGGCTTTCCAGAACAACAACTTGAGTCCCAAGACCCCTGGAAGTCAGTCTAGTGTGCCTGCAATGGATGGGCAGAGACCGAGGAGAGGAATGGCCCTGTATGATTCCCAGATCCTTTGAAAGCAATAAAGATTGGCCTCGCTCAAGTCCTTTACCAACTTTTCCAAATCAGTCCCAAAAAGGAGCTTCCCCTTAGAAGCCAGTTGAGCTAGTCAAGCTTTAGAGGACATGTTTGCTGATGTGATGCATTCCTCTTCTTGGAGAGCATACATCCTCTTATACACCTTTAACCCCTAAGGCGGGGGAATCAGGAAATCACATTCTGACCAGATCATTTTCTTGATAACCTCCCGAAAACAGGAAGACTGTTGTGGATTTCCAAACTTCCTGTAGGAGCCGATGGACATATGACACCTGCTCCGCCACTGGAGCATCAGCCAAATTCAAGGAGGATGAAACTCGAACAATCAATGCCGTCAGCTCTTCCTTCCGGAACAGGCGGATAAAGCCAGCCTCCTTGTGATGGTGAAAGCAATTCTTCCTCTGCATCAGATCCTTCAGCTGAGATGTCAGAATAAAAATCCAAGTCCAAATCTCAGTAGATCCCATCTGATCTACATCTCCAGAATGTAACCTCTGACTAGGTTGCTTTGAGGACGGCACTCGAGTTGGACTTTTACACTCTGCCTCTCCCTCACGTGACTGAGCTCGAGGCAATCCAGAAGCTGTAAATGCCAAAATGATCAGGTTTGCTGCAGAAAAGAATTCTGGGGAGGACAACCCGGATTTCACGAGCTCCCCCTCCCTGAGAATGACCCCCAACAACAAGGAACATAGCTTTAGTCCCACTCTTCGAAGGGGAGTGACCTGAAGCACGGTCACCAGAATTCATAGCCGGCCTACCATCCTTACCCACAGTGCCATTCGTTGCCTTCTATACTGAGGTGGGCAAAGCTGGGCAAACCAATCCCCTCAGTGGGAGAAGGGAGACGGACCCTTCAGAGATGAGTCAGAGGCTGCCATGCAGAAAAGCAGTTTCCGGAATCCACTGACGAGGCAGTTTGCTTGCCCTCGGTCAAACAAGCACCCTGGAAGACCCATAAAGAGTTAAGGCAAGGTAAACGCTTGCACATGCCAAGTCCACGAGAGCACAAGAGGGTCCGTTAATGAAGCACATATAGGGGCACACGTTACCTTGGGCAGGAACATACGTTAGAGCTGCTCAGGCAGAACACACGCTAGGACCACACAATCACAAGGCACGCAAGATAGAAAATACTAGCAGTACACATTGGAAAAGGGTAGGAATCGCCAACGCTGTGCCAATGGTGACCAGCAATCCACCCCAAATTGGACGCGTTTGGGAGCACCCACTAGATCAGTAACAAGGTCAAGCCTTGGTACTCCTCCTCCCCCACCCCGGGAGCCTCAGGCAGGAAAAAACATGCTGGGCTCAGCACTACTCCCCTGACACTGCTTCTCTCCTTTTTTTTTTTTTTTTTTTAACACTGACTTGTAGTCACATACATCTGAGAGCATTCTTCAATTTTTGGGGCAGAGCAGGGGAACAGAGGAGGAGGGAGGGGGAGTTGAGGTTCTGTGAGGCAGCTGAATTCCTTCCAAATCTTTTCAATCTTTAGTTGCTCAACAGCTCCTTAACAGGATAAGAGCATGGAGCTGAACCAGTTTTCCCTCCTCCTATGGCTACCAAAAAGAACGCAGTCTAGTGGAGCCTCCCATGTCATGCTCAAGTGAGACAGTCACTCAAAGGTGGCCATTCACAAGCAAAATCAATCTTTTTCCTCTCAATCAAATTCTTATTTGTTCAGATTCTATCAGAGCTGATAAAACTACATCCAGCATCTGCTGGAAATAGAAAAATCTTGATTTTGCCCCTAGTGGCTCAGGCTGATAGAGGCATGGGGCGATGTCATTGATACCTGAACATTTCAATGGCTCTGTCTCCACTCATCTACTGGTAAGGGAATACAACCCACTTGTCTGGACTGATCTAGCAGGACAATATGGACTATAAATTTAAATCTTGCTCTAGTAGAATATGCATCTTCTCGTCAACTGCAATACATAACTAATATTTAGCCTTAATCACTGACAACATTTCAGTGTCACAGACCACCCTTTATGTAGATTCTCTCAATCAACAGTTAATATTTAGGAATATCATAAGTGGAATTGAGGAATTCATCCATATAACCCTTAGATTTTAATCACTGGTCCTCTCTTGATCAATTCATAGTTCCTTATGTTATTGAAATAACTTCAAGAAACTCATCCAATAAAAATGTACCATTCCTCCAATAAAAATTACTTATGTTTATGTTTATCATTATATATACACCACACCTTTGTTACATCAAGGTGGTTAACAATATAAAAAACAAATAACACAGCATTCCATTCCAACAGGAATTCATGATTCAAACAAGTGTTCTGAGTCAGGGATTAGTACACTTCTTGCATCATCTTACATTCAACTCCAACTCACTAGAGCAGGAAGCAGCCTGGGGATGGATTCCAAGGTAGTGAACTGGACTGACAGACTACAGGGATTAGTGGTGAATGGAACTCACTCCGAAAAAAAGGAGATGAGTAGTGGAATGTCTCAGGGATCAGTCCTGGGACCACTACTATTCAATGTCTTTGTGAATGATATTGCCAAAGGGTTAAATGGAAGAGTTTGCATTTTTGCACATAACATGAAGATTTGCAATAGAGTGGACACCTCAGATGGAGTAGACAATATGAGAAAAGATCTAAAAAAATTAGAAGAATGGTCAAATGTTTAGCTATTGAGATTTAATGCAAAGACGTGCAGAGTGATGCACTTAGGATGCAGAAATCCAAAGGAGCTCTGTGTTAGGGTAGGAGAGGCTGGTGTGTATGGACAAAGAGGGACCTCAGAGTGATAGTGTTTGAGGATCTCAAGGTGGCCAAACAGTGTGACAAAGCAGTGGCCAAAGCCAGAAGGATACTAGGCTGTATTCAGAGAGGAATAACCAGCAGGAAGGAGGTATTAGTGCCTCTATACAGGTAATTGGCAAGGGATCGTTTAGAGCATTTTGTTCAGTTTTAGAGACTGTACCTTACAAAGGATATAAAGAGGCTTGAAATGGTTCAGAGGAAGGCAACCTAGATGATAAGGGGCCTGTGCCAGAAGGCATATGAGAAAAGACTTGAAGACCTAAATATGTATATCCTGGAGGAGAGAAGAGACAGGGGGATATGATACCCTTTAAGTATTTAAAGGTCTGTACTAATGAACAAATAAACCTTTTTGAAAGACAGGAAAGCTGTAGAACTAGAGTACATGAAATGAAGCAGGTAGGAAGCAGAAATTAGACCTTACCTGCTAATTGTCTTTCCTGGAGATCTCTCCGGGCCAGTCCAGGAACAAGAGGGTTGTCAATCCTCTCCAGCAACTGAGGACTGAAAAAACTGAAGTTTTGCATAGCTGGCATCTGGCTCCCCCTGCTGGCAACCTTCAGTCTATTCATAACAAAGCAGTCGAAGAACAAAAGCACAAAAGTAAAGAAAAAAGTCATATGGTGAAACTAAATACTTACAAGCAGGAAATAACAAAAATGTATATAAGTAAGATTCTTTTTTTTTTTTTTTTAAATTTTATTTATTTATTTTTTTTAATTGCAAGACACGAAACCAAGAAAAAAACCACCTCGTGAAAGCCCCAGAGACCAACCTGAGGAAAAAATCTGACCACCTAACCAACGAGGAGAAATGTAGCCAACGCTGACTTGCCATTTAAATAACTCACCAACGTACGCCCAAAGGACCTAAATCACAGATAAATAACACGGGTGGGTCCTGGACTGGCCCGGAGAGATCTCCAGGAAAGACAATTAGCAGGTAAGGTCTAATTTCTGCTTCCTGATCGTCTCTCCAGGCCAGTCCAGGAACAAGAGGGAAGTACCAGAGCAGTATCTAACCATGGGAGGGACCCGCCAGACTCACTATGACTGCCGAAGCCCCAACGTTAGCGTCCGACCTGGCTGCAACATCCAATCTGTAATGCTTTGCGAATGGGTGGAGCGACGACCACGTAGCCGCTCGACAAATATCAACAGGTGGAACCAAAGCATATTCGGCCCAAGAAGTCGCTTGGCTCCGAGTCGAATACGCACGAAGCCCCACTGGAGGCGGCTTACCAACTGCCTTATATGCCGCCAATATCGCCTGTTTCACCCACCTAGCAATAGATGCCTTGGAAGCTGCTTCCCCTTTCCGAGGCCCCCCAAATAGTACAAATAATCTTTCTGTTTTACGGAAAGGCTTAGTCCTTCTAAGATATCGCTTGAGCAATCTACCCAAATCCAAGTTTACCAGAACGGCATCAATAGGGAGACCTTCCACATTCCTAAAGGTCGGAAGCGAAATAGCTTGATTGACATGGAAAGTCGAAATTACCTTTGGAAGAAACGAAGGAACCGTCCGCAAAAGCACTCGCTCTTCCGAAAATTGCAGATATGGAGCCCTACAAGAAAGTGCTTGGAGATCTGAAATGCGCCTAGCAGAACATAAGGCCACCAGGAAGGCAATCTTCCAAGAGAGCTCTCTGAGCGAAATTTCTTTAGCTGGATGAAAAGGAGGTCGCGCCAAAGCCTCAAGAACAAGGTTCAAATCCCAAGGTGGAATCACCGTCCGAAAAGGTGGACGAATATTTCGTATCGCCCTCCAGAAGCGAAGAACATCGGGATGGGCCGATAGTCTAATCCCCTTTACCGTGCCCCGAAAACAAGAAAGGGCTGCTAAATGAACCCGGAGGGTTCTAAGTGCCAAACCTTTATCCAGCCCATCCTGCAAGAAAGCCAAGATGTGAGGTACGGAGGCGGTACGCGGACGAAGGCTCTGGCCGGCGCACCAAGTTTCAAAAACTCTCCAAACTCTAACATATGCAAGAGACGTAGAACGTCTTCTGGCCTGCAACATTGTAGCCACAACAGAGGCCGAATACCCTCGACGTATTAACCGACGCCTTTCAAAAGCCAAGCCGTAAGAGAGAAGCAATCCACATCCGGCATGAGCAGAGGCCCCTGAATGAGCAGGTTCGCCCGAGAGGGCAGCCTCCAGGGACTGGCTATAAGAAGGCGAACTAGATCTGCATACCACGCTCTCCTGGGCCAGTCAGGCGCAATGAGAATTACTCGACCACTGTGACGAGCAATTCTGCGAACCACTCTGCCTATCATTGGCCAAGGCAGAAATACGTAAAGAAGACCCTTGCATGGCCACGGTTGTACTAGGGCGTCGAGACCCTCCGACATGCGTTCCGGGCGTCTGCTGAAAAACCGAAACGCTTTGGCATTGTCGAAGGTGGCCATGAGGTCCATCACTGGCTGACCCCACCTGAGGGTCAGCTCGTGAAACACCGCGGGATTCAACTCCCATTCTCCGGGATCTACCACGGTGCGGCTGAGGAAGTCCGCCGTGATATTGTCTCGACCTGCTACATGAGCTGCCGACAGAGCCACCAGATGCTCTTCCGCCCAGAACATCAACTGCTGGCTCTCCTCCAGCAACACAACACTCCTTGTGCCGCCTTGCCTGTTGATATAGGCAACCGTGACCGCATTGTCTGAAAACACGCGATCCGTTTTCCGCCTGAGAAGAGGAAGAAACTCTCGAAGAGCCAACGAAACCGCTTTGAGCTCCAAGAGGTTGATGGAGCAATCCTTCAACTCTACCGGCCAAACCCCTTGAGCAAAAATCTTCTGACAATGAGCACCCCAGCCGGCGAGGCTGGCATCTGTAGTAACTAGCACCCAGTCCGGTTGGCATAAGGGCATCCCCGCACGTAAATGAGTGGGATCCAACCACCACTGAAGACTTAAGGTTACATTGGGCAAATTGGGCAACTTGTAGTCTAGAGGATGCTGCTGAGGGGACCACCTGGAAAGCAAAGCCTGTTGCAATGGCCGCATGTGAGCCCTTGCCCACGGAACCAGATCCAGCGTTGCCGCCATTGACCCCAGGAGCTGAAGATAACGCCACGCTGTAGGTGCTTTGAGGCGCAAGAAGTTCCGCACTTGCGACAAAATCTTCTGCACCCTGCTCTCCGGCAGAAAGACCGCCCCTAAAGCGGTATCGAAAATTGCTCCCAAGTACAGAAGGCGCGTGACCGGGTGCAACTGACTTTTGGCTTGGTTGATCACCCAACCGAGCTGCTCCAGAAGACTCACCACTCTCGCCGTAGCCGTCAGAGAGTCCGACACGGATGGTGCTCGAATCAGCCAATCGTCGAGATATGGATGAACGAGAACACCCTCTTTGCGTAAAGCTGCTGCTACCACCACCGAAACTGGAAATGTCCCATGTGCACCGCAAATCGAAGAAATTTGTGGTGCTCTGGTCTTATAGGGATATGTAAATAAGCCTCCGTGAGATCTATGGAGGTTAAGACTTCGTTCGGTTGCACCGACTGAATAACCGAGCGAAGTGTCTCCATGCGGAAATGTGGAACCCTCAAACAGCGGTTTACGCCCTTTAGATCTAGAATCGGACGAAAAGAGTTCTCCTTTTTGGGGACTACAAAATAAATGGAGTATCGACCTAAGCCTAACTGGCTTGGCGGAACCGGAACAACCGCCCGCAGACGTATTAACCGGCGAAGGGTATCCGCCACCGCTGCTTGCTTTATCTGCGAACCACATGGAGACACCACGAAAGCATCTGCCAGTGGAGTAGCGAATTCGAGAGAATACCCGTCGCGGATTATTTCCAGAACCCACTGGTCGGAAGTAATGGTGGCCCAGACGGAAAGGAAGGCTTGAAGTCGACCCCCCACCGGAATTTCCGCCTGGACCAACCGCACTTCATTGAGGTTTCTTTGCTGAATTTTGCTGGGCTCCGAAATAACCTCTTCCGAAGCCTCGCGCCCCACGAAAGGACTGACTTCTGGTCATAAAGCGACCTCGTTGATACGGGGCAAAACGGGCACCACGAAAGCGGCGAAAATCCCGAGAAGCACCCCTCTGCAAATTGCTGGGCTTTTGAGATTTTGGGCGGTCCTCTGGAAGTCGCCCGCCCTTAGAATCACCCAGATCCTTGACAATTTTTTCCAACGCCGCACCAAACAGCAGCGAACCCTTATATGGAAGTTTACTGAGCCGCCTTTGAAAAAATCTCCGAGCTGCAACAACGGTTGCTATGGACTTCGCTGAAATCCGCACCAAATCATAGAAGGCATCTGCGAGGTAAGAAGCCGCCGACTCAAGCTTTGCACCCTCACCCTGCCCGGAAGGGGAGAAAGAGTCACTCTGGATCCAACGAATGGATGCTCGGGAAGATAGCCGCCAGCAGAGAAAGAGCTGAAGAATCAAAAGCCTGTTTTAACAAGGCTTCTAACTTTCTATCCTGCAAATCCTTGAGAGCTGCTCCGCCCTCAACGGGAATAGTCGTTTTTCTGGTAACCGCAGAGACTAGAGCATCTACCTTAGGCATCTTTAGCAACTCCTGGTCCTCGTGCGGCAAAGGATATAACCGGCCAATAGCCCGTGCTCCCCGCAAGGAAGCCTCTGGACATTCCCACTCAGATTCCACCATTTGTCTCATAACCCGGTGCACAGGAAAGCACTTCTGCTCCATCTTAAAACCTTGAAGAAGAGGATCCTCAAGAGGCACCTCCTGAGTCACTGGCACCGGAATATTCAAAGCGGATAAGGTCTGAGCAATAAGAAGACCCAATTCCTCTTTTCTAAAAACTCTAAACAAATTGGGATCCTCACTGGAAGCTAAATCAGCTTCATCCAACTCGGCTGCCCAGTCCACACCGGGATCAGAGAGGAGTTCGCCCTCCTCCAGCCCCGGGAGCTCAGAGTCCTGCTGAGCAGCCTTATCTCCACTTATCTGTGGGCCGAGAGCCAAAGTAGAGGGACCTTCACCTGGATCCAAAACAGGAGGCAGGGTTTCAAAACCTTGTGCAGTTTCAGTGACAGATCCCTTGTCCTGGGCATGCTGCCACTTTAAACAATAGGCCTGATGAAGAGCTAAAATAAAATCAGCCGAAAAAACTGATTCCAAGCTTTTCTGAGCTTCAACTAGAGAAGGAGAAGGAGTTTCTACCACCTTTTCCTGTCTTTTAGACTTTGCTTTCCTTTTAACCGGCTTTTTTTGAACCGAAGGAACAGGAGCTGAAACTGTAATGGCGGACGTTCCCGCCGATTCTAAACTGCCTCCTGAAACGCTTTCCATTGAGCCCAACGGAAGAAAAGTAAAATACAACCAAAATCTAAGCAGAAATGATTTTAAAAAGAAAAACACAGCCAAAACTAAAGCAGATGCCGGCAACCGCCGAAATCAACGCGAAACAACAAGAAACGCCGACATTACAGAAACCCCGCTGAACATCGCCGTTTACCCGACAGGATTAAAAATGCTCCACATACCTTAAAAAAGTATATTTCAGCTTAGTTACTCTCATCCACTGCCAGTGGTCGAGAAACTGAAGCCGGAGGTCGGCAGGATGGTTTCTGGGGCTCCCAGCACTTCACTGCTGCCTATGTCCTTAAACGAAGCTGCTGATTAAGGCAGGCTCTGTCTTAGCAGCTCCGTTTCTGAATTCAAGACAAATAAAATAATTTATGGAAACGAACCCCGCTAGGGCTCACTCCATTACCACTGCTTGTAAGTAAAATAGAAATAAATAAATTAAATTAAATAAAGAAGATGATCTCTAAATAAAATCTTTCACGGGAGCCAGCCAGGAAACCGTCCGTTCCAGTTGCTGAGGACTGAAAGACTGAAGGTTGCCAGCAGGGGGAGCCAGATGCCAGCTATGCAAAACTTCAGTTTTTTCAGTCCTCAGTTGCTGGAGAGGATTGACAACCCTCTTGTTCCTGGACTGGCCCGGAGAGACGATCAGGAAGTTAACTTAAAAGCAAAATCAGGAGATACTTTTTCAGGGAAAGGATGCTAGATGCATGAAATGCCTTCCCAAAGATGATGATGGGAGCAAAAACCATGACAGAATTCAAAAGGTCATGGGACAGACACATAGCAAAAGGATGGAATCAAAGCAAACATAAATAACTTCATAAATAGAGAGGGGTAAGCTGTCTGGAGTAGCAGGTACAACCTTAAGCAAAGGCAAAGAAGAGAAATAACCTGCATAGAAGGAAAGAAACCTGCATAGAACGGTGGGTGCAACTCTACAACTCTAGCCACCTTACTGAGCAGATTAGATAGACCATGCTGGTCTTTATCTGCAGTTACTTACTATGCTACTGTGTTCTCAACCCAATTCTTGGGACAAACCTAGCCAGTCAAGTTTTCAGGATAACCACAATGAATATGCATAAGAGAAATTTGCATGCACTGCCTCCAGTGAATGCAAATCTCTCATGCATATTCAATGTGGTTATCCTGAAAACCTGACTGACTACGTGTGTTGCAAGGACTAGGTTGAGAATCCCTGCTCTAGAGGAGTACGCATAAACATGGCATCATTGTCTTTTCAACATAATCAGATGACACATTCAGACCAATCATAGTAATTATTTATATTACCACCATGTTTGCCACCTTGCTAGTCATTCTCCATCTAAAATCCAAGTTGTCATGCTGATATTCTTGAAAGTGGGTTACTAAAGGAGCTGATTTTTTTTATTAGTATTTAGCTCACGACTTTCCAGTAGTTCAAGGGAGTTACAATCAGGTACTGTAACTAACATAGTAAATGACGGCAGATAAGGACCAGTGTAGGGATGGACAGATACGAGGGATACCAGAATCCCCAATATGTAATTGAAGATGGATGAAGTTCTTGATACAAAATGTGTTTAGAAGTTTGACTTTTCACCTACTTTCTTAAATAGAATAGGATGTCATGATCATGGGTTCTGTGTAATTGTCTTTAAAATAGATGGAACAGTGTTAACTAAGCATAACGCCTATGAACTGTGTAACCATAGTTCATTGTACAGTCAGCTGGAAGTCCCTGCTGACACAACATAATTTTTGCAACTTTTTGCACTTATAGCTAATTTTGCCATAATTAAGTGAATCACTGTAATCAGATCTTACTCTGTAAAAAGAACTTTGGCGACACCTTGTGTTATTTCATGGTTATAATAAATGATTGTTACTTCCTCTTTTTCTCTAATTAAAAAAGAGTTTTTTGGAGGAGGACTTTGAATTCGGCAGGTGTGGAATTATGCCCGTCCATATACCGCTTGCCGTTTTCCCTCTGAGCTCAAAGAAAATAGCACTTTGTGTGTGTGTGATTGTGTTCTGTATTACTCTCTGCCTGTCTCTCACTACTGATGGACCAGAGACCTAAAGAGCCGAGGTATTGTGGTCAGATCATGGAGTTTTCTTCAACCAGTATGGTCCATCTAGTCTGCCCAGTAAGATGGCAAGAGTAGGTGCACCTGCCGCTCTGTGCAGGCCACCCCTCCCCATGTCTTTGTTTTAGGGGTGAACTCACCGCTCCGTGTAGGACACCCCTGTATGTTGAGAAATTAGTTAAGTTTATTTTGATTTTATCCTGTTGCTGTAAAGGGATCCACTGTGTCTGTCCCATGCCATTTTGAATTCTGTCACTGTATTTGCCCCCAACACTTCCATTGGGAGGGCATTCCAAGCATCCACCACCCTTTCAGTGAAAAAGTATTTCTTGACATCGCCTTTCAATTTACCCCCTTGCAGCTTCATGTTATGCCCTCTAGTTTTACAGCTTCCCCGTCTTTGGAAGAAGTTTGTTTGTTCATTATTTCTCTTTAAGTATTTAAAGGTCTGAATCATATCTCCCCTGTCCCTCCTCTCCTCCAAAGTGTACATATTTAGGTCTTCAAGTCTCTTCTCATAAGGCTTCTGACGCAGGCTTCAAATCATTTTGGTCGCCCTCCTCTGAACAGTTTCCAGTCTTTTTATTTCCTTTGCAAGATATGGTCTCCAAAACTGAACACAGTATTCCAAGTGAGGCCTCACCAGTGACTTATACAGTGGCATTAGTACCTCTTCCTTTCTGCTGGTAATTCCTCTTTGTATGCAACCCAACATCTTCCTGGCTTTTGCCACTGCCTTGTCACACTGTTTTGCCACCTTGAGATCCGCAGAAATAATCACACCAAGGTCCTTCTCCTGGTCCGTGCACACCAACCTCTCGCCCCCTATCCCGTACATTTCCCCTGGATTTCTGCTTCCCAAGTGCATGACACTGCACTTCCTCGCATGTATCGCATGCCCCTGATCTAGTTCTCTGGTCACCCAGTCAAAGAACTCAATCAGATTTGTTTGGCAAGATCATCCTTTGGTAAAACTATGTTGCCTCAAATCATGCAACCTGTTGGTTTTGAGAAAGTCCACTATTCGCTCTTTCCGAAGCGCCCCCATTACTTTTCCTGCCACCGAGGTAAGGCTCACGGGCCTGTAGTTTGTCACTTCTTCCCTGTCACCACTTTTGTGAAGGGGTACCACATCTGCCCTTGTCCAGTCCTGAGGAACTACTCCTGTTTCCAAGGATCTGTTGAAAACATCCTTTAATGGCCCTGCAAGAACCTCTCTGAGCTCTTTCAGTATCCTGGGATGTATCCCATCCGGTCCCATGGCCTTGTTCACTTTCAGTTTTGCAAGTTGTTCTAACACATCATCTTCAGTGAATGGTGTGGTATCTACTTCATTCCCATTTTTATATTTGGGAGTCACGGATGGTCCTTCTCCAGGATTTTCTTTAGTAAAAACAGAGCAGAAGTATTTGTTTAGCAATTTTGCTTTTTCAATGTCACTTTCCACAAATCTATTCACAGCACTTCTGAGTCCTGCAGTTCCATCTCTGATTTTCCTCCTCTCCTGAATATACCTGGAGAAAGTTTTGTCTCCACACTTCACATCTTTACCCATCTTTTCCTCTGCCTTTGATTTTGCTTTACTTATTTCTCTTTTTGTCTCTTTTAGTTTGAACCTGTATTCCTTACTGTGTTCCTTTGTTTGCAAGCTTTTGAATTTTGTGAAAGCTGTGTTTTTCGCATTTATTTGAGCAGCCACTTCTTTGGAGAACCAAATAGGTTTCCTTCTCCGTTTGTTTTTATTTACTTTCCTTACATATTTATCTGTTGCCCCTTTTATTGCCACCTTTAGTTTAGCCCATTGCAATTCCACTTCCCTTATCCCCTCCCACCCTGCCAACTCCTCCTTCAGGTACTTGGCCATTTTACTGAAGTCCGTGTTTTTGAAGTTTAGGACTTTGAGCTTGCTATGATTGGACTGCACCTTGGGGCTTTTATCTCAAACCACACCGTGTGATGATTGCTGCTGCTCACAGTATTTCCCTGTCCTCAGAGGGCTTACAATCTAAGGCTGTAACTGAGATATTAAAGGTTCAAGTGAGTTGCCTAAGACCACAAAAATCAGCGGGATTTGAATCATGGCCTTTCTGATATAATTCCCGTATTTAGTCTACTAAGGTATTCATTCAGTCAACTTCACTTGGTGTTTTAGTCCAATCAGCATAGATTAAATGACAACTAAAAATAATTATAGAAATAACATGTAGTATCAAACCGAGCTTTATATAAGATACCAATACGCAGATCATCCATTCTTTACCTGTAGAAGTACACTATCTACAACAGCCACACGGGGAGTACTCAGATTGCTTGTCATTTTGTGTCCGTCCTAGTGACAGCAACTCCTCAATATTTTTGTCTAACTTATAAATGACAATAGAAGGTTTTCTAAAACATTTCATGCACTGAAGCTATATGCTAATATTGTCTAATCAATTTCATCATGTAGTTAGAACCTGTGGAATAAGGTAATACACGGGTCATTGTTTCTTGATTGCCCCTCACATAATTTAATAAAGTCTTGTTAAGCATATCTAGCATGGTATTATACATCCATAACTGCGCTACAAGAATATCTTCTTTCCGTGAACCTAATCATTATTTCTTGAGCTCTCTCTTTAAATTCATTCAAGGATAAGCAAAGCCCTCTAATATGCAAAAATTTACTGCATGCATGAAGTATTTAAAGAACCTCCTATTGTTGCTTTCAAGTGAGACAAAAATATTGGGGAGTGGCTCTAACTAAGATGGAGACAAAATGACAAGTAATTTAAACACGCCTCGTGTGGCTGTTGTAGATGGTGTAGATGACCAGTGAATTTAAAACTGAACACACACCTTAGCAGACTGAATACAGAAATTGTATCAGCTCCTTTAGTGGCCCATTTTCATGAACAGCAACATGACAAGTTCGATTTTAAATGGAGATTGATTTGGTCACTAACAACTAGTAAGGTGGTAATTGAGATCAGTATTTAAATGATTCAATCAACTATGGATTTATAAATTACAATCTCTTCGCCACATGGGTTTGAATATTGAACCCAAGTAGGGATCTTTATTATAGATTTTTAGAACAGATTTTCATTTTATGTTCTTGCTATAATATATATATATTTTTTTTTTATTATTTATAAAAGGTTTCATTACATAATATAAGGCAAAACACAAAGAAATACACTAACATAAAGTAGTATATATAATCAAAGGTCCCTTGATGTGGACTTGTGCTATAATATTTAATGATGATTGGTGAGAATATGTCATCTGATTATGTTGAAAAGACTAACACCAAGTTTATGCTTGTTGCTCTGGAGCAGGGGTTCTCAACCCAGTCCTCGCAACATACTTAACCAGTCAGGTTTTCAGGATAACCACAATGAAAATGCATGAGAGAGATTTGCATACAATGGAAGCAGTGCATGTAAATCTCTCTCATGAATATTCATTGCAGCTATCCTGAAAACTTGACTAAGTAGGTGTGTCCAAAGGACTGGGTTGAGAACCCCTAGCTCTAGAGAGATGGAGTTCAACATAAGATGATGCATTAAATACTACCCTAATGCCTGATGCAAAATTGTTGTTTTGAAAAATGAATTCATCTCAGAATGGAATGCTGGGAATGGAATGTTGCATAAGAAAAGTAATTTTCACTGGAAGATCGAAATGTTTCTATTGATTGGGTTTCTTCAACTTATTTCAATAACATAAGGAACTATGAATTGATCAAGAGAGGACCAATGATTAAAATTTAAGGATTATACAGATGAATTTCTCAATTCCCTTGACGATGGTCCTAAATAATAATTGGTTTAATGAGAGAATCTATATAAAGGATAGTCTGTGACACTGAAAAGTTGTCAGTGGTTGAAGTTAAATATTAGCTATGTATTGACGTCGATGAGAGAATAAATATTCTACTACAGTAAGATACAGGTTTATATTATAGACTCTTCTAAAATTGGACACAGACTAGGACACCCATTTTGCTGTTGCAGTCATTTCCTCATTCATCTGTCCACGAAAGAAGAGCGGGACCTGGGCGTGATTGCTTCTGATGATCTTAAAGTAGCTGAACAGTTAGAAAAGACTGCAGCAAAAGCCAGAAGGATGTTTGGGTGCATAGGGAGAGGAATGGTGGCAGTGTCTCTGTATAAGTCTTTGGTGAGACCTCATTTGGAGTATTGTGTGCAATTCTGGAGACCACACCTTCAAAAGGATATAAATAGGATGGAGTCAGTACAGAAGGTGGCAACCAGAATGGTCAATGGGCTTCGTTATAAACCATATGGGGATAGACTTAAAGATCTCAATATGTATACTTTCGAGAAAAGGTGGGATAGAGGAGATATGATAGAGATGTTTAAAGACTTGAGTGGCATAAATGCACAGGAGGAGAGCCTCATTCAACTGAAAGAAAACCCTGCAATGAGGGGACATAGGATGAGGGTGAAAGAGAATAGACTTAAGAGTAATATGTGGAAATATTTCTTTATGGAAAGAGTGGTAGATGTATGGAATAGTCTCCCAGTAGAGGTAGTAGAGACAAGGACAGTATCTGAATTCAAGAAAGCATGGGACAAATACAGATCTCTAAAGGAAAAAAAGGGACTATAGTAGTTGATACGGAAGTGCAGACTAGATAGGCCACGTGGTCTTTTTTCTGCCATCGTGTTTCTATGTGGTATCTCTTCACATTTGTAACAACTTTTTAAAACTTGGTATTGCAACAGTGTGACTAAGATGTTTTTTCAAGTCTTCTTTTACAGAGAGAAATAATTTGCACTTGAACACAAAAAAGTGATTTCAACCTTTTTGGAAATTTGAAAATACCACTCATAAAATAATTTCATTTGTGGATATAATGATCACATAGTAACATGAGACTGCTGTTAAGCTGCATACTCAGTTACAACAGTGCTGTACGAATGGTTGTTTTACAAAAACTTTAGTAATCTTAACATTATACACTACACTATGTGCATTTACAGTAATAGCTTAGACTTGATATATGGACTTTCTTTTTAATGTACTGACAAATGAACTCCTGTCTTTACACATGTTCTATCCTAACATACAGTGTCAGAGAAAGCACTAGAAAATGTATGTGCTAGCTTTTCATTGGGTTATAAAGAAAGAATCCATGCAGCACTACAACCAAGGAACTTGAACCCAAGTTGCTTTAAGCAGTAGCTGCTTCTGCCTTCCAGGCCATGGAAGAGGAATGAGTAGCGCATGAGTCCAGCAGAAGATGTTTGTATACTGAAAGAATAAAATGCTGTGCTTTTTTGGCACAAAGAGTTAAGCAAAAGGCTAACTCAAAGGGAACACGCTTAATAAAGGTGAAGAAGAAAGCAAGCTCACCTGCTGCTTGGAGTTAAGCACCTTAAGTATAGGTTCAGCAGACAGCTTCAGCTTCTCTTGCTGCTCAGACAGATACCTCTGATACAGGCTCAGCAGTTCTTGGCACTCTCTATATTGTTGCTGCAGAGGTGCAATACCACGTTAAGGAAAAGAGTGACTTATAAAACAACAAAAAACATTAGAATCAAACAGCAGCTTCTCATTTCTGTGCAAAAACCTAGCTAAGAAAAGAAACTAGATCAGATTCTCTGAATACAGTATCAAGAAAGGTGAAGATGCAGGCAACATCTTTAAACTTTCTTTTTCACACATATCCTGCCACACTTTCTTTAACTCTGATATGAGGATAGAAGTTAGCATACTTCAGTCAGAATGATCAGTTGCAGAAAAGGTGAAATTAGACTTACCTGCTAATTGTTGTTCCTTAAGGAACTTCAGTCTAGTCCGGAACCTTAGAAGTTGTGTACGTCCTCCCGCAGCTTGGAGACTGAGCATGTCACAATCTTGCTGACACCAGTATAAGTAATCCAGGGACCGCCTCCTTGCTCCAGTACCCTATTGACAAAGCAGACTCAACAGAGCAATAATTAAGTAACTATAAACATTCAAAAACTGCAAATAAGTGGCAACCCGAGCCATGAAGTAAAGGAGAAAAATTCCCCCTATTTTATATTTATTAATTTTTTACTTGCACTCTAACCTTAACACAGAGGAAAGTACCTCCTCCGTTCCGCATTTCCCCCCCTGAACTAATAACACACGCCGTACAGTCGCAGACCGGCAATACTACTTCCTTTGCTTCAGGGTGTTGTCAGCAGCCAAGATCAGGGAGGGATGCGGGACTAGACTGGAGTTCCTTAAGGAACAACAATTAGCAGGTAAGTCTAATTTCACCTTCCTTAGCGTCCCTCCAGTCTAGTCTCGAACCTTAGAAGATGTAACAGAGCAGTAACACCTTAACGGGAGGGCCCTGCTAGACCAGCCTGAAGCACTGCCGCTCCAAAACTAGAGTCCCTCTCTGCTTGAACATCAATCCTGTAATGCTTCACAAATGTATGCAAGGATGACCACGTTGCTGCCTTACAGATTTCCACTGCCGGCACCAAACTAAACTCCGCCCATGAAGCAACTTGTGCCCTTGTCGAATGCGCTTTCAAACCCTTTGGGACCACCCTACCTTTCAACAGATAGGTTGAAGCAATTGTTTCCTTAATCCACCTAGCAATAGACGACTTAAGACGCCTGCTCACCTCGCTTCGAACCACCAAATAACACAAACAATCTGTCGGTCCTACGAAACAACGCTGTCCTCTGCAAATACTTTCTTAAGGCTCTGCCAACATCTAACTTATGTAGTTGAACCCTATCCTTGCCTTTCCTTGCCTTCTGAAACACTGGCAATGACACCACTTGATTCACGTGAAAAGCTGACACTACCTTCGGTAAAAACGAGGGCACCGTCCTCAACACCACTTTGTTGCCCTCAAAAAACAAAAAAGGTGCTCTACATGACAATGCTTGCAACTCTGAAATCCTCCTAGCCGAAGAGATAGCAACCAAAAACACCACCTTTAGGGTAAGGTCCTTCATTGTCGCCTTCGCTAAGGGCTCAAATGGTTCCCGAGCCAGTGCTTCCAGGACTACGTTCAAATCCCAGATGGGAACCGAAACCCTGCGCGGCGGTCTCAAAAGCGAAGCTGCTCTCAAAAATCTCTTCACCTCTGGATGCGTTCCCAGTGACCTCCCATTTACCTTTCCTTGATAACAAGAGAGCGCTGTCAACTGCACCTTAAGAGAAGCTGCCGCCAGCCCTTTATCGAAACCACCCTGCAAAAATGACAACACCTGCGGTACAGACGCCCCTAATGCCCTAATCTGCCTGCCATCACACCAATCTTCGAAAATCCGCCAGACCCGGATATACGCCAACGACGTGGACCTCCTCCTAGAACTTAACAGCGTTGCAATCACCTCAGCCGAGTACCCCTTGGCTCTTAACCTTGCCCTTTCAAGAGCCAAGCCGTAAGTGAGAACCGATCTACCTGCGGCATTGTTAACGGACCCTGCGACAGCAGGTCCTTCCTTATCGGTAGCCTCCACGGGGACTCCACCAGCAGCCACATTAAGTCTGCATACCAAGGTCTCCTTGGCCAGTCTGGTGCCACCAGAACTATGAGCCCCCTGTGTCTCCCTATGCACTGCAACACTCGCCCTATCAGTACCCACGATGGGAAAATGTATAGAAGCTGCTCCTCCGGCCACCTTTGTATCAGGGCATCCAACCCTTTTGACATCCTTTCTCGTCGTCTGCTGAAGAATCTTTCCACTTTTGCTGATGCGCACGCCATGAGGTCCATCACCGGAGCTCCCCAGCATTGCACCAGCAAATCGAACACCTCATGATTGAGTACCCACTCTCCTGGGTCCACCTTTACTCGACTCAAAAAATCGGCGGTCACATTGTCCACTCCTGCCACATGTGCTGCCGATAAAGCTTCCAGATGCAACTCGGCCCACCGGAGTAACTTGTCCGCTTCCTCCTCGAGGGCCACGCTGTTTGTGCCGCCTTGTCGATTAATGTAAGCCACCGCCATGGTGGTGTTCGACAACACCCGGACAGCATTCCCCCCCAGCCACCGCTGAAGGGCCCTTAGAGCTAGAGTTACCGCTCTCAACTCCAACCTGTTGATTGACCATGTCCTCTCCTGTTCTGTCCACTGGCCCTGTGCATAATACCCCTTGAAGTGTGCCCCCCCCAGCTGAACAGGCTTGCATCGGTCGTTAATGCCTTCCAGACTGGAGACTCTAGAGGCATCCCCTTTTCCAGACACCCCGGAGCCAACCACCACTGCAGAGACTGCCTTGCCTCCGGCGGACAGACCAGCCTCTTGGACAACTGATCGGACTGATGTGACCATCTCTTGAGCAGAGACCTCTGCAACGGTCTCATGTGAGCTCTGGCCCATGGCACCACCTCTAGCGTGGCTGCCATCGTCCCCAATACCTGCAAGTACTGCCACGCCAAGGGATCCTCTTGCTCAGGAAGGTGCGAACTAGGCGCCTTAATTTGTCGATTCTTAGCTGTGGCAGGTACACCCTGCCCTTGTTTGTGTCAAACCGAGCCCCCAAAAATTCCAAGTCCTGTGATGACTGCAACTTGCTCTTCGCTAGGTTCACCACCCAACCCAGCGATTGCAAAAATGTGACCACTCGCCTGGTCACCACTACGCTCTCTTCTTCCGACCGCTCTGATCAGCCAGTCATCCAGATAAGGATGCACCAATACTCCTTCCTTTCGCAACGCTGCTGCCACCACTAGCATGACCTTGGTGAATGTCCTTGGAGCAGTCGCTAACCCAAACGGCATTGCCTGGAACTGAAAATGTCCCATGGGCACCGTGAAACGAAGAAACCTTTGATACCTGCTCTGATTGGTATGTGTAGATACGCCTCCAAAAGATCTAGCGCCGTGAGATACTCTCCTTGCCAAACCGCTATTATCACTGACCGTAATGTTTCCATGCAAAAATGCGACACCCTGAGGCAGCTGTTTACTCTTTTGAGGTCCAGAATAGGCCTCAAGGTGCCCTCCTTTTTTGGAACTATGAAATATATGGAATATCGACTGCAGCCGTACTGATCTTCCGATACCGGCACCACCGCTCTTAGCGCTAGTAGCCTCCCCAAGGTCTCCCGCACCTCTGCCCGCTTTGCTCGAGTCCTGCAGGGAGACTGTACAAACGCACATCCCACCGGACGTTGAACTCGAGCGCATAACCTCTTTGCACGATTTCCAACACCCACTGGTCTGAGGTAATTTGGGCCCACGCTGGAAAGGACTCCCTTAAATGACCTCCCACGGGAACGATTCCACTGGACCCCCCTCGCATCATTGCGGTTTCTTAAGGCTTGGTGAGGAGGAGGCGGTCCCAAAACCTCTGCCTGCTCCCCTAAAGCCCCGAAATCCTCTGTACTGAAAACTTCCTCTCTGAAACTGACCAAACCTTGATTGTCGAAAACGCTGAAACTCTCGAAGGCGTCCCTGGATGCCCTAGTTTCTGCTTATCTTCCAGCAACCTGCCCCCCTTGGACTCTCCTAAATCCTTCACCAACTTCTCCAGATCTTCCCCAAAGAGAAGTTTATCTCTAAAGGGGAGCTTCCCTAGTCGGGCTTTAGACGCCGCATCTGCAGCCCAATTATGCAGCCATAAGGAGCTCCTAGCGGCCACAACCGACGCCATACTCTTTGCTAATCCTCTTATAAGATCATACTGACTATTTGCCAAATACGCGGCTCCTGATTCCAACCAAGCCGCTTCCTCGGCTGCCTCTTCTGCCTGCAAACCCTTCAGCCTGCAAACCCTTCAGCCTTTGGTCCCATCTTAGGCACGCCCTTGCCACCCAAGCCCCAAAAATCAAAGCTTGCATGGAAAGAGCATTCACCTCAAATACCTGCCTCAACAGCGAGTCTAACTTCCTATCCTGGGTATCCTTAAGAGCTGCACTACCCTCTACCGGAATGGTAGTCTTCTTAGTCACCGACGACATGGCTGCATCCACTCTCTGAGCTTTAAATAGATCCTTATCCGCCTCTTGCAACGGGTACAGCCGGTTCAACACCCTGGAACCCTTGAGGCTAGCCTCTGGCGTATCCCATTCTTCCTGAATCATTTCCTTAAAAACTATATGAATCGGAAACGCCGTCTGAGACTTCCGTACCGCCTGCAATAATGGATCCTCCAACTAAGCATCCACCCCCTGCACCGTGGTCGGCATATTCAATGCTTTCATAGTTTCCGCAATGAGCGCAGCCAGCTCCTCTCTCCTGAATACCCTGACAATCCTTGACCGGTCTTCAGGTTCGGCCAACTCGCCTTCCTCCAACTACGGGTCTCCGTCCGAGTCCTCCAAGACCTCTGACTGCTCCTCTAGGACCCCGTCCAGGTCTGCTCTGTCCTCCGACAACCTGGCCCTTTTAACTGGGATGCCACCTGACCCCTTGTCCAGCAGCGCCCCCTTTCTTTTGACCCCCGTGGCATTCTCCTCCACTCCACCGGCTATATCACTGCCAGCCCTGCCAAGGGTCTGCTGTAGCAGCTCTAAAAACTGCTGCGAAAAAATGGCCCCTAGACCTCCCTGCATGGAAGCCTGGGCCAATGGGACCTCTGGCGCTGACGACGGACCTGGCATCGGCTCTTGCGGTAACGCCGGAGGGTCCAGGGAATCCTCCGCCCCCAACACCTCCTTAGCCCCTTCTGCCTCACTCTGCACTTCCATACCTGATAGCGCAGCCTCGTGTGCACACCCCTTGCACACCCCTGCCTCCGAAATGGTCCCTCTCCGGACCCCACACAAGAGGCAGCGAGGACTAGAAGGCATCAAGAGCTATGTGCTCGTTTCAGATCTCTCTATTTTTTTTTCAATTGCCACACCAAACAGTACCAATAACTCACACTGCCATCAGCTACACTCAAGCCCCAGTTCTTCCCCGCGTACCAACCTGCCCAGTCACTGAAACATGAAAACGGCACAGCTCCCTGCTCCTGCGCCTAAAACCACGCGGTCCTAAAATGGCCGCCGGGATACTCGCACTCCTGGCCCTTAAACAGGCTGCCTTCCACTGCTCTTCGCTCCGCTTACCTCCGGGACCCCGACAGAGCCCCTTTCAGCCACCCTGCTACTGCCCGCTTGTTTGGCGATCGTACGCCAGCACCGCCGGCCTGTCCAGAGCCGAAACACACTTCCGCGGCTCTTCTCAGCCCTGCAGACATCGAGCGACGATCCTCAACGGTCCATCACCCACCTCGGGGGATCTGAAAACCGGAGGCCCTACACGCTACTCCCTCACTCCGCTCTGCACCGCTCACACCTTTACAGAGAGGGGGGAGAAGGGGGGTAACATGTTTCCTCAATTGAATTCTAAATTAATTGAAGGCTGCAATCGCCAATTTAAAGGGGCAGTAGCCCCTCACCATGAGTTAAAACCTTTTTTCTCCTTTCTTTCTTGCCTCTATTTGCCTTACCGTATCCAATTCCTTTTTCTTTCTTTTTTTAAACCAATCCTACTTAATGATTCCTTCAGTGAGTCCCTGACCCCTAGGCTCACACCTCCTACCACTGCTTGGAGACTGAGAACTGGAGCAAGGAGGCGGTCTCTGGATTACTTATACTGGTGTCAGCAAGATTGTGACATGCTCAGTCTCCAAGCTGCGGGAGTACGTACACAACTTCTAAGGTTCGGGACTAGACTGGAAGGACACTAAGGAACAGTGACTTAGAGAACAGTATGACACCTATAGACCCTGGTTTCATTCCTCTATTACTCATTAGCTGTATGCACAAGACCTGCACACCATTCTAGTGGAGTCCAACTGTAATGGTTTAAAAACAAGAAACATGAAGATGCATGACCATTTTTTATAGAAAGTAAAATAAAAAATGCAGGGATTTTTCCCTCATAGCATTTGGAGAATTGCCCAGATGGTAAATTCTTCTGATTTTTCCTCCCATGCTGAGGCCCTGATTAGTGAATCCAATTCCAATTTTTTTCTAAGCCTCAAAACACAGAATTTCAGGACTGCGGTCAACAAAAACAACCATTAATTGTAATAACAACAAAAGCAATAAATGAAAGCCCACAATGTATACGTATATCAGACTGTGCACAGTACAGACTGAACAATGGTAAAAATATCGTGCAAAGCCTAAATGATCTTCAGAACTCAGTGTAAGATTTCAGCTGTTTGGGAATCATAAATACCCTTCCTCTCTCAGGGGTTTCTCTGATGTTTGGTAATCATCATATCCTTAACATCCTCCACTCTAATTGTCTACTGCACTCCTGGGTTTTTATGCCTCAAGACCATACTTTTCATTTGGTACATTAAACATAAAATGAAAGTTTTTTGCCATTCGTCAGACTTTTAGATCCTTCACAATTTTTCCACACGTTCTCGAGTGTCAATCTTCATTTGTAAATCTTAGAGACATGTTTATCAAAGTGCAGTATCCTATTTTGCAGCTATCATGCAGCAAAAGTAAAAATTTTGTTGGGTGCGACCCCTCAATAAAGGTTTCTTGAACATCTGTTGGGAGTCTTGCTCTTTGGTGTCTGTTGGTTCTCTGCGAGCCTCCAGAGTGTTTCCGTGTTGGACTGTCTGGATGCAGATAATGCCACCTCTTGGGTGCCCATTATGCGACAATTGTTTGCATTGTGGCTGCTTTTGATTGTTGTACCTTTTCTGTGCCCCAATCCTGCCTTTCCCTCTACTGTGTGAAATGCATCTATTTATTTAACAGTTTTTTATACTGCTTTATCATTTCAATCAAAGCAGTTTACATTTTTTTTTTTATTGCCATCAAGTCAGTGTTGACTCATAGTGACCAAGCTACCTCTGAGTTTTCTTGGCAATGTATCACTGGAAGTAGATTACCAGCCTTTTCTTCCGAGGCAATGGAGGGTAAAGTGACTTGCCCAAAGTCACAAGGAGTGCAAGTGGGAATCGAACCCCTGATCTTCTGGGTGCTAGGCAGTTGCTCTAACCACTAGGCTACTCCTCCACTCCAGGAAATTGGCTGCAATAGCTGTATTTTGAGCGCACGAACTGTCACCACAGCACCACCTTTCCAGCACTTATGCCATGATGACTGCTAACGCCCTTTAATAGACATGCCCATTAAAATCATCTGTTAAAAAAAGATATATAAACATCTTACTTTCTAGCCTTCTTGTAATACTTCATATGAAAATTTTGTCAAAAATAGGTCTAGGAATGTAGCCTTCAAAGCTCAGTTAACACACAAAAGCATCACCTGCAAATAGGGATTCAGCATGCATGTATGTATACTAGGTTTTAAAGTCGTCACGGGCTATGACTCCTAATGGGGTCTGTGGCTGTAACAGTTTGGTTAGGAAAGAAAGGATGCAATGGTTATGAAAGCATACCCATGGCACCTCAACCTGGGACATCATCCTTTCATGGCATGAAGAAGACTGAATGGGATAGATCTAGATTTATTTATTTTATTTATTTAGACAGTTTTGTATACCGCCTTATCCTTCAATCAAAGCGGTCACAACACAATTGGGGGATACATTTAACACATGGGGATATGAGACACATACACTAATACTTACAGGGAACATGGGCAATGGAGGGTTAAGTGGCTTGCCCACGACCACAAGGAGCATCTGTGGGACTAGAAACCCCAGTCCTTCCGGCCCAAGGTTGCTGTCCTCTAGTTGGATTTGAACCCCCGACCTTCCGGCCTGAAGTACCTTGCCCCAACCACTAGGCTACTCCTCCCTCCACATCTAGATGTTAAGGGGGTAATTTTATAAAAGTGAACCTATCAGCAATAATCAAAAATGTACCCACTTACTTAAGACAACGCAGGTGCCTATGTGCCTTTATAAAAGATGCGTTTGGAACCAGCCTCAGTAGTGCACAAATTCACATATCATTGCAACTTCACCCTACTTTATCCAAAGTACGCTCCTAGGATCATGTATGCATAGTGAGCATATAAGTAAGGACCACACAGTAAAACATGCTTTGCACATAGAAAATGCTTTATAAAGTAATCTGAATCTGCTGAAGTATAAAAAAAAAGTATATAAAACATTACCTTCTGAAATGCAGATTGGAAACAAAATGAAGGAGAACGAGAAGATACATTGAACAAGCAAGTTTATGGATGTTCTAGAGATGACCTGCACCACAAGGAAGAGAGCAAAGAAACTGAAAAGAAAAATGTGGTAACTAGATAGGTCTCATGGTTTTTAACTGCCATCATATTCTATGTTTATATTTCTATGCAAACTCATAGTTCTTAATAGTCCTGAGGAAAATGGGAGAGTTTTCGTAGGGTGGGGTTCCTCTTTAAGACCAATTTTAAAAAATGCTGTAATAGATGAGCTTTTAAGACATCACATCAGTGGAAGACGTGTCAGGTTTTGAAAACTTGTGCACTACAGCATCTTTTTTGTTGCTTTTATGTTAAAAAAAAAAGTCTATAACTGTTCTAAGAATGATTCCTGAAGAATCTTCCTTGTTGGCCTTCTCCCCCTCAAACTGCATTTATCTCCACCCTATCATGCAGATCATAAACAGTTTCTAAACCAGCTGAAGTCCTATCTCCAAACTGTCCAATTATTTTTTAAGGAGCCTCTTCCCATTACTGCAGCCAGATTAACAGGGCTGTAATTCACAGCCTCCTCCTTTCTCATACTCAATCAAGGTGGATACCATTTATTCTTCTCCAATTCTTTGAAAGTATTCCTGGTTCTAGGAAACAATCGTCAGTAATACTGCCAGCATCTTCTCAAGCTCCCTTAATATTCAAGGATAGTATAACTATATTATCCACTTTCAGCTATGCTAGCTCTCTCCATATTCTCCTCTGTAAATGAGCTGGTTCATCTCCCTTCTGTTCACATTCCTGACATTTATCGATAGACCCTCATCACCCCATTTATCTGTGAAGAGTACACCAAAGTAATTACTGTGCTCTCCTGCATTTTTGTTATTTTCCAGTACTGTTTCCTATTAAAGTACTTTTTTGTTTCTCCTCTTTGCGCCTTTTTTTCCTGACTGCCTTGCTTTTCCAAATAGATTCTTGCCCTGTTCTCATTCTTTGATCTCTTGTAAAATTCCATTCTTTTAACTCTTACATTTTTGACTAATCCACAGTTTGGAATTCTAAGCCTATACCCAACACAATATTCACACTACTTGGAATGATTATTACATGCAGCCATGGATACCAATTGATAAAAATGTTTGTTTAACCCCTTTTCTGTGTGGTCCTAACAGCTATTTCACAAGCTATTTGGCAGACAAGGGAACACACAAATCCAATGAGCCTTTTTTTCAGTCTTAGTCTGGAGCTCATGGATTTTTTATTCTCAGGGTCCTTTTGGTGGGGACTGCCATATACCAAGAGGCCCTTAATACTCGCATCTCTCCCTTCTCAAATGAGTCCAGGTCAGAAATTGTGTTCCAAACCAAAGGCTTATTTAAACTTTAGGTTTCACTTAGTAGAAAAAATAACAATTGGCAGAAACAAGAACTACTGTATGTTACAAGCAGTTAACTCCTCCTCCTTAGGGGGTAAACTGAAAGGCAACGTCAGGAAATACTTTTTCACTGAAAGGGTGGTGGATGCCTGCAATGCCCTTTCAATGGAAGTGGTGGGAGCAAATACAGTGGCAGAATTCAAAATGGCATGGCACAGACACAGTGAATCTCTTTATAGCAACAGAATAAAATCTAAATAACCTTAACTGTCTCTGCTATCTCAACAAATAGGGGTGACCTGCACGAAGCGGTAGGTATACCCCTAAACAAAGGCATGGGGAGGGGTGACCTGCACAGGGCAGCAGGTGCACCTACTCTTGCCACCTTGCTGGTCAAACTAGATGGACCATGATGGTTTTTATCTGCCATCATATACTATGGTACTATGTAGAAATGGTTACAAGAAGGCTACTTCTTTTTCCTCTCAATTAGGTATTTTACCACACTCCTTTTAGTTTCTTTCTATTGTAATCCAAACTGTTACTCCTTTCCTCACCACTCACACCCATTATTAATCTTATTTCTTCACTACTTACAGTATGCACATTTAGATCTGGTTTCCTTAAGTGGAAATCCCTCTCTCCTCTTTCTGATACTTTTCCCCACAGTAGCTGAAGCTGTATATGAGGCAGACAGAGGTTCCTGATACTGTGCTGGATGTCACACTTGGATATGATGCTACTGGTTAACAGGGGCGGCCCAAGGGGGGTGCGGGGCCATGTGCGGAGACTTGGTGCGGGGCCTCATTTGCATAAATATTTGCATAACGTTACCATACACTAACTTTTAGTAAGCATGCCTCTTAATGAGTATATGGATAAAGAAAGACTAAAAGATTTCTACATTACTATAATCCAGTGCCAACCGCCAGGCACATTAGGAACTACTACAAATACTGCCCATTTAGAACCCATAGCAAACCCGCCATATCCTAACAGCACTACCAGGACTCACAAAGCACCATACCCTACCTATCAAAAGGCAACACTGCAAATATTAAACCAATACATTTCAGAGAATAACAATACATGAGCTACTGGGGAAAGGGAACAAGTGGCAACGTCAAATAGGAATTACATAAACAGAATACCTCAGCTCAGTTACACATGCAGAACACAGCCCATCACCAAACAAGGAATCACAATTTAGAAACAGGAAGACAATTAAACTGGGAACCCCAAAAGCCAAACTTGGAATGTACAACAACACTGTAGAAATAAAACTATAAATTAATTTCCTCTTGTACTAAACAAAGCGCAGACGTTAATGATGCACATTTCCTAGAGCTGACATATTCCAGTTAATAAATTCAAAATAAAGAGATATCTTTCTACCTTTTGTGCATTTTTTTTCAGTTGCAATTGCTCCAGCCACTTTCTTCTGGTATCTTCGTGTCTTCTGCTAACTCTCCATCGTCTGCTGTCCATTTGTCCTTTCTTCTCTCTTCTAGTTTTTTTCCATTCTCTCTCTACATCTGCTTTAACATACTAATCTTTCTCCTTTTGCTCTTTCCTCATTCCTATTTCATTCACTCAAATTTTACCCCTCCATCCTCAATCCCCACTCTCCCAATACCCAGCCAATTGTAGATTTTTCTTCTGTCACACACAAAATATTTTTCCCCTCTCCATTTCACTCTCCCAGCTCCATCCCATTCTAATCTCCCCCAACATCAGCTCCCTTCTAGTTCCAGCCCCACCCAGTATCCACTCCCTTCTAGTCCCCGCATCAGCCCATTTCCAGTCCTAGCCTCCCCCATCAGCCCATTTCCAGTCCTAGCTCCCCCATCCATTTCCAGTCCTATCCAAGTCCCTCCATCAGCTCATTTCCAATACCAGCCTCCCATCAGCCCATTTCTAGTCCTTTCCTAGCCCCACCATCAGCCCATGTCAAATCCTAGCTCCCCTCCACTCAGCCCATTTCCAATCCAAGCCCCCCATGAGCCTACTTCCAGTTCTAGCCCCTCCATAAGTCTATTTCAATCCAAACCCCCACCACAGCCCATTTCCAATCTTAGCTCCCCCCAACACCCAATTCCCAGTCCTATCCTAGCCCCCTTCATCAGCCCATTTCCTGTCCTAGCTCCCTCCCCTCACAACCCATTTCCATTCCAAGCCCCCCTCCCCATCAGCTATTTGCAGTTCAGGCCCCACTTCCACTCAGCCCATTTCCATTCCAAGCCCCCTCCCCCTCAGGGATTTGCAGTTCAAGCCCCCCCTTCCCCTCAGTCCATTTCCAGTCCTAGGAACCCCCCCAACCCATTTCCAGTCCATAGCTCCCCATAGCCTATTACCAGTCCTAAGTCCCCATCAGCCCACTCTCAGTCCTAATCCCATCAGCCCATTTCCAGTCCTAACCCCCATCACCCAATTTTCAGTTTAAGCCCCCCATAGCCCATTACCAGTCCTAAACCCCCATCAGCTCACTTCCAGTCCTAACCCCCATCACCCCATTTCCAGACCTAGCTCCCCATAGCCCCAGTCCTAACCCCCTATCAGCCCTCTTCCAGTCCTAACCCCATTAGCCCATTTCCAGTCCTAACTCCCACCCCAACAGCCCAGGGAAATTTAAAAAAAAAAAAAAAAGCTGTCTGCTGCCGCTGCCACTGCAGCGGCAGCGGCAACGGCAGAATCACATATCCCCTGCCCCCCCCCCCCCGACAGAGCCTGCTCTCCCTGCATCAGCTCCGTCGGCTTTCAGAGCATGAAAGGAGAGTTTCTCCCGTGCGGCTCTGTTAAGTCCCATCAGCCCCTGCGGGCTTAACAGAGCCACGGAAGGGAAACTAGTCTCCCTTCGAGCTCTGAAAGCCGACGGAGCTGATGCAGGGAGAGCAGGCTCTGTCAGGGGGGGGGCCACGGGATATGCGATTCTGCTGTTGCCGCCGTGGTGGCAGCGGCAGCAGACAGCTTTTTTTTAAATTTTAAAATTGACTTTGCAAGCAGAATGTTCTTTGCGCGGGGCCCCCTGAAACGCGGGGCCCTGTGCAAAAAACATTCTTGCTCAATGGACGGGCCGGCCCTGCTGGTTAATGATGATTGCTTGGGTTCTATCTCTTCCTAAGAGTGGGTGGTTTCTGTAGATGCAGGTCATTTGAACTTCTCTGCAGGGCTCTTGGCTCTGATGATTGCTGGCATAGTTCTTGAAACCTCTTTCATAAGCTGAGCTATTCTCCTGAGAGAATGGGGTGCTGGCAGGGTTTGCACAGAAAACCTTCTGCTCTCTCCTCTTAGGCTGCTACTCTAAGCCTTTTGCTTACTCTAGATGATATGTATGGCTAGGTACAAAAGACACCTTCCCAAAGGGCAGACACCTTGGCCTCCTCCTGGTACAGTGGCTGGGAACTAAAGACACCTTTCCCATGAGGACAGAAGCCTTACTCTCTTCTTTATAGTACAACTGCTGTGTGTCAAAGCAAGAGTTCTGCTTTTGGGAATAGCTTATATACAAAGTGGGATTTTTCCACCCAGAGGACTCTCCTCTCAGCATGAAATGCCCAGCAAGAACTTCCTCTGTTCTGGAAAATGTCAAGTTTTTCTCTATCCTTCCTTGTAAAATTTAGTAGGGACACTGGATGGTGCTGCTGCTCTCACAGTAACATCCAAGTCGTCTCTACATTTGATGGCTATTGAGTCTAATTTGTACTGAATAAGCATAAACATCAAACAATGTGCACTAAGATACACTTAAAAATATAAAAAAAACATTATTCTGGAATTTATATAACCAAGTTCATATCATCCCTTTGACATTACAGAATGTTTCATGTGCTTAAACTCATTCAATCCTTTTGCTCCAAAGTGCAACTAATTAACATCATAAAGCTCACGTCATCTCTGTGGTATGATATATAGTTGATACGAGAACAAACAAGACAGCGATAAATTATATAAATGGAAGATTCCAACCCCCAACAACCATATAGTCTAAGTAGAAGAAAAAACAGCACACCGAGAATTAGTAGGATGATCAGAGACTAAAGTATGTGGTGGAAAGGTGAAAGATGACAGATTGCTCTATTTATTCATTTAATTTTATTTTGCAGTGAAAGGAGTTGCTTGCAGCTTGCTACAATAATATTAATGTGAACATATAAGATAGCTTTCCAATGCCATTTTCATTAGAATGTTTATTCTAGTAATGAGAAAGATGAATTCAGAGCAGAGGTGGCTTAACTACAGCAGAAATATTTAACAAGCATGTTCTAGAACTGAACATTGGGAGGGAAAGTATATATAAATACAGCCTGGAAAATACCTCTCATAAATACACTGGTCAACAAATTTTTACAAAAGTCATATTACTGAAATAAAAATATTCATTTATTATCAATTTTTATATGCTGAACACGAATATGACAGTGAAATTGCAAAGTTGGCTCTAGTTTTTTTGTAATCTACAAGAATTAATGTTTACATCACAAAATGCATGTCAATAGCAAATATAACAGGCCTTCGGTTAATACCTGTAAAACACCAAGTCATAGACTACTACTTAGATTTTTTTCACCTGTCTCTTGTACAACTGTTCGGGAGCTTCTCTGGGGAGTGTCCAGCAGTAGTCAGCCAGCATTGTAGTGGACCATTTTTCCTGGTATCTTTGCTCCATCTTTGCGATTTCCTGGTGAAAACATTCGCCCTGTTCATCACTAACCATACCACAGTTGTCAGGAAAGAAATTGAGATGGGAATCAAGGAAATGGATCTTTAGAGATATATTGCATCCACGTTTCTGATACTGCATCAGCATGTCTTTTACTAGTTCCTTGTAGTTTTCTGCCCTAACATTCCCGAGAAAGTTTGTTGACACTAGGAGAAAAGCATTCCATGCTTGTTTCGCATCACCCTGCAGCAAGTTGTTGAAACGGTCATCTTTGAAGAGCTCTCGAATCAGAGGACCCACAAAAACTCCCTCCTTAATCTTTGCTTCGCTGAGTCGAGGGAATTTTTCATGCAGGTATCGGAAAGCTGGCAAAGTGCGGTCCATGGCTTTCACAAAGTTTTTCATCAAACCTAGTTTGATGTGAAGGGGTGGTAGCAGGATTTTGTGAGCCACAACCAGAGCTGGGTGCTGGATATTCTTCTCTCCAACTGTTACATTTTGTCTGCGATTCCTTTCCTTCTGCAAGTAGTGCCAATTCCTTGCTCAGCTATCCCACTCACATAAGAAACACATGTATTTTATATATCCCTGCTGCAGTCCCATTAAAAGGGAAACTACCTTCAAGTCACCACAGAGGTGCCAGCTGTACTTGTTATAGTTAATGGAAGTCAGTAGATGCTTTAAGTTATCGTATGTCTCTTTCATGTGGACGGCATGCGCTACTGGAATAGATGGAAGACGGTTTCCATTGTTCAAAAGCACAGCCTTCAGACTCAGTTTCGAATAGTCTATAAATAGTCTCCAGTCTTGTGGGTCATGAGTGATTTTTAAGGCATTCATGAGGCTTTCAATATCGGAACAGAATACCAGATTATTTTCCTTTCCGACTGCGTATAGTATACTGCTGACGTCAGATGGCTTCAGCAGCCATCTGGCAGTAGTATTGCATTGCATCAGAAAATGATGAAATCAACTTTGGATGATGTGTGCATGCTGGTATTATGCAATGTGATGTAATATTACATCATTCAAGGCTTATTTGGGATGTTGTTGATGTCCTACTGTATAAATGTACACGGTGAAACCTCAAAAATGAACTACATACAATATCTTCAGAACGAGAGCCAATAAAAAATTTTTAATGTTATATTCGTGTTCAGCTCACCAAGACACTACAGATTAGGGCCTTTTAAAGTCAGCAACGATTTCAATGTTGACCAGTGATAACAATTCAGCAGAGAAATATGAAGCCAGCTCTTAGTTTATGCCACAACTTCAAGCACTCTAAGGTTTAGAGTCTGCATTTTTGTTTTTAAAGCAGGAGGACATGTTCCGGAATGCTAAGAAAGCACAGTTACTTACCTGTAACAGGTGATCTCTGGGAACAGCAGGAATTAGTCCTCACATATGGGTACGTCGGTACCGATGGAGCCTGAGCGGGAAAGCTCCCCAGCTTCCCAGAAGGAAAGCTTTTGGGGCCTCCCACTGCGCATGCGCGCTGCCTTCCCGCCTTCCTGACCAACTCTCCTTAGTTCGAGTTTATAGCTGAGACAATAGAGAGAGGAAAGGAAGAGAGAGAGAGATACAACTCCTAGGGGAGGTGGGCGGGTTGTGAGGACTAATTCCTGCTGTTCCCAGAAATCACCTGTTACAGGTAAGTAACTGTGCTATCTCCAGGAACAAGCAGGAATAAGTCCTCACATATAGGGACTCCCTAGCTAAGATGCCCGGGAGATCCCCTGAAGGGTATGAGACCCTGAAAGGTTCTTCATCTTCCTATGGATCTCAGGCATCCATTCAGGGAAGGTGGGCTGGAGTTGTTCAAGAATGGAACAGGTGTCTGAGGACAGCCTGACCAAACAAGGCATCCCGGCGGGAGTCCTTGTCCAAACAGTAATGGGCTGTAAAGGTATGAACCGAGGCCCAGGTGGCTGCTCGACAGATCTGGTCAATGGACACAGAGTTTAGATGAGCCATAGAGGTGGCCATGGCCCTCACGTTGTGAGCGGTGACATGGCCCTCCAGAGAAAGGTTCTGACTCTGGTAAGCAAATGAGATACACTGAGCAATCCAATTGGAGAGTGTTCTTTTGGAGACTGGAAGTCCTAAATGAGAAGGATCAAAAGCAACAAAAAGCTGAGAAGACTTTCGATGTTGCTGTGTCCTGTGGAGGTAAAAGGCAAGAGCTCTTTTACAGTCTAGAGCAGGGGTCTCAAACTCAAATTGCTTTGAGGGCCAAATGAGGACTTGTAAAGTAACCCGGGGGCCGCATAAGACGCGGGGCCTCATTTGCATAAATATTTGCATAATGTTACCATACACTAACTTTTAGTAAACATGCCTCTTTAATGAGTATGGATAAAGAAAGACTAAAAGATTTAGAAACAGGAAGACAATAATTAAACTGGGAACCCCAAAAGCCAAACTTGGAATGTACAACAACACTGTAGAAATAAAACTATAAATTAATTTCCTCTTGTACTAAACAAAGCGCAAACATTAATGATGCACATTTCCCAGAGCTGACATATTCCAGTTAATAAATTCAAAATAAAGAGATATTTTTCTACCTTTTGTGCATTTTTTTCAGTTGCAATTGTTCCAGCCACTTTCTTCTGGTTTCATCATGTCTTCTGCTAACTCTCCATCGTCTGCTGTCCATTTGCCCTTTCTTCTCTCTCCTAGTTTTTTTTCCATTCTCTCTCTACATCTGCTTTAACATACTAATCTTTCTCCTTTTTCTCTTTCCTCATTCCTATTTCATCCACTCAAATTTTACCCCTCCATCCTCAATCCCCACTTACTCTCCCAATACCTGGCCAATTGTAGATTTGTCTTCTCTCCCAGACAAAATATTTTTCCCCTCTCCATTTCACTTTCCCAGCTCCATCCCATTCTAATCCTCCCCCAACATCAGCTCCCTTCTAGTTCCAGCCCCACCCAGCATCCGCTCCCTTCTAGTCCCTGCATCAGTCCATTTCCAGTCCTATCCTAGCCTCACCATCAGCCCATTTCCAATCCTAGCCCCCCATCAGCCCATTTCCAATTCTAGCTCCCTCCCCTCACAGCCCATTTCCATTCCAAGCCCCCCTCCCCATCAGCCATTTGCAGTTCAAGCCCCCTTCCACTCAGCCCATTTCCAGTCCTAGCAAACCCCCCCAGCCCATTACCAGTCCTAGACCCCCCATAGCCCATTACCAGTCATAACCCCCCCCTGCCAATAGCCCACTTCCAGCCCTAACCCCCATTACCCCATTTCAGTCAGCCCCTCCATAGCTCATTACCAGTCCTAACTCCCCCCATCAGCCCACCTCCAGTCCTTCCTAACCCCCACCTACCCATTTCCAGTCCTAGCCCCCACCATAGCCCATTACCAGTCATAACCCCTGCTAATAGCCCATTACCAGTCATAACCCCCCCTGCCAATAGCCCATTTCCAGTCATAACCCCCCTGCCAATAGCCCGTTTCCAGTCATAACCCCCCCTGCCAACAGCCCATTTCCAGTCATACCCCCCCTGCCAATAGCCCATTTCCAGTCATACCCCCCCCTTGCCAATAGCCCATTTCCAGTCATAACCCCCCCTGCCAATAGCCCATTTCCAGTCCTAACCCCCCTGCCAATCGCCAATTTCCAGTCCTACCCCCCCCCCCCCGCCAATAGCCCATTTCCAGTCCTACCCCCCCCCCATCAACCCATTTCCAGTCCTACCCCCCCCCCATCAACCCAGGTAAATAAAAAAAAAAACCTGGCTTCTGCTGCTGCAGCAGAAAATCAGCTGTCCCGCGGCCCCTTCCCCTCTGCGCGGAGAGCCCTGAGTGTGCTTCATCAGCGGGTGCTTTTTAAGCCGCGAAGAGAGTATTTCCCTCTCGCGCGGCTAAAGCCTATTCACTTTTCAAGCCTCGCGAGAGGGGAATACTCTCTTCGCGGCTTGAAAAGCACCCGCTGATGGAGCACACACTCAGGGAAGGGGCTGCAGGACAGCTGATTTTGCTGCTTGAGCAGCAGAAGCCAGTTTTTTTTTTTTAAATTTGACAGTCGATTCTGCCGCTGCCACGGCAGCAACGGCAGCAGCAGAAGCCAGGCTTTTTTGTTTCCCTCCGTCGCGGGCCGCACAACGTTCTCTCGCGGGCCGCATGCGGCCCGCGGGCCGCGTGTTTGAGACCCCTGGTCTAGAGTATGAAGGTTCCTCTCTGCATTGGATGAATGAGGAGCTGGAAAAAAGACAGGTAAATAAACCTCTTGATTAAGATGAAAAGGTGAGACCACTTTAGGCATAAAGTGAGGATTTGTCCTAAGGACTACCTTATCATGATGGAACCTTGTGTAAGGTGGAATAGCCACTAAGGCCTGCAGTTCACTGATGCGGCGAGCTGAAGTGACTGCAATGAGGAAAATAACCTTCCAGGAAAGAAATTTCAAGGAGGTAGTGGCTAAGGGTTCAAAAGGTGGCTTCATAAGCTGACCAAGAACCAAGTTTAAGTCCCATGCCACCGGAGGAGGTCGAATGGGAGGTTTAGTTAAAGTTAAGCCTCTCATGAATCTTGCAATAAGAGGATGAGAGTAAACAGGTTGTCCATTGATGGGCTTAAGTGATGCCACAATAGCACTCAAATGGACTCTTACTGAATTCGTTTTGAGTCCTGCATTGGAAAGATGCAGGAGATATTCCAAAAGAGAATTCAATGGGAGTGCCAGAGGGTTAAGACCCTTTTGAGCACATCAAATGGAAAATCTTTTCCATTTAAAAGCATAAGAATGCCTAGTGGAAGGTTTCCTAGAGGCATGTAGGATATCCTTCACTTGCTGCGAAAGATTGAAGTGTTGAAGGTCTAGGCCTTCAGTAACCAAGCTCTGAGGTGAAGGGACTTGGGATTTGGGTGCCACAAAGTCCCCTCCTCTTGAGACAGAAGGTCTGGAGCCGCTCCCAAGTCCAGGGAGGGGGCTTGGGAGAGATGCAGAAGTAGAGGGTACCACACTTGGTGTGGCCAGCGTGGAGCTATGAGGATCATGGACCCTTGATCCCTTTGAAGTTTGAACAGAGTCTTGGGAATCAAAGGAATGGGTGGAAAGGCATACAGGAAACCCTGACCCCAATGCAGGAGGAAAGCATCCTTGGTCTGAACTCCCTGACACGGAATTCTGGAACAGAACCGGGGAAGTTTGTCATTCCACGGACTTGCAAAGAGGTCTATGTCCGGGGTTCCCCATTTCTGGAAGATTCTGAGTACCTGATCCATGTGCAGGGACCATTCGTGTGGAAGCAGAACTCGACTGAGTCTGTCTGCCCGCCCAAGAGTTTTGGATTCCTGGAAGATATACTGCCAGGAGATGGATTTGATGCTCTCTGGCGAAGGCCCATAATCTTAGAGCTTCGTTGCAAAGCGACAGAGAGCCAGTCCCTCCTTGTTTGTTTATGTAAAACATGGCTACTTGATTGTCCATGTGAATAAGGACTGTCATGTTGCTGAGGAGGGTATGAAAAACTTTGAGAGCTAGAAAGATTGCTCGAAGTTCCAAGTGGTTGTTATGAAGGGTGGTCTCCTGTGGAGAACAAGTGCCCTGAGTGGAGAGATCTTGGAGATGAGCCCCCCAACCTGTTTGGGAGGCATCTGTTGTGAGGGTTGCTTGGGGCAACAATGGTTGAAAGGGGGCCCCCAACAACAGATTTTGAGTGGATATCCACCATTGGAGAGACCAAAAGAGACGATTGGAGTTTGCTATTTGGTCTGAGAGAGCTCCTGATGCTTGAGTCCACTGGGTGGATAAAGTCCATTGAGCTGCTCTCATATGTAGGCGAGCATAAGGCACCACATGCACTGTGGAGGCCATGTGGCCTAATAGTTGTAGCATCTCTCTGGCAGTCAAGTGGCTTCTGGACTGAGTCTGAGAGGCTAAGTGCACTAGACGTTGGCAACGGGCCTGAGGTAGTTAGGACCTTGCGGTGGTGGTATCCAACCAGGCCCCTATGAATTCTAGGGATTGAGTAGGGGTGAGTTGGGACTTTGGCAGATTGATCACAAGTCCCAGATACTCTAGAATTCGCCTGGTGCGATCCAGGGAAGTCTGAGCCTCGGACTGAGACGGAGCTCGGATGAGCCAGTCGTCTAGGTATGGGAAGACAAAAATTCCCAGGGCGCGTAGGAATGCAGCTACTATTGCCATGCATTTGGTAAATACCCTTGGAGCAGAGGCTAGACCGAAGGGAAGTACTCTGTATTGGAAATGTTTTCCCTGGAACAGAAACCGTAGGAATTTTCTGTGGGATGGATGGATGAGTATATGTGTGTACGCATCCTTGAGATCTAGAGAACAAAGCCAGTCCTGACTCTGTAGGTATGGAAGGAGAGTGCCTAGAGAAAGCATCTTGAATTTCTCCCTGTATAGAAATTTGTTCAATTCTCTGAGATCCAGAATGGGTCTGTACCCCCCTGTTTTCTTGGGAATGAGAAAATAAGGGGAGTAAAAACCTGACCCTTGTTGAGGAAGAGGAACCTCTTCTATTGCCTTTTGGGCGAGAAGAGTGGTCACCTCCTGACCCAACAGGTCTAGGAGAGATGGGGGAGAATTGAAACTTCTCACCATGGTATGGGGAGGAAGGTTGGAGAAATGTAGTTTGTAGCCCTCTCTGATAATAGAGAGGGTCCATTGCTCTGATGTGATTTGCTCCCATCTGGGAGCAAGGTGAGTTAACCTTCCTGGAATGGTGAGAGGTTCTGGATGTTTTAGAGCCAGAAAGGTTAAGTTCTCTAGTTTTAAGTCAAAAACCCAGAGGGGGTTGGGACTGTTGGGCTGTAGCAGCCCCTGCAGGTTTTGCCCTGGCCTGTTTAGGCTGCTGACGCTTAGGAGCAAAGCGAGCTGCAGAAGATTGTTGGCCAGTATTTGTGGCAAATCTGGCCTTCTTGTAGAAAGGCTTTTTGAAAGATTTCTTCTTGACAGGGGTAGAGGTAGACTTACAAAGTCTATCTAAAGCAGCATTTTCTGCATCCATTTGAGTGGCTTTGATTTGCCACTCCTTACCAAACAGATTCTCACCTGTACAGGGCAAATTTCCCAACCCATCCTGGACCCAGGGTTCAAGGTTAGAGGCCTGGAGCCAAGCAATTCTGCGAGCCGCTATGGCAATACCTGAGGCTCTGCTAGCACCCTCAAAGGAGTCAAAGGCTGCTCTGTTGGAGAACTTTGAAATATCTTGGGTATGCTTCAGCAGAAGAAGGAACTCCTCCTTTCTATCCTCTGGGATAAAGGGGAGAAAATGGCGTATTTTTAATGCAATTTCCTTCAGAAACATGCCCATATAGAGGCTGTATGAGTTGATTCTGGCAATAAGCATACTTGCTTGGAAGATTTTTCTTCCAAAAGCATCCAGAGTCCTACATTCTCTTCCTGGGGGAGTAGAAGAGTGTCTTTTAGTACTCTTGATCCTTTTCATAGCTGACTGCACCACAATGGAGTGGTGCGGGAGCTGAGTTTTTTGAAACCCAGGAGAAGGGGGGACACGATACATGGTGTCCAGACGACGAGAATGTGGAGATAGGGTGAGAGGAGTCTCCCATAAGTCCATCATGTGATCTTGAAGAATTTCATGGATGGGCAGGGTGACTGCCTCTTTGGGAACCTTAGAGTATCCTAAAATGTCTAACTTTTTTGCTCTAGGTTCTTTTTCAGAGGATACAGAAATAGAAAGACCTTTAGCTACTTCAATGATGAAGTCTTGAAAGGATAAATCCTCTGGAGGAGACATTCTCATCTTTGCTGTCTGTATTCTTTGTTTTTATATTTTTTGTGTTAATTATTAGGTTAGTGTTTGAATATTGTTAATTGGCGGCTATTATTGCCTTTTATTGTTTGATTTTATTGTTTTTAATCTATGTAATTGGCTACTGTTTGTTGTTTTAACTTGTGCTCTTGTTAATTGTTATTTATTATTGTTTTGCACAGTTTTTCCTTGTACTATTCTTTTCTTTCTTTCCTATGATTTTTGGCGTTCCTTTTCCGTAGTTTGCAGTGCTGCCTTTTATTTTATTTGTACACCGCTTTAATGTTTTTAACGTAAGCGGTCTATCAAGTATGGAATAAAGTTAAAGTTAAAGTTAAAGTTTGGAGAAGAGGGCTCCTCAGGTAGAGTAAGGGATACTTCAGCAGAGTCATCTGATGAATCAGAATCATCAGAAGACTCAAAGTATCGTCTGTTTGCTTCCAGGGATCGATAAGCGCATCGATCGGTATCGACATCGGGGGTACCCGGAACCGGATCGGTATCGGGAAAAACCCCGGAAACCGGGAACCGGAATCGGTATCCTGGTCGATGTGGAAGGCATGGGTACCGGTATCGGTTGTGGTACCGGAACCGGAGTCGGTACCGCAGGGTGCGGTACCGAGGGCGTCGCAGCCTTAATAAAAGCCAAAATGGCCTGCTGCATGGATTGAACTGTATGATCCACGGACGCCACGACTGTCTGGATGTCGGTACCGGATGATTGAGCCGGTACCCCAGAACAGTCTAATAGGTGATCGGTCGAGGCCGTGCCATCGATGTCAACCTGTAACCCCATAGGAGGAGCTTTGGAAGCTGGAGCTTCCCGCCGGGGTTGTTTGGCTGGGGCAGGGTCCTCAGGGTCAAGCCCAGGGGTATCTCGATACTTAGAGGGAGATTTGCCCTTTGAGGACCTGCCAGAGGAATGTTTGGTTACCTGAGATCCATCAGGAGAGGAAGACCTGGAAGATGTCGATGCTGGAGTATCTGTAGAAAACAGCATGTGAAACTTGGCTGCCCGGTTCTGTAAGCCACGTTTAGACATCAAAGAACAGGATGGGCAATCCGGAATGGAATGGTCAGGCCCCAAACATTTAAGACACCATTCATGGGTGTCTGTCACTGAAATAGTACCGCTGCACTTGGTGCATTTTTTAAACCCAGAGGCTTGTTTCTCCATGAGGGAGAATTAGTGAAGGCCTAAAGGCCTCACAGAACTAACACACCAAGTGAGGGAAAAAAAGAAGATTTTTTTTTTTTTTTAAATAAAGGAAAAAAGACCGGCGGTACCGGTCTGGAATCGGGGAAGGCAGACACGCGGCCAAAGAAATAAATTAAAATAACAACTTCTTCAGCAGTGACAGGAACACGACCTGCTGGCTCCGCGGAAAAAGAAGAACTGAGGAGAGTTGGTCAGGAAGGCGGGAAGGCAGCGCGCATGCGCAGTGGGAGGCCCCAAAAGCTTTCCTTCTGGGAAGCTGGGGAGCTTTCCCGCTCAGGCTCAGTCGGTACCGACGTACCCATATGTGAGGACTTATTCCTGCTTGTTCCTGGAGATAAAGATGTTTCCTACCCCAGACTGATTCAGAATCTCTGATGAACTGAACTTCAATTAAATGTCTAAGTAAAGCACAAGACAGTCTTTCTGAAGCTTGACAATAGACCTCTGATATTACTGGCATTGTGGATGAGTTCTCCTTGGACTTCTGAGAGCAATGGTGGTAGTAGAGACAGAATATATTCACAGATTACATGGATAAGCACTAAAGTATTCAAGCTCATGGGAAGTTTCTTTTCTGATTTTTACTATGCTGGAGATTTTGGATTATCTTAATGTGGCTATCAAAAGGTAAAGAGCATGTAAAGTTTTGTTGAAAAAGCTAAGCTTTTTAATAGTACCAATTTGCTCTGGCACTTTCGATCCAAACAGAATCCCATTATACATTATAAAGCATTAATCTAGAAATGTACAAGCAGTTTTAACTATAGGAGACTTCCTACTCACTATTCACCTTTTAAACACTATCAAAGTTTTTAATGAGAAAGAACATATTAACAAAAATAAAATAGAGTGAAGCACAAGGGAGGCTGTTAAACTGCTATATGATACATCTTTTGCCATTACATTCCTATTTTGTTTGAATGAAAGTTAATTTTACTTTCTTTAGAAATGCGAAATCACAATTAGTTCATGCCTTGATTACACTTTGGAATTAAGACTGCTTCTACTACATACAAATTAGATTTTTTTGAAGTTATGGTTGCGTATCTTAAGCAAAAGTAAGCAAGTTACTGGAGAAAAGTTGAGGAGCAAATGTTTGATTTCTTGCTGTCCCCTTTATATAAAAAATTAACATCACTCCCAGGCAGCTAATACAAATTGCTCATTACTTTAAATCACTTTCAATAACCTAAATGGAACACATTTATACAGGAAAAATGTGCATGTAAAACAAAATCTCAGATACCCATAGAATGTAATTTTATAAAGAGGGTGCCTACTTTTACACTTGAATGTAGGTGTCAAAATGGGGCTATTGTAGACATTTAGGTATGCTGATTTGCTGGTACATACATTACCAGTAAACATACATATGGATGGAGTTTAGGGGGAGTGTGGGCAGAATGCTTAAGTACGCACAAACTTGCAAAATGTAAGCACAGTCATTTATACCAACTCTAGGAATGGTTTAAGTAATCGAGCCTATGCTGTAGGTGCATTTTTTTGGCCACAAACATTAATATTTTAGAAAGAAAAGTAGAGTACTACTCTTCCTTATAAAATAGGTTTCAAATAAGCGCAATTCGGTTGCCTTAAATGAGGCACACGGTTATAAAATTACCATCTCAGAACAAATCTTATGCATAAAATTTCACCAATCATTGCTTCCAACTAAACATATAAACATTTTCTAAAGAATTTTTAATATTGTGCATTTTAAAAAACACTTCCCTGATATTGAAGAGCTCCAGACTACATTCAGGGGTTTGGCATTCCACATTTGGAAGAACGTTTTGGGCTTGCATATGCAGGAAAGATGACATTTTACTTACCAGTAAATGTCCTTTCCTTGACTCCTGCTAGAACAGTCCAGACAAGTGGGTGGTGCACCCCTACTAGCAGACTGGTGGAGACAAAGAACCAATGAAAAGCCAAGATTTCAATGACATCACTTCATGTCTCTATTCACCTCAGCCACCAGCCTGTTCGAGTGTTGAAACATGCTCCTAGAAACTCTAGGGACTAGGAAGGAAACAGCTGGCTCTTTCCCTGACTGATTACCCAGCTGAGGCTTTCCAAAAAAAAGGATACCACTTGGGACACCACTCGAGACATTTATGAAAGGGAACAGGCTCAGATGAGCCAGTCATCCAGGATAGACACAGATTCTTTGGCACCACAGCTGCCACCTCTATGACTTTGAAGAACATCCTGGGGATGGTGAATAGCCCGAAAGGGAGTGTGGGGAACTGATAGTAAGAGCTGATTTGCCCAAATCCAGAGAAGGAAATTACTCCCCTCGGCGCACTGCTTGAATCACAGAGCGCAAGATTTCTATCTGGAAGTGTCCGACTACCCCCCCCCCCCCCCTTTGAGGTCCAGAATATGCCAGAAGGAACTGTCCTTTTTGGGCACCACGAAATAGATGGAGTATCTGCCCTTGCTCCGCTTATCTGGGGAGTAGGTCACCACCGCCTTCACAGTGTCACTTTTTATAGCAGAACCACAAGGGGAAAGGAAGAAGGCATCTGGAATCGACTCTTTCATTCCAGGACATAGCCGAATTGAATGGTGTCTACCACTCTGTGATCCTTGTTAACCTGGGCCCATTCCTGAAAGAAAAGGCAAAGCCTGCCTCCCTCCAGAGGGAATGGGCCCCCAAAGGTGAAATTAGACTTACCTGCTAATTGTTGTTCCTGGAGTGTAGCCAGTCTAGTCCCGGACCTCTGGGTTCCCTATCTCATCCAGCAGCTTGGAGACTGAGAAAACTCCTCCTTTTTCTGATGTCACCGGTATATCCTCCTGGAATCCGCCCTCTGTCATCAGTTACCTATTGACACAGCAGACTCACCGGAGACACAAACAATAATTTAACAAACGAACCAAGTAATTAACTATTCTGAAAATGCCACCTAGAAGTTGTGGCTTTAACTCAAACAGGTCACTCCCACCTCCGGAAGGAAGGGAAAAACAGGAGTACTATGAATCCTCTTACCTGTGATTGTTCGAAGTGCCTCCGGCCACCACAGAAGCAGAATACTGGGACGGGACGTGGGGCTAGACTGGCTACACTCCAGGAACAACAATTAGCAGGTAAGTCTAATTTCACCTTCCTGGTCGTGTAACCAGTCTAGTCCCGGACCTCTGGGTCTGTACCAGAGCAGTGAAAAACTTAAACCTGGGAGGGACCTGGTAGACCAGCCTGAAGTACTACCGATCCAAAAGAGGTCTCTTCCGCCCTTTGCACATCTAGGCGATAATGCTTCACAAAAGAATTTAGCGAGGACCAAGTCTCCGCTTTGCAAATCTCCACCGGGGACACTAAACGCACCTCTGCCCAGGACGAGGCCTGTGCTCTAGTGGAATGTGCCTGAATCCCTTCCGACTCCGCCTTACCCTGCAGTATGTACGCTGACGTAATTGCCTCTTTGATCCACCTTGCAATGGATGCTTTGGATGCTGATTGTCCCTTTCGCGGACCCGTGGACAAAAAGTCTGTCAGACTTGCAAAAACTGGCCGTCCGGCGTAGCTACTTCTTTAACGCCCCGCGGGCATCCAGCAGGTGAAACTTCCTAGCTCCCGCCTCACCTGCGACCTGCGAGAATGATGGTAAGGAAATTTCCTGATTCACGTGGAAAGGAGAAACCACTTTAGGCAGAAACGCCGGCACCGTCCGCAAAACTACCTTTGTGGAAAAAAAGGACAGATAAGGTTCCCTGCAGGAAAGCGCTTGCAATTTGGAGATCCTACGCGCCGAGCAGATCCTCACAGCACCTTCTCCCCTGCAATAAACTAATCCCACTTATAAAATGCCTAAAAACCTATTTTAACTAACTAAACCAGTCTGAGTTGTCTCTCCAGTGAGCCCGGCCTAGCGGGCTCTATCCATCCAGCTGCTTGGAGACTGAGGCAACTGATGACAGAGGGCGGATTCCAGGAGGATATACCGGTGACATCAGAAAAAGGAGGAGTTTTCTCAGTCTCCAAGCTGCTGGATGAGATAGGGAACCCAGAGGTCCGGGACTAGACTGGTTACACGACCAGGAACCTTCATTGCTCAGCCCAGGAGGGTCCACCTCTGGAGGGGACAGAGTCCCCGGGCCTGTGCGCTCCACAAAAGGACTGAGAATGAGCCCAAGGCCCTGAAGCAAAGGGGAAGGAAGGTTTTTGCAGTCAGTAAGAAGGAGAGCCCCACAATCTCTGAGTATCTGGCCAGTGCGCCTTTGGAGGATGGGCGGAGGCTGACGAGGAAGGGGCACCAGCCTGCTTCACAGGCCAGGAAGTGGTAAGATTTCATCTCGTCCAGGTCCTTCACCAGCTTCTCTGAATCAGCCCAAAACAGAAGCTTCCCCTTAAAGGCCAGTCATCAGGGCACCATCGTGGCCACCAAGCATACCAGGTCATACATAGCATCAGCAAGGAAGGCCATAGCCGATTCCAAAAGAGGAGTAGTATCATCAGGTTGGGACATACCGCCAGCTGCAGAATAGCCGCCACCACCACGACGAACTGGCTCCTCAGGAAAGAAGCCACCTTGCAGTCTAGAAAACCCTTTAAGGCTGATCCACCTTCCACAGAAATGGTGGCCATCTGGTAACCACTTTGACCTGTGCATCCACCTTGGGAATACCAAACCACTCAAAGCACTTCTCATCTGGGAGAGTATAGATCTTCTTACACACTACTAACCCCTTAGGCAGGGAGTCGGAAGAGTCCCACTCCGACCAGATCATATCCTTGATCATATCTGGGAAAAAAAATAGTAGTAGATTTTCGTATCCCTTGAAGGAGCAGGTGAACCTTCAGCTCCTGCTCCATGCCGGAAGCATACATCAAGGTCAAGGTGGATAAGACCCTAGCAATCACAGCTGTCAGTTCCTCCTTCCAGAACAGGTGGATCACGTTGGCCTCTGCATAATATTATAAAGGTCAGAGCATTTCCACATCAACATCAGAGCCCAGTACCAAGACACATAAATCTGAGTCATAGTCAACATCTTGAATAGCTCCCAGCTGTTTGCCATCTCCAGGGAGTGCCCCTCACCATGGACACTTAGCCAAAGGGAATCAAACAGGAGACTGCGCCCGGGGGCACCCAGAAGCCATAGTGTCTGAATTTCCATGCCAGAAGGACCAGGTCTGTTGCAAAAAGGAAAATAATTCCAGGGAGGACAATCCAAAGTCCAGAGCTCTTGGATATGACTCCCCAACACCAGGTGGCACAGCCACCACAGACCCCCTAGAGCGGCACATAGCGTAGTGGCCGTAACCTCTAGTCGGCTGAATATCTTTATTCATAGTGCAATCTATCACCTCCTTCCTTGTTCATGTAGAACATCGCAACCTGGTTGTCCACTTGGATCAGAACAGACTGGTGGTGCAGACAATGATGGAAGGCCCTGATTGCCAGAGAAATGGCCTGGAGCTCCAGCAGATTGATCTGCTGCTGGCCCTCCGCTAGGGATCGGTTGCCCTGTGTACGGAGTTCCTCGCAATGGACACCCCAGTAAGGAGGTGTCCATGGTAAGGACCCTCTGAGGATCTAGAGGCTGGAAGGGCATCCCCTCCTGCAGGTGCTGTGTGACCTGCCACCAGTCAAGTGGCTCCGCCAGCTTGCAGGTCACTAGAACCCTGTCCCGGAGCCTGCCTGTGGCCTGTGTCCACTGGGAGTGGAGGCACCACTGGGCCACCCGCATGTGGAGGCAGGTGTGGGGGACAACATGGACTGTGGATGCCATGTGGCCCAGCAGGTGGAGCATGGAGTGTGCCAACACTATGTGGTGGTGCTGCATCTCAGTGGCCAGAGTCACGAGGCAAACTGCCCTGTCCAAGGGGAGGAAGGCCTTGCCCTGAAGAGTATTCAGTGCACCTCTATGAACTCCAGGTCCTGTGTTGGAGAGAGGTGGGACTCTGGGTAATCATGAACCTTAGGTACTGTAGGACACTGATGGTGCAGGCTGTGCGGCTTGCTGCACCTCGGAGACTGTGTCTCCCTTTATGAGTCAATCATTGAGATACGGTAAGACGAAGACCCCTTGAAGATGGAAGTAGGCTGCCACCACTGCCAGGCATTTGGTGAAGACTCTTGGTGTGGAGGACAGACCAAAGGGTAGTACCCTATATTGGTAGTAGTTGCCTCCAACCATGAATCTTAGGTACTGCCTTTGACTGGGATGAATTAGGATGTGGGTATAGGCATCCTTTAGGTCCAAGGAGCATAGCCAGTCTCCCTGCTGGAGGTATGGGCAGCAACGTTCCAAGGGAGAGCATTTTGAACTTCTCCCACACCAGGAAATTCTTTAAGTTTCACAAGTCTAGGATAGGCCTTAGGCCTCCAGTTCTTTTTGGGACCAGAAAGTACCAGGAGTAGAATCCCTTGCCCTTGAGGTGATGGGGTACTGGTTCCACGGCTCCATCCATAAGGCGGCCTGCGAGCTCCTGAAGTAGCAGGGCCTAGTGCAGGGGAGTCCAGGAGGGCTCTCCTGGAAAGAAAGGAAGTGGTGTCTGGTCCATATAAAGGAGGTATCCTTCGACTATTTGGCATGCCCAGAAGGCGGTGGTAATAGCTGTCCACTGATGGGCAAAATGCACCAAAACCCCCTCTGTGGGTAGCTGCTCCCCCAGGGGTAGAGAGACTATGCTCAAGGAGTCAAAAACCCATCCCTGGCTGGATAGGAGCTGGAGTCTGGGGCTTAGAGCCCATGGGCTTGCGAGGACCTTGGCCCACTCCCTTACTCTGGTGACCCTGTTGTTGGGTCTGGGGAGCCAGGTATTGAGGACAGTCTCGGTAGGATGGGCCCTTCCTCTGGAATGGGGGTCTCTTTCCCGGTGGTTTCTTTTTTGGAAAGGTGGAGGTCCTCCTAGAAAGCAGAATCCTCCTGAGGTACTCTGTCTCAATCTCTACCGCCTTTTCCTCCATCGTCTTGCAAAGTAAGTTTTCACCGAGGCAGGGGAGTTTCTCCTGGACCCACTGCTCGAGGTCCGATGCCAGGAGCCAGACTTGGTATCAAGCGTCGATATCCATGGCAGCTACCTTCATATTTGACTCGAAGGCATCGTAGGTCGCTCGGGACAGGAACTTCAAGCAGTCCCCGACGCACTTCATAAGGGTTTGGAACCGCTGGAGGTGATCCCCTCCGAAGCCAGCCTAGAAACCTGTGAATTCCTTTGTCAGGTTCTGCAGGTACATGTGGATATAAAGCTGGTAGGCTTGGATCCAGCAAGCCAGCATCGAGCCCTAGTAGCATTTGTGGCCCAGGGCGTCGAGGTCACAGGATTCCCTACCCAGGGAGAGGAGTGCGTCTTTTGGCTTTTCTGCTGACGCTTGGTCGATTCCACCACCATAGAGGTGTGTGGTAGTTGCGACTTTCGGAAGCCGGGGCCTTGTTGGACTCTGTACATGGTGTACAGTTGTCAGTTGACTGTGGATACCGATGCCTGTGTCTCCCACATATGAAGTAGAAGCTGCCCGAGAATGGCGGGGACTGGGACCATCAGGGCCTCCTTGGGTGGGGCCTCATATTGGAGAATTTCTAGCTTCTCCATGTGAGGGTCTTCCTCTGGCTTCATGGTGAAGGACAAAGCCTTCGACATGCCCCGAATAAACTCAAGGAATGATGTGTCCTCAGGCGGGGACCGATGGGAGGTCGCAGTGCTTCCGCGTCTCTGGGGATGCCTCATCCTCAGACTCCCAGTCAGAGTAGTCGGTGGAGGACTCAGCAGCCAACTGGACCTGGGGCACAGGCCCCAGGTTGGAGGCTCAGTGTCCCATGGCGACTGCCTGCCCAGAGCCATGAGTGCTTGCTGAGGAAGATCTCACTCCCAAGGAGCGGGAGTGAGATCGAGATCCTCGCTGAGGATCGACTCAAGGCTTCAGGCTCATGAGGATCCACTCAGGGACTGGAGGAGCCCTCTATGATGAGGTCCCTGCAGTCTCAGCGGACACACCAGTGGGGCTGGGCATCAATGCCTGCTTCGTGGCGAGGAAGGCAATGAAACTGCGCTCCAGTGCCATCATCTTGGTTTCCCACTCAGGAGGTGCAGCCTTCGATGCGGACACCTGAGTCACCAGATCCGGTATCGGTGAAGAGAGGGAGTCCTCAAAGAGACAGGCCTCGGGAGTCCAGGTCCTGTCGCCGGACACCTCCACGTCAGTTCAGGGAACCTTTGCTGGCTGCTCCCACTTCTCGGGTTCTCTCCGCGAGCTGTGGGATCTGGCCTGGGACTTGCCCGGCGTGCCAGAGTCCCAGGATGAGGTTCTCAAAGATTTTTTCTTCTTTTTGTGTTTTTGCCTCGGGGAACTCTTGTCGGTCTGTCCACGGTCCTGGTCAGGCACTGCAGGAGCATTACATGACTCAGAGGGCTCCAGCGGGGCCTTGGAGCGTGAGGCCACCAGGGATACCAGGATAGAGTCTAACCTGTGAAAAATACTGTTCTGCTTTTGCCAACGACTTTGGATGGCCTTAGCGGACATCTTTTTACACAAGGCACAGACCTCCAGGTCATGGTCGGCTCCTAGACACCGGAGGCAGCAATCGTGTGCATCGGTGAGGGACATGCTTTTCGCGCACCGATCACACTTCTTGAACCCACTGGCCATTGGGGGAAAAAGTACTCTAGTGAGATTGAAGACCTTGGGGCGGCCGGTGGATGAAAAAAGGCATGAATCGTGCTGGGAGTTAAAACCTACAGAATGGTTCCAAGCTGCGATGCCGAGGCAAGCGAGCTCAGAGGCAGGAAAGGGACTGGTGAAACCCAGGCAAGAAAAAAGGGGTTTTCAGCACGAAATTGATCAACTTTCGAAAAAAGACAGATGTCTGTTGGGCTCTGCAGAAAAAAGGAGACTGAGTAAGATGGCACCCTTGGGCAGGAAGGGGACCACGCATGCCTGATGGCAATTCCCAAAGGCTTTCTCTGAAAGCTGGGAAGATGCTTCCGTAAGGGCTCCGTCAGCACCGACGTCATCCATACGTAAGGACTCACTTCCTGTTTGTTTCTAGAGAATTGATCGTTGATTATGGTGATATGCAAGGAGGGCCAAGACCCTTTGCAGCCAGGTTCATATAGACCTATCTCGTTGCTAAATGTTGATTTAAAGGTGATGGCCAAGATCTTTGCTAACTGGTTGGCTCTCTATCTTCCGTCTTTGATAGTGGAAGAAAAGGTTGGCTTTGTTAAAGGGCATCAGGCTGTTGTAAACATTTGGTAGTTCCTAGCAGCAATGACGAATGCAGAGGTGTCAGAGGTTCCCACTCTCCTCATTAGTTTCAGCGCTGAAAAGGTCTTTGATTAGGTGGAGTGGGAGTTTTGGGTTTTGGTTTTGCAGCACTTTGGTCTGGAAAGTTTTTCTTGATGCTGTACAGACTTGGTATAGAGGGCCATCTGCTGTAGTATTGTTCAATGGGAATGTTTTCAGAAACTTTCCCATTGACTTAGGGGACACATTAGGGATGCCCTCTTTCTCCCTTGCTCTTTTTGTTATTTTTAGAACCCTTGCTATGTGCCCTCAAGGCATTGGAAATGGTCAGGGGCGTGAGCTTGGGAGTGCAGGAAGTTAAATATTTGGCTTTCGCTAACGATCTCCTGCTGCTGTTGACTCAGTAAGTTGCCTCGTTACAAGGTGTGTTGGCCATCCTTTCAAACTTTGCTACTATGTTGGGACTTAAGTTAAATTTGAACAAATCTGAGGTAATGTCATTGCATTGTGATGTAGTGCAGGAGTGGGGCTCAGATTTTCCTTTTAAGTGAGTGGCTTCTACGTTAAAGTACTTGGGGGTGTGGATTCCAAAGAATCTCTCTATGCCCTTACTGTTGAACCAGTGTTGAGTTTCATGGTAGAGAAGTTGGAAGCCTGGGGAGCCTTTATCTTTGTCTTTGACAGATAGGGCTTTTCTTTAACAGATGGTTGTGATTCCCCAGTAGCTTTCCCGTCTGCAGCTTCTGCTACTGTTTGTGAGCCAGAGGGACTTATGTCAGGGGTTGTCTGCTTTATCCCAGTACTTGTGGAGGAGGCATCGACCTTGTACTGCCATGCGTACGCTATATCAGCATCGTGAACTGGGAGGTATTAACCTCCCTAATTTGTACAATTATAACCTGGCATGTGATGTGCAGCACATGCAAGACTGGTTAGAGGGTATTTCCTATTACTCTCCCTATGATGTGGAGATGTGGTTACTGCGGCCACTGGGAGTGGTGTGTTGCATGCGAGAGCGTGAGTTTTGAGTACTGCCTTGAAATAACAGTGTGTAGTTCAGTGTATGCAGTGAGTCTGGAAAGGACTATGTGGTCAGCTTTGCCTGGGGCTTTGGGCTTCTCACTTCTCATGCTTTATGCCAAAACTGCTGTCCTATAAAACTAAGAATAAACTTAAAAATAAAGAGGACTGACAACAGCCCCCTTAAGGCTGAGGAACCCCCCCGAGCCTCAAAAAACCTACAAACAAAAGAAAGAAACACTAGACCTAAAAATCTAGCTATTCTGCCTGTCGTCTTCCTCATACAGGCAGCTCACTGCAACTCTCGCCATGCGGTCCAAATACCTAGAGAGAAAATGGCTGCCACTTTGCCAAGAAATTTTGACGCCAAGAACAGCCGCTGCAAAAAAGAGGCTTCAGCAGACCGACAGAGCCTGAAGGCCTTACCTGCAGGGCCAAAAGCCACACAGCCTGCTCCTACCGCCTTGAATTCATCCGATCCTCAAGCCGCGCTGATACGCCTGGCAGCCACGGCGAGGACTGCTCAGCCGTTTCCACAGAGTAAAATTAAAATCCCGCAGCAAAGGAGAGGCTCCGTCTCACACAGCTTCAGTGTGCTGTATGGGTCCCGGAGCTCTCTCCAGTACCGTCCAGGGAGAGAGATCCGCACTGGCGAATGCCTGCAGCAAGTGAAAATAACTGACAAGGAGGGAAGGCGAGAGCTGCTACTAAAGAGCCAGGCTCAAATTTAAAATTACTGTAAATAAGGAAATTTGCTCCTAACAACCAAAGGGAACTAATCCCTGATTGCCAATTAACCAAAGGTAACTGAATTAAAAGCAAAATTAAAATTAAAGGTAAAAATCAAAAGTAAAATCAGAATAGAATTTGTCACACTAAATGCTCCTTATCTGTTCCCCCAAGTGAGCCCAAAAGCTAGGCTCACTATGTCCTCCTGCTGTATGGAGACTGGACACACTGGGGGCTGATGGGAGAGACCAGCAGGCTATATCCAGTGATGTCATGAGTTTCTGACATGCCCAGTCTCCAAGCTGCAGGAGGAGGTTCACTACCCAGAGATTGAGGACTAAACTGGAGGAACGATAAGGAATATGACTTATCACGTAAGGCCTTTTACGCCTATTTGCAGGCCTCACATTATTTTAGGGCAGTTGGGCTAGTGGATGTTTCAGAACAATTGCGGGAGTGTTTGGAATCCTTTTTGACTTTGTGAGAGCCAGTGCTCATTAGACTGTCTGCTTATCATGCATTGCTTTTGGAGCTTGAGCAGGAGTTTGATTTTAACACTTTAGCTGCATCTTGGACTCGGGAGCTTGGGGTTCTGATCTCCTCTGATGCAGTACAGGTGGACTTGCGTCAACTATGGAAACTATCATAAGATATGCCATACTGGGTCAGATCAAGGTCCATCAAGCCCAGTATCCTGTTTACAACAGTGGTCAATCTAGGTCATAAGTACCAAGCAGTTTCCCCAAAAGTCACAGGTTCCACAATACTTGCATTGGGTCAAGCAGTGATATCCTGGGTCCCTTTTAATAATGGTTTATGGAGCTTTCCTCCAGGAACTTGTCCAAACCTTTTTTAAACCCAGCTACACTAACAGCTTTTACTACATCCTCTGGTAACAAATTCCAGAGTTTGATTACACCTTGAGTGAAAAAATATTTTCTCTTATTAGTCTTAAATAGTTTACCCTGTAGCTTCATTGCATGTCCCAGGAGATTCAACATAAGCTCCTTATGCGGACTTTTATATCCCCTTAGAGAGCCTTTTGGGGGATGAGGTTGTTGTCCCAAGTGTGGGGTTGTTCCAGAGCATCTGGGTCATATGTTTTGGGCATGTTCAAAAATAAGAAGGTTCTGGAAGCAGGTCTCCCATTTTTTGGAAGGGGTGGTTGGTGTTCAGAAGCTTCTCTTATTTTCTGACTTTTCGTGTCTTAGTTTTTTGTGGCACAGGCTCGGACTCTCTTCAACAAGTTGTTGTTTCTCGTTCGATGCGCCATTCTAATTTTTATTTTTTTTTACTGGCAGGAGCCTTCTCTGCCCAGTCTGTGACAATGGCATCTTTTGATTTTTGATTTGCTCTTATTCGAGAGGTAGGCTGCAGGAAACACTGACCTAGATCGATGGCAGGCTTTTCAGGATGTCTGGGAACCTGTGATAAGGAAGCTTATCATAGTTCAGGAGGGAGCTATAAAAGAGGTGAATTGGCTTTGAACAAGCAACCTGTCTTTGCTGGTAGAAATACTAAAACAGAATGTTTTCATAAAAGACTACCAGTCCCAGAATGCACCAGGTTTCAAACAGCCTCTAGAAGGGCTGAAGTGGGGAAACGTGTGTTCAATCAGGAGAGCTATGAGGTAATCCCCAATCACTCATCTCCAAGGGCAGGGCTTGATTCAGCACACCTGGGCTGTGCTAGGGTGGAGTGTCCCTCTAAGCACTTTAAAAGTAAAAGATATTCTACACAGAGGGAGGACAGGCAGAACAGAGAGAACAAGGAGAGGCAGAAACAGAAACCATTGGAGAAAGAAGAGAGAGAACTACAACAGCAGAAGCAACGTGGAAGGAAGAACAGAAAGACATCTTGGAGGTCTAAAGAAGGAGCCCATAGCAGTACGTGTGTTAGGAGTGATTCCAGAGGCAAGCATACTCCATTGGACTGGAGGAAGCCAGAGGATTGGGGTTATAGAGCCAAGAATTCCCAAACGGCACCTTTGAGGGAGACGGCTGCATTTGGAAGGTGCCCTAAGACCGGTGCAAGAAGGTATGTGAAGAGAGACCCAGTGTCCAGGGATCTTGATTGGAAGGCTGGACATAAAAGCTGGACTACTTACTGGCCAGGAACCAGGAGAGGAAACCTAACAGCAAGGGTAGCTCAGGTATGAACTTTGATCTATGCCCTAGCTCTTCATCTGGAAGACAGCAGGGAAACAAATATTATCCTGAGAGTGATCAATTAAGGAATTCCTCTGAGCCAGACCATGATATTGATTCCATGATATTTGAGGAAGAAGGAGATATATCAAATGATCAGTTGGAATACATGGACTGCTCTCTGTCTAGGCTGCTGTTTTAAAGTAAAGTAGTTTCTCACTAATACTTCCTAAGTCATTCCCTCCCGACACGCACCAATGATCATGGTTAGTCAAGTACACCCCCATATTCATTTCTCACCCCATTTCAAATCCCCTTAGAGCCCAAGCCTTTGAATTATAAACATGTGATTTCCTGCTGTAAATAGTTTGAATTCTTGTGGTCTATTTAATCCCCAGTTATCCAAGTTCATTCCCTGTTACCTGTAAACTTAACATATGTTCATGCTTAAGTACAATTTGTTAAAATGTAAACCGCGCTGATGACGAAGAGTGCGGTATATAAAAGATGTTAAATAAATAAAATAAATAAATACAACAACCACCAAAAGGAACTATAACTTGTTCTTTTATCTACCTAGAAAAGTCTCTGCAAGAAAGCTTTAGGGTAGGATTGAGCCACGTAGAGAGAGTGAACCAGCAAAGGGGTTTGCAGCTGGCTAATTATTGGTAATTGAGCCAGGCACAAGTGCACGTGAGCTCTAGAAGGAAACTTCTTCCTTGTGTGTGTGAATAGAAGAAAGTTATCCTTGATAAAGAACCGGGTTTTTTTTCTACTTTTGGGTTTGTTTTTGCCTTTTTGGAGCACTGCTAAGAAAGTCATTAGCAGGAGCCATCAAAAAGACCTTTTCTGTTTCCCATCAAGGTCTTTATTGATTTATTGCTTAAGAAGTTCAGTTACCTTATAACATGTTTTGTTTTTCCTGAGTACAATACTTGAAGCAAGTGTCCTTTTGTGTTACCAAGTAAATCTGTGTGGGAGAATTAACCCCATGAATAAAATCTGTTTTTCTTTGCTTACACTCGAGCATCACAACTCATTATTTTGTGAACGGCTGATTCTGGTACGAATGAACTACAACCTCCACAATCCTTTGCAAGTCATAATAATATTCTGCCTTTGCTAAGACTGTGGACTTTCAAGACCAGCATCCCCGTTTACAAACCTTACTGGGATACTGTTCCCCATCAGACCCATAGCCTAGTTTTGAATTATTAACGGTTGAGTGGGTTGAAACCCATGTGCTCTCTGTCTTCGTTTCTTATTTTGCTCACCTTTCTCTTTTAACCTTTTGTATAGGATGAGTGGAGGAGTAGCCTAGTGGTTAGAACACTGGCTTGGTAACCAAGCAACTAGGGTTCAATTCCCACTAGCACTCCTTGTGGCCTTGGGCAAGTCACTTAACCCTCCATTGCCTTGGAAGAAAGGCCTGGCAATCTACTTCCGGTGACACTGCCAAGAAAACCCAGGAGCTTCTGGGTCGCCAGGAGTCAGGACTGACTCGAAGGCACAAATTGCATTTTTTTTTTGCATAGGATGAGTGTTTTATTGGGTCTTTATTTTGTGATTGCGAGTGTCCGCTGCTCTGAGTGTGGGTGAAGGAGGGGGCTTTGGGTGCGCCTGCTGTATTTCAGTTATGTTGTTTGAGGCGTGGACTGCTGAGCATCTTGGTTCCCTGGGATCAGCGGACAAGTGGTGTCCACGCTGCCCTTTGACTAATCGGGGAGGGGAGGGGAGGGGGGGGAGGGGAGGTGGGAGAGGGAGGGGTTAAATAACTGTGGAAAATAGATGATCATTGTCTTGGGAGGTTTCTCTCGATTTGTAAGTCAATGTACATCAGAGTGTTTTGTATTTTGGCTGTATTGTGTTTGATATCTTGTTAATAGAGAGACTGCAAAACTAAAAGCACATTAGAATCTTAGAAGGTTGGGGAACAATCCACTCAGATTTTCAGGATCACCTTAATGAATATGAATGAGATGGATTTGCATGTTCATGCAAATCACTTGCATGCATATTCATCAGGGATACAATGAAGACCTGAGAAAATGAGTGTCTCCAAGGACTAGAAGTTGCCTACCCTGAATTCAAGACAAATGAAAGCATCAAGTACAAGAGTTCTATCAGCATATGCCATTCATCAGTTAACCATGGCATTAAAAAAATACTGCAAATTGCTTTATCCCATAGTTCTTAACACTGTGAGCTAAACACGTTAGAGTTTCTCTATAAAAAGAGAAAAGAAAGAGTAACCACCAGCATTACCACACCCCTAGTATTGAAAGATAACACCCAAAAATGGAAATTACACTTACCTGGTAATTGATGTTCCTTGAGGGAGTACAGTTCAGTCCTCCACCACTGGGCAGTGCACCTCCTCCTGCAACATGGAGACTGGACAAATCAAATTTGTGACATCACCGGGTATATCCTGCTGGTCTTCTCCCATGATCCCCCAGTGACCTACTGTCAAAGCAGACTCAAAGGAGCAAACAACCAGTTAAAGTACTAAATACAAAGCTATGCTCAAACGTCAACTTTAAAATCACAGGGCCCCAAAAAGAAAGGCCAAAAACACCCTCCTCCGTGCCCCTGTCCCCCTGCGCACCAAACAGCGGAAGACAGAGAGCTAGAAGGAAGGAGAACTAAGGAAGAGTATAGGCAGAAAAGGTTGCTCTCGCAATTACCTGCCAATCAGAGCCCGTTGCCGACTCTAGGATCCGAAAGCATACTCGGAACTGACGCCTCGCATCTGAAACATCCATCCCCGGGCGGGAATGAGGACTGAACTGTACTCCCTCAAGGAACATCAATTACCAGGTAAGTGTAATTTCCATTTCCTTATTGGTCCTACAGTTCAGTCCTCCACCACTGGGATGTACCAGAGCAGTAATCATTGGGAGGGACCTATCCAGTCGGCTCGGCCCCTAAACGAACAGAGCAGGCACCGACCCCAGCCTGCTCCTCACGTCAACAGGCGGTAAGCCAACCAGGAAGACACGACCGAGAGCCCACTTGGATCCTCTTCACTGGTGAAAATAGCACAGAACTCTGCCCCAAGCAGCGCTAGTGCTTCAGAAAGACAAACTCGCCATCGCAAACACACTGAACGCCCAAGAAACAGACCTACTGAGAAGGCTACCGGAGCTCCGCCTGAAAAATCCGCTTGAGCTCCCCCTTGGCTCTCGACCCCACCAGGGCGTCAAGTGTTAGCAACCGCTGCTCTCCCGCAGAACCCGCCTCCACGGAGGGACAGGCAGCGAAGAGACCTCCCAGAAAGCGACGGAACCTCACCTAAGGTCCAAGGAACGCAGGTTACAAGCAAAGTGTTCTTGTGTAAGTCCCAAACCGACAACTAAACAGGCACAGCCGGATTCCACGAGGGAGAACGGAACCGAGGTCCATCCAGACAGAGGTGGGAAGCAAAATGAGGGAAATGGAAAAAACCACCAGCGTCAAACACCCTATTTGTCACACCTCTTAAGGGCTTTATACTTTGCAACACAAAGTAGCTCTACAGCTATGTCCTGGACCAGTTGGAGTCTTTTTAATTGAGAATGTGGAATGCAGCTAAGCAATGAGTTGCAATAAACCAAGCGTGATCCACCAAGGGCATATAAGAGGGTGTCAAGTGCCCCAGAGTCCAGCATTGTTTCAGAAGACGTGGAGTCTTACATGGTGTGACAAAAAAGAAAGGAGACTCTGGCAGCTACGCCCACGACGCAATGCCAGTAGGCCAACCGCTTACATCACCTGGATATGCCCTCCGGAATTGGAGGAACCATGCAGAAGTAGCAATTGCCGACGTGATCCATGGGCCCTCTCCAGATCATTGGAACCGCAAAAGACTTTGATGGTCTTTTCCCATCCATCCACAGCCTGAGATCTGCTACACATGTATTGCAGCATATGTGTGGCGCCTAGCTTTTATCCTGATCTTTTATTCTGCAGCCAAAATATAAATTGTAGGCTTTCTGAACCGCCACAGTCATATGCCATTTTTGTGATGTAAAAGTGACATCACCACAACTAGAGCAGAAATTATCTGCATGATTAACACCAGGACGAGGAATCGCCAAATATGCTGTGAGTGACCTATCGGTATAAAATAAATATGTCTTTTTTTTTTTTTACTGTCAAGCGAGGCAAATATAAGTAGTGACTGCATCAACTGGTTTTGGACAGTTATTTCGATTGGTTGCAAGTAAAGATTATGCAAGCTCACGCAAATGTTGCAGAATACACTGGTAATGGTCCCCACTGACTAATGAAGAGCACATATCTTAGCAACCAGACCCAGTCGGCCATTTTCACTATGACCTCTGAAAGGCATAGAATGGACCGGGCCACGGCCCCGTACCAATGCGTCGACGCTATCCAGGAGCCTCATATGTCCTCTGCTAAACATAGACCCGTCGCCGCAGACTGACAGGTCGCCATGAGGTCCAATATGGGCTGACCGCATCTGAGCACACGCAGCGCGCACACCACCTGATGCAATCTCACTCCTCCGGCAAACACTCGGACCCCGCTAAGGACATTCGCCACCACCGTGTCCCCACCGAAACGCAGGCCGCCAAGGCTTCAACCGCGCCGCTGTCCCTTCGCTCGGGCCACCCTGACCACCCGACCGACTCCACCCTGCCAATCGAAATAGGCCACCATCCCAGAGATCTCAGACAGCACCTACAGCGCTCGATCCGCTACCGTGTCCGTGAACGCCTGCCACGGCTTATGTACCGCGTACCGTTCCAGTCAGACGATGGAACACTGGGCGTGCTGCGTACACTAAAACGCCTTGTACATAAAGGATCTCCAAAATGTAGCTGAGTCTAACCACGCTCCGGCCAAGCTCCCGGAAGAAAGGGACAGAACCTTATAAAAAAGAAGTGGGACCAATTAGGAAGGCTTTTCTGTTTGATTATTCTTTTTTTTTTTTTTCCTTTTTACAACTCCATAAGGGCCACAAGGCACACAACCGAACAGGGCATTGTCCAGAGAACGCAAGGCCCCTCCTCCAGGCTGACTCCACAGCCTAAACCGGCAGTCACCTTGGCTGATGCCGAGCAGCGCGGAAGCCAACATGTAAGCCCAGCATATGAAGTATGCCTACTAGTACAGCATTCCACAATGGAGGGACATGTAACCGGACGGCTTTGAATATGAACCTACAGATATCCCGCGCTTGCTCCAAGACAAGCACTGTGCAGCCTACTGGTCTTCTCGGAGCACCGCCACGACCCGAAGACCTAAACCGGCCAGCAAAAGACGACGTACACTGGGCCCGAAGGAACCTGGTTGAACGGATCCCAGCACTCCCTGTATCGTTAGGATCAGAGCCTCCCCCCAAGGACTCAGCCCTGGCTGGAACCGGCTGAGTATAACTCCAGGCCCTGCGGCGAGCCCCCACGAAGAAGTAGGATGCAACGATGCCTTGAGGAAAGGGAAGGCCCAATGGGTGAAGCAAGTTGCTAGCCGACCAAGGGAGTAAACCCCACACGCGCACCTCAACGGAAGGTCGGAAGAACCGAGGATTCTGGTCCCACAGGTGCACCTGCTAGCCTTTAACAACATACACCTCCGCAGGTACAAAAAACTTAAATTGTGAGCACCTTCAGGGGTAAGGGGAATAGACGACAGCCTCCGACTGTTGACCACCTTGTCTTGCACAACAGACAGCAGCACCCCACCAAACAAATGATTGGGAATACATGACCTCAGAACCCCAAGACAGAGGTAAAACAGTAGAACGTGCAGTGGACGTGAATTTCCAGATCTGCCAGCCCCCCTGCCCACATTGAGAAGAGGCAGAGAAGAACTGGACCGGCGGATCTGGAGGGGTGCCTCCTGGACAGCCGGGCCACCGAAGGGAAAGCTGATGACTGAGGCCCAAACTCCTCAGGATGGCCCCGTCTTGCATTGGCAACCCCATGCAACAACATGACAACCCCGCTCACGATATCCCAAGCGATCTCTGTCATTGCTGCAACAATCACCTGAGCATGAGATCACAGACGGAACACGGACATGCAGACGCACTCAAGGAGAGTGCACCTAAGAAATATGAGCCTATCCAACATCCAGCACCACATGTCCAGGTGTCCCACTCCTGTCACCCAAAACACAGGACGCTTGAACCTAGGTGACCGTCATAGCAAAGACAGGGAGGCCTGACTGCCGCTATCAACCCTTCCAAGACCCTGGAACACTAAGCCCCGGACTGTGCCATCCAGCAACACTTCTCACGATCCCCAGCAGGGGCCTTTCCCCAGATGGCCCAGATGGGCAGTGTTCCCGCCAAATGGGCAAGCTGCGCTCTGATAACATAGTGCAGAAAACCAAATCAAAGTGTCTTAACCTAGCTAATTTTTGTCTAATAGTGATCATTCATAATATCAGCCAGGCTCAATCATAACATTAGTATTAATGATCTCTAAAGATTGAAGAGTTACTAATGTAACACTAATTGGGTTTTTTTTTGTTGTTGTTGTTTTTAAAGAGCTTCAAAGGCGATCTTGGAAACTACAGACCAATGAATCTGAGTTCAGTGCCAGTTAAATGATAGAACTTGTTCTGAAAAGCAGCACCAAGCTGTCTTTTCAAAGGGTTAATAAACATGTGAGTAAGCCAAATGATATGTATCTGGATGTTTTAGAAGGTACTTGACAAAGCCCCTTATTTATTTATTTTTATTTATTTATCTATTTCTTCTATACCGCCCCTTCCAGAGATCAGGGGCGGTTTACATGGAACAAGTAAACAAATTTGTATACTAATGTATACATTACATGGAACAGAGATTTTTTTAACTTTATACAGATAATAGTTATTAACAGAGATTTATAACATTGTAACTTTATACAAATAACTGTGCATTAATTGTCAAAACTATTTACATTTTATATACATTAATAAGTTTCTGTAGCGTAGTGTTGGTCAGAGTTTTTCTACCTTTTTATAGGTAGTCAGAGTTTTCTACCTTTCATATGTGTGTGTGTGGAGGAATTTATTTCCTTTTTTCATCTCTTGGGAGTATTTTGGGGTGTATGTGGTGGGAGTATGTGGTGGGTGTATGTGTGTGGGTAGTTGAGTGTGGTTTTAGGGCTTTGTGTTTGAGTGTTTGGGGATGGTGTGTGGTTGGACTTGGGGGTATGGGATTTCATAGTGTTCTCCTGAGGAAGGAGATGATGTGCTATTATAGAATGGAAAATGGATCAAAAACAGGAACACAATAGGACTAAATGGCCAGTTTTCTCACAGGAGACCCGTAAATAGAGGAATGTCTCGGGATCTGCACTGGAACTGGCATCTGGTAACATCTACTGCACTGAAATGATATGGAAAAGAGATCAGCAAGCATGGCGATCAAATTTGCAGATGGCATAACGACATTTAGAGGCTGTCTGCACAATTTCCAAGCGTATAAACATGGAAATAGCATCCTAATGTAAATGACAATTTCAGAAAGGGCTCAATTTGTAGGTGGTTGTGCCGCCGATGACCCTGAATGGCCAAATCCTAGCACGGAAACCTGCTGCTGACAGACGTCGCTAACTGCCAGAATGCAGACAAAGGTAAAGGCACCCCCCAAGAAGTAAAACCCAAACCAATCACATTGCATTCAAAGAACTATAAACTATCATGAAATTAAAAGGAAATTAAAATTAAAAGGAAATTAAAATTAGAATTAAAATTAAAAGTAACAGCAAAAGGAAGTCCTTATCTGGGTGTAGCCGCGTGGAACAGCGTCGTCTGCTCAAACGCGGGGCTGCTCCGCTCTCCGCCACGAGGCCTCAGCCCTGCCGAGAAAATGGCGCCAATCCGAAGCAGGCCCGTTTGGCGCCAAACACCACAGAGGCGGCAAGAGCTCAGAGCCCCTCCATGTGGACTCGAGAGACTCCCTTGTGGCATCGGGATGCAGCAGTTACCCCGCTGTAGCTGCGGGGTGAAGAGCTGTCCAGACACGCTGCTGCCTCGCGCCACCAGAAGTAGCAGACGCTGCGAGCCCCGGCCCGCCGGCTAAAGAACCTCGAACGGCCTGAGGCTCCCGCCGCGATGGGAATCTGCCGCATGGACACTGCCAAAATGCAGGTGTTCCACAGAGCTCTCCCCCGTACAGTCCTGGGGGAGAGATCATCACCGGGCACAGAGACCGAAGAATCCCAAGCAGAGAGGCTAGCTGGCAGTGTGAACTTTGAAAAGGGACAGAACCCCCCTTTACACTAAGGCAGACTAGGTGAAAATAAATAAAGTAAAAGTAAATGAAATTAAATGAAAATGAAAATGAATTCAATTTACAGTATTACACCTAAAGAAGGGCAAAAGAAATGCAAGGTAAATCAAATCCTGACTAACTGCTCCTAAACTGCTTCTCAAGTGAGCCCAGCACCTAGGCTCACTACGTCCTCATGCTGCATGGAGACTGGACACACACTGGAGGATCATGGGAGAAGACCAGCAGGATATACCCGGTGATGTCACAAATTTGACTTGTCCAGTCTCCATGTTGCAGGAGGAGGTGCACTACCCAGTGGCAGTGGCGTAGCGTGAGTTGTCAGCACCCGGGGCAAGGCAAGTAATTTGCGCCCCCTAACCCGTGGATTTTAGCCGCCGGGGAGCTTCTTTGCGCGGGGGAGCCGACTGTGATCCTACCCCGGGAGGGAGCGATCGTCAGCACTGACCTCGCTGAGCAGGAGTCCAGGGAAACGAACAGCACAGCAGCAAGAGCCCGACAAGCATGGTTAAACGCCCAACAGCAGGGAAGAGGAGGAGATACGGAACCAGAAACTCGCGATGCCGCCCTGCAGCTCCGCCTTCTCGAGCGCACAGGGCGATCCGACCCCAACCCCAGCTTTACATTGAGATCGAGGGGCGATGACGCGATAAACAGTCCCCCTCCCACCCCGCCCCGGCAGCTTGTGTGAAATAGCTACCTAGAGGGGGTCAATCGCATCGCCTGCGCTTTGTTGCCGAGGGTTTGCCAAGAACAATGCGACTCCCAGGACTGCGGGCTCGAGGGCTATAGCGCAAACCTCTTTGCAGTGCCACCACCAGATGGCGTACGCGCCAACATGTATCATAGGGACCTGCCTTTCCCCCTCATCGGCAACAGAGAGCTGCGAGTGCGAGCGCCCCCCCCCCCATGTTGCGCCCGGTGCGGCCAGCCCCCCCTGCACCCCCCACGCTACGCCTCTGCCCAGTGGTGGACTGTAGGACCGATAAGGAATGTTTGTTATCATGACACAATGACTGCTGCTTCTTACAAGATTTCCAGATTTATCATCTACTTCTCTCTCATCATACTGGTCTCCAACATTATATGAAGCTGAGTGACAGTACTTCAGTGAAGTCGTCAGCATGATAAAAGGTCCAATTCACTTTGTGCTCACTGGATCATGGTGAAAATGTAATTTTCCTTAAAATCAGAATCTTGAGCTGCCAAGCACTAGTCTGATCACTATGGAAACTATCTGAAAAGTTGAGTGAGGCAATGTCGCTTAGTGTGTTCTCTATTAATGCTATACCTTAGTCAAGCACTGGAGTCCTAGCTGCACTGAGTAAATAAACTGTTAAAGTAACCAGAATCTTCAGTGTACCATGAAAGAGAGCGCCAAGTCAGTCTCTGCCTCCAACTTTCGAAAAATGCTCAGGCTAATTATATTTTTGAACATTTTCATACAATGTTAAAGTGCAAAAGTGAAACAAATAAAAGGAACATTGCATAATTTAGCTGTCATTTTCTAGAACTGCTCATAATTGTAACCATAAAATGATAATATTCTACCATATGTGCAGCTACAAAATGAAACCTAATACTGGGCACTATCTACAGAGAAAGCTTAATCTACTCCTCCCTCTAGTGGTACTTCTAAATGACACAGAAATGAAAATAATGAAATACTGTAAAATTAGGAACACCACATCTATAAAGGTGAAAATTTATATTACTTCCTTCTTTCCCTTTCCTTTTTAGTTGGAAGCTGCAGCAGCTGTATACACATAAGACAAAAGAAAGTCTATGAAATCAATTTCTTGTTTGTAGGCCAGGATTTCCTTTGCAGTGGGCCGCAACATGTGATAAATATGGACCACAGATGATCCTATTACACATCCCACCAAGGAAAGAAGTGCTTCGCTGATCTATTTTTCAGGGACATTCCTGGCAGTATTAGCCTGTCTGCTGTTTACGCAATGACTTGACAGCACTTAAAAAAAAAAGTCTCAGTTGATAAAGCATAATGCTGTGCTGTTCATCCAATTCTATTACATTAAAAGAGTTATTTTGTCCCCAGAGAGACAGACAGAGGACAGGCAGATGGACATTTGATTCCTTTGATAAAGCAGTTACTCACCTGTAACAGGTGATCTCCTAGAACAGCAGAAATTTAGTCTTCACATATGGGTATTGTCAGTACCGACGGAGCCTGCGCGGGAACGCTCCCCAGCGTCCAATAGGAAAGCTTTTGGGAGCATCCCACAGCGCCTGCGTGCAGCCTTCCCGCCTTTTCCAACTGTCCCTCTCCAGTTGAGTTTAAAGCTGAGAAAGAGAGAGGGAAAGAGAGAACGAGAGAGAGATAGAGAGATACAACTCCTAGGGGAGGTGGGTGGGTTGTGAAGACTAAATTCCTGCTGTTCCCGGAGATCACCTGTTACAGGTGAGTAACTATGCTATCTCCAGGAACAAGCAGGAATGTAGTCTTCACATATGGGGACTCCCTAGCTGCAGATGCCAGGGAGAAACCCCAGAAGTTGTGTGCCCTTGTGAAAGGGCTCCACTTCCCCCCATGGATCTCTGGTATCCTACCAGGGATGGTGGGTAGGAGTTGATTAAGAATGGAACAGGTGTTGAAGAACAGCCTGACCAAACAAGGCATCCCGGCAGGAGTCCTTGTCTAAGCAGTAATGGGCTGTGAAGGTATGAACAGAAGCCCAAGTAGCTACTCGACAGATGTCGTCGATAGACACAGAGTGAAGATGAGCCATAGAGTTTGCCATGGCTCTCACATTGTGAGCTGTGACATGGCCTTCAAGAGGAAGGTTTTTACTCTCATAGGCAAAAGATATACACTGTGCAATCCAGCTGGACAGTGTTCTTTTGGAGACTGGAAGTCCTAAATGACTAGGATCAAAAGCAACAAAGAGTTGAGAGGACTTTCTATGTTGCTGTGTCCTTTGCAAGTAAAAGGCCAAAGCCCTTTTGCAGTCCAAAGTATGAAGATTCCTTTCTGCATCTGAGGTGTAAGGCCTTGGGAAGAATACAGGAAGGTAAACCACTTGGTTTAAATGAAAAGGTGACACCACCTTTGGCATAAAGTGTGGATGAGTCCTAAGGACTACCTTATCATGATGGAACCTTGTATAAGGAGGATCAGCCATCAAGGAGGAGTGGCCTAGTGGTTGGGGCAAGGTACTTCAGGCCGGAAGGCCGGGGGTTCAAATCCCACTAGAGGACAGCAACCTTGGGCCGGAAGGACTGGGGTTTCTAGTCCCACAGGTGCTCCTTCTGGTCTTGGGCAAGCCACTTAACCCTCCATAGCCCATGTTCCCTGTAAAATAGTTATCTCCAAGTTATAATGCCCTGTTCAATGTAATATCAGTTTGTTCAATGTAAACCGCACTGATGCAGAATAGCGTGGTATGTAAGAGAATGTAATAAATAATAATAAATAAATAAATAAACGCTTGCAATTCACTGATGCGATGTGCTGATGTGATTGCAATAAGAAAGATGACCTTCCAGGAAAGGAATTTAAAAGAGGTAGTGGCTAATGGTTCAAAAGGCGGTTTCATGAGCTGCCCAAGAACCAGATTTAAGTCCCATGCCACTGGTGGTGGCTTAATGGAAGACTTAGTTAAAAGAAGGCCTCTCATAAATCTTGCTATGAGAGGATGAGAGGAAATAGGTTGTCCATTTAGAGGCTTGAAAGAAGCTGCAATAGCACTCAAATGAACTCTCACTGAATTTGTCTTAAGCCCTGCATTTGATAAATGAAGGAGATACTCCAGTAATGATTCCAGAGGTATCGCAAGAGGGTTAAGACCCTTCTGCAAGCACCATATGGTAAACCTTTTCCACTTAAATGCATAAGAGCGTCTTGTGGAAGGTTTTCTGGAAGCATAAATGATATCCTTTACCTGCTGGGAAAGGTTAAGACCGTGGAGTTCTAGGCTTTCAGCAACCAGGCCTTGAGATGCAGAGACTGGGGATTGGGATGCCACAGCATCCCGCCCTCTTGAGAAAGGAGATTTGGAGCAGATCCTAACTCCAGAGGAAGAGCTTGAGAGAGATGTAGGAGCAGAGGGTACCACATTTGCCGTGGCCAACGTGGAGCTATGAGAATCATATGACCTCTGTCTCTCTGAAGCTTGAACAAGGTCTTGGGAATTAGGGGAATGGGTGGAAAGGCATACAGGAAGTCCTGGCCCGAATGGAGGAGGAAAGCTTCCCTGGCCTGACAACCCTGAGCCGGGATTCTGGAACAGAACCGGGGAAGTTTGGCATTCAGCGGACTTCCAAAACGGTCTATGTCCGGGGTTCCCCAAATTTGAAAAAATTTGGCCACCTGGTCTGCATGGAGCGACCATTCGTGTGGAAGCAGAACTCGACTGAGTCTGTCTGTCCAAGAGTTTTGAATGCCTGGAAGATACACCGCAAGGAGATGAATCTCATGCTCTCTGGCGAGGGCCCATAGTCGCAAAGCTTCTTTGCAGAGTGACAGAGAGCCTGTTCCGCCCTGCTTGTTCACATAGAACATAGATACTTGATTGTCTGTTTGAATTAGAACTGTCTTGTAGCTGAGCTGGGTGTGGAATACTCAAAGAGCAAGGAATATTGCTCTGAGTTCTAGGAGATTGATGTGTAGATAGGCCTCCTGTGGAGTCCAGGTACCCTGGGTAGAGAGGCCTTGCAGGTGGACTCCCCAACCCACCTGTGAAGCATCTGTTGTTAGAGTGCCCTGGGGTGAGGTTTGCTGGAAAGGAGACCCCCCAAAAGGTTTTGGGGCGATTGCCACCATTGGAGGGACAAAATAAGGCGATCTGAGTTTGCTATTTTGTCTGACAGGCAACCTGATGCCTGAGTCCACTGAGTGGATAAAGTCTACTGGGCTGCCCTCATATGGAGGCGAGCATAAGGAACCACATGCATGGTGGATGCCATGTGGCCTAGCAACTGTAACATTTCCCAAGCAGTGAGGTGAGGTTTTAGCACTGCTTGGGAAGCTAACTGCGCAATGTGAAGGCAGCGGGGCTGTGGAAGGTAGGCCCTTGTCTGTCTGGTATCCAGCAGAGCTCCTATAAACTCTAGGGACTGAGTGGGAGCAAGGCTGGATTTTGGGAAGTTTATGACAAGTCCCAAATACTGAAGGATGCGCCTTGTGCGAGAGAGGGCAACCCTGGCCTCTGGTGGGGCTCAGATGAGCCCGTCATCTAAGTAAGGGAAGACAAATATTCCCAGGGTGTGGAAAAATGCTGCCACCACAGCCATGCATTTTGTGAACACCCTTGGTGCAGAGGCCAGGCCAAAGGGAAGAACCTTGTCTTGGTAGTGCTTCCCTTGAAAAAGAAAGCAAAGGAACTTTCAGTGAGTTGGATGGATGAGAACATGAGTGTACACATCCTTAAGATCTAGAGAAGAAAGCCAATCCTGACTCTGAAGGTATGGCAGCAGAGTTCCTAGAGAAATCATTTTGAACTTCTCTTTGAACAGAAATTTGTTCAAGTCTCCGAGGTCTAAAATCTTTATTTCAAAATTTTATATACCGTTTTGGCCGAGACATAAAAGCAGTTTACAATAAATAAAAAGTCTAAGCTACCTGACTAGAGAAAAGGAACGCCATGGTAAGATAGGAAAGAGGGGAAAGGACCGTGTAAGACTTACAATAGGTATACCAGACACAACTGACAATACTCAGGGAGGGATATTAGGAGGGAGGTCAAAGGCTTGCTGAAATAGATGAGTCTGTGTCCTCCTGTTTTCTTTGGAATAAGGAAATAGGGGGAGTAAAACCCTGTACCCCGTTGGGGAATGGGTACCTCTTCTATTGCCCCTTGAGCTAGGAGCACAGTGACCTCTTGACCTAACTGGTCATTGAGAGAGGTCTGAGAATTGAACTGTCTTACTGTAGGAGGGGGCATGCTGAGGAAATGAAGCTTGTACCCATCTCTTACAATAGACAGAGTACAATTTTCTGCTGTTATCTGACCCCATCTGGGGGCAAAATGACATAACCTTCCTGGGATGGTGGAGGGTTCTGGGCCGTTCAGGGCCAGGAAGGCAAAGTTCTCTAGATAGGAGTCAAAGCCCCTGTGGAGGCTGAGTCTGCTGAGCCGGTTGAGGCTTAGCTGCTTTCGTCTTTCTTTGCCTAGGTTGTTGCTTCTGTCCCTTTTGGGCAGACTGACCTAAACAATGCCCCTGCTGGGTATAGGAGGGATAAAACTTCTTCTTCTTACTGAAGAATGGTTTCTTATAGGATTTTTTCCTTGCAGGATCAGCTGTAGATTTAGGCAATCTATCCAAAGTGATTTTGTCAGCATCTATCTCATTAGCTTTCCTGCCAATTCTTGCCAAAGAAATTCTCTCCTGTGCAAGGAATAGTCCCTAGTTTATCCTGAACCCAAATTTCCAAGTCAGGTGCCTGGAGCCAGGCAATCCTACGTGCACCTACGACAATGGCAGAGGTTCTGCTTATGCACTCAAAGCAGTCAAAGGCTGCACAATTCATAAACTTGTAAATATCCTGGGCATGTTTGTAAAGGGCGAGATAATCTTGCCTCTTATCAACAGGAAGGAGAGGGCTCATAAGCTCTAAATCTCCTGTGCCCTCCTTAAGGAACATCCCCATATATAAGATATAGGAACTGATCCTAGCAGAAAGCATGGAAGCCTGGAAGGTTCGACTTCCAAAGGTGTCAAGAGTCCTACACTCATGTCCTGGAGGATTAGATGCATGCCTTTTTGCACTCTTTATCCTTCTCATAGCAGATTCCACCACCATGGAATGGTGTGGTAATTGAGTCTTCGGAAACCCAGGACAAGGAGGAACTCGATACATGGTGTTGAGTCTTTGAGAGTGAGGAGATGTGGTTAGAGGTGTTTCCCACATCCTTAACATGAGATCATGCAAGATCTTATGAACAGGTAAGGTAGCTGCCTCCTTGGGAGCTTTAGGGTATTGCAGGATTTCCAATTCCTTTGCCCTAGGCTCTTTTTCAGGAGCCACTGTGATGGAAAGACCTCGAGCCACATCTCGGATAAAATCCTGAAAGGACATATCCCCTGGAGGAGACATCCTACGTTGAGGAGAAGAAGCAGCCTCAGGAAGAAGTACTCTGGTATCAGCAGAGCTTTCAGAGTCTTCAGACTCATCCGAGGATTCGAAGTATCTCCGATCCGGGTGATCGTGTAAGGCATGGTACCGGTACCGATCGAAGTCGGCATCGGAGGGGTCTAGTACCGACTTGTCGATACCGGATGGATAAGCATGACTCGGTCCCGGTAGAATACCTGCCGATGTCGATGCAGTCGGTGCTGGCACTGGTTGAATTGTCTCAAGCGGTTTCAGAGGCATCGAGGCCGTGAGAAGAGCTGCCAGACTGCGTTCAATAGCTAAGAATCTCTGGTCTATCGACGCTGCCGATGCTTGGGTATCGGTACCGGATGAAGCAGCCGCTACCCCAGAGCATGGCACCAGTAGTTCTGCCGAGGTTGAGGCCTCGAGAACATCCTGGAGCCCCGTTAGTGCTTTGGAAGCCGAAACCTCCCGCCAGGGCAAGTTTGCCGGTACAAGTCCCTCAAGGACAATGCCAGAGGCATCTCGATGCTTAGAAGGAGATCTACCCTTTGAGGACCGGCCAGATTTATGTTTAGTTACCTGAGATCCATGGGAGGAAGACAAAGCCCTGGACGACGTCGAAGCCACAGATGCTGCATCGGAGGGAAAAAGGGTGCTAAGTTTAGCAGCTCGGTTTTGCCGGCCCCTCTTCGACATCATCCCACAGGCAACACACTCGGAAACAGAGTTGTCAGGCCCTAAACATTTCAGGCACCACTCATGGGTGTCGGTGACAGAGATGGTACCGCCACACTTGGAACACTTTTTAAAACCCGAAGCGGGTTTTTCCATTTTAAAGGAAAAGTTGGGCCTAGTGCCCAAAATGGCGCATGGCACCTGAAGAGAAAAAACCTGGAAAGACTCCAGAAGGAAAGCTTTTTTTTTTTTTTTTTGAAAAAAGAACGAACCACCGGCGGTACCAGTATAGTGTCGAGGGAAGGCAGACGTGACCACAAAAAAGAATAAAAGGTAATATTTTCTGTGGTGTCAGGATGTGTGACCTGTTGGCTCCGTGGAAAATGAAGAACTGGAGAGGGACAGTTGGGAAAGGCGGGAAGGCAGCACGCATGCGCTGTGGGATGCTCCCAAAAGCTTTCCTATTGGACGCTGGGGAGCGTTCCCGCGCAGGCTCCGTCGGTACCGACGATACCCATGTGAAGACTACATTCCTGCTTGTTCCTGGAGATAAATGACTACCACTACAGCTGCGGATCCCTGGCCATACAGCATTACAGATGACTTTTGAAAGAGTGAGGGTTATCCAGTGTTCACTCGGAAATGAGAATCAAAAAGTAAGTGGCATAAAGAAGGGATGGACAAATGATCATAAAAAATATAAACCAGTGTAACAGCAACAACATACCATTGTTCTCTCTCTTGTTTTAAAGTAGCAGCACTGTAGATGCTGGCACAAAAGGAGCATCCACTCTGTCCAATTGTTTTCCAAACTGGTTCTCGATTGGTTCTCTCTATTGTTCTGGTCATATTTTATTGGACTTAATTTTAAAAAAAGATTCAGCTTTTACGTCTACACTAAATGTTTTTGTGCTTCTTGTTTCTATAAAGTAAGTTAAAATCTTTTATTACGCAAGTGTAAATTTCCCAGTTCATAAAGCATAACACTGTAATATTCATTTGACTAACTGGTCATTAGAGGGATGTGAACAGATAACTGTTGACGCTTTCAAAACTAATTCTTTAAAAAAATGCAGTTGCTTAGTGTTGACTATGAATGACAAATCAATTTAGCAATAACATGTATATGAAAGTGTAAATATAATATTAGCATAATAGACCTTCATACAAATGGAGTGCTGTCAAACTATCATCTTATTCACAATTATTTTTAGAAAATGTATTATTCTTCTCTAGATTCTTTTAAGATTGCGACTTTGAAACATAGAAACATGACAGCAGAAAAAGACCACATGACCTATCTAGTCTGCCCTTCCATATTTAACTACAATAGTCCTCTTTCTATCTTTAGAGATCCTCTGTTTGTCCAATGTTTTTTTTTAATTCAGATACTATCCTTATGTCCACCACCTCTACTGGGAGACTCTTCCATGCATCTTCCACACTTTCCATAAAGAAATATTTCCACATATTACTTCTGAGTCTATCCCCTTTCACGCTCATCCTATGTCCCCTCATAGGAGAGTTTGCCTTCAATTGAAAGAGACTTTCCTGGGAAATTTATGCCACGGAGGTATTTAAATGTTTCTATCACATCTCTCCTATCCTACCTTTCCTCTAAAGTCTACATATTAAGATCTTTAAGTCTGCCCTCATATGCTACATAATGAAGACCAGTAACCATTTTAGTAGTCACCCTCTGCACCGACTCAAACCAGCTTATATCCTCTTGAAGGTGCAGTCTCCAGAATTGCACACAATACTCCAAATGAGGTCGCACCAGAGACTTATACAGAGGCATTATCACCTCCTTTTTCTGCCGGCCATTCCTCTCCCTATACACCCAAGCATCCTTCTGGCTTTTGCAGTCATCTTTTCTACCTGTTTAGCTACTTTAAGATCATCAGACACAATTACGCCCAAGTCAGCCCATTTATTTGGCCAACATGAAATTATTATTAGGATGTTCTTACATTTAAATTTTCAAAATTACATGGCTCCCTGCTTCAGACGACCTGCAAAGAGTCCAGTTTTCTTCAAGATCAATACAAGCTGTTAGAATGAAACTCTTCTGTATATAAAGTCTTAAGACTCCTTTCATGTTACTGCAAAAGGAAGTAGAAAATAATTCTGTATTCCACTAGATACTATGTGCTGCTATAGATCTTTTATACAGTTGTGGTCAACTTTAATGGAATCCTTGCATGTTAGGTAAATAATTGGAAATATTCCAATTCATGTCATAATAATATTTTAATAGTATGTTCAAAGGTACCGTATACAACAACAACAAAAAAAAAACAATGTCTCTGCAACTTAGACATAGTTTCTGAGAAAAAACTAAACATGAACTGAACAGGATCAATGGCACCCTGCACTAATATTTGGTTGCACAACCCTTGGCAGTGATGACAGCCTCCAAATGTTTCTTGTAGCCATCTATAAATTACGTACATCTGTCTTCTGGTAGTTTCTCCCACTCTTCAACTGTGATTTGTTCCAACTCATGAATGTTTCCAGGATTCCTTTTATCAATGGCAGATTTAATCTTTCCAAAGGTTTTCGACTGAATTGAGATCACGGCTCATTGCTGGACAGTTTAAAACAGTTCCTTTGTTCCTTTTTAACCATTCTTTCATACTTTTGAATGTATGTTTTGGGTCATTGTCCTGCTGGAGGACCCATGATCTTCGACCCAGACCTGGCTTTCTGACACTAGGTAGCACAATTCGCTCCAAAATACCTTGGTATTCCTCTGATGTCATGATTCCTTCCATACGTTCCTGGCCTCCAGTTCCTGAGGCAACAAAACAGCCCCATAACATTATGGAACCTCCACCATATTTACAGTAACTGTAGGAAGGGTGGTTTATTTTCCCTTATAAGCTTCATTTCTTCGCCTCTAAATATATTGCTGGTCTGTATTGCCAAAGGGCACAAGTTTGGTTTCATCTGTCCACAGAATACTTTCCCAGAAGGATTGTGGATTCTCAAGGTGGTTTTGGGCAAAGATCAGTTGTGCCTTTTTATGTCTGTCTTTGAGCAGTGGGGTCTTCCTTGACCTTCGCCCATGAAGTCCTTCTTTGTTTAGTGTGTGGCATATGGTGTAGGTTGAAACCACCACTCCAGATTGCTCTAGGTCAGCCTTAATCTCTTTGGATGTTGTACATGGTGTTTTGCACTAACCTTCAAAAACGTCTTGGATTAATTTTCCTCTTCCCACCACATCCTAGGAGGTTCTTGACAGTTTCATGAGCAGATAATTTCTTAATAACATTGTGAACTGCAAACACAGGAATCTCAAGGTCTTTAGAGATGGCCTTGTACCTTTTTGAAGTTTGGTGATAATGGCTTTTTTGACCATCTCAGGCAGCTCTCATCTTCACCACTGTGAAAATGGAACAGGGAGTGAATGTGGCCATTTTAAACTTTACAGCCATCATTCATTGGTTGATTCAAGTCATGTGAGTACTGACAATTGATCACAGGTGCGTCTAATCTTACTGCAATGGGAATATGGCTCTTCTCTTCAAATTGATTTGAATTGTTTATAAGGGTGCCAATAAACATGTCCTGGCAATGTCCTAGTTTTTGTACTATTTCCTACTATTTTCTTTTTTAATTGATCTGATTTTATTTGATTCTTTTATGTGTCAAATATGTATGCATATATAGTCCAAAGCCATTTCACTGGCCACTTTTTTTTTTTAAGGAGATATTGGACATTAAGGGTTGAACTGCAAGGGTACCAATAATGTTGACCACAACTGCATAGGCAAACCCTATATGTAAAATGCAAAAAGCACTAAAGTGGCATTTTAGAAAGGATGCCCAGGTGCAAAACCTGGGGACGTTTACATTTCGGCCCAATTTTAGAAATGGACGGCTGCAGTAATGGCTTGTTGGATGTCCTGGCTAGCATTTCCAGAAGGGAGATGTCAATGTGCAGTGACAGATTAATAATCTGTTTGGGGTTTGTATTTACATGCAGGTTTCTTTGTCCAAGAAATATTGATAGCGGCGATGACAGCACATTGTGCTCTACCCCTTGGAAATGTTGTCAACATAAAAAAAAAAAAACACTTTTTTGCTCTTTATTCATGGTCAGGAGCTAGTATAAGCATGGAAGCCTCAGCAACCACGGCCAGACATGCTTATGCTTTTCTGGGATTGCACTGCAAAATGCATCTTTGCTGATCCACCCAGGCCACTCCTTCAACACCCCCCCCATTCTACTTCGATGACCTTAAGCTAGGGACGGCCATATTCTGGTTTCTAAAATGGCCCATCTACGTGTCTGTTTTCAAATGTCCAAAACATGAATAGAGCTTCTAAAATAACCCCCACAATGATCGATGAATTCTAGTGTATGGCACTTTGCTTAGTCTCAATCTCCTTCATTAATGGGGTATGGGGGGGACCCAACTACCAGCCTTGGCTGAGATGAAGAATAGCAGGTGTCCCCCGCAGCCCCCTCTAGTGGCCGCGTAGTGGTTCCACAGGGGCTGGGGAGCGCATAAGAATTAAAAGGTTCCGGGTTGATCTGTTGTGAGGGTCAATGGGATAGCAGGTCACATTGTCAGCCTCAGGGTCAACAACCTAAAAAAGTAACTCTTGCCAAGTGTAGGGTACAAAAAGGCTTTTATTTCCCCTTTTCGCATGAAGAAATTCAAAATATGAGGTAATGAGTAACAGAACATAAATTCAGTTGCATCAAAACGTGAGTCAGCAAAACACTCAAAATAACATGGTTCCTTCACCAACTTAAAGCCTAAACTTTCCAGTACAATTTGCACACATTAGATTTGTTTGCCTTTTTCTCAAAGATATCTTCTTGTGCAAAAGTCACATTCCATTGATTCTATATCTTCAGTGCTCTCAGATTCCCCTGGCAGCCATTCCATATCTATGGGATCTGACACTGAGGTCTCTGAGATCTCTTGGATATTAAAACCTGGTTTCCTAAAAGCATGCCATACTGTATCCCAGTGCTGGCTTGGTAGTTTGGGGCGTCGGCTTTTAGGTCTAGTATATCTCCCTGGGCTTGCTGTTGTTTCAGGACTAAAAGTTTGCTCCTTCCATTCTCTGGCAACATTAAACTTTTTCCTGTAAAACTTATCAGTTATATCTGGTTTAAAACAGTCCTTATTGTCCAGATAAAAACTAGCCCTTTGTTCCTCTCTAGGCTTCTTGAAAAAGGCTTGAGGCCTAGTCTGAGAGTTTTGTGCTCCAGGTATATCCTTTCTCTCAAGGCTATGAACTTTTCCTTTATCTTTCAAGTTACTTTTGTAAAAGCTTTTAAAAGTACCTTTTTTCTCTTGAAGGTTTCTTCTCCAACCGGAGGGATAAGCACTTCCTTCCTTGGCTGCAGTCCGTGATACTGCCCCTTGAAGTTGTGTATGGCCTTTCTCTAGGCCTGCTCTCCCAGTAGCTTCCTTTCCTTTAGCTCTGCTGGGTTTGTCAGTGACCTCACCTCGGTCTCTGAGTCTGGCCTCTGGAGCTTCCCTTGGCACTGCCTCCTGTTCTCCACATGAAGGTCTCTGCCAAGCTCCTTGCCTCCTCCTGTGCTTCTCCTCTGGGTTCTTCCCTTCGGGATTTCTCTGTTGCCTTTCTGGCTCTCTTGACTGCCTTCCTGGCACCTTTGCCTCTCTTGGCTCTCTCGGCTCTCTCCCTCTTGGCTCTCTCCCTCTTGGCTCTCTCCCTCTTGGCTCTTCCTCTTGCAGTGCTCTGTTCCTACTTAAATCCAGAGCAGCTGCTTCTGAGTCCTGCCCATAGAGGTGTGGTTCTTCCACTTTCAGGTTTGTTCTCCTGCTCCCTCTATGTGTCCCTTCTCGTAATTGCAGGCAAATCCTGTTTTTTTCAAGATTTAAAAGTTTCCTTTCTTGCATCAGAGGGCTTGCGGTATCACACAGGACAGGCCCACTAACAACTTTTTACATAATTAAGCAGTAGCTCAGATCTTGACAGTAACTGAATGCATGGATAGTAAACTATGTTGAGCACAGACTGTCTCTCACATGTTATTGTACAGCGCTGCGTAAGCCTACTAACATTATACCAATGATAAGTAGTAGGTAGTAGTAGTGGGAAGTAGTAATGCTGTTTTTCAGAGCTAAAACATAAGCTTTACATGGTACAATTTAAATAGGGAAACAAAAATCAAGGCATTAGTTTAACATAAACAGAATGTTTTTTTCCCTACCTGGCTTGGATACTGCTGTTCACGTTGTGATATGCTGTGCTTTAATTATCTTACTGATCTTAAGTCCTGGTTTGAGGTCTTATTCCCCAGAACACCTGCATCTTCAGCATTCAGCTTTCATGCAAAAGTATTGAAAACTCAACCAGATTACATATACCCAAGTTCAAATTAAGGAAACAATAAAAGGGCGCCACTAGGCATGTTTAATCTTGAATGCATATTCATCAAATTTCTTTGGAAGTAGGCACCAGACTGTCACATGGCAAAAGATGGAATATTCCCCCTTACTTCAACACAGGAAGTAACACCTACCCACGCCACTCCCACCTGATACATGTAGCATTCCAGTTATCCAATACACCCAACCAGGAAAAACCTTGTAGATGCCGACCCCTAAAATGTGCCATCATTAACGCACGTTCCATCCGCAAAAAATGGCCTGTTGTCCTTGACACAATCTCCTTCTATGACCTTGAGATCCTCATGATCACAGAAACATGGCTATCACCAGAAGACAACGTCCTCCTCAATCAACTACTTCCCCCCAATTTTTCCATACACACGAAACATAGGGAAAACAAAAAAGGAGGAGGGGTGCTCATAATCTCCAAATCAGACCTCAACTTCCAGACTGTGGACTCTTCTAGCACAAACAGCCTGGACACTCTCTCTGTTGCTAACCAACAATTCTCCCTCACCCTCTTATATAGAACACCATCTACTTCTCCAATTGACCTCCCAACCATCATTGACCTTGCAGCTAACACCCGCACCCCCAACAAACCAAATTGGATAATGGGTGATTTCAATCTCCCATCGCTACACCAAAACCACGCAAATGCGTTCCTTGATGCAATGAAGGACCTGGGTCTCAAACAAATCATAAATGAACCCACACATACAAAAGGGAACATTTTGGACTTGGTTTTTGTGCCACATCCAGTCAAGGACAAAAGTCACAATCTGCCAACATCAGTCGTGGATGTACCCTGGTCCGACCACAAATTGATCATTATCCAGATTCCCAGCAACAATGACCAGCTGAACAGAAGCCAACCCACGAACACCACCTCTCGAACTTCCACTAGATGCTTCCGCCCCTTCGATAGGGAACTCATCCTTTCGGAAACCCCATCACTCATCAACAAAACAACACCTGACCTTGATGAACTAATCTCTCACTGGAATTCCAGCCTGCTTGCCATCTCACAACACCCAAACCCTAAAAATACAGCAAGAGCGAAAAGAAAATCCGCCCCATGGTTCTCTCCTGATCTACGCGCTTCCCTCATGCAATTACGTAGACTCGAACGCCGATGGCGCCGATCACGCTCACCGGAAGATCAGACCGCATACCTAACCCACCTTGCAATACATCGAGGAACAATCTCTATCAGAATGAGACAATATCACACTGACACCCTAAAGAGGTCATTGAATAAACCTCGTGACCTCTTCAATTTGGTCAAATCCCTCTCAAAGGAACCATCACCCGAGCAACACATCAACATACATCCACAAGAATTCGCTGATTTTCTGCAATCCAAGATTGTACAAACTAACAAGGTCACAGCAGTCCAATATCAAGAACCGGCGGACCTCTCTCCACTTGACTTTTTTTCCACACCATCCAATAAATGTATTGAGAACACCATAGCATCACTCAACACCTCCACTGCACAGACTGACCCATGTCCAGCTTTTTGGATCAAGGAACTACGTGATGTGCTCAGTCCTGTCATCGCAAATATAATGAAACTCTCCTTTTCAACAGGTTATTTTCCCACTTCACTCAAGCAGACGTCCATTAGACCATTACTGAAAAACCCCAAACTGGACCCCCAAAAGGTAGACTCCTATCGACCAATAGCTAGCATCCCCATCTTAGCCAAAATAATCGAGAAGGAAGCACAACGGCAAATTCAAGATCACATAGACTCTGTTGCTCCCTTAGATAACTGCCAACATGGGTTCAGAGAACATCACGGGGTTGAGACATTACTCACTGGTCTAATCAACAATATCATCACAGGAATCGACAACATCCATCAAGGTTTTGTCCTCATTTTCCTAGACATCGCCGCGGCTTTTGACTCCGTGAGTCACGAAATCCTCCTGGGAAGACTAAAAGAAAAGGGTGTCTGCAACAAGGCACTAAAATGGTGCAAGTCTTATCTGGACGATAGATGGCAATATGTGAAGTCTGGATCAGAAGAGTCTAGCCACTTCCATCAAAAACAAGGGGTACCTCAAGGATCCTCATTATCCTCCTTACTCTTCAATATCTACATGCAGCCCATATGCAATATCATAAGATCATTCAACGTAAACTGCATGATATATGCAGATGACATTCTTTTATACATGCCTTTCTCCACAACCCACATGGACCTGACCCCACTCACAGATTGTTTCAATGCAGTTTCAACATGGCTCCAGACACAGAACCTACGTATCCAGCATAAAAAACAGAGGTCCTTTTCATCTCCAGAGACTCCAACTTTACGCCCCCATCCCACGTCAGTGTCAAGGAAGCTGATTTGCAAACTAAAGATGCAATAAAATATTTGGGAGTTACCCTGGACCAACATCTAGACATGAGACGCCACATAAGCAGCGTAGTCAAAGCCATCTATTTCAAAATCCGTTCCCTCAAACACCTACGCTCCCTGCTGGACCCAGACGATTTCCGTACCATATATCAAGCGCTGATCCTGCCGCATTTTGACTTTGCAAATGCCATCCTACAAGGTCTCCCCCAATCCACACTAACCCCCTTACAGTTGGCCATGAATGCCGCAGCTAGGGTCCTCTACGGTGCATCCAGAAACGACCACGTGACTCCCATTCTCAAACAGCTGCACTGGCTACCAATTCACGGGAGAATCACCTTCAAATCCCTTGTATTAGCATTTAAGGCAATCAAAGGCACCTCATCCCTCTCACTCACGAATCTAATCCACATGGTCCCCCCCAATAGAGCAAGAAGAACATCAGCTGTAAACTTGCTAGCAATACCAAAGGCTTCAACAAAGTCCAACACGAACACCACAAACAGGGCATTCAGTTTTTATGTACCAAAATGCTGGAACACCCTACCCCCCGACATTAGAGCCATCACCAATCTATATCAGTTCAGAAAGGCTCTCAAAACATACCTTTTCCGCCAATATTTCCCAGACAGCAACTGAACCAGATATCCCCTCCAAGAAATAACCCAATCTAGAAATGCCCGCACACTGCAGTGTAGATAGATTATGTATATAGTTAACCCAGTTATCCAAGTTTGTACTCCTGTTCAATGTAAAACCTGACAGTTTGTCGTAATGGTCATTTTGTTATGATGTAAACCGCGCTGATTCTAAATAGCGCGGTATATAAGAAACTGTAATAAATAAAATAAATAAATAAAATAAACATAAAAAAACCTGACAATTATTCAGGATGCATACAGTCCCCATTCTTCCAATCAGTCAACATTTTCATCTCTCTCTGCTAATCAGTGATCCACATAACTTCACAACTGCTCTCTAAAAGGCAGGCAATCATATTTCAGTGAAGAGACGGATGGTTGCTCTAAAGCACCAGCTTCTTGGACTCACTATGATGAAGCAAAAACACTATAGCTACTACAACCTATTAGGTAATTACATTTTATCTTTTAACTTCCATTCAGATTGTTAGCTTCAAACTTGAAAACTAATGTGCGATGGGTTTTGTGATTTAAATTCTTCCTCACTGGCAATTTAATTTGCAGTTTGAAATCTATGATCTTCACCAAAAAGTGCTGAAATAAATCAGCAAACAAAATTGAACAGTCGTGCAAATCTGTGGTGAGCTACACAGCAAATCTTCAGTTCTGAAGCCTATACTACGCTCACCAGTTCCCCACTCAACTCTTGGGCTCCAAAATCAGACATTTTATGTCAAACTGTGCCTCATTTGGCGAGAACTGTTGCTCTGGCAGGACATCAGCAGGGAGGAAGCCAGCCCAGCCCAGCCTGGATGACCCTGGTTCCTGAAACACTCCCAGACGTCATCAGAGGAGCTTGCCCAGCAGCTTAAAACAATTCGGAGACAGAGTTGTTTGGGAGAACTGTTGCTCTGCCAGGACATCTGTTGGGAGGAAACCGGACCGGCACAGCCTGGATGACTGCGGATCCAGAAACACCTCCAGACATCAACAGGGAAGCTTGCCCCGCAGCTTAAAACAATTTGGAAGGTGTGACAAGTGGCCGCATGTCCACGGCTGTGGGTGTGCCAGAAGGAGCAAGACCAAAGAGGCAGGTAATGCCCCTTTAGAGTCCCTTCAGAGCACCAATGGAGCTGTGTCAGAGAGCAGCAATACTATTTATCATATTGCTGAATTGTAATTGTTCAGATGGCAAAGGGGAAAAGTCCAAGGTAAGCAGTTAATGGCTTCTGCACCAAAAGTGAGTGGCACGATGGACAAGCATGTGCTACGGATCCCTCCTCCACTCAGTGATGCCTTGGAATCCTCCCTAGAGAGACCCTCGTTAAGTCCACCCAATAGACTCCATCCCCCATTTCCACTTGACTTACAGCAGGTTTCCTCTGAAACTGGGTCTGACTTTTATCTGTATCACCTAGGAAAACCCTTCAAGCTGTTCTGTTGCCTGAATTGCTTTCTACAGCTACACTTACAGAATTCCTCTCCATCTAATATATCTCTGATTGATATATGGAAAATAGTTTCAAGGACTGAGGCTCAATTAAGTGGGACTATTTATCTTTATTTTAAAACTTAATATACCGCTTGAACCATAGGCATAAGGCGGTTTACAATACGGGTAAAAACCATAGAGGTACTCTGCCAGGAAGAAGGAAAAGGAACGCCATATAGCAGACAGAAAAGAAATAGCCAAGAAAGAGGAGGGACAGCCAGAAACAAAATAGAGACAGTAAAACTATTCCTCAGTTATGCTTGTTTACCCAAGGTTTTGTTGAAAAGTTTCAATCTATAGATGCTTCTTTGAATGTGATTGGGTAATAGGCCTCTAAATTGGAATCTCATCTGTCTTCCCTTCAAGCTGTTAGCATTTCAGCGGTAAAGGACAGTCACGTCCTTCACAATAAGCTGGAAGTGCTGGAAAATTCTACGAGGGGTAAAAATTTGCATTTTTTTGAACTTTCCAGTATCTCCGTTATTGTCTCCTGAAATTTTGATTAAAAAATATGTTAAGTAAGCTCTTGCAATACCTAACCTATTTCTCTCAAAAAGTCTGTCAAGTTAATGAGGTTGAAGGGGAGATGGATAAGTTAACAACTTCCTCTATAAATCTCACTCAGCTTTTGGAGGTTCCAGGATATAATTTCTTCACGTGCAACCCTGATTGTTTCTTTTCTCCATGAAAAGGATAAGAATATGATATTGAAAGTTTTTTTTTAAAGAAGAGGGACTTTGTCATGGCTCATGCCACTCAAATCAGGAGAAAATTATTTTTATCCTATTGTGCAAGGATTCTGGCTGCTCAAGGCACCTTCTTTATTAGATTTCATTGCAAATGTCTTATCTTTTTCAAAGGGAATAATTATATTTTTGTGGAACCTACATATTTGGAGAAGTTTATGTTAGACCATAACATTACTTTATGTGTACAGAGTGGTGTTAGGGATTGAGACTTATTCACTGCCAATCTGTGGGATCTTTGTTATCCTTTGATTGCCTTATTTTTGTTTTTTATTCCTTACTGTGTAACAGTTCTTCCCGCAATGTGGGCTACTTTCTCTGTTTTTAACTCTGTCCAGATTTGAACAGCAGTATTTCTTACGTTTGTTTTCACTAGATATGAGAAATGTTTCCTTGTTCTTTTCAATTGTATTGCATTTGAAAATCTCAATTACAATAAAATAAAACTGTGCCTTATTTGATTTTAAATATCAAAGACTTATTTAACATAAGTCGTTGCTAAATTCAGCATAATGTCTCTATATTTTAGTATGCACAAGGCGCCCCCCCCCCCATTATTTCTAGCCGCAATCACAGTTTCAATGATTCACAAACTGTTGATGAATCAATCCCAAGAACATGAAAAGTTTTATAACCTTTACTTTTAAGAACAAATGTAATTAAATCCAATTTATTTCTCTCTTTCCTTGTATAATGTGCACAGGCACATTAGTTTTGAGGGAGAGCTGTTTCAAGACAAAATTGTTTCCTAATTAATCTTTGAATTCATTAAAATTAGGCTTACACAGAATGTCCATTTTTGAAGTCCATTCAACTACTGAAGATGTATTTTATTTTTATTTAACATTTCTTATATACCGCCTTTCATGATATCAAGGCGGTTTACATTGAACAAACTGAAATTACATTGAACCGGGCATTATAACATGGAGATAATTATTTTACAGGGAACATGGGCAATGGAGGGTTAAGTGTCTTGCCCAAGACCACAAGGAGCACCTGTGGGACTAGAAACCCCAGTCATTCTGGCCCAAGGTTGCTGTCCTCTAGTGGGATTTGAACCCCCGACCTTCCGGCCTAGTAACCACTAGGTTACTCCTCCCTCCTAGATAATCGACAACAGTGTAATGACAGAAAACCTACCCACAGGGCTTCTTATTTTTCTGGATATTTATTTCCCGCCTTTCCAATAATAGTTCAAGGTGAGTTATTATCAAGTAGAGTAGTATTTCATAAGAACATAAGACATGCCATACTGGGTCAGACCGAGGTCCATCAAGCCCAGTATCCTGTCTCCAACAGTGGCCAATCTAGGTCATACGTACCTAGCAATATCCCCAAAAGACACAGGTTCCACAATGCTTGTACTGGGTCAAGCATTGATATCCTGGGTCCCTTTTTAATAGTGGTTTATGGACCTTTCCTCCAGGAACTTGTCCAAACCTTTTTTAAACCCAGCTATACTAACAGCCGTTACTACATCCTCCGGTAACAGATTCCAGAGTTTGATTACACGTTGAGTGAAAAAAATATTTTCTCTTATTTGTCTTAAATAGTTTACCCTGTAGCTTCATTACATGTCCCCTAGTCTTTCTATATTCTGATAGTGTAAACAATTGATCCACGTTTATCCGTTCCACTCCATTAATTAATTTATAGACCTCTATCATATCTCCCCTCAGCCGTCTCTTTTCCAGGTTAAAGAGCCCTAACCTTTTTAGCCTCTCTTCATAGGAGTAGCCTTCCATCCCCTTCACCAATTTGGTGGCTCTTCTCTGTACTTTTTCTAATAACGCTATGTCCTTTTTAAGATACGGTGACCAGAATTGCACACAATATTCAAGGTGCGGTCGTACCATGGAGCGATACAGAGGCATTATAATATCCTTTGTTTTATTCTCCATCCCTTTCCTTATGATACCTAGCATTCTATTTGCTTTCTTGGCCGATCACTTCTATTTGCTTTCTTCCCCGATCACTTGGTTTGCAGCTTGTCGTGCTGTGAGGGCTTGTGTGCATCAGTGATGCTGAGGGCTAAGCTATCAGTAGCTTAACTACTGGCAGGGCTTCCCAAGATGGGCAGGTCTCAGCTGAGGTGTCAGACCAAGACAAACCACCCATCTGGGCAGCAGCAGAATGGGATGGTGTTGGCAGTGGAGGATCACATGTCTGTGACAACAGCAACAACACTAAAATTAAACTGTGTGGAAGAAAGGCCTGGCAATCTACTTCTGTATCTTGCCATGAAAACCCAATGGATAGTCACAACAAAACAAATTGCACTATGGTGCTGGAAGATGAGACCCCCAGGTAGGAAGGCACTCAACTGGCTACTGGGGAGGAGCTGAAGATTTTTCACAGTAAAGACAGCATTTATGATATGGTTGGATCAAAGCCCTTGGGATGTCTGACTGCTGATGTAGCTGCGCATGAAATGAGAATCAGAAGCTAGAAAGATATCTTACATAATGGGACATGGAACGTATGAAGCATGAACCAAGGGAAGTTGGAGGTGATCAAGAATGAAATGGAATGTGTACAACTCAATTTGTTGGGTGTCAGCGAACTGAAATGAAATGGCATCGGGCACTTTGCATTTGATGATCACATGGTCTACTATGCTAGAAATGAAAGACAAAGAAGAAATTGTGATGCATTTATAATCAATGCACTCTCATCTATATTCTAACATATATAGTCAACCCATATGCAACATCATCAAATGCCACAAACTACATTACCACCTTTACACTGACGATATCATGGTATATGCCCCAATCAACTTGCGATTACCTGACATGACCTCAATAACAAGCTGCCTCGAAGACTTGAACACCTGGCTCGCCAATAATAACCTGATGGTCAACTTTGACAAGACAGGGGCTATGTTTCTCCTCGTTATCCTATGTATTTTTGTTACATTGTTCCTTGTAAACAGTTGAAACATACTGCCAAGAAATGTTCTATGTAAACCGTCTTGACTTGTAGAAAGACGGTATATAAAAATTGTTAAATAAATAAATAAATAAATGTTTATCTCTAGAGATTCCACATTCAACCCACCCCAGGCAATCAGTATTCTAAACAAGAAGATAGCAATAAAGGACGAAGTAAGGTACCTGGGCATTACCCCAGACAAAACTCTTAACCTACATCACACATTAGCAAAACTGCAGCAAAAGCCTACCACTGATTGTGGATCATCAGAAAACTCAAACCAATCAACCAAGACCACTTCCGCACAGTATGCCAAACAGTCATCACCCCAATTCTAGACTATGGAAACTCATTATATCTAGGCCTTCCCAAGCAGACTATTCACCCACTTCAACTGGTGCAGAATACTGCAGCGCGCATCATCACGGGCACTGCAAAATCTGAACACATCACACCTGTACTGCGACAGTTACACTGGCTTCCAATAATCGCAAGGGCAAAATTCAAGGCAATCTTGAACATATTCAAACTCATCCACTTCCGCTCGGCAGACGCGCTCCAGGATATAATAATCAAGGACGTCAGTAACAAGCCTAGGAGAGACAACAATAACAGACTCAGCACACCTGCAGGATATCATAAGACGATGCAGGCCACATCTAAGAGAGCTCCCTCGCTGTTGGCATCTGCCCTATGGAACTCCCTCCCTAAGGAATTAAGGGTCCTAAATGACACCAAGGACACCAAGGACTTCCCTTATGTTCACGGAGTTCTATGAACAAGTAACATAAGATGCCAAGCACTAGATTCCACCGCAAATGGCCCACCAACAACCCACACCAAAATGAGAACTATATGCAGATACCTTTACGTATGTACATCTTATCCCCCTTTCCTGTTAAATGTATACCTACAATTGTGTTGTTGACCACTTTGATTGAAGGATAAGGTAGTATACAAAACTGTCTAAATAAAGAAAGAAAGACATTTGCAAGAACTGTAATGAAATACAATGCAGTGAATGCCTAATTTCTATTCATCTTTGAGGGATGCCCATCAACACAAATATAATTCAGGTATATGCCCCAACAACAGCTGCAGAAGCGGATAAAGTTGATGAGTTCTATGAACAAGTACAAGCTGAAATAGACAGAACATGGAAAAAGGATATCCTGATAGTCATGGGTGACTGGAATGCAAAAATTGGCAACAAAGGCAGTGGTTAGAAAATATGGACATGGCAACAGACATGAAGCTGGAGAAAGCTTGATAGAATACTGCAAGACCAACGATCTATTCATCTCAAACACCTTCTTCCAGCAACACAAGTAACAACTGTACACATGGACTTCACCCAATGGATTGTACAAATATCAAATTGACTACATCTGTGGAAGACAATGATGGCAAATCTCTATAACATCAGCAAAGACAAAACCTGGAGCGGACTGTGGTACAGATCACCAACTACTAGTATGCAAACTCAAGCTAAAGTTGAAAAAGAGCAAGCCACTCATGAATGTAGCAAAATATGACCTTGAGAATATACCACTAGAATTTAAAGAGTGCCTGCAAAATTTGCTGCTTTGAATACAAATGACATCTCCAGAAGAGTTATGGGATGACATTAACAAGTTTGTGTTGGAAGAAAGTGAGAAATCTCTACAACAGGTGAAAAAGCAAAACCAGCCAAAATGAATGACCGAAAAAACTCTGAAAATTGTCCAGAAATGCAGAGAAGCTAAAGCCAGAGGAGAAAGAGGTGCAATCACAGAACTCAATCGAGATTTCCAATGTGCAGCAAGACAAGACAAGAAGTAATGCAATGGGGAGTCAGCTGGAGGTGTGCATTGGAGCCAGAACATTGCTGTGGGGACTGCTGCTGTGAGTGTGTGCTGCGGTTACCGTTCCCTCTCAGCTAGCGGTCAGGCATGCTCGGGGCAGCCGGTGCTGCCGGGGACTTCCCTTCGGAGGATTTAAATTGCTACCTGGAGGAGTTTCCTGGAGTCAGCTGGAGGTGTGCATTGGAGCCAGAACATCACCGTGGGGACTGCTACTGTGAGTGTGTGATGCGGTTACTGCTCCCTCTCAGCTAGCAGTCAGGCACGCTCGGGGCAGCCGGTGCTGCCGGGGACTTCCCGTCAGGGTTTTCTTATATCTTTGGTGTATTTATGCATCGCGGAACGTGATACGAAGGAGAGTGTACAAAGGGGCAGGACACGCCCCTTTGGTGCCCCTTCGGCGTCACTGCAGCTGTAATACAGTCGCCTCGTGGGGAGAACGTGTTTTGTCTTTTCTGCTGTATACTTTGTTTTCTTCACTTTCTGAGTTGGAGTTTACTTAGTGATATGGGGAAGAGGAAGGTCAAGTCTGGGGGTAAAAATACAGTGGAGGCTTCTGGAGTTATTAAACCGGTTGGCCCCCTGGACAAGCATTTTACCCCGATTCCGTTAGCGCAATCCTCACCCGAAGGAATCACCTTGAGCCCGGACGGTAGATCTCCTCCCCCGTGTCCTGTTCTTGAGAGCCTAACTGGGATTTCTACAGAGTCCTCTGAATCGGTAAGGAAGTTAAAATAAATTGATTTGCCTTCTCCAGTCCTGCTCCAAGTTCTGAAGCTGAAATTACCTTGAAAGATGTGTGGGGTGCCCTAAAATGTATTGATAGCAAAATGTCTGTTTCTTTGAATTCCTTGTGTACTTTATCTCAAGAGGCTGCTATTTCTTTACAGCAACTTGATGAGAAAGTCATTGTCGTAGATATGGCTCTTACTAAGTTGGAGTCCCAGGTGCTTCCGCTTCATGCGGTTAATGAGGCTGAGATTAAAGATTCCCTGATCTTACATTCTAAACTAGAAGCTCTTGAAAATTCTATGCGTTCTTGCAATTTATGCTTTTTGAATTTTCCCCAGTATTCTTTATTATCGCGTAAGATTCTTTTGGATACATTTCTTAAAGAGATTCTAGCTATTTCTGATCCTACTGATGTTACGCAGATTTATTATATACCCTCTACTACTAAAAAGATTAGTTCAGCTGAAGGTGGTCTGGATGAAATTGTTTCTCCTATGGAAAATTTAACTGCCTTTTTAGAGGACTCCCAAGATGTCATCAGTTTGCGCGCCACTTTACTGGGTACCTTTTCTTCTATTGAAATTAAGCAAACGTATCCTTAGGGCTTTTTTCAAAGTTAAATCAAGTTTTGTGGTCAGCCAGTTAATATTTTTCCAGATGTATCTCGCAGTATCCAATTGCGTCGTAGGCAATTTTTGAGCTTAAAGCCTCGAGTGTTGGCGTTGGGGGCCACATTTTCCTTCGGTTTCCTTGCAAATGCATCATTAATTTGGATGATGCTTCATATAATTTTGTGGATGCTACTCATCTGGAAAACTTTTTGACCGAGAAACAGGGTGCAGGAAGAGTAGAAAGTGAAGAGTGGTCTCCATTAGTGGGTTAAATAACCCTTGTTTTCTTATCTTATTTCCTTTAAATGACTATCAGTTTGACTTCCATGATGTGGTCTATATCAGGTTTGATTACTTAATTGTAAATGGCATATTTCTTGTATTTCCTTTTATTTGTTAATGGGATTGTCCTTGCACATTTTTGGATTTCTGTTAAGACTAAAAATCTAATTTAAAAAAAAAAAGAAGAAGTACTGCAATGACACATGCAAGGAAACAGAAGCAGAAACTGCACCGAAGGGAAAGCTCTTTCCATCATCCTGGGGCTGTGATCACTACTGAAACCCAGAGGGAAAAGAAGCAAGGCACGCTCCCTTCCTCCTGCTGCTGCCTCCTGTACCATCTGAGTGCATTCCAGCGATCTCCAACATCGGGGGAGGTGAGACTTTGTTCTTTAATCTGTGCCATTCCTGCTCCTGCTTCTTTGCTCTGCCCGGGGACTCCCTCCAGCTGCACATTGTCTGCAAAGCTCCACCCACGAAACTACAAGACCGGCTGCAAAACTGATCTGCTATAAAAGCCAATGCACCGAGAGCGCATCCACGCTTTGCGGGCCCGTGCCTGAGGACCATGCCAGAGGGCCCTTTGGCGTGGCCCTTAGGCGTGGAAATTAGGCACCTGGAAGAATTTTCAGCTGCTTCATACAAGGTACTTTATTCGCAACCGCTAATGCAAACAAAATCACTGCTCTATTACACTGTCATCTTCCATAATGTAATCCTTGATTTAACAAGTCTATATAACTTGTCTAAACTGTTTTCCTTTATGCATATCTCTATTGGTAACCTCACTGCTTAATACTCACGTGTTTTGCTTAACACACTGTAAACAATCACTCTACATATACCTTGCATTGGCACTACGCTTAACTCTGCCACAACTCATTTCCTTATCAATTTATAATCTGTGCAAACATACTATAACTAACCCTGGATGTCATCCCTGATGGATGTCATCTACCTGGATTTCAGCAAAGCCTTTGATACTGTTCCTCATAGGAGGGTTGTCAATAAACTCAGTAGCTTGGGGATGGGTACGAAGATGGTAAACTGGATTAGAAATTGGTTGACTGACAGATGACACAAGGTGATGGTACATGGAGCTCACTCGGATGAAAGGAAGGTGATTAGCGGGGTGCCCCAGGGTTCGGTCCTGGGCCCGGCACTGTTCAATGTATTTGAGAGTGATACTGCTGAAGGACTGAATGGAAAAGTCTGTCTTTTTGCAGATGACACAAAAATTAGCAACAGAGTGGACTCCCCCGAGGGAGTGGTTAACATGAGGAAAGATCTACAAAAGCCGTAAGAATGGTCTAATGCTTGGCAACTATGATTTAATGCGAAAAAGTGAAGTGTCATGCACTTGGGTAGCAAAAATCCAAGGGAAATGTATGCGATAGGGGGCGAGAGGTTGGTGTGCACAGTTCAGGAGAAAGACCTTGGTGTGATTATCTTTGATGATCTCAAGGTGGCAAAACAGTGCGACAAGGCAGTGGCAAAAGCCAGGAGGATGTTGGGCTGCATACAAAGAGGGATTACCAGCAGAAAGGAAGAGGTACCTATGCTACTGTACAAGTCACTGGTGAGGCCTCACTTGGAATACTGTGTTCAGTTTTGGAGACCATATCTTGCAAAAGATGTAAAAAGACTGGAAACTGTTCAGAGGAAAGCGACCAAAATGATTCGGAGCCTGCGACAGAAGCCTTATGAGAAGAGACTTGAAGACCTAAATATGTACACTTTGGAGGAGAGGAGGGACAGGGGAGATATGATTCAGACCTTTAAAAACTTAAAGAGAAATGAACAAACAAACCTCTTCCAAAGACGGGGAAGCTGTAAAACGAGAGGGCATAACATGAAGCTGCAAGGTGGTAAATTGAAAGGCAATGTCAGGAAATATTTTTTCACTGAAAGGGTGGTAGATGCTTGGAATGTCCTCCCGATGGAAGTGGTGGGGGCAAACACGGTGACGGAATTCAAAATGGCATGGGACAAACACAGTGGATCCCTTTACAGCAACAGGATAAAAACAAAATAAACCATGGAGAGGTGGGTTCACCCCTAAACAAAGACATGGAGAGGTGTGGCCTGCACCTACTCTTGGTACCACAGGGAGCAACCAGTACCTGCACACTGTGTATGAGGACCAACCAAGCAGGTACACAAAGACTGGCGACAATTAGATTCAGATGTAAAATCTTTAATGAGCCCCGACGTGTTTCGGCAAAAATGCCTTCTTCAGGTGGTCTTTAAAAAGAGATCACACTTCAAAAAACAAATGATAAAATATGAAAAAAAACCATTAATATTAAAAAAACATAAGAACATATGAAATATAATAAAACAATAATCAATATAAATATAAAAACAAATCATCAATAATAGATTATAAAACGTATAGAAGATGTAAATCCTAAATATGAATACATAAATAAAACATCAAAGAACTTAAGAACAAAAATGTAATTGTTACTAAAAACATAGATATAACTAAGTCATGTGATCAAAGTATGTAAAAATGTAAAGAGAGACGATGAGGAGGACACAAACCAAGTGTACCTTAATTCTGTCCCGTAATGCAATAAAGGTAATCGCTAAAAATAAAGCAAATAAATAAATAATTTAGATATTGGGACAATAAATAAAACATTTAAAACATTAAAAACAGCTATAAAGGCATCAAAATAAAAATAAAAGTAAGGGATACAGTGCTTATTAAAATATTTATCTGAGAAGAACTTCATATCCTGTTACTTTAAAAATGCATCATCTATTTCACCACTATAAAATGAAGTGAGAAGAAATCAACACTCAAAAAGAGCAAACTGCAAGATGAAAACCTCTAACTACATAAATGGGTATTCCATATGCAACCTCTGTTGAATATATGATTGTCCCATATTGTAGAATACTGTTGTTCTACGTTTAAAATTGTGTACAAATGAATGGTTCCAAAATAAATTCCTTCATGATTTAACGAGGTATTTTTTTTAAGAAAGAAAAGGCTTTTGCCGTTAAAAATGTAAAAATATAAGAATATAAGAAACCGTATACATAAAAAGGAAGTGCAATGCTTGTTTTAATGTTTGTTTAAAAAGAACTACATATGCTATTAAAGGACACCATCATCTATTGCACCACTGTAACTTACAAAATAAAAATGAAAAAGACCTATAAATGCATAAATAAGTATTCCATATAAAACCTCTGTTAGATATGCGTCTAGGTAAGATTGTCCAATTTTATAGAATATTGTTCCTATATGTTTAAAATTGTGTGCAAATACGCTCTTTTAAAATAAAACCCTTCATGATTAAACGGCAAAGGGACAATTTCTGCCGTTAAATACATTCCGTGGTCGAATTTGAAAATTGAACATTTTCTAAGAAAGTGAAAGCGTTGCCATATCACGTAGTTTGTTAATGAAACCTACTTGGGACATAATAACAAATTAACAAAGGGAAAATTAGACTTACCTGCTAATTGCTGTTCCTTAAGGAACTCTAGTCCAGTCCCGGAACCATAGAGTTGTGAACCTCCACCAGCAGCTTTGGAGACTGAAAGATGTCATTGCTTTGATGTCACTGGTATATCTAGGCAAACACCGCCCCTTTCCACCAGTACCTACTGACAAAGCAGACTCAGCAGAGCAACCAATAAGTAGCTACCGAATTAAGCATAACGGAACAGAAGTAGTTAAAACTGCCCAGGAACAATACGTCCCCGTAACTCAGCCAAAAACGTCTAGCTCCTAAAGACGGAATAACCACACTCCAGAGCCTACAGGGCACTGCTGCTCAAAAAAGGGTCACCTGGTGACTTTCCCGTGTACCTCCAGAACAGGACAAATTCTCTTCGAAAACCTGTCTCTCAATCCATCTCCCTGTCGTCCAGATTTCTGTAGTCCTTTTCCTTTCCTTTTTTTTTTTTTTTAAACTTCAGGCTGCACTCCGCGTAATATACTGGGAGGGATCCGGGACTGGACTAGAGTTCCTTAAGGAACAACAATTAGCAGGTAAGTCTAATTTTCCCTTCCTTTGCGTCCCTCTAGTCCAGTCCCGGAACCATAGAGGATGTAACAGAGCAGTGAATATCAACGGGAGGGACCTTGAAGCCCAGCCTGAAGTACTGATGAACCCAAAACGTCCATCCACTCGCGCCTGCACATCAAACTGAAAGTGCCGCGCAAAGGAATGCAGCGAGTACCAAGTCGCCGCCCAACAACCTACAAATCTCCTCGACCGGCACTAAACAGAACTCCGCCCAAGACACCGCCTGCACCCTGGTGGAATGCGCACACAAACCAACCGGAACCACCTTACCCTTCTACCGGTAGGCCGATGCAATAGACTCCTTTAGCCACCGCGAAAACGAGGGCTTCGTCGCCGCCTCTTCCTTCCGCGGGCCTCCAAAGGCGACAAACAACCTGTCGGACTTCCTGAAAGACGCCGTTCTACAGAGATACTCCTTAAGCACCCATCGAACGTCCAAAAGATGTAACCGAAAACCCCGGAAGAGACACCATCTGGAGATGTGAAAAATCAAAACCACCTTTGCACAAAAAGCTGGGATCTTGCGCAACACTACCTTGCGACTGAAAAAGGACAAATACGGCTCCTTACCAGACAGCGCCTGCAACTCTGAACTCCTCCAAGCGGAGCAAAAGGCTACCAGCGGGGGGAAGGACAAGACAAAGACTACTAACTGGGAGCTTACTGAGCCTTGACTTGGACGAACCGTCAGCCGCCCCATTCCCCCACCAGAGAGACCTCCGGGAGAACCCCAAAGAAGCCAATTATATTCGCCAGCACTCGAATCACACCATAATGCACATTTGCCACATAAAGCAAAACAGACTCTAGTCACTTCAACTCCCTGATCCTTTCCTGTTCCAGGCGAGTAGACTGCCATAAATACTGCGACCACCGGAAGCATGCTCTCGTCCCCCCAGACTCCCCCAATGGGAGCCTGTAAGGACAGAGCAGTGCCCCCAACGATCGATTCAGTGAACCACCTACTCTCCTATCGCGTGCTAAAGAAGATCGCTAGGGCTCTCTTCCAGACAGTGAGTCCACACCTCCTGGAAGTGCAAGGTGTGCACCCACCCACGTAGTACCGAGGCCTGCGCCTGCCTAGTCTCAAAATGTCAATCAAGAACAGGCCAATTCAGGACAGCTGAATACGTTTTTTTTTTTTTTTACAAAGACATCTCTTAACCAAAAATTCCTTCAACCGATGTTGAGAAGCTATTTCCGCGCCAACACAATGCAGCAGAAAGAACTCCCTATGACAGGCATAGAAATCCACAGCCTTCCCGCTAGAGGAACGCCCCATTCTGTCTGCCTGCACCAAGCTGGACATTCCATTTTTTTTTTTTTTTAAAGGTCAACTAGCCCCTGGTGTTAGAAAATACAGCTTTCCCATTCCGCAGTGGCAATTGAGTCAGCAAAGAAGAAGCCGAGAACCTGCGGCGAAGTTCCCATTATACCACCTGGCAAAGACTACACTTCTAGACCAATGAAGCAAAATAGCATGCAAGAGTGCATTGTGTCCTGCCAGTAGCTGATCGAACTTATCATGTATGTCAGTACGATTTCTTTCGGGATTTAAGGAATGCTCCGGGAGAATTCTTTGGGCAGACACCGATTCACCCTTTTAAAATTCAGAATCGGGCGAAACGAGCCTTCCTTCTTTGGAACCACAAAGTAGAGGGAGCATCAACCGTATTGGGCTGCCGGCACCGGCACCACCGCTTTAAGTTGAAGCAGCCGCTGGAGCGTTCCTGCAACCACCTGAAACTTTTGCAGAGCTCTGCAGGAGGACTGGACAAAGGAATCTAATACAGGCCGATGGAGCTCCAAGGCTGATGCCAAGCAGCGTGCAAGCCATCCCGCAAACACAGCATATGATGTATGCCTTCCAGAATCTGAGCTGCTGCTAGTGCTGCGAGAGAACTAGCCTGGCTGCGCGCTTCTGGCCCCCATTAAGACAGGCGCTGAACATTAGCAGATACTCTCCGTACTGGAGAACCTCTGATAAATGGAATGGGAGCCAAAATAGCTCAAAGGCCAGAGTCCTATTCAGCGACCTCTCTCCGCTGAGCCGCCTTTTACAGAAGGAAAAGAAACCACATATAGCCAAAATGAAGACATTACAAATCTACCGCCAAACCTTAGAAATCAGACAAAGCCAAACTAAACGGGAATATTGTCCCTCAAGAAACCACAGAACTATAAAACACCTCTCATAACATAATGCGTATGGCAGAGCATTCCACACCTGGGGCCTGGCCAAGGCGCTCACCCAAGCGCCTTTTAGAACTGTCCAAGAGAGCTATCACCATAATTCCTTTTGACTTGAATATGTGTACAGCGGATCATAGCGCTATATCACAGCAGCTAAGCCCAAATATTACCCTGCCATATCAGCCGACTAACACCTTATAGGACCTGCTATGGACAGCGGAAGGAAATTCTTGTAAACCAACATAGCTAGGCCCCTTTTTTTTTTTTGCACATTTCAGGAAATTGCACCCATCCTATGCACTCTGTTCTAATAGTGATTTTCCGTCTGCTATGTTCACTTACTAACTACCATTTGATAGGAATATGTAGTCAGAAGTTGGGATCCCGAGAGTTTTGGGCAAGGCCGGGAAAGGATGTATAGGACTCCAAAAATCAATCTCTGGCCACCTCCAATGAAATCAAAGCAGATCAGCTAAAATTACCCGAACTGCTGTTATAGCTTTGCAAAAGTTACCAGGCCCCGCTGCACCCCGCTTTCCTTCCCCCCTTATCCTGAGGGATTCACCATTGCAGGAGGCGTTGCTCACCCCCTGCCAGCCTGCTACGTCTGCCAGGAAGCTGAAGAGCGAAATAGAGAGCAGAACTCCTGGAAGTAAACAAATAGCGTCCAGCTCGTGGGGTTCAGGGCACCAAAAGCCCCTGAATAAATCAACCGTGTTCGCTCAAAATGAACAAGGCTCTCTCTCACTAGAGAGTTTTTTTCCTTTTGAAATCCTGCTCTAGAAATAGATGAGAACTTCCGGGGAAGGGCACGATAAGTGATCCCCCCTTAAGCTAGGAAACACCCAGGCACCTTGCAAATGGAGGTCTTAGAGGTTGCTGCCTGTGTGAATCTAAGGAGTAACACAATTTCGTATTTTACCACCCCCCCCCAAGGGATGGGGGCCCTGAATACTATATGTGAAGCATGAGCAGCTGTGGCTGTTAGGGCAACAGAGACCAACAAACGATACAGAAGTTAAGAGCTGCAATCTTGGTTATATAAACAGGAGTTGCAGCATTACAGAGAATAAGCAATCAAACTGCTGCATACACACAGTCAGAGAAAGGCCCCATTGAGTGCATCCGCTGCCCTCTGTTGGCCATAGACCTTAGCCCAGGCACTCCTTGATTGACAGGTAACTGCTATATACTTCTTTATATCCTAAGGATTCCTAAACCTGTCCCTGTGAAACACAGGCCTTTGGGCCTGTCCTTCCTTACAAATACCAGTTAGGGCTCTGCTCTGGAACCTAAAACTGGCAATTTGCCTAACATCCTGGGATTTAACAGATGCTCCTCAGAGACATGATTAGAAGGGAAAGAACATGTGGAATCAATGCCACAACTGCTGTCCTATAAACTAAGAACAAACTCAAAAATAAAGAGGTCTGACAACAGTCCCCTGAAAGCTGAGGAATCCCCACGAGCCTCAAAAAAACCTACCAACAAAAGAAAGAAACATTAGGCCCAAAAAACTAGCTATTCTGCCTGTTGTCTTCCTCACACAGGCATCTCACTGCAACTCGCCATGCGGTCCAAACACCCAGAGAGAAAATGGCCCCAAAAAAGGAGGCCTCAGCAGACCGACAGAGCCCGAAGGCCTTACCTGCAGGGCAGAAAGCCACACTGCCTGCTCCTACCACCTTGAAGTGCTCCGATCCTCAAACCGCGCTGATGCGCCTGGCAGCTGCAGCGAGGACCGCTCAGCCGGTTCCACAGTGTAAAATTAAATCCCACAGCAACGGAGAGACTCCATCTCACACAGCTGCAGTGCGGATGTACGGGTCCCGGAGCTCTCTCCCGTAGTCAAGGGAGAGAGATCCGCACTGGCAAATGCCTGCAGCAAGCAAAAATAATTGAGGAAGGAAGGCGAGAGCTGCTACAAACTTAAAGAGGCCGGCTCAAATTTACAATCACTGTAAATAAGGATATTTGCTCCTAACTAAAAGGAACTAATCCCTGGTTGCCAATTAATCAAAGGCAACTGAATCAAAAATAAAGTTAAAGTAAATTAAAGGCAAAAATCAAAATCAGACTAGAATTTGCACCCTAAATGCTCCTTATCTGCTCCCCCCAAGTGAGCCCAGGAGCAAGGCTGTCTACCCAACCAAATAAATCCTGTCGTTGAAAACGCGGCCCTCAAAATGGCCGCTGCTAGCATTCCCGCTCAAAAAAGCACTCTCTCGCACCCCCCGTGGCCAGGCCCCGATCACCCTGCAACCCCGGGAGCCGCCGCGAAGCCTCCCCTCCCAGTTTAAGCCAGCTCCCCAAAGCAGATCTGCGTGGGTACTTACCACCGCCGCCGATCCCAGGGGGGAAGGGGAGGAGGAGGGGAGTGAGGGAAAGGAGCCAACAGGACACCGGAGCATAGCCTTTTTAATGGCTTCAGCTCCAGCGGCTCTCTGCTCTGATTGATCTGGGCACAACCTTCACAGGCTTCTCAGCCCCTGCATCGCTGCTGCTGCTGCAACTGCCCGCCTTCCACCTACTCCTCACCCCTTCAACGCGGGTTCGGGAGCAGGGAGGCCACGGATCAGCACTGTCTCCCTTGTGCTCGTTTAGATGCTGGGGTAATGCAGAGAGGGAGGGGAAAGAACTCCCTGATCCTTTAGAAACAAAAAATAAAGGTCCACAGACACAGGAACACTTACAGCAGCAGCAGATCTGACATAAAAGAAAACGAAGTAACCAAATCAAACAGGGAAAATAAACCAAAAGGAGTAAATTTCAAAAACCCAAGCTCTGCTTATTTGTTCTCACTGAGCCCAGCCCTGGGCTCAGAACCTCCAAGCTGCTTGGAGACTGAAAGTACTGGTGGAAAGGGGCGGTGTTTGCCTAGTTATACCAGTGACATCAAAGCGATGACATCTTTCAGTCTCCAAAGCTGCTGGTGGAGGTTCACAACTCTATGGTTCCGGGACTGGACTAGAGGGACGCAAAGGAAACATTGTTACCTGCTGATTAAAAGATATACTGGAAACCGCATTGTCTCAACACAAAAGGACGTCTTAGTTGAAAAGGGAGAATGCACCAGTCGGTGCACTCTCTATTGTCTATTTGTGCATGAAGCTAAACACTAATGGCTAATACAATTTTAAAAAATACTTCGAGCAATGCTGATAGTAATCTTCAAAAAACCGTCTTCAAAAAGGAGGTAAAAGGGGGGACTAAAAAAAGGATAACTAAAAAATTTACCGTGCGATGCACGCTAAGCTGCTTTCTCGTTCAAAATGAAACTTGTGCTCTTACTTTCAAAATAAATACTTGCGTTTTCCCGCTTCTAAAGGGTGAAAGGTCATGTAAATGCAGATTTGCAGAGCTCATAAGTTTATTCCAAAATATTCTTAAGGTAAATAAATAAATTATAGATAAATCACTGAAAGGAAAGAGGATATTAAATCCAACATGTATTTTTCTCACAGTGTATGAAAAATCATTGACTATAGAAAGAGGAAGGGAAAGGGGGGGGGAGAGAGAGGAGGGAGAGAGGGGAGAGAGAGAGAGGGAAGGGAGGAAGGAAGGAGGGGGGAAGGGGGAAGGAAGGGGGGAAAAAGGGGAGGGGAGGAAGGGGGAGGGGAGGGAGGGAAGGGGGGAAGGAGGGGAAAAGGGGGGAAGGAAGGGAAGAAAGGGGAAGGAAGGGAAGGAGGGGGGAGGGGGAAATCTATTATTAATGATTTGTTTTTATATTTATATAGATTATTGTTTTATTATATTTCATATGTTCTTATGTTTTTTAATATTAATGTTTTTTTTCATATTTTATCATTTGTTTTTTGAAGTGTGTTCTCTTTTTAAAGACCCCCTGAAAAGGCATTTTTGCCGAAATGTGTCGGGGCTCATTAAAGATTTTACATCTGAATCTAATTGTCGCCAGTCTTTGTGTACCTGTTTGGTTGGTCCTCTGCACCTACTCTTCCTATATTCCTGAGCAGACTAGATGGACCATGCTGGTCTTTATCTGCCGTCATCTACTATGTTACTATGTAACCCTGGCATCAAAGGAATCGATACATATAACTTATCTGACCAAAAACCCTCTATAAGCTAAACTACCAAAGCCTGGCTTTCATTTAAATCACTATTTTTGTGCTTCTCACTCGATCTCAAATCTGAAGCTCAATACAACCAAGTCTCTCCTCCTTACCTCTCTACACAGCAAAGATGAATATTACACTAATAGTCTCACTTACCATCTCAACTCTAATCTTATCATCTCTCACCCTGAAATCAGATGCACAACTCTTCACAAACAGATACAACCAACCCATCCCAATCATACAAAGGAACTTCAGTCATACTAACGGATTAATAACACACAACCAACAACATAGGTCACAAAAGCACACCCACAACAGAAGATTAATACATATTAATACACTTGACATAAACTCTCCGGATCTAAGGAAAAACTCAAAAAAAATATAGTGCTTAGTTGCATCTACATAAACGCAAGATCTTTAAAAAAGAATATCCCAATCATAACTGACTACATAAATGACTCCTCCCCGGACATATTTATAACCGAGACCTGGCTTACAGAATTTGATAATGTCCTCTTGAATCAACTCAAAGCCCCTAATTACACAATCTTCCACACACCCAGATCAAATAAACGTGAAGGTGGTGTACTCATGATCATTAAGGAGTCATTAAATACAGTACTACTCAGATCTGATACATAATCAGATATAGATCTCCTCATCATTGAAAACCACTACATTGTATTTTGCTTGGTCTAAAGACCACCTACAACTGACCCCAATGGGCTAATGAACATACTCCAGGAAGTTTCCAACATATCGGGTATAAAATCAGTACTACTGGGTGACTTCAACCTCCCTTCCCTACAAAACTCACAAGCCTCTGCATTTCTCAATGCTATGAAGCACTTAAGATTTAATCAAATTATAAATAGCCTAACACACAAGGAGAATACTCTTGATTTAATATTCATCCAGCAAGAGAATTCCATCCAGCATATTGGAACCCCTAGAATTACTCCTGTCCCGTGGTCAGACCACCATCTTATTGAATTCTCTATTGAGTCCCCACAAATCACCATACAAATGGAAAACAAATCATCAAAACAATACTCAAAATTCAAATACTTTGAAAAAGACGCCTTCACTAAAGACCTCCTAGAAACTATTAACATAAACACAGATAACCTTGAGGAGCTAACAGAAAACTGGAACAATATTACTATAATCGCAACAAAACCATCAATTCCTCGTTCAAATAAAAATAACCCCACTAAACAATGGTATTCCCATGATATTCGACTCCTAAAAAGAAAACTTAGAAAAACTGAATGTACCTGGCGTTCAAACAAAACAGTGGAAAACAGGAAAATATACACTACAATGCTATCAAAATACCGCCAGAAAATCAATCACGACAAGAAGGAATATTACACAAATATTCAGATGAAATCAATAAATAAACCTAACGATCTATTCTCAATCACAAAATCACTTACAACCAACCCTAGAGACGCTACTGAAACTCTCCCCATCACTCCCCAATCATTAGCTGACTTCTACATGTCTAAAATGTCTACATGACCTCACCTCCAAACCACACTTCTAGGCATACTAATAACAATAGCCCAACATCACAGACTGAACCTTGGAATGAGTTTCATAGCATATACTTAGAACCCCTCAAAAAGCTTAAAGCAAACCTAAACACAACCACATCTAAATCAGCGAGCTGGATCAAGGACGCACGTGACGAGATAGCCCCAATCATACTAAGGGCTTAAAGCCAAAAGATCTCAAGAATGCAATAATCCGTCCTATCCTAAAAAATAAATCATTGGACAAAATGTGCCCATCATTATACAGACCTATCTATCTCAAACCTACCCTTTCTGGCTAAAATAATTGGAAAAAACATTAAATTACAACTTCAAGACCACATTGATTAATATGCACTGCTGAATGACAAACAATTTGGATTCAGCCCCAATATAGTGTTGAAACTCTAATTCTGGTTCTATACAACAATATTATAAAAGGACTTGACAATTCCACCCAGGCCTACATCCTAATATTTCTAGATATCGCCCCCTCACTCATTACTTATACACAGATTCATTCAAATTGGACTTGGTGGTACCACTCTTAAATGGTTTTCATCATACTTAACAGACAAAACACAACAGGTAAATATCGGCCAACAATTCTCTAGCACCTTCAAGAAAACTACAGGACTCCCTCAAGGCTCAGCACTATCGGTTCTCCTTTTTAATATATACATTCAGCCGATTTGTCAGCTAATAAAGAAATTCAATGTTGATTATGCCATCTATGCCGATGACATAAAGCTATACATGCCTTTTAATGCAGGGACACAAATACTTGATCCCATAAGTACATGCTTTACAGAAATTGATGCCTGGCTCCAATCTCATGGATTGAACATCAGCTATAAAAAGACAGAAGTACTAATAATTTCCAAAAATCAAAATTACACACCACCAAGCAACATCATTTTCAATGAAACCATTCTAGATACGAAAGATGAAGTAAAATACCTAGGTGTTACCTTAGACAACAGCTCACATTCAAAACACACATTAAAAACACAACTAAAGCCATATATAATAAAATTTGCCTACTAAGACATCTGAAACCCTTACTCAATAGTAATGACTTCAGATCATTGATGCAAGTAATGATCACACCACATATTGACTATTGTAATAGTCTCCTCCATGGCCTACTGAAACAAACGCTTCACCCCTTGCAAATGGCACAAGACAGGGCAGTTCGCATATCTAACTCACACTGTACAGATCATATCACACCCATACTTCACACCCTTCATTGGCTCCCCGTGCAAAGCAGAATTAAATATAAACTTATCATGACAACATTCAAAATTATCAGAGAATTAGCACTCCTTACCCTATCTCAGCTTATCAAAAAAAAAAAAAAAGAATGATCGACACCGAAGAGGCGCAATGAATAACACCCTTCCTATTCCCCCCGGATTACAGAATGACAAAACAATACACAAGTAATAGAGTATTCGAGTATCTCTATCCAATACTATGGAACTGATTACCACAGGGACTTAGAAATATAACTGACCTTTCCACCTTCCGCACACATCTCAAAACTTTCTTATTTACAGAACATTTTGGACAAACAGAGATCACTCCAACTAATTGACCTGACATAACCTTGAGAAGAATCAAGCACCTTACACTCCACAATTTCTCTACTTACTTTCAACCCCACAATACATTACATTGCTCTGATTACCTCTTCAAAAATGCATAATATTATGTATGCGACTAGAGAGAGAGGGGGGTTGGGGGTCCCGAATGTGTCTCAGTATTATTGTCATGGCGCCAGGCAGATAGCGCCTGTAAAAGTGGAGAAAAACACTCAGGGCAGTTTTAAAATCAGCAGTGCAGAGCACATGGCTAGGGGTTGTCAGGGGCAACTAAGCAAAACAAGAGCACAGGCTGTAGAGAAACGCCAAGAGATACCGTTATGTCATAGCTCATCAGCAAAGCAGAGCCACGTAGAGAGACACGTGCAGATTCCGGCACAGAGATACGAGCAGATTCACGTACAGGCACACGTGGAGAAAGAAGGAAACACAGAGACGCAAGCCAGGAGTCAGACTCAGTCTCTGTGGCAGAGAGAGAAGGAGACATTGAGAGGACTCGAGGGAAAGGAAAGTACAGCGCTCAGAAAAGCCAGGAGCCATACCTGGAAGGTTCAGACGTGGAATCAATCTGTACCTCAGAGGGGTTTATCCAAGAGGAGTTCACGAAGGTTAGTGCTGGGAAGTTAGGCTGCACTAAGCCAAGGTCCGTGTGGGGCCAGAGGGAGACTCCAGGATATAAACCACGAGGAGCAGGGAGAAGAGATAACCACAATAGCAGGAACCTGGGGAGCCAGAATACTTGTCCAGGAGATAATTCCCATGCTTTAGAAAGACGTCCTGTGAAAGGAAGAGAGGGGAAGAAAAGTTTCCACTTCCCGTTTACACACCAGCCAGACAGAGCTCAGCCTGAAAGCCAAAGTACCTGGACTAGAGGAGCACTGAGTTTTACCCCCAGTGGTCAGGAAGTGTGTAGCCCACTAAGGAAAGATTCCATAGTGTGTGGTAAAGAACCTTTCTGCAGTGATAGGGGGGAGTGGTGCTCTGACCCAGCCGAGAGGAGAGAAACAAACACTAACCCACAATACAGCCCTGCAAGTTATAATTATCAAGAAGCACCTGAAGATATGGATTGTGACTTTGGTGATGATAATTCTGATATGTGCAAAATGGACTGTACGCTTGTTTTCTCTGATAGCATAACCTCTTTTAGTTAGGGGCCTAAGAAAGCCTGCTGGAGTGAAATCTGTGGGAGAGCACAGATTTCACAGTTAAAAGTGTGTGATTGAAAACCTGTTTTTTCCCTCTTTTTGTTCAGTTAAAGCTGACAATAAGCATTTTTGTTCCCATTTGTAGTCCCTCACTTGTGTTATACCAGCTGTATGGTTTATTTGCTTTTTGATATTTGTTGCAAGAATTCTCCCGGGACGGGAAATAAAACCTCTTTAAGCATAGCTACTCGACCACAACTACCTCCTTATTTCGATTAGCTATTGGGACCCAAAATCCCTGAGGGCAACATAAAGTCCTTGCTGTTAGAAGAGGAGCAACACCGAAGCCCCAGGCTCCCGCCTTGTGGGCCAGCAAGGTGTTTGACATTATGCAGCGGCTCAATTGCGGCAGGTATTTGAGTGGAAGGACCATGGGGGGGCCTCAAAAAGATTTTGGGAAATAGAAAAATATTGGGCGGAGGGGGCTCATCTGAAGCACCTGCCCTGGATTTCTGATAAGCTTCCTGAGGGGAGATAGCGGGAAAATCCGTATATTTGGCACCTGGTTACACAATGGTGGAGGGCAAATAGGCAGTTCGCTCCAAGGGTGCGTTTTTCCTTGTTGGCCCCAGTGAGGGGGGTGAGTGGGTTTGAACCCGGTAGAGGAGGGACATTCAAGAGATGGGAGAGAGTGGGGTTAGACACTTTGGGGAAATTTCTAAAGGATGGGGATTTAATCTCTTTCCCGGACCTGAGGGTGCAGTATCGATTGAGAGGCGGGGATCTTTTCCCATATTTGCAAGTCAAACATTTTCTAACCCAGCGGTGTATTAGGGAGGCATGGGAGGGGGCTCAGGATGATAGGGTGGGGCTCTGGCAGGGGTGGGACAGTTCCAGGGGTTTGATTACTCAGTTGTATCGTGGGTTGGCTGGGAGTGATTCGAAGTTTCCCCATCAGATAACGTGGGAAAAGGACCTGGGTAGGGAACTGGGGGAGATGGAGTGGAAACAGATCCATGTGAATATATCCCGCCAGGCTCTGTCGGTGGCTATCAGGGAAACATCCTATAAGTTGTTGTACCGGTGGTATTATACGCCGGTGCGGTTGCACAAGATGTTCCTGGCAGTGTCGGACCTGTGTTGGAGGGACTGTGGGAATGAAGGGACATTTATTCATGTATGGTGGGAGTGCCCAGGGGTGCAGCTTTATTGGAAAAGAGTGGGGGAGTGGATGGTAGGCCTTTTTGGGGAGCCCTTAGAGGTGGATATGGAGTTGGGGTTGTTGGGAATATGGCCTGATAATAGGGGTAAGGAATTTGAGCGGCCCATTAGAGCGTGCATACAGGCGGCTCGAAGTGAAATAGCTAGGGCCTGGAAGCAGGTACAACTGCCGGGATGGGAGCAATGGATGAGTAGGCTCTGGCGGATTGTCCTGATGGAGCGGTTGACAGCTGTACGACGACAAAGGGGGGAGAAATTTAGGGAACGGTGGCTTCCTCTCCTGGATCAATTGGGAGCAAGATAAGCCTTCTGAGGGGGGGGAGGGGAGGAGGGGGAGGGCATGGGGGGGTTATATTGAAGTTGGCACTGGTTGGGGTTGAAATTTGTGCTGTATTTGTTTGTTGGATTTTATTTTGAAAATCAATAAAAATAAATTTACAAAAAAAAGCATAATATTGAAAGCACATGAGTCATCAAGAACAGACTAATTGTAAATAGTTTTCTGGTATTCAAATCATGTATATATCTCTGATTGTTTGTTAGTTAAATGTCATCACTACCTTGTTCAATGTAATTCAGTTGTTTTATGTAAACCACTATGATTCTTGATATGGCAGTATAAAAATCACATAAATAAATAAAATAAATAAATAAATTAGAGGGAGAACAAGATTGCTTTCCTAAAGCTACGAGAGTTAAAGAAAAAATTCCGGCCTCAAATTGGAATGTTACAAGATGCTCAAGGTTCTATGTTGAATGATGTTAAGAAGATCAAGAAAAGGTGGAAAGAATATACAGAGTTTTTATATGATAAAGATCAAGTGGATCAACAGCCATTTCAACCTGTATCTTATGATCGGGAAATATTGGTGACGAAAGAAGTTGAAGCAGCATTGAAGGACTTATCAAAGAACAAAGCACCAGGTATTGATGGCATTCCCACAGAAGTATTACAGCAATCTGATGTAGCTGTTACCATATTTACAAGGCTCTGCCAGGAAATTTGGAAGACAACATCATGGCCAACTAACTGGAAAAGATCTGTGTTTATACCAATACTGAAGAAAGGTGATCCAACTGACTGTGGAAATTATAGCACAATTACTCTGGTCCCACATGCCAGCAAGATTCTACTTAAGATCATTCAGCAGAGAATATAACCATACCTGGAATGAGAAATGCCTGAAGTACAAGCAGGGTTCAGGAAAGGGCAAGGAATGAGAGACATCTTTGTGGATGTGAGATGGACCCTTGAAAAGGCAGATGAATACCAAAAGGATAATCATATGTGTTTTATTGACTACAGCAAGGCTTTTGACTGTGTAAACCATGAGAAACTCTGTGCCACATCAAGAAGCATGGGTATACCAGAACACCTGATTGTTCTCTTGCATAACCTTTACATTGATCAAGAAGCAACAGTTCGAACGGAACAGGAGAAACAGAATGGTTTAAAATCAGCAAAGGTGTACGACAAGGCTAGATACTTTCCCATCAAAACAACTATAATTCAGGTATATGCCCCAACAACAGCTGCAGAAGAGGATAAAATTGATAAGTTCTATGAACAAGTACAAGCTGAAATAGACAGAACATGGAAACAGGATATCCTGATAGTCATGGGTGACAGGAATGCAAAAACTGGCAACAAAGGCAGTGGTTGGAAAATATGGACATGGCAACAGACATGAAGCTGGAGAAAGCTTGATAGAATACTACAAGACCATCTCAAACACCTTCTTCCAGCAACACAAGTAACAACTGTACACCTGGACTTCACCCAATGGATTGTACAAATATCAAATTGACTACATCTGTGGAAGACAATGATGGCAAATCTCTATAACATCAGCAAAGACAAAACCTGGAGCGGACTGTGGTACAGATCACCAACTACTAGTATGCAAACTCAAGCTAAAGTTGAAAAAGAGCAAGCCACTCATGAATGTAGCAAAATATGACCTTGAGAATATACCACTAGAATTTAAAGAGTGCCTGCAAAATTTGCTGCTTTGAATACAAATGACAGAGCTCCAGAAGAGTTATGGGATGACATTAACAAGTTTGTGTTGGAAGAAAGTGAGAAATCTCTACAGCAGGTGAAAAAGCAAAACCAGCCAAAATGAATGACCGAAAAAACTCTGAAAATTGTCCAGAAATGCAGAGAAGCTAAAGCCAGAGGAGAAAGAGGTGCAATAACAGAACTCAACCAAGATTTCCAATGTGCAGCAAGACAAGACAAGAAGTACTGCAATGGGGAGTCAGCTGGAGGTGTGCATTGGAGCCAGAACATCGCTGGGGGGACTGCTGTTGTGAGTGTGTGCTGCGGTTACCGTTCCCTCTCAGCTAGCAGTCAGGCACGCTCAGGGCAGCCAGTGCTGCCGGGGACTTCCCTTCAGGGATTTAAATCGCTACCTGGATGAGTTTCCTGGAGTCAGCTGGAGGTGTGCACTGGAGCCAGAACATCGCCGTGGGGACTGCTGCTGTGATTGTGCGCTGCGATTACCGTTCCTTCTCAGCTAGCGGTCAGGTACGCTAGGGGCAGCCAGTGCTGCCGGGGACTTCCCTTCGGGGTTTTCTTATATCTTTGGTGTATTTCTGCATCGCGGAGCGTGATACGAAGGGGTGTGTACAAAGGGGCAGGACACGCCCCTTCAGCGTCACTGCGACTGTAATACAGTCGCCTCGTGGGGAGACCGGGTTTTGTCTTCTCTGCTGTATACTTTGTTTTCTTCACTTTCTGAGTTGGAGTTTACTTAGTGATATGGGGAAGAGGAAGGCCAAGTCTGGGAGTAAAAATCCAGTGGAGGCTTCCGAAGTTATTAAACCGTTTGGGCCCCTGGACAAACATTTTACCCCGATCCCGTTAGCGCAATCCTCACCCGAAGGAATCTCCTTGAGCCCGGGCGGTAGATCTCCTCCCCCGTGTCCTGTTCTTGAGAGCCTCTGAATCGGTAAGGAGTCCTCTGAATCGGTAAGGAAATTAAAATCAATTGATTTGCCTTCTCCAGTCCAGTTGAGTGGAGCAGGCGGTTCTATTGAACTTTCTGCTCCTAGTTCTGAAGCTGAAATTACCTTGAAAGATGTGTGGAGTGCCCTAAAATGTATTGATAGCAAAATGTCTGTTTCTTTGAATTCCTTGTGTACTTTCTCTCAAGAGGCTGCTATTTCTTTACAGCAACTTGATGAGGAAGTCACTGTCGTAGATATGGCTCTTACTAAGTTGGAGTCCCAGGTGCTTCCGCTTCATGCGGTTAATGAGGCTGGGATTAAAGATTCCCTGATCTTACATTCTAAACTGGAAGCTCTTGAAAATTCTATGCGTTCTTGCAATTTACGCTTTTTGAATTTTCCCCAGTCTTCTTTATTATCGCATAAGATTCTTTTGGATACATTTCTTAAAGAGATTCTAGCTATTTCTGATCCTATTGATGTTATGCAGATTTATTATATACCCTCTACTACTAAAAAGATTAGTTCAGCTGAAGGTGGTCTGGATGAAATTGCTTCTCTTATGGAAAATTTAACTGCCTTTTTAGAGGACTCCCAAGACATCATCAGTTTGTGCGCCACTTTATTGGGTACCTTTTCTTCTATTGAAATTAAGCAACGTATCCTTAGGGCTTTTTTCAAAGTTAAATCAAGTTTTGTGGTCAGCCGGTTAATATTTTTCCAGATGTATCTCGCAGTACCCATTGCGTTTTAGGCAATTTTTGAGCTTAAAGCCTCGAGTGTTGGCGTTGGGGGCCACATTTTTCCTTCGGTTTCCTTGCAAATGCATCATTAATTTGGATGATGCTTCATATAATTTTGTGGATGCTACTCATCTGGAAAACGTTTTGACCGAGAAACAGGGCGCAGGAAGAGTAGAAAGTGAATAGTGGTCTCCATTAGTGGGTTAAATAACCATGTTTTCTTATCTTATTTCCTTTAACTGACTATCAGTTTGACTTCCATGATGTGGTCTATATCAGGTTTGATTACTTAATTGTAAATGGTATATTTCTTGTATTTCCTTTTATTTGTTAATGGGTGCAATCACAGAACTCAGCCGAGATTTCCAATGTGCAGCAAGACAAGACAAGAAGTACTGCAATGGGGAGTCAGCTGGAGGTGTGCATTGGACTCAACAACAACCTTCAGTATGCTGATGATACCACATTACTGGCTGAAAGTGAAGATGATCTGAAACATTTGCTTCTCAAGATCAAGGAATATAGTCTTAAAATGGGCCTGCACCTTAATGTAAAGAAGACAAAGAACCTGACAACAGGCAAAAATCAGTAAGTTCATTTTTGATGGAGAAGAAATTGAAATAGTGGTGTCTCTCTCCATACAAAGATTCAACTGTTCAAGCCATGGTATTTTCAATAACAACATATGGATACAAAAGTTCCACAGTGAAAAAGATAGATGGGAAGAAAGTTGTTGCCTTTGAATTATGGTGTTGACAACAAATACTGTGTATCCCATAGACTGCCCGAACAACAAACCAGTCAGTACTAGAGGAGATCAAACCTAAGCTTTCTTTAGAAGTTCAGATGACAAGACTTTGACTTTCATACTCTGAACGCATCATGCGAAGAGAGAGATCATTAGAAAAAGTCATCATGTTTAGCATCATGCAATGCAAAAGAGGAAGGCCAGCAATGAGATGGATCGATACAATAATAGCAGCTATGAGTGCCACTCTGTCAACAATGAGCCGCATGACTGAAGACCGAACACAGTTTAGGTCAACTATCCAGAGAGTCTCCACGAGTCGACACGGACTCCACGGCACTCAACAACAACAGCAGCAACATAGTGTTATTAGCAAAGGTACAGAGAAAGGTCATTCTCAGTTTTTTCAGGTTCTTCCTCCTCTCCTTCCACCCCCCCTCCTCTGTGGAGTCCCCCAGGGCTCCATTCTAGCCCCCCTTCTATTCAACATTTTATTCGCCCCCCTCACCCCTTTGGTACAGCAACACTGTATATCTGCTTACTACTATGCAGACATCATCATCCTTCTCTATCATACAGACGCCTCTTCACCCATCAGCCCTCTCAATTCCTGCCTGTCCGCCATGGCCTCCTGGCGATCCTCAAACTTTCTACATATCAACCTCTCAAAAACCTCGGCCATCTGGTTCACCTCCGGAAACCCTATTCCCCCTCTTGTCCCTCTTCTCTCTGCCACTCCCATTCCGGTCCTCTCTTCTCTGCGTTATCTAGGGATCACCCTTGATTCTTCCCTATCCTTCAAAAATCACATTTCTTCAGTAGTTCAGTGATCCTTTTACACCCTGACACAACTCAGCGTGGTTCACCCATTTCTTTCCATCCCCTCCCTCACCACCCTTCTTCTGTCCCTAGTAGTATCCCACCTCGACTACTGTAATATTTCCCTTGCCAGCCTCCCCCAATCACAATTACGCAGACTACAACTCACCATAATTCTGCCGCCCGCCTCCTGACCCATGCCTCCTTCTTTGACCACATCACCCCCATCCTGATCTGTCTCCATTAGCTCCCACTTCCCTTCAGAATTCAATACAAAATGCTTACTTTCATCCACAAACCCATTCACTCCTGCTCCCCCCTTTATCTCTCAGGACTTATTCGCCTCCACACACCGCACCGCTCTCTCCAGTGAATACACGCTAATCCTCTATTTCTCCTTTCCCCATCTCAGGCCCATCTCGAATCTACCCGCTCCTCAGCCTTCTTTTTTCTGGGTCCCCGGCTCTGTAACTCGCTCCCCTCCACCCTCCGCCTCGAACTCTCCTACGTTACCTTTAAGGCACAACTCAAAACCCACCTCTTCTGCTCTGCTTTTGACCTCCCACCTCGCCCCTGTCCCCTCCCCCCCCCTGACGTCAAGCATCCCCTCCCTCTCCCCTGAGCAGTGCACCTGCCTCATTGGCGTTTTTACGTCTATACTCTCTTTCATATTATTTTATGGCATTCCTGACTTCCTTTTCCTAGCAGTACAAATCCTTTTATTTTGTAAACCGCTCTGATGCACCTCTGTCTGAGCGGTATATTAAGACTGAAATAAAGATAAAGAGAAGAGCCACCAAAATGGTAAAGGGGATGGAAGGATACACCTATGAAGAGAGGCTCAAAAGGACCCTTCAATCTAGAAAGACGGCCAAGGGGAGATATGACAGAGGTCTATAAATTAATAAATGGAGTGGAACGGGTAAACGTAGATCGACTGTTTATGCCATCAAAATATAGAAAGGCTAGGGGACATGCAATGAAGCTACAGTATAACCTATTTAAGACTAATAAGAGAAAGTGTAGTTATTCACCTGTAACAGGTGATCTCTGGGAACAGCAGGAATTTAGTCTTCACATATGGGTATTGTCGGTACCAACGAAGCCCGCATGGGAATGCTCCCCAGCGTCCAATAGAAATGCTTTTGGGAGCATCCCACAGCGCATGCGTGCTGCTTTCCTGCCTCTGTACCTCTCTCACTTCAGTTGAGTTTATGGCTGAGACCAAAGGAGAGAAGTAGAGAAAGAGATAGATAGAGACAACTCCTAGGGGAGGTGGGTGGGTTGTGAAGACTAAATTCCTGCTGTTCCCCGAGATCACCTGTTATAGGTGAGTAACTACACTATCTCCAAGAACAAGCACATATGGGGACTCCCTAGCTGAAAGATGTCAAGGGGTGACCCCAGCAAACTGCGAACCCAGGTGAGATGGGTCATGCTTCCTCCCATGGACCTCTGGCATCCAAACCGTGGACAGTGGGTAGGAGTTGTATTAAGTATGGAAGAGATGCTGCAGAACAGCCTGGCCAAATGAGGCATCCCGACGGGAGTCCTTGTCAAAGCAGTAGTGGGCTGTGAAGGTGTGTACCGAAGCCCAAGTGGCTGCTCTACAAATGTCATCAATTGACACAAAACAAAGGTTAGCCGTTGAGGCTGCCATTGCTCTCACATTGTGAGCTGTGACATGGCTCTCAAGAGAAGGTCCTTCACTCTGGTAAGTATAGGATATGCAATCTGCAATCCAATTTGACAGAGTTCTTTTGGAAACTGGAAGTCCCAAATGACTTGAGTCAAAAGCCACAAAAAGCTGAGAAGATTTTCTATGTGGCTTAGTTCTTTGGAGATAAAAGGCTAAGGCTCTTTTACAACCAATGTGTGAAGATTCCTTTCTGCACTAGAGGCATGAGGCCTAGGGAAGAATATAGGAAGATAAACCGATTGGTTTAAATAGAAAAGCAAAACTACCTTTGGCATAAAGTAAGGATGAGTCCTGAGGACTCTATCATGATGGAACCTTGTATAAAGAGGGTCAGCTACTAACGCCTGTAGTTTACTAATGCGTCTTGCAGAAGTGATGGCAATTAGGAAAATAACTTTCCATGAAAGAAACTTTAGGTCTGAAGTGGTTAAAGGTTCAAAGGGCGGTTTCATAAGCTGACCAAGAACAAGATTCAGATCCCATGCAACCGGTGGTGGTTTAATGGGAGGTTTTGTTAAGAGTAGGCCTCTCATAAATCTTGATACAAGTGGATGAGAGGAAATACGTTGTCCATCGAAAGGTTTATGAAAAGCAGCAATAGCACGAAGATGGACTCTCACTGAATTGGTCTTTAGACCAGAAGTTGATAATTGGAGGAGATACTCTAGTAGCGACTCTACAGGTACCAAAAGGGGGTTAAGTCCCTTTTGTGAACACCAGACAGAGAACCTTTTCCACTTAAAAGTGTAGGAACGTCTTGTGGAAGCTTTTCTGGATATCCTTTACTTGTTGAGAAAGGTTAATATCCTGGAATTCTAGGCTTTCAGTAACCAGGCCCTGAGATGTAGGGACTGGGGATCGGGATGCAGTAAGCATCCGTCCTCCTGAGACAGAAGATCTGGAGCATTCCCCAACTCCAGAGGAGTGGTTTGAGAGAGACGCAGAAGAAGAGGATACCACGTTTGTCGTGGCCAACGTGGAGCTATGAGTATTATACGACCTCTGTCTCTCTGAAGTTTGAATAAAGTTTTGGGAATGAGGGGAATGGGTGGGAAGGCATAGAGGAAGTCCTGACCCCAGTGGAGTAGGAAAGCATTTCTTGCCTGACAGTTGTGAGCCGGGATTCTGGAACAGAATCGGGGAAGTTTGGCATTCTGTGGACTTGCAAAGAGGTCTATATCTGGTGTTCCCCATATTTGAAATACTCGAGCAAGCTGGTATGAGTGGAGGGACCACTCGTGTGGCACCAGTATGCGACTGAGTCTGTCTGCCCATAAGTTTTGAATGCCTGGAAGGTATACCGCAAACAGGTGAATTTGCAACTCTCTGGTGAGGACCCACAGTCACAAAGCTTCGTTGCATAGCGACAGAGAGCCTGTTCTGCCTTGATTGTTCACATAGAACATAGCTACCTGATTGTCGGTTTGGACCAGAACTGTTTTGTTGCTGAGATGGGTCTGAAAGACTTGAATAGCATTGAAAATGGCTCTCAGCTCTAGGGGGTTTATGTGAAGGGAAACCTCCTGTGAGGTCCAAAAACCCTGAGTGGAGAGATCATGCAAGTGGGCACCCCCAACCCATCTTGGACGCATCTGTTGTTAGGGTGACCTGATATAGAGGTTGCTGGAAAGAAGAGCCTACAAGGAGGTTTTCTAGAGATTGCCACCATTGCAGGGATGAAATAAGACGTGTGGTGTTTCCGATCTTGTCCATTAACTGACTCAAGGCCTGTGACCATTGAGAGGATAGGGTCCACTGGGATGCTCGCATGTGGAGGCGAGCATAGGGACCCACATGGACAGTGGATGCCATGTGTCCCAGAAGTTGAAGCTTCACTCGAGCAGTAAGGAACACCTTCACAGATGCTTGAGATGCCAGTTGTATTATTCATAGATAGCATGGCTGTGGCAGGAAAGCCCTTGACTGCCGTGTGTCTAGACGATCCCCTATGAATTCGAGAGATTGAGAGGGGGTGAGATGAGATTTTGGGAGGTTTATGACCAGTCCCAAGTATTGAAGAATTCTCATTGCTCGAGAAAGAGCGAAGCTGGCCTCTGGAGCTGTCAATGCTCGAATGAACCAATCGTCTAAATAAGGGAAGACAAATATTCCCAGAGTCCTCATAAATGCTGCTACCACTGCCATGCATTTTGTGAAGACTCTTGGAGCAGAGGCCAGTCTGAAAGGAAGAACTCTGTAATGGAAGTGTCTTCCTTGGACCAGGAATCGAAGGAACTTCCTTTGATCTGAGTGGATGAGAATATGCGTGTACGCATCTCTTAGATCTAGAGAACATAGCCAGTCCTGACTTTGAAAGCATGGTAGGAGTGTCCCAAGGGAGATCATTTTGAACTTTTTTCGGAACAAATATTTGTTTAATTCTCTGAGGTCTAGTATAGGCCTGTGTTCCCCTGTCTTCTTTGGAATAAGAAAATAGGGGGAGTAAAACCCCGTCCCCTGTTGGGGTATGGGTACTTCTTTGATTGCTCCTTGAGCGAGAAGTGATGTGACTTCCTGCCACAAGAGGTTGGTGGCAGGGGCCTGAGAATTGAACTGTTTTATTATTGTAGGTGGGGGCAAGTTGAGAAAAAGAGTAGTTACTCACCTGTAACAGGTGTTCTCCAGGAGCAGCAGGAATCAGTCCTCACATATGGGTGACGTCGGCGCCGACGGAGCCCTCGCGGAGCAATTTTCCCCAGCTTTCAAAGAAAGCCTTTGGGAATTGCAGCGCGCATGCGCGGTCCTCTTCCCGCCCAAGGGTGCCATCTTGCTCTGTCTGATGACATAGCTAAAAGACAGCAAAAATTAGCAAAAACGAAATCATAGAACTGCAACTCCAAGGGGAGGAGGGAGGGTTGTGAGGACTGATTCCTGCTGCTCCTGGAGAACACCTGTTACAGGTGAGTAACTACTCTTTCTCCAGGACCAAGCAGGAAGTCAGTCCTCACATATGGGACTCCCAAGCTTAAGGCTACCGGAGACCCTAAGCACAAAAAAGGAGCTCCCTCAAGTTCAGTAGCACAGAAGGAACTTCTCTGAGTACGCCCCCAACCGGTAGCCCACAGAAGTACTTCTCTGAGTACGCCCCCAACCGGTAGCCCAACATCCGGGACGGAGGGCAGGAGTTGCCTATACCTCAAAGAGATTACGGAGGACTGCCTGTCCGAAAGCACTGTCCCTGCGGGACTCCCTCTCCAGGCAGTAATGGGCTGCGAAAGTCTGGCTTGAAGACCAAGTAGCGGCCCGGCAGATGTCTGCCAATGGAACAGAGCGGAGGTAAGCCACTGACGCAGCCTTTGCCCTAACACGATGAGCCGTGACTCGACTTTCCAACGAGAGGCCGGCTGCCTCATAAGCCCAAGCGATACAGTCAGCAATCCAGATGGACAGAGTACGCTTGGAGACAGGGAGCCCCAACTTGTTGGGGTCATAAGACACGAAGAGCTGAACAGCCTTTCGGTGCTCCCACGTACGGTCAAGGTAGAAGGTTAACGCCCTTCTACAGTCCAGGGTATGCAGGACCATCTCAGCTCGGCTGGAGTGTGGCCTGGGAAAGAAGGTCGGATGTACCACCTCCTGGTTGATGTGAAAAGGGGATACCACTTTAGGAAGAAACTTAGGGTGAGTCCGTAGGACTACCCTATTCTTGTAGAACCGAGTGTAAGGAGGATCAGAGACTAGGGCCTGTAGCTCACTAACGCGTCTAGCAGAAGTGAGGGCTACCAAGAATAAGGTTTTCCAAGAAAGAAAACGAAGATGACAGGTAGCCATAGGTTCAAAAGGCAGACAGGTAATCCGCTGTAAAACCACATTCAGATCCCAGTCAGGGGCTGGTGGGCGCAAAGGTGGTTTAAGGAGAAGGAGGCCTCTGAGGAAACTAGCCACTAGAGGGTGGCTGGAAAGAGGCCTGCCATCCACCGGCATGTGATGCGCAGAAAGAGCACTGAAGTGGACCCTGACTGAGTTGGACTTAAGTCCAAGTTCGGAGAGGCAAAGCAAGTATTGCAAGACCACTGATATCGAACAGGAGAAGGGATCATGAGACTGCTGAGCACACCAGACGGAGAACCGACGCCACTTCAGAGCGTAGGACTTCCGGGTGGAGGGCCGCCTGGAGGCCAAGATGACTTCCTCCACATCTGGAGGCAGCAGGAGGGGAGCCAGGACTACCCTTTCAGCAGCCAGGCCATCAGATGAAGGGACCGGAGGTTGGGGTGTAGGAGAGTCCCGTGATCCTGGGTCAGGAGATCGGGCTGAAACCCCAGAGGAAGAGGAGTGTCCACCGCCAGCTGCATTAGAAGCGGGAACCAAGGTTGCCTCGGCCACCGAGGAGCCACGAGGATCATTGAGGCTTTGTCCCGGAGAACCTTGAAGAGCGTCCGAGACACCAGTGGCATGGGAGGAAAGGCATACAGAAGGCCTGTGGACCAGTAGAGAAGAAAAGCATCCGCCGCTACTCTGTGAGGATGCGGTTGTCGAGAGCAGAATTGGGGAAGTTGCCGGTTGAGAGGACTGGCAAAGAGATCCATTGTGGGTAGGCCTCATTTGAGAAAGATCCGCTGAAGCACCAACGGATCCAATCTCCACTCGTGCGGCTGGAGGATTTTGCTCAGTTTGTCTGCCAGGCAATTTTCTTGACCCGGGAGATAAACAGCTTTGAGGAGGATGCCGCGGCTGACGGCCCAAGAGCACAGCTTTTGTGCTTCCCGACAGAGAGGGAAGGAGCTTGTGCCCCCTTGTTTGTTCACGTAGAACATCGCAACTTGATTGTCCGTCTGGACCAGCACAGACTGGTGAGAAGTGAGGTGGGAGAAGGCCCGCAGAGCTAGGCGGATAGCCCTGAGTTCCAGGAAGTTGATCTGCTGGGCAGACTCCCAAGGAGTCCAGAGGCCTTGAGTACATGTTCCTTGGCAATGTGCTCCCCAACCCAGAAGAGAAGCATCGGTCGTCAGGACCTGAGAAGGAGGAGGAGACTGGAAAGCCATTCCGAGCACTAGGTTTGGCAGATGAAGCCAACATTGAAGAGAAGAGACCAGCGGGTCGGAGATCTGTACGGAGTCCACTAGGCTCCCAGTGGCCTGATGCCATTGTGTGCGAAGGCACCATTGAGCAGGCCACATGTTCAGGTGGGCATTGGGGGTCACATGGACTGTGGAAGCCATATGGCCGAGCAGTCTCAGAAATTGCCTGGCAGAGACCAGGGAATTGCTGTGAAAGTGGCTGGCAAGATCCATGAGCCTGTGTGCCCTGTCGAGAGACAGAAAGGCACGCGCCTGAAGCGTGTTTAATCTTGCGCCGATGAACTCGAGATCCTGAGAGGGGAGCAAAGTGGACTTTGCGAAGTTTATGACAAAGCCCAAGTGCTGGAGCAGAGCCACAGTGCGGTGCGTGGCATGAGTGGCCTCTTGGGAAGACTGTGCTCTGATGAGCCAGTCGTCCAGGTATGGAAATACAAAGAGGCCTTGAAGTCTTAAATAAGCCGCTACCACTACTAGACATTTGGTGAACACCCTTGGTGCGGAGGATAGGCCAAAGGGTAGTACTCTGTACTGGTAATGATTGCCCCCCACAACAAACCTGAGATATTGTCTGTGGCTGGGGTGGATGAGGATGTGAGTGTAGGCATCCTTTAGATCCAAGGAGCATAGCCAGTCTCCCTGCTGGAGGTAGGGCAGCAGGATTCCAAGGGTAAGCATCTTGAACTTTTCCTTTGCGAGGAACTTGTTGAGGTTCCACAAGTCCAGGATGGGTCTGAAGCCTCCTGTTCTTTTTGGTATCAGAAAGTACCTGGAGTAAAAGCCTTGACCTCTCAGGTGGTGGGGCACCGGTTCCACAGCCTGTTCCTGAAGAAGACTTGCTAACTCCTGAAGGAGTAAGTCCCTGTGCAGAGGGAGTCTGAGAGGCTCCCCCGGAAAGTAGGAGGGAGGTACCTGGTGGAAGTGCAGAAGATAGCCCTCTTGGACTATGTGAAGTACCCAGGTATCTGTAGTGATGTTGGTCCACCTGTGGGCAAAGTGGACCAGCCGGCCTCCCGTGCTGAGAGAAACCAGCTGAGGGGGAGAGGCTATGCTGATGAAGTCAAAAACCCCCACCCTGCTGAGCAGGGGCCGATGGTGCAGGCTTGGGGGCTTGCTGCCTAAGTGATCCATTACCCCGTCCCTTGGCTTGCTTACCCTGCTGGGGAGATGCCGAGGCCTGATAATGAGGGTAGTGGTGATAAGCAGCCGCCTTCCTCAGGTAAAAGGGCTTTTTCCCCGAGCCCTTCTTCTTCTGAGAAGGGGCAGAGGTCTTCCTTGAGAGACGAGTCCTGGTGAGAGTCTCGATCTGTGCAGCCTTCTCATCCATGGGCTTGCCAAAGAAGTTTTCACCTCTGCAGGGGACATCGACCAACTTGTCCTGCACCTATGGCTCGAGGTCGGATGACTGGAGCCAAGCCTGTCGGCGGCCACCGATGCCAGCTGCGGCTACTCGAGCCGATGCTTCAAAGCCATCGTAGGCTGCTCGAGAGAGAAACTTTGAGCACTCCCGAATACCAGTTAGACAAGGCTTGGAACCTCTGCAAAGGTGCCTCGGAGAGACCAGCAGAGAACCCGGCTATTTCTTTAGCCAGGTCTCGGAGATACATGCCCATATAGAGCTGGTAGGTCTGGACTCGACAAGCAAGCATAGAGCCCTGGAAACACTTCCTACCGAGGGCATCCAGGCTTCGAGCCTCCCGACCGGGAGGCACCGAGGAGTGCATTTTCTGACTCTTAAGTCTATGCATGGCCGATTCCACCACCATGGAATGGTGCGGTAGTTGTGCCTTTTGGAACCCGGGGCTCTTGCGGACTCGATAAATGGAATCGACCCGCTTGCTTAACACCGGCGACGACACCGGGCTCTCCCACATGCGGAAGAGAAGTCGTTCCAGCATCGGAGGAACCGGTACAATAAAGGCCTCCTTTGGGGGAGAGTCATATTGGAGGGCATCGAGCTCTTCGACTCGAGGCTCCTCCTCGGGATCCGCGGGTAAGGTCAAGGCTTTGGCCATATCCCGCACGAAGTCCGAGAACCGGGTATCCTCCGGGTGGGACCGTCTCCGAGGTTCGGACTCGGGGGAGTCCGGTGGGACACACCGAGTCCGAAAAGAACCAGGTGACTCTTCGTCCTCGGATTCCCAGGCTGACTCCTCGGAGGAGGAGTCGAGCGGCTCCGGTCGGGCGGGCATCGATGCCGTTCGTCCCGACGCCGAGGGAGCCGGCATCGACGACCTCGGTCCCGAACGGGAGGCCGAGGGAGACCGCGACCGAGGATCGACTCGAGCCCTCATGGACTCGAGGATCGGCTCGGTCTCCGGGGTCGACTTGGAGGTCGACGTCCCGGTGGTCAGGGCAGAAGCACCGGCGAGGCCAGCGATCAATGCCCGCTGCTGGTCCATGAAGGCAGTCAGACTGCTCTCCAAGGCCGTCAACCTGAGTCCGAGCTCAGGAGACCCAACAGCCCCCGACTCGGGCCCCGACGGCGGCTCCTTCGGAGGCGAGTCTACGAGGACAACAGTACTCACGTGAGCGGGCGAGTCCATCTCGAGACGAGGATGTTTGGCAGGCCTCTCCATCTCCAAGGACCCGGGACGGGAATCGGAGCTATGCGACCTGGCCCTCGAGGAACCAGGAGCGTCCACCGACCCCGCCCTCGCGGGTTTCTTCTTCCGATGATGTTCCCGGGTAGGAGACCCCCGTTCAGAGGAACTTCGACGATGCTCAGGACCAGAGTCCCGAGACGTCGAAGCCTCTGACGAGGTCCGAGCCCGGCCGGAGTCAGAGAAGATACGTTCCCGCTGATGCTGCCGACTCCTCAACGCTTTTGAGGACATTTTGCCACATGGACCACAGATCATCGGGTCATGATCGGGTCCGAGGCAGCAGAGGCATTAGTCGTGTGTGTCGGTAAGAGACATAAGCTTCTTACACCTATCACACTTCTTAAACCCGCTGGCAGCCATCGGGGGAAAAAGGGCCCCTGCGAGGTCAAAAGACAGGGCTGCCAGTGAAAAAGAAAAAAAGGCGCGAAATCTGTCACGAAGGACAAAAAAACGAAAAATAAAGAACGGACTCGCAACCGGCGTCGCGGGTCCGGGCGGGAAAAGAACCGGCGTCGAACCGAGAAAAAAGACAAATAAAATCAACTTTTCTAGCAGGGAATTACAAACAACGTCTGTAGGGCTCCGCGGAAAAAAGAAGACTGAGCAAGATGGCACGCTTGGGCGGGAAGAGGACCGCGCATGCGCGCTGCAATTCCCAAAGGCTTTCTTTGAAAGCTGGGGAAAATTGCTCCGCGAGGGCTCCGTCGGCGCCGACGTCACCCATATGTGAGGACTGACTTCCTGCTTGGTCCTGGAGAATGAAGCTTGTACCCCAGTCGTACAATGGACAGAGTCCAGTTTTCTGATGTTATTTGTTGCCATCTTTTGGCAAAATAGCATAGTCTTCCTGGAATGGTTAAGGATTCTGGACCTTTCAGGGTCAGAAGACTAAGTTCTCTAGGTAGAAGTCAAAGACCCTGAGGGGGCTGGGTCTGTTGGGCCGGTTGAGCTCTTTGAGCTTGCGGCTTTCTTTGCTGTCTGTTCTGTTGTTTCCCCTTCTGGGGAACATGAAGCGGACAATGACTTTGATGGGTTTAAGATGGGTAAAGCTTCTTTTTCTTACTGAAAAGAGTTTTTTTGAATGTTTTCTTCTTTGCTGGGTTGGCTATAAATTTTGATAGTCTGTTCAAGGTAGTATTTTCAGATTCAAGCTGATTAGCCTTGTCCTGCCAGTCCTTGCCAAAGATATTTTCTCCTGTACAAGGAATGTTTCTCAGCTTTTCTTGCACCCACTGTTCTAAGTCTGATGCTTGAAGCCAAGCAATACGACGTGTTCCTATGGATATAGCAGAGGTTCTGCTAATACATTCAAAGCAATCAAAGGTAGCACGATTCATGAATTTAGAGACATTCTGGGCGTGCTTGACCAGAATAAGGTAGTCTGCTCTTTTTTCCTCAGAGACACAAGGGCTAATGAGCTCTAAATCTTTTGTGACTTCTTCCAGGAACACTACCATATAAAGAATATAGGAACTGATCCTGGCTGATAGCATGGAGGATTGAAAGCACTGGATTCCTGGCCTGGAAGATTAGAAGAATGTGTTTTAGCACTCTTGATTCTTCGCATGGCCGATTCCACTACCATTGAATGGTGTGGTAACTGAGTTTTTTGAAAACCAGGAAAACTTGGCACTCAGTGCATAGTGTCAAGGCGTCGGGAATGTAAAGATATCCTTAAAGGAGTTTCCCACATTCTCAACATCAGATCATGTAAGATCTTGTGAATGGGAAGCATAGCTGCCTCCTTGGGGGCCATAGGGTATTGTAGAATTCTTAATTCTTCTGCCCTAGGTTCCTTTTCTGGAATCACAGTGATTGCAAGGCCCTTTGCTAAATCACGTATGAAATCCTGGAAGGATATATCTTCTAGAGGAGACATCCTGCGTTGAGGAGGAGAAGTTGAATCCTTTAAGTAGGTTCGCTCTGGTACCGGTAGAATCGTCAGAGTCATCAGAATCGTAAGACTCAAGGGCACTCTGTACCGGGTGCTCCCGTAACGCATGGTATCGGTACAGCTCAAAGTCGGTACCAAAACGTCTCAGTTCCTGATCCCCGATACCCGAGATAGACTCATAGCTCGGCATGGGGGGAAGCAGTCCTGTTGAAGCAGGTACCGTTGGTACTAATACCTGTTGAACCGTCTGTAGCGGTCTTAGCGGTACCGAAGCTGCTAAGAGGGATGCTAGACTGCGTTCAATAGCGAGGATTCTTTTATCCATCGCTCCTGCCGATCCCTGGGTGTCGGTACCGGTGGAAGCGGGTATGACCCAAGAACATGGTACCAGTAGTTCTGCAGAGGTGGAAGCCTCTGGAACATCCTGGAGCCCCGTTAATGCTTTGGAGCCCGAAGACTCCCACCGGGGCTGTATTGCCGGTGAACTATCCTCGAGGGCAACGCCAGTGGCATCTCGATACTTTGAAGGAGATTTACCCTTCGAGGACCAGCCAGTCTTAGAAGACTTAAGTTTAGTTACCTGAGATCCATGGGAGGAAGATGAAGCCCTGGAGGACGTCAATGCAAGTGACATTGTATCTGCGGCAAGAAGGGTACCGAGTTTTGCAGCTCTATTCTGCAGGCCCCTTTTGGTCATCCTCATGCAGGAGAGACACTCCGTTGGACAATGTTCTCTCTAGTCTTATTAGTGAACCACATTGTAACATCCAATCGAGTTTGATATTACTGTATATACCATTAAGTTAATCTGTACATAGTTCCCCCGGTTGTCCTATTGTTGAATTTCCCTGTTCAATGTAAAACTCAATGTTACCTGTATGCATTGTAGTATGTTCTTGTTCTATGTACACCGCACTGATTATAATAGCGCGGTATAAAAGAATTGTTAAATAAATAAATAAATAAATAAACAAACATTTTAGACACCATTCATGGGTGTCGGTGACGGAAATGGTACCGCCACACTTTGAGCATTTTTTTAAACCACTAGCTAGTTTCTCCATGCCTGAAGAAAAGTGGGCCTAGTGCCCAAAAAGGCGCCTAGCACCAGAAACAGGGGAAAGACCCCTGAAGAAAATACAAGGTTTTTTTTTAAAGAAAGAAGAAGAACTGGCGGTACTGGTAGGCGTCGAATGAAGGCAGATGCAACCACAAAAAAACAAAGAATAAAAGGAAATTTTCTGTGGTGACAGGGTACACGCCCTGTCGGTTCCGCGGAAAACGAAGAACTGAAGTGAGAGAGGTACAGAGGCGGGAAGGCAGCATGCATGCGCTATGGGATGCTCCTAAAAGCATTCCTATTGGACGCTGGGGAGCGTTCCCACGCGGGCTCCGTCGGTACCGACGATACCCATATGTGAAGACTACATTCCTGCTTGTTCCTGGAGATAATATTTTTCACTCAGCGTGTAATCAAACTTTGGAATTCGTTACTGGAGGATGTAGTAAAAGCTGTTGGTGTAGCCGGGTTTAAAAAAAGGTTTGGACAAGTTCCTGGAGAAAAGGTCCATAAACCATTATTAAAGAGGAAATCCACAGCTTTCCCCAATAGAAGAATTGTGAACCTGTGTCTTTTGGGAAATTGCTAGGTACTTGTGACCTACATTGACCACTGTTGGAAACAGGATACTGGGCTTGATGGACCTTGGTCTGACCCATTATGGCATATCTTATGATCTTATGTTCATTGTGGGGGTTGGCCACTACCAGTACAGGGTACTAGCCTTTGGCCTGGCCATGCCCCCAGGGTCTTCACCAAATGCCTGGCAGTTGTGGTCGACTTCTTATTTATTTATTTATTTATTTACATTTTCTTATATACCGCGCTATTCTGCATCAGTGCGGTTTACATTGAACAAAGGAGTATTTGTCTTCCCCTAACTGGACGACTGGCTCATAAAAGGAGGCACAGCCACAGAGGTGCAGCAGGCCAATGCACACACCATCCAGGTTCTGCAACAACTGGGTTTTGTGATAAATTACCCCAAAATACCACCTCCTCCCGACACAATGTCTAGCGTTTATTGGAACAAGGCTGGACACTCTTCAGGCAAAGGCCTAACTCCCCTTAGACCGAACAGACCATCTCAAGGCACTGGCTGTATAAGTACAGTACAACACCGTCACTCGGTGTCAGCTCGGCTTCTGCTGTGCTTGCTTGGACACATGGCTTTTACGGTCCATGTCACCCCAGACGCCCATTTGCATATGAGGGCTGCTCAGTGGTGCTTTCAAGACCAGTGGACACAAACCACTGGCCGTCTCCAGGACAGAGTATCAGTGACCCGCCAGTTGGCAGAATCTCTGACTTGGTGGTAAAACACCCATTACCTCCAGGCAGAGATGACCTTCCAAACCCCAAGCACTCTGAGGGTCCTCAATATGGATGCCTCTCTGCTGGGATGGAGAGCCCATCGCGAAGAACTCCGCACCCAGGGCAGCTGGTCGCAGGCCGAAACCATCCAGCAGATCAATCTCCTGGAGCTTTGGGCAGTATATCTAGACCTCCGAGTGTTCTGCCACCGCCTGAGGCACCAACCAGTGCTGATCCAAATAGACAATCAGGTGTTAATGTTCTGTGTGAACAAGCAGGGGGGCACGGGGTCTCGCATCCTCTGCTGTGAAGCGATGACTCCGTTCCTACGCAATTCAACAAAGAATACTTCTACGAGCAGTATACTTACCAGGCCAGACAACACCCTGGCGAACAAATTGAGCAGGGTCCTAAAGCCGCAAGAGTGGCAGCTGGACCCCAGAGTGGCCAACTGGCTCTTCCATCTCTGCGGAACTCCATGGGTGGACCTCTTTGCCAGCCTGGACAACTACCATTTACCCTTCTTCTGCTCCCAGCAGCCCCACCCCTCCCGGGTGGTGGCAGATGCGTTCCTTATTCCATGGTCGGAAGATCTCATGTATGCCTTCCCACCTACGCCGCTGATTGCCAAAACACTTTTCAAAGCTCTTCATGACAAAACCTCACTGATCCTAGTAGCCCCTCGGTGGCCATGGTTCCTGCTGCTCCTCCAACTGTCAATGGAGACTCCGATCCCACTTGGAAGCTCCCCAGGGCTCTTGTCTCAGAGGAGGGCTCTCTCCTGCACCTCACCCTGGCGTCCTTATCACTGAAAGCATGGCCGATGAAAGGGTGACCCTAGCCCCTTTCAACCTCTCAGGAGAAGCGGAAGAGATCCTGCTGGCCTCTCTGAAGGCTTCCACCAGGACAGCTTACGCTCTCAAACAGTGCAGGTTCTCAGTCTGGTTCACGGAGCAACGGGTGAACCCATTCTCCTGCTCAGTGCAGTTGGTGCTGCAATATCTTCTTCATCTCCCGCAATCCGGGCTTAAATCGTCAGACTGCACCTCAGTGTACTAGCAGTGCATCACCGCCCAGTGGAAGGCAAGCCCCTCTCAGTACAGCCTCTGGTGACCCACTTCTTGAGAAGACTTTTGCTGTCCAAACCCACCATCCGCCCTCTGGCAACCGAATGGGACCTCAACATAATATTGTTGCAGCTCACTCGCCCTCCATTTGAGCCTCTGGCTACCTGCTACCTGAGATACCTCTCGTGGAAGGTCGTGTTCCTGGTGCCGATCACCTCCGCTCGCAGGGTCAGTGAGCTCCAAACCCTCGCGGCAGAGGCGCCCTCTACCAGGTTCTATAAGAACAGGGTTGTGCTACGTACACACCCTATATGCCTTCCGAAGGTGGTATCTTCTTTTCACATCAACAAGGAGGAAGTGCTGCCCACCTTCTTCCAAGGCCTCACTACAGCAGGGCGGAGATGGTCCTTCACACCTTGGACTGTATGCGGGCCCTGTCTTCTACATTCAGCATGCCCAGGGATACTGGAAAGCTTCTCAGCTTTTTGATTCCTATGACCCCAGCCGGCTGGGGGAGGCAGTAACGAAATGGACACTGTCCACCTGGGTGGCAGACTGCATTGCCCTCACCTATGAGCAAGCTGGATTCATGCTGGATGGCTGGGTCACGGCACACCGTGTCAGGGCCATGGCGGCCTCTGTGGCAAATCTGCACTCCATCAGTATGTTGGACATCTGCCGGACCGCCACCTGGTCTTCAGTTCACACTTTCGCAGCTCATTAATGAATATAAGAACATAAGATATGCCATACTGGGTCAGACTAAGGTCCATCAAGCCCAGTATCCTGTTTCCAGCAGTGGCCAATCTAGGTCATAAGTACCTAGCAGTTTCCCCAAAAGATGCAGGTTCCACAATGCTTGTATTGGGTCAAGCAGTGATATCCTGGGTCCCTTTTTATAACGTTTCATCGACCTTTCCTCCAGGAACTTGTCCAAACCTTTTCTAAACCCAGCTACACTAACAGCTTTTACTTCATCCTCCAGTAACAAATTCCAGAGTTTGATTGCATTTTGAGTGAAAAAATTATTTTCCCTCATTAGTCTTACATAGGTCACCCTGTACCTTCATTGCATGTCCCCTAGTCTTTCTATATTCTGATAATGTAAACAATCAATCTACATTTAAACAGTTCCACTGCATTCATTAATTTATAGACCTCTATCATATCTCCCCTCAGCCATCTCTTTTCCAGATTGAAGAGCCCTAACCTTTTTAGCCTCTCTTCATAGGAGTATCTTTCCATCTTCTTTATCATTTTGGTGGCTCTTCTCTGAACCTTTTCTAATAACGCTATATCCTTTTTAAGTTACGGTGACCGAATTGTACACAATATTCAAGGTCGCACTATGGAACGATACAGGGGCATTATAATATCCTTTGTTTTATTTTCCATTCCTTTCCTTATGATACCTAGCATTTTATTTGCTCTCTTGGCTGCCACTGCACATTGGGCGGAGGGTTTTAACATGTTATCCACGATGACGCCTAAATCTTTTTCCTGGGTGGTGGTTCCTAATGTGGAACCTTGTATTGTGTAACCATAATTTGGATTGTTCTTTCCTAGGTGCATAACTTTGCACTTGTCCACATTAAATTTCATCTGCCATTTGGATGCCCAGCCTTCCAATTTATCAAGATCCTCTTGCAATTTTCCACAATCCTAAGAGGTTTTAACAACTTTAAATAGTTTTGTGTCATCTGCAAATTTGATAACCTCACTCGTTATTTCCATTTCCAGGTCATTTATGAATATGTTAAAAAGCAGCAGATCCAGCACAGGATCCCTGGGGTACTCCACTGTTCACCTTTCACCACTGGGAAAATTGGCCATTTAGCCCTACCCTCTACTTTCTATCTTTTAACCAGGTCCTGATCCACAATAGTACACTGCCTCCTATCCCATGACTTTTTAGTTTTGCCAAAGGTCTCTGATGGGGGAACTTGTCAAAGGCTTTCTGAAAGTCCAGATACACTATATCAACCCACTCACCTTTGTCTACCTGTTTATTCACACCTTCAAAAAAACATAACAGATTAGTAAGACAAGATCTTCCTTGTCTAAAGCCATGTTGGCTGTCTCCCATTAAGCCATTACTATCTACATGTTCAGTAATTTTGTTCTTTATGATGGTTTCTACCATTTTTCCCAGTACTGACGTCAGGCTCACCAGCCTGTAGTTCCCCCGATCATCCTTGGAACCCTTTAAAAAAATTGGTGTTACATTGGCCATCCTCCAATCTTCGGGTATTATAGATGATTTTAATGATAGTTCACAGATTACTAATAGCAGGTCTGCAATCTCATATTTCAGTTCTTTGAACACCCTTGGATGTATACCATCCGGTCCAGGTGATTTGCTACTCTTCAGTTTATCAAATAGTTGTAATACATCTTCCCGGTGTATCGATATTTCTTTCAATTCTTCCGCAGTATCGCCTTTAAATACCACCTCAGTCATGGGGAACATCCCTACATCTTCCTCAGTAAAGACTGAAGCAAAGAATTCATTCAGTCTCTCCTCTATGACCTTGTCCCCTCTTAGTGCCCCTTTTACCCCTCTATCGTTTAATGGTCCAACTGACTCCCTCCCAGGTTTTTTGCTATGAATGTACTTGAAAGTCTGTATTACGTGTTTTTTGCTTCCACAGCTAACTTCTTCTTAAATTCTCTCTTTGCCTGCCTTATCAATGCCTTGCAATTAACTTGCCAGTGCTTGTGCTGTTTCCAGTTTTCATCATTTGACTCTTTTTTCCATTTCCTGAAAGATGCTTTTTTGGCAATAGCAGCCTCTCTGACCTCACCTTTAAACCATGCTGGCAGTTTTTTGGACTTCCTTCCACTTTTCTTAAAGCATGGAATTCAGCTGGTCTGGGCTTCCGAGATAGTATTTTTAAACAATAACAATGCTTGATGAAAATCTTTAAACTTTGCAACTGCTCCTTTTAGTTTTTTCATAACTATTTTCCTCATTTTATCATAGTCTCCCTTTTGAAAGTTAAAAGGTAGTACTGTGGATTTCCTTGCTGTCCCTCCTCCATTTATTAAATCAAACGTGATCATGAAGCGCAAGTACTGCCTGTGGCTGTGGTGGATGAGGATGCTGGAGGTAAGGCAGCAATGTTCCAAGGGAGAGCATCTTGAACGTCTCCCTCACCAGGAACTTGTTCAGATTGCACAGGTCCAGGATGGGCCTTAGCCTCCCCCCCCCCCCCCTGTTCTTTTTGGTACGAAAAAATACCTGGAGTAGAACCCATTGCCCCTGAGATGTTGGGATACGAGTCCTACCATCCTGTCCTTGAGAATACCCGCAAGTTCCTTCAATAGAAGGTCCTGGTGATGGGGAGACCAGGGGGGGCTCTTCTGGGAAGAAAGGAGGAGGTGTCTGAGCCAGATGGAGTGTCCAGGAATCGGTGGTGATGGCTGGCCACCTTTGGGCATAGTGGAACAGATGTTCCCCTGTGGGCTGCTGACCTCCTTGGGGAAGGGAGGCTATGACCAAGGAGTCAAAAGCTCCTCCCTGGCTGGGCCAGAGCTGACACCTGAGGCTTGGGAACCTTCTGCTTATGAAGGCCCTGACCATGTCCCTTGGTTTGCTGACCCTGCTGGGGAGACCTGAAAATGTGGGTAGTTTTTGTAAGCAGCCCCTTTCCTTGGATAAAAGGGCATTTTATCCAGGCCCTTCCGTCGGGGAGGGGCAGATTTTTAGAGAGCCTGGTCCTCATCATGAACCCGGTCTCAAACTCATTAGCCTTTTTGGTCATGCGTTTGCCAAATAAGTTCTCTGCTTGGCATGGGACATCTACCAATTTGTCCTGAATCCATTGCTCGAGGTCAGAAGAATGTAGCCAAGCCTGGCATCGGGCCCCTATGCCTGCCGCCACTACTTGAGTCACCGACTCAAAGCCATCATAGGCTGCCTGAGATATGAATTTGGAGAACTCACAGATGGCCTTGGCCAGATTTTTGAACCGCTGCAGGGGTTCCTCAGAGTGACCAGCCAAGAACCCGGAGAGCTCCTTCGCCAGGTCTCTCAGGTACATGCCCATGTACTCCTGGTAGTCCTGGATCCGGCATATGAGAATCGAGCCCTGGTAGCACTTTCTGCCGAGGACATCCAAGGTGCTAGCCTCTCTACCCAGGGGCACCGAGGAGTGCATCTCCTGGCTCTTCAGCCAAAGCATGGCTGACTCCACCACCATGGGGTTATGTGGCATCTGCGCTTTCTGGAATCCAGGGCTCCGGTGGACCCAATAAATCGAGTCGAGCACTTGCTCACAACTGGCACCAACTCCGGGGTCTCGCATATATGGAACTTTAGCCGTTCCAGGATGGGTTGAATGGGTACCATGAGCGATTCCCTCGGAGGGGCCTTTTATTGGAGGATTTCTAGCTCCTCCGTCCGAGGGTCCATCTCTGACTCTGTTTGGAACACTAAGGCCTTTGACACGTCCCTCCTGAATTCGAGAAATGCCATGTCGAGAGGGGACAGCCGCTGGGGCTTAGCAGGAAGAGAATCCGAGGGGACATTGTGGTGGTGAAAGGTGTCTGGCGACTCCTCATCTTTTGTCTCCATCTCTGAATAAACTGTCAAAGAGCCCACGACTGGTGCCATATGCGCTAGCCGGGGAGAACCTCGGTCCCATAGAACGGGAGCCGGATTGGGACCTCGGCCGAGGATCGGGTCGGCCTCTGGGGACCTCCTCAATGTCAATGGCCCGGTAGTCTGGGTGGAGAAACCGGTGTTACCAGACAACAGTGCCCCGCTGCTGGTCTATGAAGCCACACTATAGGACAAAATATCCCCCAAGGAGCCAAAAAAATCAAAAAACAAAAAACACCCAACCTAGGCACAAAAATAATCAAAAAAAGAAAAAAAGAAGAGGAGAAAAGGAAAAAACATACCCCATGTGAAACAAAAGAAAAACCAATTTGGAACTAATACAAAAAAGTAATTACATATATAGAGGAAAAAAGACCTCAGCCAACCCTCCTGCCAATATAATCAAGGAGGAAGAGCCAGTTGATGGACAGTAATGTCACAACAATCAAACTTTTCTCTTCTTCTTTTTTGGATTTTTTTTGTGCCTAGTTTGGAGTTTTTGTTTTTTCTTTTTTGATCTATGAAGGCAGAAAGACTGCGCTCCAGGGTCGCCATTCTGGTTTCCAGTCCAGAAAGCTCCACAACCATCGGCGCAGGCACTGAGAAACTCAGGCCTGGCGCCGGTTCCCCCGAGGGGGCGTCCTCAATGAGGACTGGTTCTGGTGGTCGATTCCTTCCAGGGGACCTTGGTAGGCCACTCCCACTCTGATCTCTCAGACGAGCATCTAGGACTGAGGAACCTGGCTCAGGGATTTCTCTGACTTGTCGGAACTATCCAGGGACGCCACCTTCTAGGTTTTCTTCTTCTTATGTTCCCTCGAGGGAGACCCCCTTTCTGAGGAGCCACGGTGTCGGTCGGGGTCCACAAGGGCACCCCAAGATTTTGTGGCTTCAGATGAGGCCTTGGCCTTTGGAGGTATCGAGGACTCCAGGAAAAACTTATTGTGCTGCTGTTGGTGGCTCTTGAGGGCCTTGGTGAACATCTTTTTACAAAGACTGCATGCTGCAGGGTCGTAGTCTGGCCCTAGGTGGCACAGGCAGCAGTCATGTGTGTCGGTAAGGGACATGATTTTGGCACACTGATCACACTTCTTGAAACCACTGGTAGACATGGGGGAAAAAAATTACCCCAGCGGGGTCGAAGACCACCGGTTCTGCCAGTTGAGAAAAGGGGCATGAAGGTGCCAAAAAGAGAAAAAAGGGTTAGGAACCCGAGACTCAATGACGAAGACAGCAAGCTCGGGTGGTGCAAAGAGTACCAGTGCACAACCAGAGAGAGTATGAAATTCAGGTCGAGAAAAAAAAATCAACTTTTTCCGGGGGAAACCAGACAGATGTCTGATAGGCTCCACAGCAAAAAGGAGACTGAGCAAGATGGCACCCTTGGATGAGAAGAGCACAGTGTGTGCGTGGTGGCATCTCCCAAAGGCTTTCTTTGAAAGCTGGGGGGATGCTTCTACGAGGGCTCCATCGGCACCAACATCACCCACATTTATTTATTTATTTATTTATTTATAAGTCTTCTATACCGCAATTTTGGTCAATCAAAGCAGTTTACATTGTAACAAGTAGAATTACATTGGAACATTAAACACTGACATTTGAACTTATGACATTGAACACTGAATGCTTTAACCAAGGGACAGATGTTGGTTAAATAACATGAACTTTTTACTGAGGGTATAGCATTCTCAGTTGTAAAACTTATTTACAGAAAAGAATGTTGAAGTGGTGAAGGTTGTCTTAGGGTTGCTTCATATATTTTCATAACAGTTTTGATTATGCCTATTTACAGTTTATTATCAGTTTGGTTGGATTCATGATATTCTGTTATTATAGTATTATCTATTTACAAGGAGCTAGGTGTGTGCTAGTATGAATTAGGAAGGGAGCGGATTAGGGAGAGTGGTTAATGGTGCTAAGTAGGGTGGAGATTCTCAGGGTCGAGGGATATAACAAAGTGTTCAATAAATAAGTATGTCTTAACATAGTAACATAGTATATGATGGCAGATAAAGACCGGTATGGTCCATCTAGTCTGTCCAGCAAGGCAGTAAGAGTAGGTGCACCTGCTGCTCCATGCAGGTCACCCCTCCCCATGCCTTTGTTTAGGGGTGTACCCATTGCCCCGTGTAGGTCACCCCTATTTACTGAGATATAAAAGATAGTTATGTTTGTTTTGACCTTATCCTGCTGCTATAAAGGAATCGACTGTAACTGTCCCATGCCATTTTGAATTCTGTCACTGTATTTGCCCCCACCACTTCCATTGAGAGGGCATACCAAGCATCCACCACCCTTTCAGTGAAAAAGTATTTCCTGACGTTGCCTTTCAGTTTACCCCCTTGCAGCTTCATGTTATGCCCTCTAGTTTTACAGCTTCCCCGTCTTTGGAAAAGGTTTGTTTGTTTATTAATACTCTAAGCATTTAAAGGTCTGAATCATATCTCCCCTGTCCCTCTTCTTCTCCAGAGTGTACATATTTAGGTCTTCAAGTCTCTTCTCATAAGTCTTCTGACACAGGCTCCAAATCATTTTGGTAGCCTTCCTCTAAACTGTTTCCAGCCTTTTTATGCTCTTTTGTGAGATATGGTCTCCAAAACTGAACATAATATTCCAAGTGAGGCCTCACCAGCGACTTGTACAGTGGCATTTGTACCTCTTCCTTTCTGCTGGTAATTCCTTTCTGTATGCAACCCAGCATCCTTTTGACTTTTGCCACCACCTTGTCACATTGTTTTGCCACCTTGAGATCCTCAGAAACAATCACTCCGAGGCCCTTCTCCTGGTCCGTGCACACCAACCTATCATATACAATTCCCTTGGATTTCTGCTTCCCAAGTGAATGACACTGCACTTCTTCACATTAAATCTTAACTGTGAAGCATTAGACCATTCTTCCAGCTTTTGTAGATCTTTCCTCGTGTTATCCACTCCCTCAGGGGAGTCCACTCTGTTGCAAATTTTCGTTTCATCTGCAAAAAGACAGACTTTTCCATTCAGTCCTTCAGCAATATCACTCACAAATACATTGAACAGTACCGATCCCAGGATCGAACCCTGGGACACACCGCTAATCACCTTCCTTTCATCAGAGTGATTTCCGTTTACCATCATTTTCTGTTGTCTGTCAGTTAACCAATTTCTAATCCAGTTCACCACCTTGGGACCCATCCCCAAGCTGTTGAATTTATTGATAAGCCTCCTATGAGGAACAGTATCAAAGGATTTAATGAAATCTAGGTAGATCACATCCATCGCATGCCCTTGATCTAGTTCTCTGGTCACCTGGTCAAAGAACTCAATCAACGATTTGTTTGGCAAGATCGTTCTTTGGTAAAACCATGTTGCCTTGGATCATGCAACCTATTGGTTTCGAGGAAGTCCATTATTCGTTCTTTCAGGAGCGCCTCCATTACTTTTCACGCCACCAAGGTAAGGCTTACTGGCCTGTAGTTTGTCACTTCATCCCTACTGCCACTTTTGTGAAGAGGTACCATATCAGCCCTTATCCAGTCTCGTGGAACTTCTCCTGTCTCCAAGGATCTATTAAAAACATCCTTTAATGGCTCTGCAAAAACCTCTCTGAGCTCCTTCAGTATCCTGGGATGTATCCCATCCGGTCTTTTCGAAATTTGAGTAAATCAGTGGTGGATCTTAAAGTCTCTGGAAGATTGCTCCATAATATAGGTGCACTGAGTAAAAAAGCTCTGTTACTTGTTATGCGGTTAGTCTTGCAGTAATCTGTTGCAACCGTTAGTGTGTTTTGAGTGTAACCTCTTCTTAGAAGGTCATTAGGGGATATTTTTAGAAGGTATGATGGGTGATATATTTTTAATAAGTTTAAATACGTTGTAAGCAGTTTGTATCTTATTCTGCTTTGAATCGGCAGCCAGTAGAGTTTGTATATTATCAGGGTTATGTGTCCTGTGATATGTGCTTTATGTGTTATGCGAGCTGCCATGTGTTGGGCCATTTAGAGACTGTGTAATGCTTGTTTTGGGAGTCCTTTGTATATACTATTGCAATAATCTATATGTTGGGGAATATCAAGGCTTGTAGAACTGTTCTGAAGTCATAATTAGTAAGGAGGGGCCGCAGCTATTGTATCATCCTTAGTTTGTTATATATTATTCAAATAGTTGCCTTTATATGTGATGCTAAGCTTAGTGTTTGATCGATGATAACTCAAATATTTTACTTTGGATTTTACTTCTAATGAAGCCTCTTTAACTTGAATGTGTGAAGGCAGGGTGAATTTTTGGTTTCTGGATAAGAAGAGGACCTCTGGTTTTTTATAATTAATCATTAGGTTTTGCGATTGTAACCATAATGATATATCATTAAAGCATGTGGTCAAGCTTTCAAAGTTAGATTTTGATGTATCAAAAGTTAGATGGAGCATTATATCACCTGCGCATATGGCATATTTAACGTTGAATTTTTGAATTATTTGGCATAGGGGCTGGAGGTAAATTTTAGATAGAAGGACAGAGTGCTGAGCCTTGGGGGAGGCCTTGCTTCTGGCCATATAATGAGGAAGTGTTTTGTCCAAATCTCACTTGTTGTGTGCGATTAGATAAATATGATTGCAAAGTAGTGCCATGTATCCTGATTTGTTTAAGCCTATTTAGCATGATTGTATGATTAATGGAATCAAAGACAGCAGTAATGTCTAGAAAGATTACTATAAAAGCATGGTTTGTGTTATTTATGCCTTTTATCAAGTTGTTAAATAGGACTAGTAAGAGGGTCCCAACTCCATGAAATGGTCAAAAGCCATATTGGTATTCATCAAGAGGTGCGTTCGTCTTAACATGATCCTGGAGTTTATTGTAAACAACTTTTTTCAATTATTTTTGTGAGAAATGGCAGACTGGATATTGGCCAGTAGGATGCAGGATTTAGTTTTCCAGAGAATTGCCTTTTAGGATGGGGCAGATTATCGTCTGTTTTAGACAATTAGGCATTAGCCCTTGGGTTAGGGATCTGTTTACAATGTTAAGTATTATTGGAGCAAATTCTGCATGGACTAGTTTTATCCAGCTGACTAGACATGGGTCAAGGCTGGATGTGGTTGTGTTGATATCTGTTATGATTTTGTTTAAGTAGTCTAATTTTATTTGATAAAATGTTGACCATTTCATTTGGTTTGCTGTTTTGGGTAGGAGATCCAAATCTGCTTGGTCATCTGGTGGGTTTTGTTTTTTTGAATAGTACTGTAGTTTGCCAGAATCTGAGGATCGATGTCTTGATTGTTTGTAGTGTTATTTGGTATATGCATAAGGGACTTCACAATTTCAAATAAATCTCTTGGACAATTCAGTGATTTTAATAGGTCATTAGTGTAGAAATCTCTCTTTTGTTTATTTAAGGTATCACGGTAGACTGTGAGAGTATTCATGTATTCTTGTCTATCTTCAGGCGATTCCCAGTATCTCTATCTGCATTCTATTTTCCTCAGCTGTCTCTTTAGGTTTCTTAATTCTTGAGAGTACCATTGCTTTGATTTCGTTTTTCTATTATTGGTCTGTGTGTTTGGTCTAGTAGCTGCTTTTGCTATAGTGGAATTCCAGGTGGTTATTAGATCGTTTAGGTCACCCATGTTAGAACTGAGGTTTGGGATGGTTTCGTTTATGAATGTATCCTTATCAAATCTCTTGAATCTTTTTTGATGGTTGGGTGTATATTCATGTTTTTTTGTTGTTGAGATGTAAACCAATGAGAATTAGATTAGACAATGATCAGACCATGGTACTGATTAGGGAGTGGTAGTTTTAGGGTGATTATAGATTTTGTTAGGTATGAAAATTAGATCCATGGTATTTCCTTTGATATGGGTTGGACCTGTTATTTGTTGATATGACATGTCTGCCATAGCATCCAGGAAGGCTGTTGCATGAGTATTGTATAGAGAGGCCAGGTTAAAGCCCCCTAGTAGTATTATTTGCTTGTTAATTGCCGAAGAGCATATTGTTTCCAGTATAGTTGTTAAGCTGTTGTGGTCAGTTGTAGGGGATCTATATAGAAGGCAAAATGAGAGATGAATGTTTTTAATTACTAGTATATCCATGTCCTCTATTTTTTTTTAGTTATTGAGAGGTATGTATATGTTCTTTCTTGATCAAGGCTAGGGCTCCTCCCTCTTGCTTTGTTGTTCTAGGAGAGTGGTATATATCATAGTCTGGGAGTGCTAATTGGTTGCGTAGAACTCTGTGTCAGTGATCCAAGTTTCAGTAATAAAGAAAATGTCTGGGTTAGTATATTGGATTTCGTCTAGTATAATCGGAATTTTGTTTCTTATTGATCTAGCATTTACTAAGGAACATTTCAGTGTGTATTCTGATGGGTTGTCTATGTGTACTTCATTGTTTGTAACTTAATGGGGTTAATGTGAATGAGTCTGCTATTGTGTAGTTGTTAGTTTCTATAAGAGTCCTTGTAGTGTAAGAAACATTGGTTGGGGTGTCCGAGATTATGTATATTATGGGAACTGTAAGTAGGTTAGGAAGAGCCCTTGTGTTATGAGGCAAATAAGAAGGATAATGTTACATATCAAACTTACAATATGGTGTTGTTCCATGTTTATATACATATTATTGCAACAGACAGTGGTAAGACTGGATAATCAGGAATTGGAAAGAGACTGGATTCTTTCTTCATTCTTTTCTTTTAGTCACTCTAAGATCCACGCTAAGGGGCACTCCTAAGGGCCTTTTGGCGAGGCCCTTAGCACAGGCGCACCTGAAGCGCTGTGTTTAAATTGAGCCGGTACCTGAGATGAGGTCAGAAAGGAGCTGCGTAGAACAGGCTTATCTTCCACGTCTCTGTCGCTGGCTAGTTGGCTGCACGTCTTAATTGTCCGATGTCCCGAGGAGGCCTTTGGTGCAGATCTCCCTTCCCTCCTTCTCTGAGGGGTTCAAATGCAAAGAAGGAGGTGTGTCTGAAGCAGTGTGCTTTGAAGTAAGCCGGGCTGCCAGGGATGAAGTCAGAGAGCGGCAGGAAAAGGACCCACGTGGAGCAGGCTTACCTTCCCCGTCTCTGTCGCTGGCTGGCTGCAAGTCTTTACTTGTCTGATGTCCTGAGGAGGCCTTTGGTACAGATCTCCCTTTCCTCCTTCCCTGAGGGTTCCGAACGTGGTGTGCCTGAAGCATAAGTGAGGACTGACTTTTTGCTTGTTCCTGGAAAATACTCCGATCCGCATCTGGTAGATTAAAATCACCCAATATGTTCACTTTTCCCTTCACTGCTACCTTTGCAATATCAATGATCAAGTCTCTATCCATTTCTTCAGTTTGAGTTGGAGGCCTGTACACAACACCAATGTGGATGATTGTGCCATCACCTCTTTCTAACACAGTCTACAGCGCTTCTTCTTTTCCCCATGCCCCCTACATTTCAGTAGCTTTACTATTGCTTTTGACATATAGGGCTACTCCCCCTCCTTTTCTGCCTTCTTCTAATTCGGATTTCTCTCTTTGCCTCTGTGAGCTTTACCTGATATTCTTTTCTTTATTCCTCGACTTGTAGTCTACTCTTTGCCCTTTACTTTTTAGTCACTTCCTTGGAAAAACATATTGCTTTCCTTCTCCTTTAAATGACTTTCCTTACATAAAAATCTACAGCTATTTCTACAGCTCCTTTCAATTTGCCCCAAAAATGCAATGCAATGTGTGCCTTCGAGTCAGTCCTGACTCCTGGCGACCCAGAAGCTCCTGGGTTTTCTTGGCAGTGCCACCGGAAGTAGATTGCCAGGCCTTTCTTCCGAGGCAATGGAGGGTTAAGTGACTTGCCCATTGTCCCACTGCCTTTCTATTTCCTTTATCTGCTCCTTCAGGTACTTCCCCATTTTCCCCATACTTCCCCCCTATCAGCCATGTTGTTCAACATGTATCTCCGTCCACTATGCTCAATCATACGCACCCACAACATCAACTTCCACATCTACGCAGACGACATAATGCTCTACGCACCGATTACAACCACCAACCCAAAAAATGACCAGCTATCAGCCTGCTTCAACGACGTGGCCAACTGGCTACAGGAGAACAATCTATCCATCAACATAAAGAAAACCGAAGCCCTTATAGTGACAAAAGAACCCGACTTCAAACCACCTACCCACCTCAACATGGGAACCACGCAAATCCAAATCCAGCCCCAAATAAGATATCTAGGCGTCATCATCGACCAAGCTCTCACCTTTAAACAACAAATCAACAAAACCGCTGGGACGATATTCCACAAAGCCAAAACTGTTCAACGCCTCCGACCCCTCCTAGAACCTCATGACTTCAGGACAGTAATGCAAGCTGTGACACTCCCTCATCTGGATTTCTGCAACATAATCTACCATGGACTTCCTGCCTCACACACCAACCCCCTCCGAACTGCCTTAAATACCACAGCAAGGATTATTCAGAATGCAAAAAAACGGGATCACATCACCCCAATCCTAAGAGACCTCCACTTCCTTCCAATACAAGCAAGAATCAAATACAAGGCTATCCTACTCATCCACAAAACTATCCACCAAACAAGGAACACCTCACTCCACTCCCTACTGCCTCGCCCATCCCACAACAGACCAACCAGACATTCCTCCAATAACTCTATCGTTGTCCCCCACAAAAGAACCAAATCCACACAACGGACCTGCAACAGAGCCTTCGAACTTTATGCTCCATCCCTCTGGAACTCTCTACCAAACCACATCAGGAACAACGCTGACATCACATCATTTAAGAAACAGCTGAAGACAATCCTCTTCCGTGAACATCTCTGAACAGAAATACCACCCCATCCGCATGACCTAATGCTTAGATTCAGCAGAAGTATACATGTCCATGTCTACCCAAATTATTAATTGTTGCCCCTTGGTGATGGCCCCACCCTGAAAATTGCCCCCCCCCCTATGTTATATGTTACACCGCTTTGACCCGGTGAAAAGCGGGATATAAATGCAGTTAAATAAATAAATAAATAAATGTTACTAAGTCAATGTTGCTTGAAATTTAGGACAAAGTTGGGTACGTCTGGATTCCACTTTAGCCCTTTTATCAAATACTCTGTGATGATCACTCCAATCTACCACATTTTTTGACTGAATGTTTCAGCACCTGTTGTGTGATTAATTGTTCGATGTATCTGTTGTTTTAACTGTAAACTGCTCTGATTACAAGATATTGCGGTTTAAAAAACTCACAAATAAATAAATAAAAACCCTCTTGCCACCGCCAGGTTTTGAGCCACTTATTTAAGTTGTATACAATTTAGCTTTTCCTCTCCATTTTCATAGGCAGGAGCACGTCTGAAAAAAGCTACAGTCCCTACCATGGGCTTTAGGCCATTCCCTAACTTCTGGGAATTTCTCTGTGCTACAAGGATGCTGTTTCTTGCCAGGTCATTTGTCCACATGTAGATTTATAACATTTATTTAGTACCCTTACTTGCTTTACTGATAATGATTACTATTTTGTTTGTATTCCTGAGGATCCAGGAAAGCATTTCACCTCAATAGAATATGTGGATGATGTTTCATGGTTAGTGCCTCTGATTATGAAGTCACCAAGCAGTAAGACTTTTCTGTTTTATGATGTTTTGTCAGTTTTTTGGGGACTTTGTTTGAACTGAGTAATTTTTGCCATCTCTAGTTCCACTTCAGCTTTCCCTTCATAAGCAACGTAGCAAAGGGCTTTTGTAGGGGCAACAGCTGGAAGAATGGATGTCTGTGTGTCATGGGTCATAATCTATCTGAGCTCATGCTAATCCATCCATTCCTGGTTTGCATTATTCTCTGTGAGAGTGTGGGTAAATTGTCTGGATGCTGTAGAGTTCAGGAGGCATTTATTTGAGCTAATTCCTACTGGAGCTGAGTGAGCTTCTTCTTCATAGCACAGAATTGGAGACATGTAACTATGTGAACTAGGAAACCTAAGCAAAAAAAGCAAGCTGTGGAGTGTGTGAGTGAGGGCCAGGGCTTAGATTGTAAACAAAAAAAAGAAGTGGAACTGTGGGTGAAGCTAGGACAGGAAGTAACCTTTGGGGGTGGGCCAGGACCGGAAATTTTTGCATACTCTTGTTTACAACACTGGTGAAAAAACTGCTTGCTTTAGCTAGGCCTACTATTTGGCAGGCATAAACTAAATATGTAACTTATCTGAATAGTGGCTGAATATTGCCACTATCTAGATAATGTTTTGGCCTGTGTTTCCTAATATGGTCCACAAATATACGGATAACATCTGGCCATTTAGCGATTTAAAAAGTCCAACATTATCTGTATATTTTTCTGAAAATACACAGCTAGCCTAATTATGTGTTTGCCAGCAAATACAAAGGTGACATTTTACTTATCAGATAATGTCCTTTCCTTGAGTCTTACTAGACCAGTCCAGACAAGTGGGTTGTGTTCCCCTACCAGCAGATTAGTGGAGACCAATAGCCAATGAAATGCCCAGGTTTCAATGACATCACTCTCATGCCTCTATCTGCCTCACACAACCTCAACATGAGCAACAATGAGTAATCAAACAGTAGAGAACTTCCACAGGAAAGCATTACAGAAGGCTGTCCATAGAAGATGGACCTGCAGAGCCAAGTAAATAATTCACAGCGGGCCCAAGGGTAACGCCGCAGAAGAACAGAGCAAACACAGTTCCAGTGAACCGGTCCTGGATTGGTCTTGCAGGACTCAAGGAAAGGACATTATCTGGTAAGTAAAATGTCACCTTCCATATCATCCTGCTGGACCAGTCCAAACAAGTAGGGTGTACCAAAGCTACGCCTCCAGTGCACAGGAAGGAGACAAAGCAGCTTGCAAAACCCTGGAGTCAAAGGCCGGGTCTGCCCGAGTGTGCATACCTAAGCGCAACACTTGACAAAAGTGGAAAATGATGTCCACGTTGCCACCCAACAAATGTCTGCAGGGACTACCAAACTCCACTCTGCCATGACGATGCTTGCGCTTGGGTAGAATGGGCAAGCAAACCCTCTGGAACTGGCTGGTTCCACAACAGATCTGCCGAGGCAATGGCCTCTTTAATTCGGTGCTCCAATGGAGACTTAGCTGCCGCGCCACCTTGCACAGGCCAGCAAACAGCACAACCGAATTAGCAAACTCCAAGAACCGGAGGAGCACACTCCAGACATCCACTTCATTCCCCCGACACTGCTCATTAGAGAAGGCTTGGAGACAGTCTGGTTCACATGAAAGGGAGACATCTCAAGTAAGAAGGAAGGCACCAGCCGAATGAAAACAGCTTCCTCAGAAAAAGATAGGCAAGGATCTCGGCATGACAGAGCCGGCAGCTCAGAATTCTCCTTGTGGAAAAAATCACAACCAAGACGACCTTTGAGCGTTAAATCCTTCAGAGTAGCATGCTTCAACAGCCCAGAGGGCTTAGACATCAGGGCCCTGAGCACCAGACACAGATCCCAGGAATGGACCATAGACTGGAGGGGAGGATGCAGATGCCGAACCCCCTGAAGAAAGAGCAAAACATCCGGGTGTAAGACTAGACGTAGCAGCCAACAGACATCTGAAATAGGCCAAAGCTACCATCTGAACCTTCAGGGAGCTAAGAGAAAGGCCATTCTTCAGATCGTCCTGAAGAAAAGGCTGACAGAGATAGCACCTTGGCTGTCTCAGAAGCCATCTGGCGTGTGCCACACTAGCACTCAAGGCACCAGACCTGCATATATGCCAGTTTGGTAGACCTCCTCAAGGCTCTGAGCAGAGTGGAAAACCACCGCTGAAGAGAAGTCCATATGCACTGTCTCCTTTCAGGACATAAGCAAGAAGGGAGTTAGGTCCACCAGGACCAGCTGCCCCCGGCACAATAGGCCCCAAGGCAGAAGCAAACGAAGAGGTGGTGCGTACAGGAGTCTCATCAGCTCTCCAAATCACGCTCTCCTCCGCCAACCCAGCACCACTAGAATAAATCTTTCCAGGTGGTGCTCCATATGCCAAATCACAGACCCCACCAATGGCCATGGAGGAAACACATACAGACGGTGACTCGTTCAAGCTTGAGCCAAGGTGCCGACACCCTCAGACCTCATCTCCATGCAGCGACTGAATAAGCAGCGCGCTTTGGCACTGGAGCGGATTGCCATCAGATCCCTCTCAGAACAACCCCAGTGGCACAAAAACAATAAACACACCTTGAATCAACCACTCTCCTGGAATCAGAGAGTGCCAGCTGAGAAAATTCATTTCCACAGTATCCACTCTGGCAATGTGCAGAGCCAACAAAGGGAGGTTTTACGCTGCCCGAGCACTCTTCCTGCTGCCCTGCCAATTGATATAAGCCACCGCCATGGCATTGTCCAAGAACACTCAAACCACCTGGCACTCGACCGAAAGACTGAAATGCAGAATAGCTAACCTAATGGTCCTCACCTCAAAGCAGTTGAAGGAGCACACCGCGCCTCCCTGTGGTTAAAATGGCCATAGGCCGTTTGGCCTTGGCAATGGGCTTACCAGCCCGATAGACTGGCATCTGTTGTCAGAAGGATCCATGAGCAATTGTCCAGCAGCACCTCCTTCATCAGAAGACTCAGCTGCTACCACCACTGCAGGCTGGCCATCACCATCATTGGGAGCGGGAGCCTGACCTCGAACTGATGAGAATTCAGGGACCAGTAAGTGAGTGAGGGCAGTTGAAGGGTCGCATAGTACAACACACCCATGGCACCATCTCGAATGTCGCCTCCATCAATCTGAGGAGCTGAAGGTCGACCCAGACTCTGGAAGCCTGCTGCAAACAGACCAGCACAAGGCAAGCCTTTGACTTTCTCTTCTGGCAGGAAGACTCCGCACACTCGTGTATCGAAACATGCTTCCAGGAACTCCAGGGATTGAGAATGCAACAACTGGTTCTTTCCCCAACTGATCACCCAGCCTAGGCTTATCAGAAAGGACACCACTCAGGGAGCTACTCGAGAAGCCTCTTAAGGAGAAAGGGCTCAGATGAGCCAGTAGTCCACATATGGGTGCACACAAATCCCTTGGTGCTGTAGCGCCGCAGCCACCACCACCATGATCTTGGAGAACGTCCTTGGGGCAGTGGATAGTCTGAATGGGTGGGGGGAGGAAGTGGAGAGTCTGAATGGGAGGGTGGCAAACTGACGTTGAGAGCCAAGCATGGCAAAACACAGATACTTTGCTGATTTCCCAGATCGGGATATGAAAATTCGCCTCAGCCCAAACCAAAGATGCCAGGAACCCCCCCCCCCCCCCCTTGGTGCACTGCTCGAATCATGGATTACAAAGTTTCCATCCAGAAGCACATGATGCACAAGTGCTCGTTGACACATTTGAAGTTCAGAATGGATCGGAATATTCCTTCCGTGTTAGCACCACGAAACAGATGGAATACCTGCTCTTGCCCAGATCGTCCAGGGGAATAGGCACCACTGCCTTCAGGAAAGGCAACTTGTCCAAGGTGATATGCATAGCAGTCCTGCTGTTCGCAGACTCACAAGGAGAAAAGACGAAAATGGCCGGAATCAGCTCTTTCTATTTCATGACATAGCCGTACTGAATGGGGACTAGCACCCAGCAATCCTTAGTGAAAGGAGGCAAGGCCTGCCTCTAATCAGAGGAACCAGAGAATCAGCTCCCAAACCTTCAATGTGCAGCCCAGGGGGGGTCCTCCTCTGGATAAGATCGGGTCCCTAGGCCCAAGTGCTCCACGAAAGGAATGAACAAGCCTGAAGTCCATAAGCAGAGGAGAAAAAAGGCTTTCCATGCTGGTAGTGACGAGAGTCCCGAGAACCCTGGGAGTCCGACAGTACACCCGCAAGGAGCAAGCAGAGGCTAATGGAAAAGGGGTTCCTGCCTGCTTTAGCTTTACAATCTCCCTTGGATCTGTTCCTCCCAAAGATTGTAAGATTTTGTCTCACCCAGGTCCTTCAACAGCTTCTCCAAATCAGACACAACAAAAGCGTCCCTCTAAGGCAACTGGGCTTTGGAAGATAAATCTGCTGCCCCATGTCAGAACCAAGCCAACTCCATGTCACCGTCAACAGGGCATAATTCTTGGCTGCTAAACATACCAGGCCATAAATGGCATCGGAAAGGAAGGCTGTAGCAGATTCCAAAAGAAGGGTAGAAGCATCTGGTGGAAGAAACTGAATCCAAAGGAGCAGGGCTCAAGATGTCAGCATGCACATATCGCCATCTGAAGAATGGCAACCACCGCAGCAAACTGGTTCTTCAACACAAATCCACATTTCAGTCCAGAGCAACCTTTAAGGTCAATCTGCCTTCCAAACAGGGATGGTGGTCTGCCTGGTAACTGCCGTGACCTGCGCATCCACCCTGGAAATATCAAACTACACAATGCACTCCTTCTCCGGAACAGCATGCATCTTCTTATACACCCTTAGCCCCATATGAAGTGAGTCAGGGGAATCCCACTCCAACTGGAACAGGCCCTTGAGCATCTCTGGGAACAGGAAGACAGTAGTGGATTTCCGCACCCCTTGCAAGAGTGGATGCATCTTTGCTTACTGCTCCATGCCTGAAGAATCCGCTAAGCTCAAGATGGATAAGACGCTGGGAATCAATGTCTCCAGATCTCTGGGGGTTGGGGGGAGGGGGTTAAGTGGACACCAGGGAAATAAAAAAAAAGAGGGAGAACACTGAGAATAAGAAGGATCAGATATACACAGACATAAATATGGTGGGTTCAAAGGAGATTACCAGTGATAGGGTAGGGATGAGAGGCAAGAGAGGCAGGGTGGGGAGAATGTTTGATGGGAAAAATGACAGGTACTGAGAGAAAAAGTGTGACTGCTGGGGATGATGAAGGGGATTGAGAGAGTATGTCAATTTAAAATTTTTAATATGGTAACGAAAAGTATAGATTCCACCTAAAAACATTCCTATAATTTAATTCTATGACATGAAAACCATGCTGGGTCAGACCAACGTCCATCAAACCCAGTATCCTGTTTCCAACAGTGGCCAATCCAGGTCACAAATACCTGGCAGGTTCCCAAAAAGGCATACAGGTTCCACAATGGTTGTCCTAGGGTAAGCAGTGGATTTCCTGGGTCATCTTTAATAATGGTTTATGGACCTTTCCTCCAGGAACTTCTGCTCACTAGATGCTAGCATTTCGCCTTCAAATTGAATCCTGTAACAAGAAAACTGCAGTGATGGGCAATATGATCTCAAATGGAAAAGTTCTTTCTCTCCCTCTTATGACCCTGCATCTTCCTCTCCCTCATGCTTCTGCACACCTTTCTCTCGTTTATGCTCTCATACCTCATCTCTCTCCATGTCCCCCATTACCCTCTCTCTCTCATGTCCCCATACATAGTAACATAGTAAATGACGGCAGATAAAGACCAGCATGGTCCATCTAGTCTGCCCAGCAAGATGGCAAGAGCAGGTGCATCTGTCGCTCCGTGCAGGCCACCCCTCCCCATGACTTTGTTTAGGGGTGAACCCACCACTCCATGTAGGACACCCCTATTTGTTGAGATGTTAGATGGTTCAGAAGTTAGATGATACCGTTTATTTTGGTTTTATCCTGTTGCTGTAAAGAGATCCACTGTGTTTATGCTGTTTTGAATTCCGTCATACCCTGCCCTTGCCCAGTCTTGCTCCCCACCCTCTATACTGTATTGCTCCCTTGGGTTTTTGCAGCCCAAATGCATGACCTTGCATTTTTTAGCATTAAATATTAGCTTAAACAATGGTTGAAAATATGGCAGCTAAAGTGCTAATATTAAAATATCAAACCACTGTTTTAGGAGTTTAAGCATGAATGGTAAAACTGAATAATCTCTATACTTATTACGTGCTGTGCATCTTTCATGTTGTAATATAAAACATCTTCTCATACTGGCTGGGTGAGAAGAAACAGAACATTTCTTTTTGTTCCAAGTACTCTAAAATTATATCTACGGCATAATTTCACATTTTTCCAGGCTTTACGTTTTTATAAATGAAATAGCCAGTTTGGCAAACTGTCACGATCCTCCCTCTCCCCTACTCCATTATTTTTAGAGATAATTATGTTTACACAAAATGCAGCAATTCTAAAAAGTATATATTTTAATATAATGCCACATCTTTCCCCTACCATAACTCACTTATAGCAGTGCTCTTATATTCTGGCAGATAACACGCCAAATCAGCAGAGGCAGTTTAGCCAACCCAGAGACAGAAGGGGCCCCTAGCTCAGTTGAAAGTGATTTGATCATGTAACCAACCGATAGACAATCTTGTTTATTTTTTATATTACTATAGTGAGTTGAGAAATGCTGTGCACATTAACATTTTTTATGTATTTTGTTGACCAGGAGGGATAATGGAATGTGATCTTTATTCTTCCATTTTTCCAAAAGGAAGGATCTGAACAGAGCCCATAGTATTTTCGTGTAAATGGTACTTGCAAAAAGGCACCCCAGACTAACACTATGCTGGTATAACACAGCTTCCCAAGTGAGGGACACTCAGCCCTGGACTCCCTGCATTAAAGAACACCTCATGTATGCCAGAGAAATAAAGTTAATTGCAATGGAGGAGGAGGACAAGGATATTCTCCATGGTTTTGGTGTGGTAAATCAGCATCTTGGCAGTGGAAAAAGTTTGCTCCTTCGCAAAATTAGAAAAGGCAAGTGTCAAAATGAGCCCGTTCCAAACAAATGCAAAAAACATTGGGTGCACTAGTCACCAGCAGCAGGAAAAGGGAAGGGGGAAGGAGGAAGGAAGATGATTTCATCATTCACTGTGGTCCACCAAGCTGTGTCCAGGCACCTGCACAGCAACACCACAAGAGCGATCCAGAGTAAGCTAAACCTTTACTTACTAGCATGAGCCAATAGAGACTCACTCAAGAATATAAGATATGTCATACTGGGTGGGTCACACCAAGGGTCCATGATGTCCATTATTCTATTTCCAACAGTGGCCAAACCAGGTCACAAGTACATGTCAGGTTTCCAAAAGGTACACAGATTTCAAGATTCTTGTCCCAGAGGTAAGCAGTTGATTTCCCTGGCCCTCTTTAATAATGATTTATGCACTTTTCCTCCAGAAACTTGTGCAAACCTCTTTTAAACCCAACTACACCAACAGCTTTTACTGCATCCTCTGGTAGAAAATTCCAAAGTGTGATTACACGTTGAGTGAAAAAAATAAAAAAATATCTCCGATTAGTCTTCAATCTGCTACATTATAGCTTCATTGGGTCTTCCCTAGTCTTTCTACTTTTTGAAAGAGTAAACAAGCAATCTATGTTTACCCGTTCAACACCTTTCATTATTTTATAGACTTCTATCATATCTCCCCTCAACTGTCTCTTTTCCAAGCTGAAGAGCCTTAACCTTTTAAAGCCTTTCCTCATAGGGATATTCTTCCATTCCCTTTACCATTTTGATCACTTTTCTCTCTACCTTTTCTAATTCTGTTATATCCTTTTTTAAGATATGGTGACCGGAACTGCACACAATATTCAAGGCCTGGTCCTTATGTTCATAGCATTTTATTTGCTTTTCTGGTCAGAGGGTTTCAAAGTATTATCCACGATAATGCCCAAATCCTTTTCCTGAATGGTGATTCCTAATGTGGAACTGAACATCATCTAACCATAGTTTGGGTTGTTCTTCCCCAAGTACATAACTTTGCACTTATCCATATTAAATTTCACCTGCCATGTGCACACCCGGTCTCTCAATGTTTCAAGGTTCTCCTGCAATTTTTCACAATTCTCATGTGTTTTAACAATTTCATTTTTTTTTTATTTCAAATTTCAATTTCAAATAATTTTGTATCATTTGCAAATTCGATCACCTCACTCATTATTCCTAATTCCAGGTAATTTATAAATATATTAAAAAGCAATGGTCCAGCACAGATTCCTGTGGTACTCCAATCACCTCGTTGCTTTGCTATTGGCTGAAATAGCTCATCTGTTAAAATGCCAAAGGAAAACGTTTTCAACTTTTCCCAGCAAGTTGAGTTTGATTGAAGGGGAGGGTGATTACCTCCTTGCTGGTGATTTTTTTTTTCTCTTTTCTTCTTCTTGGTGTGCTATCACGCATTCTGTTCTCCATATTAGGAAATTCTCAGATTCAGTGAAGATTCAGAGCAGCAGGGTTCCTGAGTGTTATGGTTATGGTTTATTACATTTGATATACCGCTGTTGGAAGGACTGGCAGCACTGGACCCCAAAGCAAGGCAGTCGCCCAGAACTTGTTAATTGAAGTGACCACAAAAACTGTTTGCCTCTGAATAAAGGCCATAAGATGGCAGGGAGGGCCCCAGGATTCCTAGAAGAGAGTGTGGGAGCCACTGTCACTGCAGTGGGCGGGTCTCCAGGGCTTTAGAGCAGTGGTTCTCAACCTTTTTTAATTTGGGACACACCTGACTGGCAATGCTCACATGTGGGACACACTGCACATGTGATCCTCATGAATCTTTGGTCTGACATTGCATAGCAGCTCTTATGAGTTAAATGCATTCTGCATCCACAAAAACCTCCCCTCAACAACAGGTGCAGATCAGAACTAGGACATTAAATCTGAATTTTAATGTTCTCTAGGTAATAGTAACATAAATCTTTTCATTACCATGCACATTGTCAAATAATACAAAACCTGAAAATAAATCCCACAGAACGCACATATAGCAAACATGCCACACCATATTAGCACTAAAGCGTAATTACTCACCTGTAACAGGTGTTCTGTGGGGACAGCAGGAATCAGTCCTCACATATGGGTGACATCGGCACCGACAGAGCCCTCACGGAAACATCCCCCAAGCTTTCAAAGAAAGCCTTTGGGAGATGCTACCAAGCATGCGTGGTCCCCTTCCCACCCCAGGGTGCCATCTTGCTCAGTCAGATGACATAGCTAAAAGATGGCAAAAGTAAATAAAAGATGGTAAATTAGCAAATCCAAGGGGTTGTGAGGACTGATTCCTGTCATTCCCGGAGAACACCTATTACAGGTGAGTAACTACACTTTTTCCGGCAACAAGCAGCAAGTCAGTCTTCACATATGGGACTCCCGAGCTAGAGGCTACCGAAAGCCCATAGCGAAAAAACACAGTCCCCCACAGACTACAGTAGGATCCCTGTCTCTGATGGAACCAGCACTTCGGTAGCCTGAACAAAATGATTCTGGAGCATGGCCTGGCCGAAGGCACTGTCCCATTAGGACTCCCATTCCAGGCAGTAATGAGCTGCAAAGGTATGGACTGAAGACCAGGTGGTGGCCCAGCAGATGTCCACCAACAGGATAGAGTGCAGGTTTGCTACCAAGGTCACCATGGCTCGGCCTTCCAGCCAGAGCCCTGCCTGCTCATAGGCGAGGGTGATACAGTCCGCCGCCCAGGTGGACAGTGTACGTTTGGTCACCACCTCCCCCAGTACGAGATGAAAAACTGAGCAGCTTTGCAGTGGCCCTTAGTACACTGGATATACAAGGACAAGGCCCGCTTACAGTCCAGGGTGTGGAGGACCATCTTCCCACTATTGGAATGAGGTCTCGTGAAGAAGGTGGGAAGTACTACCACCTGATTGAGGTGGAAGGATGATACCACCTTCGGAAGGAATTTAGGGTGTGTGCGGAGCACCACCCTTTTCTTGTAGAACCTGGTATATGACGTCTCTGCCACTAAGGCCTGAAGCTCGCTAACCCTGCGAGCGGAGGTGAGTGTAAGCAGGAACGCCACCTTCCACAAGAGGTAATGCAGATGACAGGTAGCCAGAGGCTCAAAGGGTGGATGAGTGAGCTGCCCCAATACCACATTGAAGTCTCACTCAGTTGCCGAAGGGTGAACTGGGAGCTTCGATAAGAGCAGACCTCTAAGAAAGCGGGTCACCAGCAGCTGGACTGAGAGGAGTTTGCCATCTATCGGGTGGTGGTGCAGGGCACTGAGGTGCACCCTGACGGAGTTCGATTTAAGCCCGGAATGCGAGAGATGGAGAAGGTACTGTAGCACCTGTCCCACCAGGCAGGAGAACGGGTTGGTCCCGTGCTCTGCATACCAAATTGAAAATCTACGCCATTTGAGGGTGTATGCTTTCCTGGTGGAAGCCTTACAAGAGGCCAGCAGGATCTCTTCCACCTCACCCAAGAGGTTGAAAGGGGCTAGGGTCACTCTTTCAGCAGCCACACTTTCAGAGCCAGGAACCCCAACTTGGGGTGCAGAAGAAAGCACCCTTCCTGGGACAGGAGCCCTGTAGAGTTCCCCAACGGGATGGGAGTCTCCACCGATAGCTGGAAGAGTAGCAGAAACCATGGCTGCCTGGGCCATTGAGGGTCTATCAGGATGAGCGAGGTTTTGTCGTGGAGGATGCTGAACAATGTCTTGGCAATTAGTGGAGTGGGCGGGAAGGTGTATATGAGGCCTCTCGACCACGGGATGAGGAACACATCTGCCGTCACCCTGGAGAGGTGGGCCTGCTGGGGGCAGAAGATGGCAACTGGTAGTAGTCCAGACTGGCGAACAGGTCTATCTCAGGTTCCCTCCAGAGCTGAAATAGCCTGTAGGCCACATTGGGGTCCAGTTGCCACTCATGCGGCTGGACGACCCTGCTCAGTCTGTCGACCAGTGATTTGTTCTGGCCTGGCAGATATACTGCCCACAGGAGTACACCCCGCCGGAGTGTGTAGGAGCAGAAAGCACAGTTACTTACCTGTAACAGGTGATCTCTGGGAACAGCAGGAATTAGTCCTCACATATAGGAATAAGTCCTCACATATGGGTACGTCGGTACCGACGGAGCCCGTGCGGGAAAGCTCCCCAGCTTCTTAGAATAGAAGCTTTTGGGACCTCCCACTGCACATGCGCACTGCCTTCCCGCCTTCCTGAACAGCTCTCCTCAGTTTCGAGTTTATAGCTGAGTCAACAGAGAGAGGACAGGAAGATAGATAGATAAAAGATACAACTCCTAGGGGAGGTGGGTGGGTTGTGAGGACTAATTCCTGCTGTTCCCAGAGATCACCTGTTACAGGTAAGTAACTGTGCTATCTCCAGGAACAAGCAGGAATAAGTCCTCACATATGGGGACTCCCTAGCTTAGATGCATGGGATCCCCTGTAAAGGTTCGCCATCTTCGTATGGATCTCAGGCATCCATTCTGGGAAGGTGGGCAGGAGTTGTTTAGGAATGGAACAGGTGCTTGAGGACAGCCTGGCCAAACAAGGCATCCCGGCGGGAGTCCTTGTCCAAACAGTAATGGGCTGTGAAGGTATGAACCGAGGCCCAGGTAGCGGCTCGACAGATCTGATCTATGGAAACAGAGTGCAGGTGAGCCATAGAAGTTGCCATGGCCCTCACATTGTGAGCAGTGACATGGCCTTCCAGAGAAATGTTTTTGCTCTGGTAAGCAAAAGAAATACACTGAGCAATCCAATTGGAAAGTGTACGCTTGGAGACTGGAAGTCCCAAATGGGAAGGATCAAAGGCCACAAAAAGTTGAGAAGACTTTCGATGTGGCTGAGTCCTATTAAGGTAAAAAGCGAGAGCTCTTTTACAATCCAGAGTATGAAGGTTCCTCTCTGCATTGGATGCATGAGGAGCTGGAAAAAAGACAGGTAGATATACCTCTTGATTAAGATGAAAAGGCGAGACCACTTTAGGCATAAAGTGGGGATTCGTCCTAAGGACCACCTTATCATGATGAAATCTTGTGTAAGGTGGATTAGCCACTAAAGCCTGCAGCTCACTGATGCGGCGAGCCGAAGTGACTGCAATGAGGAAGATGACCTTCCAGGAAAGAAATTTCAAGGAGGTGGAAAACATTGGCTCAAAAGGTGGCTTCATAAGTTGACCGAGCACTAGATTCAAATCCCATGCGACCGGGGGTGGTCTGATGGGAGGTTTAGTGAGAGTCAGGCCTCTCATGAATCTTGCAACAAGAGGATGAGAGGAGATAGGTTGTCCATTTATATGTTTCAAGGATGCTGCAATAGCACTTAAATGGACTCTTACCGAATTCGTCTTGAGGCCTGCATTGGATAGATGCAGGAGATAATCAAGAAGAGAATTCAAAGGAAGTGCCAGAGGGTCAAGACCCTGCTGAGCACACCAAATGGAAAAACGTTTCCATTTGAAAGCATAGGAACGCCTGGTAGAGGGTTTCCTAGAGGCAGAAAGGATATCTTTCACTGGTTGGGAAAGATGAAAGTCTTGAAGGCTTAAGCCTTCAGTAACCAAGCACTGAGGTGAAGGGATTTGGGGTTTGGGTGCCACAAAGTCCCCTCCTCCTGAGACAGGAGGTCTGGCGCAGCTCCCAGATCCAAGTAGGATCCCTGGGAGAGCTGTAGAAGTAGAGGGAACCACACTTGGCGTGGCCAGCGTGGAGCTATGAGGATCATAGTTCCATGATCCCTCTGGAGTTTGAACAGAGTCTTGGGAATCAAAGGAATGGGTGGAAAGGCATATAGGAATGCCTGATTCCAATTCAGGAGAAAGGCGTCCGTAGCCTGAGCTCCCTGACACGGAGTTCTGGAACAGAACCGGGGAAGTTTGGCATTCCACGGACTTGCAAAGAGGTCTATGTCCGGGGTCCCCCATTCCTGAAAGATTCGGTTTATTTGGTCCAAATGTAGGGACCATTCGTGTGGCAGCAGAACTCGACTGAGCCTGTCTGCCCGAGAGTTTTGAACTCCTGGGAGATACACTGCTAGCAGGTGAATCTGATGCTCTCTGGCGAAGGCCCATAGTCTTAGAGCTTCGTTGCAAAGCGACAGAGAGCCCGTCCCTCCTTGTTTGTTTATGTAAAACATGGCCACCTGATTGTCCGTCTGAACTAGGACAGTGAGGTTGGCTAGGAGGGAGTGGAAGACCTTGAGGGCAAGGTAAATTGCTCGCAGTTCCAGAAGATTGATATGAAGGGTGGTCTCCTGTAGAGACCAAGTGCCCTGAGTGGAGAGAGTTTGCAGATGGGCTCCCCACCCTGTTTGGGAGGCATCTGTTGTGAGGGTTGCTTGGGGTAGCAATGGTTGAAATGGAGCCCCCAACAACAGATTCTTGGTGGAAGTCCACCAGTGGAGGGACCAAAACAGACGATCGGAGGTTTGTATTTGGTCTGAGAGCGCTCCTGACGCCTGAGTCCACTGAGTGGCCAGGGTCCATTGAGCTGCTCTCATATGAAGACGAGCATAGGGCACCACATGCACTGTGGAGGCCATATGACCCAGTAGGCGTAGCATTTCCCTGGCTGTCAAGTGAGTGCTGGACTGAGCTTGGGAGGCCAAACTCAGGAGGCGCTGGCCTCGAACATGTGGAAGGTAGGCCCTTGCAGTGATGGTGTCCAACTGGGCCCCTATGAATTCTAGAGATTGAGTAGGGATGAGTTGGGACTTGGGAAGGTTTACTACCAGTCCCAGATACTGCAAAAGGCTCCTTGTGTGGTCCAGGGAAATCTGGGCCTGTGACTGAGTTGGAGCTCGGATGAGCCAGTCGTCCAGATATGGGAAGACAAAGATTCCCATGCCTCTTAGAAATGCGGCTACGACTGCCATGCATTTTGTGAATACTCTTGGAGCAGAGGCTAGACCGAAGGGGAGTACTCTGTATTGGAAATGTTTTCCCTGAAACAGAAAGCGAAGATACTTTCTGTGGGATGGATGGATGAGTATATGTGTATACGCATCCTGTAGGTCTAGAGAACAAAGCCAGTCCTGACCCTGGAGGTAAGGAAGGAGAATGCCGAGAGACAGCATTTTGAATTTCTCCTTGAAGAGAAATTTGTTCAATTCTCTCAGATCTAGGATTGGTCTGAATCCCCCTGTCTTCTTTGGAATGAGAAAATAAGGGGAGTAGAAACCGGACCCTTGTTGAGGAAGAGGAACCTCTTCTATGGCCCCTTGGGCAAGAAGAGAGGAAACCTCTTGACCCAATAGGGTTAGGAGAGATGGGGGAGAATTGAATGGTCTCACCATATGATGGGGAGGAAGGCTGGAGAAATGAAGTTTGTAACCCTCTCGAATGATAGAGAGGGTCCATTGTTCTGTTGTGATTTGTTCCCATCTGGGAGCAAAGTGAACCAACCTTCCGGGTATGGTGAGAGGTTCTGGTTGTGTTAGAACCAGAAGTGGCAAGTTCCCTAGGAGCAAGTCAAAACCCCTGAGGGGTTGGAGCCTGCTGAGCTACAGTAGCTGCTGCAGGCTTAGCTCGTGCTTGTTTGGATTGCTGACGCTTAGCAGTATAGCGAGGTTGAGAAGACTGCTGGCCAGTATTTGAAGCAACTCTGGCCTTCTTATAGTAAGGCCTTTTAAAAGACTTTTTCTTAGTAGGAATTGAAGTGGACTTTGAAAGTCTTTCCAAGGTGGCATTTTCAGCATCCATCTGGGTGGCTTTGATTTGCCACTCTTCCCCAAATAAGTTCTCACCTGTACAGGGCAGATTCCGTAAGCCATCTAGAACCCAAGGTTCCAGATCAGAGGCCTGGAGCCAAGCAAGACGTCGGGCTGCAATAGCAATGCCCGAAGCCCTACTGGCTCCCTCAAAGGAATCATATGCTGCCCTATTAGAGAACTTAGAAACCTCTAAGAGTTGTTTCACTAGGGAAAGGAATCCCTGCTTTTTATCCTCAGGGATAAAGGGGGCAAAATGCCGCACCTTTTTGGCAAGTTCCTCCAGGAACATGCCCATATAGAGACTGTAGGAATTAATCCTGGCTATAAGCATACTAGCCTGGAAAATTTTCCTACCAAAAGAGTCCAAAGTCTTACATTCCCGTCCTGGAGGGGTGGAAGAGTGCCTTTTGGTACTCCTAATCTTCTTCATTGCAGACTTCACCACAATAGAGTGGTGGGGCAATTGAGTCTTTTGGAAACCAGGAGAAGGAGGGACCCTATACATGGTGTCCAACCTACGGGAATAAGGAGACAAAGTCAAAGGATTTTCCCAGAAATCCATCAGTTGTTCTTGAAGGATTTCATGGATAGGCAGGGTAACTGCCTCCTTAGGGGCCTTTGAGTATCCCAAAATATCCAGTTTTTTGGATCTGGGTTCCTTTTCAGAGGATGTGGTAATAGAAAGGGCTGTAGCCATATCTAAAACAAAGTCCTGGAAGGACAAATCCTCTGGAGGGGACATTCTCCTTTTAGGAGAAGAGGGCTCCTCAGGTAAGTTGAGTGAAAACTCAGCAGAATCATCAGAGGAGTGAAAATCCTCAGAGGAATCGGTGCTTTCCTCTAACGCACGATACGCGTACCGATCGGTATCGATATCGGGCGTATCGGGTATGGAACCGGTATGGAGCGAAAGCCCATACGGTACCGACTTGCGTTTAGAGGTGGACGGCCTCGATACCGGCATGGCGGACGATACCGGTATCGGGCCCGGAACCGCTGAAAGCGGAAACCGATGGCGTTGCAGCTTTAATGAAAGCCATGACGGCCTGCTGCATGGACTGTACAGTATCGCCCATGGACGCCATAGCTGCCTGGATGTCGGTACCGGAGTGACCCGGTACCCCAGAGCAGGCTAACAGGTGATCTGTCGAGGCCGTAGCATCGATATCAACCTGAGACCCCTGAATTGGCGTTTTTGGAAGTTGGACTTCCCGCCGGGGTTGTTTGGCTGGGGCAGGGTCCTCAAGTTCTAAGCTAAGAGCCTCTCGATGCTTTGAAGGAGATTTGCTCTTTGAGGACTTGCCCACAGAAGGTTTGGTTACCTGAGATCCATCCGGAGAAGAAGACCTGGATGACTGTGATGCTGTATTCTCTGAAGCAAACAGCACATGGAATTTGTTGGCCCGGTTCTGCAGCCCACGTTTAGACATGTGGGAGCAAGATGGGCAGTCCGGTATGGAATGGTCAGGCCCCAAACATTTCAGACACCAGTCATGGGTGTCTGTGACTGAAATAACAGCATTACATTTGGTACACTTCTTAAATCCAGGGGCTGGCTTCTCCATGAGGAGAAATTGAGTAGGCCGAGAGGCCTCTCTGAAGTGACCAAAAAGCTAAAAAATAAGAAAAAAGAATTATAATTTTTTAAAGAAAGAAAGAAAGAAAAGACCGGCGATACCGGTATCGGTATGGGGAAGGCAGGTACGCGGTCTTAAGATAATATTAAAATAACAATTTCTTCAGCGGTGACAGGAACACGACCTGCTGGCTCCGCGGAAAAAAGAGAAACTGAGGAGAGCTGTTCAGGAAGGCGGGAAGGCAGTGCGCATGTGCAGTGGGAGGTCCCAAAAGCTTCTATTCTAAGAAGCTGGGGAGCTTTCCCGCACGGGCTCCGTCGGTACCGACGTACCCATATGTGAGGACTTATTCCTATATGTGAGGACTTATTCCTGCTTGTTCCTGGAGATAACCACTGCCTCTCAGCAGAGGCCATGAGACCCCGTGCCCCCCTGTTTGTTCACATAGAACACTGCCACCTGATTAGCCATCTGGACCAACACCGGCTGGTGCCATAGGCAGTGACAAAAAGCTTGGAGCGATAAGTATATGGTCCATAGCTCCAGGAGGTTGATCTGCTGGTTGTTCTCGTCCTGCGACCAGCTGCCCTAGGTGCGGAATTCCTCGCAGTGGGCTCCCAGGCCAAGCAAGGAGGTGTCCGTGGTGAGAACCCTTAAGGGGTTTGGGGCTCGGAAGAGCATCCCCACCTCGAGGTTTTGGGGAATCTGCCACCAGGTGAGGGAGTCTGCCAACTGGCGGGTCATTGAGACATTGTCCCGGAGACATCCTGTGGCCTTCGTCCACTGGTCCCAAAGGCACCACTGTGCAGCCCTCATGTGGAGGTGGACGTCTGGGGCGACATGGACCGTGGAGGCCATATGCCCGAGTAGGTGCAGTAAGAGTCTGGTGGTTACTGAGGAGCAGTGCTGTACGTCCAGGGCCAGGGCCCCGAGACGGTCGGCTCAGTCTCTGGAGAGGAAGGCCTTTGCCTGGAGGGTGTTCAGTTTTGCCCCAATGAGCTCCAGACACTGTGTTGGGAGGAGGTAGGATTTGGGGTAGTTTATCACAAATCCCAGGTATTGCAGAATCTGGATGGTGGGTACAGTGGCCTGCTGCACTTCTGAGGCCCTGCCTCCTTTTATGAGCCAGTCGTCCAGATAGCAGAAGACAAAGATCCCATGGAGGCGGAGGAAGGTGCCTATGACTGCCAGGCATTTTGTGAAGATCCTTGGGGCGGAGGTCAAACAGAAAGGCAGCACCCTGTATCGGTAGTGACTCCCCCCACCCCCCACCATGAACCACAGATACTGCCTGTGGTTGGGGTGAATGAGGATGTGGGTGTAAGCATCCTTCAGATCCAAGGAGCATAGCCAATCTCCCCACTGGAGGAAAGGCAGCAATGTCCCAAGGAAAAGGATCTTGAACTTCTCCCTCATCAGGAACTTGTTCAGGTTGCACAGGTCGAGGATGGGCCTCCAGTCTTTTTGGCACAAGAAAGTACCTGGAGTAAAACTCTTTGCCCTTGAGTTGGTGGGGCGTTAGTTCTACCGCCTTGTCCTCAAGAAGACCTGCAAGCTACTTCAGTAGAAGTTCCCAGTGAAGGGGAGACCTGAAGAGCTCTCCCAGAAAGTAAGGGGGAGGTGTCTGAGTCAGATGGAGGAGGCAGCCTTCCCTCACCACCCGGAGTCCCCTGGAATCTGTAGTGATAGTTAGCCACTGTTAGGCACAGTGGATCAGACGTCCCCCTGTCGGCTGCTGACCTCCTTGGGCCCAGGGTCCAGCCCAAGACAGTGAAGGCAGCAGTCGTGTGTGTCGGACAAAGAATTAACCTTGGCACACCGATCACATTTTTTAAAACCACTGGTAGCCATGGGGGAAAAAAGTATCCCAGGGAGGTCGAAGATCTGCCAAGCTGCCAGTTGGAAAAAATGCGCGAAGACACCAAGGAGGAAAAAACTACAAAAAAAGACCCAAACTCAATATCGAGACAGCGAGGTCGGGTGGCGGGAAGAGTACTGGTGCAATACCAGAGGCAAAAATGAAACTCAGGCTGAAAAAAAATCAACTTTTTCCAGGGACAAGCCAGACAGACGCCTGAAGGGCTCTGCGGCAAAAAGGAGACTGAGCAAGATGGCACCCTTGGGCGGGAAGGGGACTACGTATGTGTGGTAGCATCTCCCAAAGGCTTTCTTTGAAAGCTGGGGGGATGTTTCAGCGAGGGCTCCGTCAGTACGGACGTCATCCATATGTGAGGACTGACTTCCTGCTTGTTCCCGGAGAATTCCTATGATTCAACCAGTAAGAACCTTACCATGAAAAGGCAGCACTACAACATTATATTGCGCCATAAACACCAATACACCTACCTACTGGTAAAGCAAAACAAGTGGGTCTACTACAGTTTTCTACATAGAAACTACATGTTAAGAATCCTGCACATCGGTCATATGCAATACAAACTCTCACCAAATACCAAACAAGGGATCACAGATTAGAAATACAAATATGAAGACAACAATTGAATTGGGAACCCCAAGAACAATGGAGAAATAAAAACAGAAGTGCATTTTCTCTTGTACTGAATCAAGTATTGAAAAAAATCTGTGATCCATATTTCCCAAACTTATTTCAGTTAATAAATTCAAAATAAAATATTTTCTACTTTTGTTGACTGTGCATTTTATTTTCCCAGTCATGTTCGTCCCAGTCTCCTTTTTCTGCTTTCCTTGTCTAACTTCTTATGTTCTTTCCAATGTCTACTGTCCATTTGTTGTTTCTCCTTTCTCCTCGTCTTTTTTCATTCCCTCCCTACATCTGACATACTCATCTTTCCCTTTAGTCCTTTCTTCCATTTCTCCCTTTTCTACCTCTCTGTCCATTCAAATGTCACTCTCAATCTCCTCCTTTTTAATTTACACCTATCAGCTTTCCATCTCCTTTCACCTCCTGCCTAGTCCCATCTCCCCTAGATTTGCCATTTCCCTGCCTCCCTCCTTCTTCCACACACTCTCCATTACCACATTTTCATCCTCTATATTCAACATCTTCCATTTGCTCATCTCCTTGACAATGCCCCTATGGTTTCTCCTATATGGTTCCACCATGAACAAGCAGCATCCCGTCTTTCTCTCTCCCGCTTAACTCATCCTTGCAGCTCAGCATTTCCTCCCTCTCTCCTCCAACAGTACAACATTTGTCCTCTCCTAACCTGCCACTCCAAAGGTGCAGTATCTACCTTCTCCTTTCCACCCTACTCCCACATACAGCCCTCTATTCTCTCCCCTTCCCTACTGTCCCAACAATACAGCATTTGCCTTCCCTCTCTCTCGCCAGTGCCCTCTCCCCCTTCCCTGTTACCCTAACAGTGCAGTAGCTGTCTTTTCCTTTCCGCTCCTCCCCACGTACAGCAACTGCTCCCTTCCCTTCCCTGCCACCCAAATAGCGCAGTAGCTACCTTCTCCCTTCCACCTGCCCCCTCAGTATAGTATCTTCCCTCTCTTAGGCAGGATAAGACATGGACATAGAAGCTGCAGCATTCGCCTCCACTTTGCTCAAAGTTCTGCTTTGATCACAGAAGCAAGCGACACTAAATATCATTTCATTTCCGGTGTGCAGAGACACATGTCACCCAGACAAAAAACATACTATTTTCAGCAGAGTGGAGTCGGCAGGAAGTTTTGGGAAAAATAGGTGTGAGCAGCCAGTCTAAGGTTGGCTATTTGTTTCTGAATGGATATTTTCAGGGGGTGGGACTTTTTTAGGCATCAATCAGCAGAATATATGGTAGGATCATTCCACAGGGGCATCATTCTGTCTAGCAACATAGCACATTTGAGGTCAGTTGATATTAACACTACAGTAAATATAACATCTCAAAATATATTTTTAGTCAATCTGTTTCTACCAGTGCCAAAAAAAAATAAACTAAGGTGTCATATTAACCACAATAAGGGAAGCAAGAATTGAAGTAAGGAAAAAAAGATATTTTACTTACAAGTTAATGTCCTTTCCTTGAGTCCTGCTAGACTAGCCCAGACAAGTGGATTGAGTTCCCCTACCAGAAGACTGGTGGAGACAAAGAACCAATGAAAAGCTCAGGTTTCAATAACATCACTCCCATGCCTCTATTCACCTCAACCAACAGAGGTCCCCTTTAGTATTCATCCCAAAGCATTTGGAAGAAACATGGCAAGCCTCGCAAAGATAGGTTGAGGGAGAGAGAGGAAGAGGGGGTGCTGCTTGTTCATGGTGGAACCATGTAGGAGAGACTATGAGGATTGTCAAGGAGATGAGTGAATGGATGATGTTGAGAATGCAGGATGGAAATGTGGTAATGGAGAGTGTATGGAAGACAGAAGAGGATAAGAAATTGGAGAACGAGCGAGGCAGGGAAAGCACAGTTACTTACCTGTAACAGGTGATATCTGGGAACTGCAGAAATAAGTCTTCACATATGGGTACGTCGGTACCGACGGAGCCTGCGCGGGAACGCTCCCCAGCTTCCCAAAAAGGAAAGCTTTTGGGAGCATCCCACAGCGCCTGCGCGCTGCCTTCCCTAACCAACTCTCCTCAGTTCGAGTTTAAAGCTGAGACAATAGAGAGAGAGAGGAAAGGAAAGATAGAAAAGAGATACAACTCCTAGGGGAGGTGGGTGGGTTGTGAAGACTTATTCCTGCTGTTCCCAGAGATCACCTGTTACAGGTAAGTAACTGTGCTATCTCCAGGAACAACCAGGAATGGGTCTTCACATATGGGGACTCCCTAGCTGAGATGCCTGAGAGATCCCCAAGGATATGAGACCCTGAAAGGGGTCTGCATCCTCCTATGGATCTCAGGCATCCATCCAGGGAAGGAGGGCAGGAGTTGTTTAAGAATGGAACAGGTGTCTGAGGACAGCCTGACCAAACAAGGCATCCCGGCGGGAATCCTTGTCCAAGCAGTAATGGGCTGTGAAGGTATGAACAGAGGCCCAGGTGGCTACTCGACAGACCTGGTCGATGGACACAGAATTTAGATGAGCCATAGCGGTGGCCATGGCCCTCACATTATGAGCTGTGACATGGCTCTCCAGAGAAAGGTTCTTACTCTGGTAGGCGAAAGAAATACACTGAGCAATCCAATTGGACAGTGTTCTCTTAGAGACTGGAAGTCCCAAATGAGAAGGATCAAAAGCAACAAAAAGCTGGGAAGACTTTCTATGTTGCTGTGTCCTATGTAAGTAAAAAGCAAGAGCTCTTTTACAATCCAGAGTATGAAGATTCCTCTCTGCACTGGATGCATGAGGAGCTGGAAAAAAGACAGGTAGATATACCTCCTGATTAAGATGAAAAGGTGAGACCACTTTAGGCATAAAGTGTGGATTTGTCCTAAGGACTACCTTGTCATGATGGAACCTTGTATAAGGTGGATTAGCCACTAAGGCCTGCAGTTCACTGATGCGGCGAGCAGAAGTGACTGCAATGAGGAAAAAAACCTTCCAGGAAAGAAATTTCAAGGAGGTAGTGGCTAAGGGTTCAAAAGGTGGCTTCATAAGCTGACCAAGAACCAAATTTAAGTCCCATGCCACCGGAGGAGGCCTAATGGGAGGTTTAGTTAAAGTTAGGCCTCTCATGAATCTTGAAATAAGAGGATGAGAGGAGATAGGTTGTCCATTGATGGGCTTAAGGGATGCTGCAATAGCACTCAAATGGACTCTTACTGAATTTGTTTTAAGTCCTGCATTGGAGAGATGCAGGAGATAGTCTAACAAAGAAGTTAAAGGTAGTGCTAGAGGGTCAAGACCCTTTTCAGCACACCAAATGGAAAATCTTTTCCACTTAAAAGCATAGGAACGCCTGGTGGAAGGTTTCCTGGAAGCATGGAGGATATCCTTCACCTGCTGAGAAAGATTCAAGTTTTGAAGGTCTAGGCCTTCAGTAACCAAGCTCTGAGGTGAAGGGACTTGGGGTTTGGGTGCCACAAGGTCCCTTCCTCTTGAGACAGGAGGTCTGGAGCAGCTCCCAAGTCCAGGGAGGGGGCTTGGGAGAGATGCAGAAATATAGGGTACCACACTTGGCGTTTGAACAGAGTCTTGGGAATCAAGGGAATGGGTGGAAAGGCATACAGGAAGCCCCGACCCCAATGAAGGAGGAAGGCATCCTTGGCCTGAACCCCCTGACACGGAATTCTGGAACAGAACTGGGGAAGTTTGGCATTCCACGGACTTGCAAAGAGGTCTATGTCCGGGGTTCCCCATTCTTGAAAGATTCTGAGTACCTGATCCATGTGCAGGGACCATTCGTGTGGAAGCAGAACTCGACTGAGTCTGTCTGCCCAAGAGTTTTGGATTCCTGGGAGATATACTGCCAGGAGATGGATTTGATGCTCTCTGGCGAAGGCCCATAATCTTAGAGCTTCGTTGCAAAGCGACAGAGAGCCAGTTCCTCCTTGCTTGTTTATGTAAAACATGGCTACCTGATTGTCCGTATGAATAAGGACTGTCTTGTAGCTGAGGAGGGTATGAAAGACCTTGAGAGCTAGAAACACTGCTCGAAGCTCCAAGTGGTTGATATGAAGAGAGGTCTCCTGTGGGGACCAAGTGCCTTGGGTGGAGAGGTCTTGTAGATGAGCTCCCCAACCTGTTTGAGAGGCATCTGTTGTGAGGGTTGCTTGGGGCAACAACTGTTGGAAGGGGGACCCCAGCAACAGATTTTGAGTGGACATCCACCATTGGAGAGACCAAAAGAGACATTTGGAGGTTGCTATTTGGTCTGAGAGAGCTCCTGAAGTTTGAGTCCACTGGGTGGACAAAGTCCATTGAGCTGCTCTCATGTGTAGGCGAGCATAGGGTACCACATGTACTGTGGAAGCCATGTGGCCTAGCAGTTGTAGCATCTCCCTGGCAGTTAGGTGGCTCTTTGACTGAATCTGGGAGGCTAGCTGCACTAGACGTTGGCAACGGGCCTGAGGAAGGTAGGCCCTTGCAGTGGTGGTATCCAACCAGGCCCTCATGAATTCCAGGGACTGAGTAGGGATGAGCTGGGACTTTGGGAGGTTTACTACCAGTCCCAGATACTGCAGAATGCGCCTTGTGCGGTCCAGGGAAATCTGGGCCTCTGATTGAGATGGAGCTCGGATGAGCCAGTCGTCCAGATATGGAAAGACAAATATTCCCAGAGTGCGTAGAAATGCAGCAACTATTGCCATGCATTTGGTGAACACTCTCGGAGCAGAGGCCAGACCAAAAGGAAGGACTCTGTATTGGTAATGTTTTCCCTGGAAAAGAAAACGTAGGAATTTTCTTTAAGTTGGATGGATGAGTACATGTGTGTACGCATCCTTGAGATCTAGAGAACAAAGCCAATCCTGACTTTGAAGGTATGGAAGGAGAGTGCCCAGAGAAAGCATCTTGAACTTCTCCTTGCATAGATCTAGAATGGTTCTGTATCCCCCTGTCTTCTTTGGAATGAGAAAATAGGGGGAGTATCTTTATCTTTATTAACAATATTTGATTAACCGCCCAGGCCGAAGCATTAGGGCGGTGTACAATACAGAAAATAAGGCTGCGGGAAACCCTGACCCTTGTTGAAGAAGAGGAACTTCTTCTATTGCCCCTTGGGCAAGAAGGGTAGTTATCTCTTGACCTAAAAGGTCGAGAAGAGATGTGGGAGAATTGAAGTGTCTCACCATGGTGTGGGGAGGAAGGTCTGAGAAATGAAGTTTGTAGCCCTCTCTTATGATGGAGAGGGTCCACTGCTCTGATGTGATTTGCTCCCATCTAAGAGCAAAATGAGCTAACCTTCCTGGAATGGTGAGAGGTTCTGGCTGTGTTAAAGCCAGAAAGGCTAGGTTCTCTAGCATCAAGTCAAAAACCCTGAGGGGGTTGGGACTGCTGGGTTACAGCAGCCCCTGTAGACTTAGGCCTGGCCTGCTTAGGTTGCTGACGCTTAGCGGTAAAGCGACCTGTAGAAGATTGTTGGCCAGAAGTGGAAGGAAACCTGCCCTTTTTGAAAAAAAGACTTTTTAAAAGTCTTTTTCTTGGCAGGAATGGAGGTAGACCATGAAAAGTCTATCCAGAGCAGAATTCTCTGCATCCATTTGAGTGGCTTTAATTTGCCACTCTTTGCCAAACAGATTTTCACCTGTACAGGGCAGATTTCCTAAGCCATCTTGAACCCAGGGTTCTAAATCAGAAGCCTGGAGCCAAGCAATTCTGCGAGCAGCTATGGCAATGCCTGAAGCTCTACTGGCACCTTCAAAGGAGTCAAAGGCTGCCCTGTTTGAAAACTTGGAGATGTCCTGAGTATGCTTAAGCCACATGCGGAATTCTTCCCTTTTATCTTCTGGAATAAAAGGGAGGTAAGTGTGCAGCTTTTCTGCCACTTCTTTCAGAAACATACCCATATGAAGGCTATATGAGTTGATTCTGGCAATAAGCATACTGGCCTGGAAGATTTTCCTACCAAAAGCATCCAAGGTCCTGCATTCTCTTCCTGGAGGAGCAGAAGAGTGTCTCTTTGTACTCTTTATCCTTTTCATAGCTGACTGCACCACAATGGAATGGTGAGGAAGCTGAGTTTTCTGGAACCCAGGACAAGGAGGGACACGATACATAGTGTCCAACCTGCGAGAATGAGGAGAGGAGTGAGAGGAGTCTCCCATAAATCAATCATGTGTTCATGAAGAATCTCATGAATTGGTAAGGTG